>CM042816.1:19919123-21162769 GCA_009982885.2 Hyles vespertilio
TTAGCTGGAAATGCTTCTAGAATTTCATGGAAAACAAGCATGCAAGCCTCAATATGCCAAAGAAAACAGCACTAGGGAGTTCGTCTAAAATAAACCATCCTTATAAATACAATGTAGCTGGTTGCAAGATGTTTCGGATTACGTAGGTCTGGTGGTGTTTTTCTTCACGCCCGCGCTCCGTGAGGGTAAACACTAAGTTTATGGCATTGTAAATATTATGGCTCGCTGCTGCAGATGATATTGAAAAGTTGTATTATTGTGCATTGGAACAAGAATGGGGCGAATATAAGACTTTGGTTTGAGCTTCTAAAATACTTATCTTTTTAATTTGTTATTATTATTGATACTATTTCTTGGTATTTTATTAATAAAGTTTATCGATTTCTTACTCTCTCATCAACTGCAGGAATTCGAATATTGAAAATAGCACCTACTATTGATCTCCACATATTAATATACATTTAAATATATCAAAACAGTATTGAATAGGCAATTTCAACTAAAATATTAACGGGCCTGTTGATCCAAAGTAATATCATCGTGTTACGTGGACTAAAGGAAACTGTAAAAACTTCTTTGTCACCCTTGGTTCAGTTTTTAGGAAGTCTAGAAGTATCATAATTCCGTTCTCTCCTCTTCCATTAAACTATCCTTTCTAACATTTTAATGTTACAATCTGAGAACGTACCTGTAATAGTAACGAGTGAAGTAATTGGAACCAAAATAATAATATACCATACGACGAACTATCTAATTAACTTCCATAATTGGATGTAGACCTAGTACATAAGTTCCAAATCCTATTTGCAATCTTGACGAAATATTGCAAATGCAAACTTCCTTAAACTAAACTTGAAGCTAAAGCTAACATCGTATTACGCACTTCAAATGAAGATAAATTAATTTAACGGCTGAGCTTATTTACATAAAGTTGATGTAGTGGAATAAAAGCAGTGTGGTAACTGATGATGTCAGTATACTACGTCAAATATTTTCCGATTTATTAGATAAAAATTAATTGCATAAAAAATGGGCAAATATTTTGAGTATTACTTTACAGCGGAATATTTTAAATATAGTAAACTTTACAAAGTAGAATATTATACTTCGCAGTGACCAATTGGAAAATGAAGAAAATATGGAGGAATCGCAACATATATAGAGCCAAAATAATTAACCTAATTCGAGCACTTGTATTCCCCATTCTCTTGTACGCTGCAGAAAGTAGAATAAAAAGAACATAGACGCCCTAGAGATGTAGTGCTAGGAGAGAATGTTCAGAGTATTGCTGACTAAAATATTACTTACTCACTTAACTACCAATGAGTCTATCCTTCGAGAGCTAGGTGTTAAGAAGCGTTTATCATCTTTCTTAGCCACGTTCACAAGGTTTGCATATTGAATGACTTGTGGTTCAGGAAAGAGAATACATTGGAAGCGCTTGTACGTTGGCTAAGGGGGCTAAAGTGATCACCACAACCACTCTGTCAATAGTCATATCGGTAAAAAAAAAGAAGAAGCGGTCTAAATGTAGCGTCTTCCTGCAACCTTTGAGGTTCCTGTTTGCGACTGATAAATTTAATTAATATATTCAGTATATAGACTCGATTTAATTAACTCATATTTACTAATTTCCATATAGCTATATCAAATAAATGTCCCACTTCTGTAATCGTCCTGTATGAAAACTTTAAGGATTTAGTTCGCTGGCGCAATGCGGCTTATTGGATAGGTTAGGACTAGGGGTCACTAGTGCTTGAAATTTTCAACCCACCCGAATAATATCTGACGCGGATTAATTAAGGCTGTCATTGCCAAATGAAAACAACCAGGGTCAACGACCGAACTCGCTTTTATTTAATTATTACAACAGTATAAAAATGTTATGACTTAGAAATTGAAAGTTTTATTATTGCTGGAAGAATACATATCTCACCAGAACTATTTCTGGTATACTAGTACCTATACCTTTGGATATTAGACGTGAGCAATTGAATATGTGTGTTTAATTATTATTATTAAAATTAAAGACCTTATAAGAGCTTATAAGCTCTTTAATTTCCACTGTTGGGCAAAAGCCTCCCCTCCTCTCCTTCCATTTGTCGCGGTCAGATACTAATTATTGCCAGTTCGGAAGATATGACTCGAGTTCGTCCCGCTATTACCTTCTAGGCCTATCACATAGTCGGTTTCGGCTATTGGCCAGCCCAGTTCCATTTCAACTTGGCAGCTGCTTGTCCCAGTCCCAGTTGTGTGTGTATATTATTAAATTATTATGTAAACGCTTAATTATTATAATCTTCTTCTACCTGACGCTATCCCAGCCGGTATTAAGGTCCACCTTCCAGCTAATTTTCCTCCGTTTCGTCCAATCTTCGTAAGGCCATTGACCATTACATCTTTTTTGACGTTATCCAGCCAGCGCATTATAATTTCAAATATAAATATTCTTATGTACATACACATATATACTTATACTTAGTACGCATAGACTGTACGGGTGGTGAAAAAATAATTCAAGAAAGAAAAAAATCGCTACAAAGAATTAAAGATGCAATTTAATATACCTATATATTCAACTTAAGCATCAAACGACACACAAAGACAAATCCCTTTGCGACAATATTTTTGATGTTCTTTAGTAGCTTTAAAATTAGATAATTCAAGTTGATACACTGCGCTTAATTTCAACTGTGTTACCATGGGCTTATTTTCTGTTGGCAACCTTGCCTGTACAGTGAATCCATAATAAAGAGCGACTAACTTATCTTAGATGGTTTTGACGATAATCTGGCATAATGAAAAGTATTGTATAATTAAAAACGTCTAGTTCGTTATTTTGTTCAACGACACTAATTATTCGCTTCTAGGAAAAAAACAGATATATTTCTAACGCTATAAATTTATTTGTTTCACCGTCGTTATAAATTATTTCGCAGCGCATATTTTTTATTTTTTTTTGTATACGTCATAGATATATGTATATGTGTGTACACATCAATGAAATCAATTTCTAGGAAAATTTAGTTGTGTGTTTTTTTTCAAATAACATATCAGGGTGGAGAATTTTAATATTGGAAGCCTATTAAATAGTACGTCACTTTTTTGAACAAAAGAGAATCCGAGGATCTATTCTGTTTATTCTACGAAGATTATGTTGATGCCTACGTAAATTTAGATTTAGTTGCTAAATACAATCATCATTAAATGCAATTTTCCAAGCATTTTTTTCGTGTACATTTTCAGTATTTAATTTATTTTCGGCATTATTAGCAAAACAATGACTTCCAGATTGAAGTACATTGTTTGATCCAAAATTTGGATCTAAGTGATCAATACCAATAGCCAATATCCGAAAAGTAATTCTAATTGGCACATAGTAAATATCCGAAACGTAGAAGCAATAACACCGACTAATGACCCCAACGCCAACTTTAATAGCTTGTATTCTACTATCACGCAACTAGCAAATTGTTGGCGAGAAGTGCTTGTGATAAATTAGTAAGTTTAATTTACACTGCCCTCGGTGAAAATATGTGGCGTGAAGATAATTAGCCTCGTCAGATTAATTAGCAAGGAGTTGCAATATTAAGTGTCTGGAAAACTGATGGCCGGTGGGTTAAAACTATTTAGGTCACGTGCGCACTGATAAATTTTCTAAAGGTTTAGTTTAATTAGGTGGTTATTGATTAACGTAATAGCGTGGAATGTTTCGGGACTATCTGTAAACAGATAAATGAATGGTTTTATTGAGAAATTTGCGTTTTGTCTTCATGCATGAGTGTTGTAGTGGTACATCCAAAACGATATAAATGTCTATAACATTTTTTTAAAGTACATCTGTGTTGGCCCGTTAATAAAGGACCAGACGCGGCTACCGACATGTTCACGGTTGTCGCGGGAGCAACTCCTAGGGCACATCTCTTACTTTGCATGTATTGTTGTCAATAACTATAACGGCGAAGGAAAACTGCTAATTATGAGCAAACCTGCACACCATAGCGATTTGTAAAATGTTCTGTTGTGTGTAAAGTCCGCCAACTCGCGCTCGACAAGCGTGGTACTATACGGCCTTAACATTCTCAATTGTACTCTCAATTGAATAAGAGACTCGTGCCTTGCAGTAGGACATATATGGGCTGATTCAGTACAGTACAAGCTATAAGGCGTCGAAAATAACAAGCGTAAAACGGAAGATAAATAACAGTTGCCGATCATGCACATCCTCTATACCTGAGAGATCGTAGGTGAACTGTATTTTTTGGAGGAGGAGACAATAATTGAAACAAAATAGATTAAAAATTAGAGGTCATTGATAAAACTCCATGTAAATATGAAAATAACAAAGCAGAGTGTATTTCGTCGCATAAGCCAACAGTGGTGAATCTCAAAACATTTATATCCTAAAGTTTCGCTAAAATACAAATTCCAAATTCCATACAAAGATTTTCTAAGAAAGTTATTAATCCCAGCAACAATTACAAACATTTACCTCCATTAAATTTTATACGTCCAACCTTGAACCTTGACAATCTTCTATTAATACTCTGAGAACAGCGGGCCGATAATTTGTAAAGCCATTTGTTACCCTGACGATACCATTATTTCGATGGCTTCTGTATTCAGTCCAAAATAATAGTTTCGATTGTTAGAATTACGTTATCGTAGCTCCCCAAGGGTAATCTACTGTTATTATGCCAGTTCTATGGACACTGGTTAAACGAGTAGTTGTCTTACAAAGTGAATAGTTAATCGGTGTAAAATTACGCAATATTCTATATACTACCTTTGGGTATTATTTTATTTATGTTTATGAAGGGTGGCTTGCAGCGGTGTTAACTTATCAACCACATGTAAGGTGAAGTTTAATGCACATGCATTATTCTTATGTATATATTCACTATCACTCAATATACGACAACCTCCGTGGCGCAGTTGGTTAGACGCTGGCTGTGAAACGAGAGGCTACTGGTTCTTGTTCTTGGGTGTTTGTAAGATCAAAAATCTTTGGTGGTTTTAAGTGTAGGTATTAGAATGAGCACTCACTTCCAGGAACTAACTATTGTATATTCATAAATTAACACTTAATACATTCAGAGTAAAATTATAACTATGCGACTCGGAGCGAGATGTGCTCGTGACGAGAGATGGCAGGCTGTTTTTTCTCATCCAAATCCAGGGGACTTCACGAACGCGGGACCTCCGTGATTGCGGAGGTACCACGCTGTGGCTACAATTCCTAGGCGAAAGCCTTATCGATTGTGGCCTATCCTTGCGGTCCGTAAAAACGGTACCGATCCTGGGGTTATAGTCCGAACGATACGGACTATGTGAAAGCGGAAAGAAGTGACTATATTTCTCTTGGCCGGCCAAGAGACCTAGGATGTCTACATGTGAGAGAGCTCCCGAAGGTGACTGACATGACGCGAACTGAGTCAACGCAATTTCCTACCACCGCTTCCTAGTGTTATCGCTGAGTAGAAGAAGCGGCGCAACAAACTTTCAGCAACACATTTGACCAGTTCGCTCGGATCATTCAATCGCTGGAGCGTATCTCACGTTGCGGGCCTATTGGGCGGGATGTCGGCAATGTTGTTCGAGGTCTCGGCAAATTCTCATCCAAATAAACCGTATAACCCTTTTATAGGACTACCCGAATGAGGATCAGTGGGGATAAATCTTAAAGAAAATATATTTAAACCATAACATAGGGCCTATCGTTTCAACTAAAAAGTAAGGACTGCCCAAACATCTGGGCTATTGTCCAAACCGAAAGGTTTACCCAACATGTGTACTGTTGTCTAAAAAAGATAAATTTGTTGCTAAAGATTGCCGCCACTAAAGAACTTAACTAATACAGTTTTATTGCCCCGGCATGACCAGATATTACAATTAGGAAACAATAATTTAGAACAGCATCTTTTTAACTAATATTACAAAATACGGTCCATAAAAAAAAATAATCTTACTTTAATAAATTTTATGACTCGCAGATGTTTGATGGTTAAACATCTGCAGTCAAAATGAAATGCATGTTTAAAGAAAGTTAAATTACGAATAATAGCGTGAAAATTTAAAAGCTAAATCTAAGTTGGCGTATTGCAACCGCCACAAATCTATCTCGTAGTTCCTGATACCCACGACACAATACTCGATCTTAGTGTTGGGTCAGAACTATGTATGTGACTAATGGATGTATTTATTTGCATAACGATGTAGAAAATTGACTTGCGGAAACGTCTACCTCTCTTTTTTTATTGCAGTGAATGGCGAGACGAGCAAGCCATTCGCATGATGGTAAGCGATACGACCGCTCATGAACAGTAGCAAAACCAAACAACACCTTCAATTACAAAGCAATGCTTGGCATTCCACTGCGCTCGCCATCCTGAGACAAAAGATGTTAAGTCTCAATATGTCCAGTAGTTACTCTGGCTACAATGTCCTTCAATCCGAAACACAACAGTGCATTTAAACTGCTGTTTGACGGGAGAAATAGACATTGCGGTGGTACCCACCCAAGCAGCCTCTCACATATGAGAGACCTACCACCAGTAATAATAATCAAACAAAGAGGATAAATTTGTAACTTGGCACATCAGAGCGAGCAGACTGCACATGAACCAGTACAGTTTCTGTCTCGTATGGCTAGGACAGGTAATGTCGCCATAGGATACAATTATGCCAGCCTGTGCTTTGACGCGGCTTTATGATTGCTGTAATTGGCAAACAGCGGACCTAATGAGATAACGTTCTCTTCGAGACACGAGATTTTAACCACTGACTGACACCTATTCTGTATTTTTAGTCGAGTTCACACCTAGTGCTTATCTTATAATTCAATGTAGAGAATTGTCAAATGCTGACATGATTATAGTGAACTGTTGTTATCTGTCTGATAGCTTGTTTTATAAGTTCTGTAGAAATATTGCACTGTATTAAAAATATTTTTTGCAATATCTATAGAAATGGATGCATGCAAGCTTTGGCCTTTTTCTTATTGCAATTAATGGCGAGACAAGCATGCCGTTCGCTGATAGTAAGCGACACAACTGTTCATAAACAGTAGCAAAATCAAACAACACCTTAAATTACAAAGCAATGCTTGGCATTCCACTGCGCTCGCTATCTTGAAATATAAGACGTTAAGCCTACATTTTTTAACTTGTTTTAACCACGCGGGACGGGAACCTAGGAGGCTTCCCTTCGAAAAGAAAAGGATATCAGCAGTATTTTTCATGTAAGCACGAAAATAAAATACGACATAGAATAAGGCAATAAAAAGATATATGCAGGATAGTTCAAATAATAGAGAGCGAAAAGTTAGGAAGAAAGGGTTATCAATATAAAAATGAACCCATCCAGGTGAAACCAGGTCATGTCTACCCAATAAATTTATCCTTAATAAATTATCCACGAGCAGTTATTTGGTCATTTTTCTTTCGCCAATTCAAATTGATTGAATTTTTTCCATAGCGGCCCGCCTCTATTTTTTGCTATTTCATTAAAAATGTACGAATGACATAGATTAACGACGCACGCCGCACAATGCAGAGAAGCCAAATTAAACAATTCCAATTTAACCGACCGGTTAGCGAGGTGAGGCGGAGGGTTAATTGCTCAACTTTTCTAATTAAAATTAACTCCCAGTAAACGTGGAAGCATCTTCGTAGCGATACGCCGTTTTGATAAATAGATAGTGTGAATACATTAACTTGGGTAATAAATTAACAGAATATATTACTAAAACTTGCTTTTTTGTTCAGTGCATATTAGATGCACGGTCGGTTTTTCATAAACGCCAGATGGAAAATACTTTACTAGTTGATCGATGACGGTCTTTAACCAGATTCACTTTGATTTTTATTGACTGTTATTTGAGGAACATATTTTAAAGTGCGTGGGGGTCTGCTGGCAACAAACCGCACGTTGCCTTCCGATATAGTATTCCCTTATTCAAATCTTGGGTCATCTCTGACTTTTTCTCTTAATTGGACTTCGTGAGGAAATATGCATAGCACAAAGATATATTTATTGTAATTTCTATGCTATATAAAGTATGCTAAATAGCAATAGTTGGGCCTGATGCAACGTGTTTTGACCCCTCTGGATCAACTCTTGAGTTTAGAGGAATCTTTTATTAATTTTATGTTATTTAAGTACATTATATTGATCCAGTAATATGCAGATGGGTAGACATAATATACTCAGGCTAACATACATTACTAGTGAACATAGCAATTCCATAGTCAACACCAACCATTCCGGTCTTAAGCCACATTAACCCTCTACTCGCTTTTCTGCCCCAGTTAAAAAAACTTTAAAAAAGCCCACAAATTTAGCACCAAATTAAATTCGACAAAAAACACAAACACGGTAAAAATTCTCAAGTTAAATAGTTGAAGTAGAAAGGTGGCTTTTCATTACACCAGATTAAACATCCGCCGTGGACGCAATTAGTGAGAACTGCGACCTCTGGCTTACTAAGTTAACACCAATTTGTGGTGTCAAATGGTTCTCGAGACATGTAATCGACGAATTAAAAACTGCCTTGCGCATGACTGTAATGCACCGCGTAATAAGATGTTATTTCTTTGAGAATACTAGTATATTTGTGAAATACATTCTGCAAAAAAAGAATCGTCATAGTAGCGAATGTTGTAAAATTTTATTTATTCTCCTTAATAAACTTGAGCGTCTTCAAAATTTCTGCATAAGATTCATATTTGGTCTTCGCAAATATGACCATGTTTCTGAGTTTCGTGCTAAGCTTAAGTGGTTACCTATACGGCTTCGTCGGAATACTCACATTCTCTGTCTTCTTTACAATATTTTGTTCAATCCTCTCACCCCATCTTATCTTAAAGAACGATTTTTTTCTTCATGACTCACATTTGAGGTCCTTGAGGTCGTCCGAGAATCTTAGGCTGAGAATGCCTGTGCACACCACGACATTTATGGACAAGTCTTTTACTGTTAAAGCAGTTCGATTTTGGAACGCGGAAGCGTGTTGTGGTGAGACAGGCGCAATCGCTGTCTTCATTCAAGAGGCAAATCAAAGAACATTACCTCTCACTCTCTAAATAAACAGATTTTAGTAGAATAATATTATTTCCTACTTCTAAATAATTTTAAATTTGTATTTATCATATATTTATATATGTATACTAGCGGCCCGATCCAGCTTCGCCTGGGTGCATATATTTTTGATTCCACTCCACACCAAATACATGTTGTTTTTCGTATAAACTCTTGTATGCCTACACTTGACGTAGCTATCCTACTGTCCGGCTCAATCCCGTCTCATCCGCCTGTTCAGTCTCTTCCCAATCCGTCCCGTCCCTTCTCTTTATTATCCATCCCGTTTTATAACGTGCATTTACATTTCGTCCTAACAAATCTGTCATCTATCCCAGCCCTCTCCCGTACCTTCGATTCTAATTTACTTTATGTCCCTTCTCTCCATAAACATCCATATACATCTTCTTATATATAAAATAGGAATGATTAATAGTTAATATGAGAGTTACACTGAGATAGCAAAATAATAAATGTCAACGTTACTACTACACTTGATGCATAAACAATAATGATGGCCGACAACTGTGTAGGGAGTGAGAGAAGTCTTATGGTGTGTGAGAAACAGGAGACCGGCTTCGTTCTCATCCCTACTCCGTGCTGTTTACTGGGTCAGAAGTGACACCTGTAGACAACTGGCGGGGATAACTAATTTAATGACGATTGATCAGTTTTCGACCGGAGAGGCAAAATGATTAAATTACTAAAATGGCTATTAAAAAATAAGGGCAGAAGGGTGAAAATTGAGGATTGTATGTATTTTTGTATGTTGTATCATATAAAAATAGAAATTAAACATTTTGTCTAAAAAATAAAAAATAAAATTTAGGGGTGGACTACCCCTAACATTTAGGGGGATGAAAAATAGATGTTGGCCGATTCTCAGACCTACTCAATATGCTCACAAAATTTCATGAGAATCGGTCAAGCCGTTTCGGAGGAGTATGGCAATGAAAACTGTGACACGAGAATATTATATATTAGATGTTTGTAGTATTATATATGTATGTGTTTATGCTTTTTATTATGTATGTATGTGTGTTATTTTGGTGTATTTTTATGTTTAGATAGTATGAGTATTATCTAGTTTCCTCACTTTCAATTATGTATTTTACACTGCCCTCTCTTTTTCCTTCTTTTAAATCCATCCCATGGTTGTTTGTAAGACATTGCTTTAAGCGATAAGACCGCCATTTGTACTTTTTATATTTTTTATTTTCTGTATGTTGTATTTTTTTTATGTGTACAATAAAGATTTAAAATAAATAAATAAATAAAATAATTTTTAGCAAAAAATTTCGGCACCTTTCGTATCGGAGTGGGCTGTCTATAAACCAAAGATGACCGTAATATTTAAATTTTAGCGACACATTTAAAACCGTTCTTATTTATAGCTAAACTTGCACAAACGAATTCAATTATCTAGTTTTTAGTCGTATTATACGAGTTTTTAATTAGACGTGTAGATACACTGATTTTGTTTCTGTCCATTTAATTGAGTTAATAAAACTCCTTATTGCCTAATCTAAAGCGAGTGATCTCACGGAAACAAGTCCCATTGATAACTCAATTGACTAACCCCGTTTACAGCCCAAAACTCAGGCTTACGATTTCGTAGAACCTTATTAGAAACGTACTTTGCTTTAATAAATTCAATTTCCGTTACACGCTGGCTGCGTGTAGCGCACTGCGCTTTATTTCATCTTGGATTAGGCTTAACATTCGTTACGTCAAGTTACACGTGCATTCAAAGCACGCAAAACTAACCTTTAATTAAATGCACCAAAGGCGGTAATTGCTTGCACAAACACTGTCAAGTTGATAAACTGCGCAGCGAGATAGAGGCGCTTATACAATTCGGTAAGTTTATGCGGAATGTCTAACAAATGGAAAATTTATTTACATAAAGTAAACAGTGGAATGTGTACTTCGTTGGTTGGAATTGTTGGTCACGTCGCGTGAGTGAATTAAGAGACTGAAATATGTGAATGGAAATCTGAATGTTGTGAGCACTAAAGTAATAACAGTAGACCGGACATTTTGAACAAAATCTGTACGCATGTACCAAATAGTTCCATAAGACTAGAAGACCAAGAAAGACGTTAGCGTTACTGCGTGGAAGCGCCATAAACAGGAACAAAAATATCAGCACATGTACCGCTCTCATTATTAACCGTCGAATGAAGCGCCTGTGTAATTCCACATAGAAAATATTTGAGTTAAACCCATCACGACAAAGACAATGCATTTCATCTGTTATGTAAACACAATCTACGTTTGTAAGTGGTTAGGACGGACTGGTCTTGGTTACAGTATGAATGAGTTGGTCGACCACGGCAGTAGCTCTAATTCATTCATTTACGTTGTTATCCCGGCCGATGCTAAGATTCTGGTTTGTCTAGTCCTTCACTGCTTCATAGGTGCACTTATTTGCACGATATGTGTATAGGCAATATTATATCACAAACAATATACAGGGTATATCAAGACTGCTACCGAAAACGAAGCCGGGTGGTAGTTTAAGCGACTTCAGACACAATGCAACAGAAAAAGTTGCAAAATAAAGCGACATTTTTTTTTTGTTATTTTTTTCCGATGGCCATATTTGGGTGGCAAATACATTTTTTCCTAAAATAATAGTATATACCCTTTTATTTATAAATACTCTAAGGTATAAAACAGTTTAAATTATTATTTTAGCAAAAACTATGGATTTACCACCCAAAAATGACGATATTTAAAAAATCATAAAAAAAAATTGTCGCGTTTCTCGGCGAAATTTTTAATTGCATTGTGTTTGTTGCCACTAAAACTACCATCCGGCTTCGTTTTCGGTAGCAGTCTTGAGATACCCGGTATATTATAAAAAAATATAGAAATTCTTCGTAAATATATTATATGATATGGTTAAAATACAACAATAAATTCCATGCATTAGTTTTTTATAGCAGTTATCTTATTTATATGCTGTTAAGTGCAAAGGCATTGGACTCGATCTCCAGGTTGCGATATTTAGATTTCCCATATAAAAACATTTACGCGCTTATTATCTTGCACATTTAATAATTCGGAGGAAGACGAATATATCTTCGAAAAGTAGGTGATATTCTTCCTGTAATTACACTCGCAATTTTCAATTATGCAAACCTCTTCACGCTCAATTGGACTATCGCTTGTTAACAGGGAAATTATTAAATAATTAATAGAAATGCCAACGCGATCTACGCGTATGAAGTAGACCATTACCTAAGTCCGTTCGATTGTAAAAGAGTTCTGTACTCAGCAATTTACTATAATGGGCTAACTCACAACAATATAATCGACTCATAGCACCTTAAATCAAGCTTCCTTAAATGCCAACCTAAAACCAAACACGACGTAATTAGAGCAAGCAAATGAAGAGAACGGTAAATATGTTTGTGTACGGCGGACGTGCTCGGAGGCACCAACTAGACGATCATTGTGTGGCAATCAAACCGTTGGACTGCTGCTACTAATTATATAGCCAGAGATGTTTGTACCCCTCGTGATGGAGTGAATCGTGAAAAGCTGGATGACAATTGTAGGAAAGCAGGATGATAAAAGTAATTTGATGATAATAAGGAAATTAACGGACTAGACGCGGCTGCTATCATGCTCATAGTGATCGCAGATTTACATCCCAGGACATATCTCTGAGTTTTCGGAGTCATGTGAGTATTGATAGTCAATCACCACGCACTATAACAGCGAAAAACTTCGTGAGGCAACCTTAGTGACTTGCAAGAATTTCTATGATATGTGAAGACCGTCAACCCCCACAATATTGCCTAAACCATCTCAATCGTACTCTCGATTGTAGGGAAGGTCCGTGCCATACAGTAGGACGTTTATGGGCTAATACAGGTACAGACACAGAAAGGAATTACATTTTACAGATTCTAAAATTAAATACATTTTCGGTTGTGAATTTTGTTCTACTGATACGGAACTGCAAAGCGAAACAAACACTGAAAAAAAAGCAATTGCAACTAATGGTAAGTATACGAAAATCCTACGATTAGGTTTAACTATATTTTTATCGGTATGCGTTTTGAGAAACTTCGTGTCAGCGGAATAGTATCCGGCTTTGAAAAGAAAACCCGTAATTTATTCTTTGCACTGGGACAGATATTTTAGTGACCCACTGTTTGATTCCAGTCAAGGTATCGTGCGACTAATAACTTGTTTTAATTTCTGGTTGCCACGTAATCTATTGTAAATAAATAAATACACCCAACAGTCACATACATAGTCCTGACCCCACAATAAGATCGAGTCGTATGTCGTGGGAAACAGTAACTACGAGAGACATATTGGTCTCAAAAATACCCAGAACTGAAACAAATACCTGTGGACCACACAAATATGTTTCTTGGTGCAGTAAAAGAACTCGCGGCCTAACATTTTACAGTCGGCGTCCAACTAACTGCGCCACGGAGGCTGTCGGTATTATAGAATCGGAACTTTGTACAGCCATTGAACAAATTTACATTGTTGTTTATCATTTAATGACCTAATAACGATCTTTTTATGTCACTAATATTAAAGTGAAGCTTATTCAGGTACACTTTACTTAGTCAGCCAATTGTGGAAATAATTAACCTAATAATTATATAATCATGTATGCCGATGGGCATGAAGTAATTAGCCAATTAACGATGTCATTTCATTCGGTCATCGGCATAGCAAATAGCTAGAAAATTAGTTCGGCTCTTTAAAAATTAACAATTGTATTCAGACATGCATAGGATCAATCATAGGGCCCACTAGTTATCATTTACCTGAGTTTTATTTTAATTTTAGTTGTTTATTGCTTAATGATGGTAAAATCTGAAACCTATACACCTGTTAGTCTTCACAATACTTTAATGATTAATAGATCCACCTCATCAGTCCAGCACTATACAGGGTATATCAAAACTGCTACCGAAGCACGAAGCTGGGTGGTAGTTTTAGTGACTTCATACACAATGCAACTAAATTTTGTGCAATTAAAGACGCTATGGTATACAAGGCTTTAAATTATTATTTTAGCAAAAACTATGGATTTACCACCATAACTCGACGATATTTAAAAAATAATAAATAAAATTGTCACCTTTCTTTTTACTTGCATTGTATTTGTAGTCACTAAAACTACCACTCAGCTTCGTTTTCGGTAACACTCTTCATATACCCGGTATAAAAAAGGTTAATACCGAAATATTTGACAGCCTCTGTGACGCAGTTGGGAAAACGCCGACTGTGAAACAAGAGGCTGCGGGTTCGATCCCTGCACGGAGACTAATATTTATGAGGCATACAAGTATTAGTATCGGGTCGGGCTAAACAGCCGGGTGAGACCGAAAAGTCTGTCGTAGTTTATGATACCCACGACACAAGACTTCATTGATATGAATGTGGGATCAGTACTGTGTACATAAATGTTGGGTGTATTTATTATTCCCTTAATTTCATATACATTTGAAGTGCAGCAGCTTTATTCATCCTGAGATTTATTACTAAGTAGCAAGTTTAGAATTTTCGATACAAATATATTTTGTCCGTCTCAAAGAAAAATCAACATTTACCACAAATTATAACCGTCAGTATTTTTAACGATTCTTTTTTTTTTGGGTGTGCCCATGTTTTCGATTAAATAAAAAAATTTGATTTTGATTTTAATGTGACCATCGCAGTATCTTCTAGAATTAAAGTGTGTATACGTTAATTATATTATTATGAATATGAATTCAATAAAATAATAGATATTTATAAGTTTATACATCGTGTAGCGGGTTCGATGGCCGCTCCGAGACAAATATTTGTGTTATCCCTGTGTGTAATCTACAGGAATCTGCTTCGGGTCTGGATGTTTGTGAGGCCGAAAAGTCTCTCGTAATTTCTGATACCCACGTCACAAGACTCGATGTTAGGTTGGGGGAGAATTTTGTATGTAACTGTTGGGTGTATTTATATATTTACATAGGCTGATATATAAAATACAATACTATTGAGGCCGATGAATTTGACAATCTATCAAATTCATCGGCCTAGTATTTACAATTTTAAAGTCAAAACAATCATCCTAGCGGAGATGCAGTTGGTAGTCGACAGATCACTCTGAATACTATTTGATTACCTGACACACGTGTATAGCTGGAATCCTATGGCTAAACAATTTTCGAGCCAGTCATCCTTATATCGAAGCCGTCATGACGGATATATCGAGGAATACTAGCAACATTCAAAGTGTAGAGAGCATCGATCTGATGATTGAGTCTAACTGTGCATCAGCTTTCAGATTTTATAATTCGTGCTTAAAAATGTGAATATTTAATAGCATGTGACACGTGGACAATTTTTAATCTGTAAGATATTTAAATAAGTACAACAAATCGTAGTCAATGCAATTTTAATCAGCCTATGAAATTTGATTGCTGGATTTGCATTTAATAATTGGTAAACCCACACTGTTGTCAATCATGACTCAGTATGAATGGGCAGTGTCTTACAGGAGAAGTGAAGCGATCGCTCTGCGTTTCGTTCAGTGAGTGAGATAGCCGGAACCCTTCCCATCCTTTTTCCTTCCTACTCCCCTCCCGATTTGATCGGCCGGCAAAACATCCAAGATCCAAGCGTTGTGGATGTTCATGGGCGGCACTGATCACTAAACATCACATTTCCTAGTTTGCTGGACCAATGTAATAAAATATAAAATAAAAAAAAAAAACATAATATGCTTAAATGCTTAATGAATTGGAAGTTACCAGTTATAAATTACTTTCTTCGATATATTTGGTCCATTTTCGGCCACCCATTAGGATTCTCAAGTCATAAACACTATTTAGCGTAACCAATTGATTCAAAAGCACAAATATTTTATAGTTTCTCACGTTTACAATTGCCCGTTTATATCCGGATGAAAAAATATGTCTACCTAACAAAATCACACCACATAACTCGTGTTGTTTCATAACTCAATGTTCTAGTATGTTGCGTTGTCATGTAGCAGTTTTTAAGATAAGAGTAGGCGGTACAAGTTTGAAGTAGTTTTTGCGTGTAGCGGTACCAGACAGGCAAAGTTTGTAAAAAGTTCCTTTTTTGCTATTTTTTCTTGGCTTTGTGGTTGATACTTTATTGACATAATCATTGATGAATAGTATTGTATTTTATATATCAGCCTATGTATATATATAAATACACCCAACAGTCACATACAAAATTCTCGCCCAACCTAACATCGAGTCTTGTGACGTGGGTATCAGAAATTACGAGAGACTTTTCTGCCTCACAAACATCCAGACCCGAAGCAGATTCCTGTAGATTACACACAGGGATAACACAAATATTTGTCTCGGAGCGGCCATCGAACCCGCGACACGATGCATAAACTTATAAATATCTATTATTTTATTGAATTCATATTCATAATAATATAATTAACGTATACACACTTTAATTCTAGAAGATACTGCGATGGTCACATTAAAACCAAAATCTAAAAACTATACGATACAAGAACATAATATTATATAGAAATTTTTACATCGACACTATAAACTTCATCAACGTACCAAGCAACAAATTCATAATAAAAAGAAAAAAAACTTTGTAAGACCTAACTACTATAATTACTAAGTGACTGTCATGAAATTCCAGAATAATACTATAAACGACTAATCAAGAACTAAGTAAGTACTTACTTAGTACTAAGCCGAGTTAGTGTCGCAACAATTTGATAAGAGTCTTCAATTAATTATTCCGACAAGAAATACCTTCGACCCACGTATCTCCTACGGTGACTTTCATCAAAATAATTTATAACACCTCCCACATGTTGTATTTAAAACAATAATGTGAAAATTTTGAATGGAAGTTTACCAGAATTATTATGGATACATAAATATAGATCCTGAAATGTTAAATAACAAATAAAATTGAAGTAGAAGAGGAGCTAGGAGGCGATGAAATATTACATGACTGCAAAATTGGTGGTAGTTAAAACAAGAAACGGGTCATGGTATATAAATCGACGAGTATGCATGAACCTATGTTTTAGAAAGTAATTTATCGTAGATCCTTGTATTAACGTAGGACTTGGATGTAAAACATCCATCTATAAGGTGGTCAGACGACAGTAAACGTCGCGAGACGTCGCTGGATGCAAGCTGCCTCCAACAGGTCACAGTGGAAATGATTGGGGAAAGCCTATATTCAGCAGAGGACTTCCTTTGGCTGATGGATGGAAGATATCAAAGATCTGATAAGGAAACACGTGGTTCATATTATATATTTTTCAGTAGTAAATAACTTCTACGAAATTCTACGAAACATAACTATTATAAGTACGCTCTAATTCTTTTATAAGGAAGCTACAGGAATTTGTAAACAAATTTTCCCCAAAAGTATCAAAACCGTTATTTTGGAATTGTATTTTTTTTAAATAAGCAATCTACATTTATACAGGGTATATCAAGACTGCTACCGAAAACGAAGCCGGGTGGTAGTTTAAGCTACTTCAGACACAATGCAACAGAAAAAGTTGCAAAAAAAGCGACAATTTTTTTTTCCTATGGCCATATTTGGGTGGTAAATACATTTTTTTCCTAAAATAATAGTGTATAACCTTTTATTTATAACTAATCTAAGGTATAAAAGTGTTTAAATTATTACTTTAGCAAAAACTATGGATTTACCACCCAAAAACGACGATGTTTAAAAAACCATAAAAAATAATTGTCGCGTTTCTATGCGAAATTTTTAGTTGCATTGTGTTTGTAGTCACTAAAACTACCACCCAGCTTCGTTTTCGGTAGCAGTCTTGAGATACCCGGTACATGAAAATAAAAAGACAAGTAAGTCTAGTGTTTGAGAATTTTCGTTTACTTTAATTTTAAAAGTTTTAGCTTGCTGAAAATATTTTGTTTAACTTGTTGCTTTTGCGTACCAGCAATAATAGAAGGAGTGTCTTAAATTATTTTCAGTTTGATAACTTAATAAGCCATGATAAGAAACTAATCTGAAGTATTAAAAAGGTAGCTCAAAATTATATTTTTAATATCAGAAGTTTTTTAACCAGTTATTGTTAATTGATAAAAATATTTAGACTAACCATTAAATTGATTTTCTTTTTTTTTTCATAAATAACACCCAACAGTCACATACATAGTCCTGACCCCACAGTAAGATTGAGTCTTGTGTCGTGGGTATCAGGAACTACGAGAGACTTTTCGGTCTCACAAACACCCAGACCCGGAAGAAATATTTGTGGGCCGCACAAACATTTCTCTCGGTGCGGGGATCGAACCCGCGGCCTCTCGTTTCACAGGCGGCGTCTAACCAACTGCGCCACGGCGGCTGTCATGAAGTGATCCATGAATTAAAACTGCTATGTTCCTTTTCGCAAATAACAAATCTCTTACAAAATTCAACTATGCAGCTCGCTAAGGTTTAATTTTTAAATTCGTCCAGAACTAGATGCACTTTTCAAATTAGCGGCCAAAATATTAAATTCTGACTATCAATTTAGAATATTGGTCAATTAGACCACGAAAAACAAATAAAAATTCCTCAGAATTGCTACATGTTTTTCTACTGTTTCTCTCCTGTAGGTCATAGCGTGATGATAGCTCGTTATATAACTTATCCAACACAAAAATATTTTCCATTTCGAATCAGTAGTTCCTGAGATTAGAGGTAATAAACAAACAAATTCCTCAGCTTTATATATTAGTATAGAAGTATAGATAAGCGCAAATATATATTCGTGAAACAAATTGACGCCATTGTACCGTAGTTTCTGGTATAGATTTACGACTTGCGATTCCAAACAACCTGAATCGACAGCTTAAACATTTTCCAGGATCAGAATGTCGTAAAGGTTTTAACCGCCTGAAGCCAACCATCCATGCGTTCAGAGCCACGCGAGCAAATCTAAGCTCGAAGATCCTTTTAGGTACACTTTTATTCCTTCCAAAATAAAACATTCCAGTACAGTTCACACATTTCCCGCAGTGTTTACATGGGTAAGAAGCTGAGCGGTCGGTGATACTGTCGCCTCCATTATCATAAATTGGAATTTATCGGGTTTCAAATGTCAACGCGAATGTACCGGTTTTCGAGAAAGTTTTACTTGAGGACTACGTTTTCTGGTTTTTTGTTATTTATAATTCAATGATAACTTGATTCGTTATTTATATCGCGAATCTTTGTCCGATACGCTTCATTTTATTAATCCTGGTAGATGAAACGTACTCTATTCTTGGAATATTAGTCATGGGTTGCGATCTAACTTTATATGTTTTTTTTTTGGATATACAACAGAAACAACAAGAACAAAGGTTTCTAATGGAAAGTAATCAATGAATAGCATTAATGCACCAAATACCTGAGAAATTGTGAGTAAACCTAAGGGTTACCTCAAATAAATCTGTAAATTACGATCACGCCTGTATAACCCAAAAGTGCCAATGACACAAATCACAATATGACAAACTTATTATCATCCTTGTTTTATTTTTTTTTATTTTTTTTATTGCAATGAACGACGAGACGAGCAAGCCGTTCGCCTGATGGTAAGCGATACGATCACTCATAAACAGTAGCAACATTCCACAGCGCTCGTCATCCTGAGACATAAGATGTTAAGTCTCAATATGTCCAGTAGTTAACATTGTACATGTAATAAACGTCAACCATGTCACCGTGCCGTGCACAAACAACCAAAGCATCATATAAAAAAACTCAACCGAGAAACTCGCACAAATCCGATTGCTCGCCGTAGAATTCAAACTGTTTGTATCCATTGAAACGATGACAGCTATACGTTTGATAATTTTCATTAATCTCAAATGAATATCGTCTTCAGGAGTAATACAGACCTGCAACCCGTAGATATAATATATTCTATCTTGTAAGAGCATTACACTGCCTGCCCTCATGAATGTATGCACGACAACATTTTGTCGATCGTTTCAGAGCATAACATCTACTGGTGCAGGCAAAGGTATTATCGGGGATTTGCCATGTTGTCTTTAGATTGCATTAATATAGGATATTGGAGTGTAACGCAACTCCTAAATAAGATTGCAGTTTGGCAGTATTAAACTAAGATATAAAGTAAAATATAAACAACATACATCATATGAGAGTTTATGCATGCATAAACTCTCGACTTTTTCTTGGGCAGGAAGAGATACCAACACAGCCGTTTCTTCTTGTGTTTTTCGTCTCACGAATTGATAGGGGTGAGCTTATCACAATGACTTCAGGCGGATAATAAATAGAAAAATTCAATATAAATTTACCCAATCCTGGATTCGAACCCGGGACCTCAATTGCAATCGTCCCGTAGTAAAACTGCGCCCCGAGACAGTCAAGTAAAAATACAAAGAAGATCCTGTTGAAAGATAGTGTTCAGATTTCAGAAGATTATTATTTTATTTAAGTATATACTTTATCGTAAACCAAAATGTATGAAAAAAGAAACTATAAACAGATAAAATACTTAAAACTAAAGTAATGGTAACAAATAATGGCTTTATCGCTAGTCATGTCTTCCAGCGACCTTTGAATGGACTGGATTATTATAATATACATTTAATTAATAGGGCAGTACAGACATTGAGAGAAAAGAAAATAATATAACTTTCATTTGAAATACATGATTTAATTCCACATAAAATTTTGAACGCACATCAAGGCATTGGGGTATTATACTAGAGCGGACATCGGGAACAAAATTTCTGCGTATGGTGCGTGCACAAGGGTACACATTGAAGCGAGAGGGAAGATATGTTACTTCGTAGGCGTGACAGAGACAGAAATAGAATGTACCGCTCATTTTGTAACAAATATTTTGTTTGCAGTGTCCCCTCTAGTATAATATCTCAATGCATCAAGGTAAGTTTTTTAGTCATGGATGTCAGAATTTACGAGAGACTTGCATCTCACAAATATTTAATAGTTTCTTACACAAATATTTGTTTTGAAGCGATCATTCGTGTTCCAGCTAGCGTTCATAAATCAGCTTCACGACAGGGACTATCAACAATTCATATTTCGAAATTATTTTAATTTAATAAAAAAAAAAACTTACCATTTTTTTTTATTGCAATGACTGGCGACACAAGCATGCCGTTCGCCTGATGGTAAGAGATACGACCGCTCACAAACAGTAGCAGAACCAAACAACATCTTGAATTACAAAGCAATGCTTGGCATTCTACTGCGCACGCCATCCTGAGACATAAAATGGTAAATCTCAATATGTCCAGTAGTTACTCTGGCTACAATGTCCTTCAGTCAAACAAGAGCCTTTACACTACTGTTTGACGGGAGAAATAGACAATGCGGTGTTACCTACCCAGGCGGCTAGTTTTTAAAGTTTTATACTTCAGAAGTGCTGTACAACAAACTACAGTAGACGAAGAAAATGTAGCGAAGCCGTACCTCTTTCAATCGAAGAAGAAATCTGTGCTCTATTCAACGCAGGGAAGTAGGTTCAAGGCAATAATTTAAAGGAAAAAACCATTAGTCGGTCAATGCCAAACAAGAATTTCATTCAGTAAACGTTAATTATAATGGCTTACAAAAGAAATCTTATTAGGCTTCGCTTGTGAAATGAAAAAGGGTTGTTAAGCAACGGGGCATAATGGACGGTATAATTCAACAACGCAAATTCAATCAGTAAAATACGTGTTGAAAAGTTTTATCTTTTTCGCTTTCATAAAACAGTTCTGGGGGGTTACTCTGTAGTCCGATATATCGACGAATGTTTGAACATCGCACGTGAAATTGTAAGAATATGCCTAAATACTAGAAGTGGAAATCTTATATCTTATATATGGAGTTCGATGATTTTGCCTTTTCATACTTAGACAAGCAACAGAAAAAAAAACAAATACAAGAGTTTACTATCCACTCAATTAGGGAAAGTACTCCGCCAATCTATCAAGTTACTACCGCTCCATAAAACACGGAACAATATCTCCAAAATGTCACAACCGTTCCACGTGAAAACCAAAACAACATCAAACATAAGTCGCGCTCATAAAAGTTACGTTCCATTTTTATTCCACAGTATAACTAAGCTGCGCTGACTCTCACTCACCAGCTTACGACCCTACTGGGGCACCTAACGAGGTCTGAAAGTATAATTTGTCTAGCACACCCATTTAGGACCGCTAGGATGGTACAGGAAAAAGGCTGCTCCCACACTTTCCACATTTTCTGACTTTACATTGCTTGAGAAAATAATTTTACGTGGATTATGTTGAGGTTACCATTTTCGCCCCTCGAGGGAGGTGTTGATGTTGTAAAATCTTGTGTTTATCGTCATTTCTTTGCGACTTACACTCAATGTGGTATAATGGTGAAGAAAAATGTTGTGAGTTCAATGTATTTCTTGAAGGTAAAATCGAAAGAGTGTGTGTGGTTTCTGGGGGGGTTACTGTATAAAAACGAACTTTGAATGTGCGCCGTACGTTAAACTTCACTAATGTGCCTAGATATCCACAAAATGTTAAGATTCCTCTATCGTCTGTCGCAACCATAGACTAAGTTCGTTGAAAATGATAAGTATAATAGAGAATATTTTTATGAATAGTAATGTTTTTTAGAAGTTGAAATCTTATATATTACTCCAGATGTCGAACATCCGAAAATTCCAAGTTCGTATAGTTTTTATATAGTTACCCCTGCTTCCGTCTATCTAGTCTATATTTTTTCGTTTCTTACATTATTCGCTAAAGTATATTTTTATTAATGAGACTCCATAAAGAGACAAAATAAAATAGTTTCGTAACTTCGGTGCGTGGTGCCAAAAGTCGGACGCTCTATTCCGAATTACTGTTGAGACACAAAAATTTATAAATATCTTTAATATTAATTATCTCTTTGCCCATTGCATTATCCTATTTTGTTTGTAACATGAGGGATGCTATGTATGTTACTATCAATTCTTCCAAACATCATTTTGCGTATTTAATGACTACTTTTATCAATTAATAAGTTACTTAATATTACTTGCTACTGTTTGTAGTATTAAAAATATAGGCGTCATATTTTTATGTGCATGGACTCTAATCTTAATTCGTCGTAATTCTCTTCTAGAATTAGTATGAACTTGTGTAATTTATAAAAACATAGTATCATAGTTTATTTCTAAAGTTTTGTTGTAATCATTTTCATGACTAATTTTTGAATATAGAAATATTATGTTTATTTAACAGCCCCTAGGTTGCATTGTATAATAACATACAGTCGCATTCAATCAAACGTAAAACTAGAAGTTCAAATGCGGCACGAATGGATGTAGTTTTTAGTCTGAATGTATTTTTTTACATTGTATTACATCATAATGTTATATAATTAATTCCATCAAAGTTATTTTACATCGCTAACTAAATAAATAAATAAGACTGTGTTTGCAGTCTTATTAAAAAAGAAAACAAAGATAATTTTCTACATTTAGAGTGTAAACATCAGAAAAGTTGTTAGCACAGCTACCCTCATCACAAAACCCTTATTACGTCATTATTTTTATCAAACACGAACACCCGTTGTAAATGTGCCGTTACATCTTATTGCTAGCTGAAGGACACGCGATATCAAGACGAGTGTTTCCACTCTATAGTAGAACTTCATCACGTAAATAGTGATGGCCAATTACAGACGATTACATAATCGACGTGTCGATTACTCCGTAACTGGATTAGGAAATGAAATGCTTGGCGTGACGTCATTATTTTGTAAGGGTGGTGAACTTCAATATGTGTAGTGTTTACACGTAAAATTACTTTTAAATTGTTGATATATATTGTAATATTTTTGTACCTTTTCTCGATATCCTCTTATAAGAGGATGATGAATGAAATATATTAAGCTCCAGCTTTAAACCAGGTGAATCCAGTCTATTATTTTCAAATTCCATAATTTGCTTATGATTAAATATTGTCTTCGAAAAGCTGGTAATAGTTTTAATATAAATACGAATGAATTGGAGTATTAAATTAATATTTTTCAGTTTAAATTACATGAATGTATCGTAGTCATATTTAATCAATCAACTCTGTGCCCAACGTCATAAAAGGAAAACCCAAACACGCTTGTTTCCATTTTCCAGTAACCGTCGCGGTATATCCACGCTTTGCTTGATCACGGATCTTGGATAAAGTTTCCAATCGAATTTCCTTTCGCACACTCTACAGAAATAGGTCAAAGGAATAGTCGAACGTAACAACGGTTGTTGTCCGCGATGCAAATTGTCTCGACCACTTTTCACGTTATTTTTCCACGGAGTAATAATGTTCCTTTGTTTGCTTGTATTTCGCAGATGCACTATATTTATGGTTCTCGACAGAGTTCGGGAGCGGCTCGGTATAAGATTATATTTGATTTTTGTTTATGACATTTTTAATGCTTTATAGAACAGCCGAGTATAAGTTACTAATGTAGACGATGGGTAATTAAAGTGATGGTCACGGAATATTGGATCTTACTAAACTTACTATTTACATGATAAATAAATAGATGAGTATCTCACTAAAAACGCAATTTAATTACTTAAGTGAAATAACTAACACTTTTCTAATTATTTACAGGGATATTCATATTTAAAATCGGTGTGTTGTGCGAAATATTTTCTTTGAATAAGAATTAGAGATTATACAGGTACTTTTTTAAGTGTTAAAAACACCTTTGAGGTGTGATTTCTAGGAACAGTTGATATCATGTAGATATAGATTTCCTCAAATCCTTTTCATTCTTTTGTTTAGGTTTCAATACACCTTCTGCCAGGTGCGTGGTAATTATTGTGATAGTATCAAATATATTTATTTATTTATTTATTTATTCATTCTTTACTGCACACAAACAACGACAAAGTATATAATATTTTACATATAAAATTAAAGAGTACAGTTGGCGGTCTTATCGCCCTAGGCGATTTCTTACAGACAACCTTTGGATGGATATAAGAAAAGGATAAGAAGAGAGGGCAGTATAGAATTTAAATAAAACTAAAAACATCCTCTTATAAGGAATAGGTAAACAAATTATTTATAGTGAATATATACATGATATTTAATACATAATTATATAATACATTTAATATACATACATATATAAATATTTCTATAGATAAACATAGACATAAATATACATACTAAATATAAATTATAAATTACCTATTGAGACAAAAGAGGAAATAAAAACTTCTTAATGCAGCTACTTAGAGAGAAAGATAATATTCTTTAAGCATTTTTTTGAAAGATGTCAATGTTTGAGCTTGTCTTATGACAACTGGTAATGCATTCCACAGTCGAACGGCTTGCACTGTATAGGACCTATCCATGAACGTTGTGGTATGCACAGGCATTCTCAGTTTCAGATTCTCCGACGACCTCAAGGACCATGAATGAGACTCATGGAGAAATAGAAAACGTTCTTTGAGATATGATGGAGTGAGAGGATTGAACAAAATATCGTAAAGAAGATTAAGAATATGAGCATTCCGACGAAGTCGTATGGGTAACCACTTGAGCTTAGTACGAAACTCAGAGACATGATCATATTTGCGCAGACCAAATATAAATTCCCTTGCACAAACTCTCCTACTTCCCATCCTTGATTATGCCGACGTCAGCTATCTCGATCTCACCGAGGACCAACTTAATAAACTTGAACGTCTTCAAAATTTCTGTATTAGATTTATATATTAATGCATTCCGCATTACCAGTTGTCATAAGGCAAGCTCAAACATTGACATCTTTCAAAAAAATGCTTAAAGAATATTATCTTTCTCTCTAAGTAGCTGCATTAAGAAGTTTTTATTTCCTCTTTTTGTCTCAATAGGTAATTTATAATTTATATTTAGTATGTATATTTATGTCTATGTTTATCTATAGAAATATTTATATATGTATGTATATTAAGTGTATTATATAATTATGTATTATATATCATGTATATATTCACTGTAAATAATTTGTTTACCTATTCCTTATAAGAGCATGTTTTTAGTTTTATTTAAATTCTATACTGCCCTCTCTTCTTATCCTTTTCTTATATCCATCCAAAGGTTGTCTGTAAGAAATCGCCTAGGGCGATAAGACCGCCAACTGTACTCTTTAATTTTATATGTAAAATATTGTATACTTTGTCATTTTTTGTGTGCAGTAAAGAATGAATAAATAAATAAATAAAATAAATCTAATACAGAAATTTTGAAGACGCTCAAGTTTATTAAGTTGGTCCTCGGTGAGATCGAGATAGCTGACGTCGGCATAATCAAGGATGGGGAGTAGGAGAGTTTGTGCAAGGGAAATTTTCGTGGCAATGGGGAGAAAATTGCGTAACCTACACAAAGACCTAGCTGAGGCAAAAACCTTTCGGCTAATTTCCCGAAGCTGAGGACCCCAGGTGAAACATTTGTGTATATGTAAACCAAGATTTTTGACTGTATCACTGTATGGAACAGTGATACCATCACAGGAAACAGATGGAAGTTGGTCCTGATCTATTTTCGATATCATCCTAGGGCTGCCGACAACAATGACTTGAGTTTTTGATGGATTGACCTTCAGTCCGTAATCTTTACTCCATGAACATATATATTGGATGTCAGAATTGATGGCTCCAATCGCATCAGTTATCTTGTCCAAGGATGCCCGAGTATAAATTTGCAGATCGTCTGCATAAAGGTGGTAGGAGGAGCGAAGATTATTGGTAATAGAATTAATAAAGACAGCGAAGAGTAAAGGAGATAAAACGCCGCCCTGAGGTACACCAGCAGATACAGAGCACCAAGAGGAAAAGCATTCCTCAAAGCAGATGCGTTGCTGGCGACCATACAGGTAACTACGAAACCAATCAACTGCTGTTGGAGATATGTTAAGAGAACGCATTATGCCAAGTAAGACATCAAAATCGACGGTGTTGAAGGCATTACTGAAGTCTAGCAATGCTAAGACTGTCAGCTTGCCTTCCTCCATGCCCAACCTAATGCCATCCGCAATATGAGTTAGAGTGGTAATTGTGCTATGCCCAGGGCGAAACCCTGATTGGAGAGGATTAAGGAGATTGTGTTTCGAGAGGAATTCATTCAGCTGGGTATGGATTAGACGTTCAAGGACTTTGGATAGAAAAGGAAGAATGGATATAGGACGGAAATCTGCGAGATTGGATGCATTGGATTTTTTAGGAGTTGGGATAATATTTGCTTTTTTCCAAGCAGCAGGAAAGATACCAGAGGAAATAGAATCATTAAGGATATGGGAGATGATAGGAAGGATGTCGTCTAGGATAGGGAGAATCATATTGCGGCTGACACAGTCGCTTCCCGTCGCATTAGATGAAATGAGCATAATGGTCTTTTTAACATCACAATCAGCAAATTGTTTAATGAAAAAAGCAGAACATGTGGGAGTCTTGAGGGTCGAAAGGAACTTTATAGTGTTATCTTTCATCGCCTTATCAAAGAAAGGCGATGTACAAAAATGATTGTTTAAGGAATTTAAGTCAATTGACTTACAAAAGGACTCTTGTCGAGGCTTCCCCACTCCCAGTGTTTTCAGAAATTTCCAAACCGTAGCTGGATCTCCGTTTTCAATAGAGTTGTGAATATGTCGGCGTTGGGCATTCTTACACACCTTACTGCAATGATTTCTAATGGAGACGTACTTCTGCCAATTCAACTCATTAGGTCTACGGTTGTACCGGGACTTGGCCAACGCTTTTTTAGATAGCAGTTCTTTAATATCAGGTGTTAGCCAAGGAGCCAGTAGATGTTTGAGTTTTACAGGCCGGATTGGTGCGTGCTTGTTAAAAAAGTCAATAATTTTACTGTTGAAAATATCAACTTTGTCTTCGACAGTATTAGCAAGAAGAAGGGAACTCCAGTCAATGCTGCCGGCATCATTGCGAAGATCCACAATATTCATGCCCCGAAATTTTTTTGCAGGAGGATTTTGGGTAGGGCTTTAGGAGGACGGAGACGATAAGACAGGAATATTAGGTTAGAATGGATGGGAAGAAAAAGCATCAGCAGGATATTGTCCATGCTTAGACACATGATTTAAAGAGGAAACAAAGATAAGGTCTAGGAGAGAAGGAGAACAGTTAGGAGAGTGGTGGGTCGCTGAGAGTGGAAGAATGGAAAGATTACAGGATTTAATAGTATTAAGAAGGGAATTAGAACGACGGTCATTTTTAAGGAGACAGGTATTAAAATCACCCATGATTATGGTTTGACTGTACATAGGAACAAGATTTTCAAGGATAATTTCAATAGAAGAGAAGAAGTCAATGTGGAGCGAGGGACAATAATATACACCGAGTAGAAATTTTTTTAGGGAGAATTCCACCCCCAGAAAAAGATGCTCACCAGCATCAGATGGTGAGGGTTGCGGAGATACGCTAACTATCGTATATCGGAATTGAGTTCGTAAATAGATAGCAACTCCGCCTCCACCACGCGATGTACGATCATTTCTGATGAGGTGGAACCCCGGAAGTGAGTAAGCAGAAGAGGAAAGACATGGTTTCAACCAAGATTCAGACACTAAGATAGCATGGATATGAGTACAGTCAAAACTAGCCAGCATATCAGGGAAATAAGCCGGAATACTCTGAGCATTGAGATGTACTACATTAAAGTTCCTAGGGACATCGGAGAACTGAGACGTTAGATTATCAGTAAGTGATGGAACACTGACGAAACTGTCATCACTGCACACTGAGTAGTACTCACTGTCACTACTATCAAATTGCAAGACATCGCAATAGGTAACTACAGAAATATAATAATAATAGGTATAAGTAAAATCCTAAACTAAAAATAAAGTTATAACTATAATATAATAAATTTGTGAAGTTGCAAAAGTATAATCTGACGAAATGACACAAAAAATAATAATAATAAAACAATAAAAATCATCCATCTGCCGGTTGTGTTAACAAAACAGTGTCATTATTTAGATATAAGTAAACATGAATAATTAATAAGTACAATTAAGAACAATGTGAGTTACAAAATTAATCTAAAAGAAAAAAATATACATAAAAACAGAATTACATTTAAAAAGTTGAATCAAAATGATAGACACTTCCAGTCCAGGCAAATAACGAATTTACGATCCAATTTTAAAATTTTCGCAATGCACCTATTAAGAAAAGACACTTAACAATTATGACCAATAAATAAATACACCCAACAGTCACATACATAGTGCTGGAGGCACATTAAAATCAATTAATTATATTTCGAGGGTATCAGAACTCTGAGACAATTTTTAGTCTCACAAAAACCCAGACGCTAGACTTGTGGACCACTCAAATATTTGTGTAGGTGCAAGGATCGAACCCGTGACCAATGACCAATGATACACGTTGTCCTGATCGTACCACGAGATATTAAGACATGGACCGAAATCAAAAACTACGAGAGATTTCGGCCTTACAACACAAACCCTAAACAATTTTTGGGCCAAAATTATCTGTTTTCAGGTTTTATATTTTGATAAATGACGCTAGTAATATTATTGTGATAACATTGTTGTTCTTATTTTATAAAGATTGATAGTTTAAAAATATAAAAAAAATAACAATATTTCGTTAAACAACTAAATAAATATTGAAAGTAAAAATCTTTAGACTTTAGATAAGAAAATGAAGTTTATTGTTAAGAAGCGTGGTGTGCTTACAAAAATATTATTTTTTTTAGTAAAAAATAAATTGTACGCTTATTAGCTATTTTGAAACATTTTGTGAAAATGCAAATCCTGAAGGAACTGGTATAGAACATGTCAAAAAATTGTCATCAGTCCTTGGTAGGTTTGAAAAATTACAAATCAATCTGTTTTCAAGTGCTTGAAAATCGAGTTCACATTCATACAGACGAATCTAACAAAAGCGTGTTAAAAAGAAAAGTTTTCAATATAAACAATGCACGAAGATGCAGTTCACCCGTCTTTCCAATATTCAACTCCACACGCGGTCAATATTAAAAACGTCCATTTTTATTTCCGATATCCAATTTTAGGTTTCAGAACGTTGTGGATACAGGGGTCGTGAAATATTGCTTTGACTATCCACCAGAGATCACCCGACGTTGAGAGGCGATAGGGTTCCTTATTTTTTCACATCACTCAAAAATCCAATACAGTCTGACCTTTTTTATAAATTGTTTGCAGTGTGATCAAGGAATTAGATTTTAAGGAGTTTAATGTGATTTTGTAGGAGTAATTATTATAGGATTTTTTTTCTTTAGAGTTACTTCAAAATAATTAATCCATTTATTATAAGAAATTACTGATGCTAGTGAATATTTATTTTTTGATTATACAAAATTAAATAAATCTAAAGAGTAGGTTTTTTTAAATCGTTGTTCTGGAAGTTTCATCTGAGATAGTAAATGTTAAGTGTAAAATCACAGTTTTTTCAAAATCACAACAGTAAGAAATATACCTTATTATTACAGCTTTATCCCAATAATAAATAAGTACACCCAACAGTCACATATATAGTCCTGACCCTAAGTTACTAAGATCGGGTCTTGTTTCGTGGGTATCAAGAACTACCAGAGACTTTTCGATAACACTAACACCCAGAACCAGAACACATATGGTGCGTACAAATATTTGTGTAGGTGCTGGGATCGAACCAGCGGCCTCCAATTTCACAGCCCTTTCTAACCAACTGCGCCACGACGACAATTTATTTATACTGGGTATATCAAGACTGCTACCGAAAACAAAGCCAAGTGGTAGTTTTAGTGACTACAAACACAATGCAACTAAAAATTTCGCAAAGAAACGCGACAATTTTTTAAATGATTTTCAAATTTCGTAATTTTTGGGTGGTAAATCCATAGGCTAAAATAATAATTTGAACTCTTTTATACCTTAGAGTATTTATAAATAAAAGGGTATACACTATTATTTTAGAAAAAAAGTGTATTTACCACCCGAATATGGCCATAGGAAAAAAAGAACAAAAAAAAACTGTAACATTTTTTGCAAAATTTTCTGTTACATTGGATCTGAAGTCGCTTAAACTACCACCCGGCTTCGTTTTCGGTAGCAGTTTTTATATATCCTGTATACATACACAATATCCGCATTGTAATCCGACACAACCCCACGTCCAACATCAAAGGTAATTTTCAAATGACAAAAATGACACATTGAACCCCGATGTAAAAGGGTGGGAATCCAATAAGTAAAGTCAGGAGTGATGTATCCGACACTGTTCACAATGGAACACTAAATCTATTTCGAGACTGGGGCTCGCATTCTTATCACTCAAATACTCAGTGCGTTAGAATGACTACGCACGCGTTGACACAGGATATTTGAAGCAGTAAAACAAATAATAGTAATACCGCAATATTAGTTTACGTATGAGCAAAGAGTATAAGATCATTTTATAATAAATAATGATAATTATCTCATAATGAGACTTAGATCTGTTCTCAAAAAGTAGATTTTGAAAAGCGATTTTAAAATATTAATACAGTCGATTGAAAGGAAATTCATTCATTTTATATAGTTTAATGTTAAAAATGAAAGCTTCGATTAATAATACAATATGTATAATATTGTAACTTCAGTGTATGATAAGAAATAAATTTCAATGGACAGAATAAAACAGTTTTTTCCGGATTTTATCAGGAATTTGGTTTGATTTGATAAATTATTTCGAAAAAAATGTTTTATTTCAATGTGTAACATTAGCGTGAATCTTAAAAACCACAAATTTTGATTTTGGCATTCAATTATTAAGTCTATAAATCTCAAAGTCTGGAGCTCAATACCCAGGTGGGGTAATCCAATCTGTCTGGGATTTTTCGATTCAAGAGACGCGTGATTCCCCGCGGAATTGCTAATTTTCCGTAAGGGTTGACATCGTGATGGCGGCCAATCGTAAAATTGTACGCCATATTTGTTCTGCATCGTGCTTAAAATTCGTCTTGCTATGGTCTCGATAGATTGTGACATGGGACCGAGATTTTTTTAAATCTATTAAAGATCCTTGAAGTCGCGTCAAGGTATTCAGTTATAGCTTATCTCATGTCAGTTTGAATCTCATTAATTTCGGCGATGTCGTATCTTCCATACACTGCTACGACAAAAAAATCTTCCGGCTTTAGTAAAACTTTTGGTTTTTTTTTGTACTTTAACAAGAACATCTAAACTACCATACTGCACTTAATGTCATAATTAAATCACAAGTAGAAAAATAACTATGCACAAAAAAAAACATTTTTTAATTACAAAAAAAAATACAAAATAGTGCGTGTTCTGTTGCGTTGCTGCGCAATAATGAGCTATGCGTAAGGGTCGGACACGCGAGCTCGGCACGTACCGTGACACCTACGTGACGAAGAGGCCCCGTGTGGATAGCTGTCTCAAATAAAACCCCTTTTTATCCAGAAATTCTCGCATGGTGCAGGTTGCTATTTAATTCCGATTTTATGTTATAACTTTGCTGGTGGCTTTGGTGGGGTTTGATATGATTTTATATTAAATCAATATAATTATTAATATCTGTATCAGCCCATATACGTCCCACTGCAGGGAATGGGTTTCCTATACATTCGAGTTTACGATTGAGTGGTTAGGCCATATAGTCCAGCACGCTGGTCTAGTGAGAGTTGGCGGACTTCACATACCATAGAAATTCACACAAATTCACGATGTTTTCCTTTCCGGTTACAGTACGTAGTGATTGACTATCAATACACACATAGCATCCGTATACACATTAAACACAGATAATCCTATAGTCGTGTATTAATTTATGTATATAAAAATATTCAAATGACGAGATACTTTTCGTTTTTACACGCAAAGCTTATTTGAAATGTATATAAATTAGAACAGGCTTGCCCTTAATCACATCGTGGGACAGAACACATGAGACGAAATGTGGATGTACTGGTTGCTACCAGCACGTCTGCCTATCTTCTCTGAAAAAAGGCATGAGTTCATATTATATTTATGTATAGATTGAAATTTTGTTTTTATATTCATCAGCCCACATACGTTCCTCTGAAGGACACGGACCTCCTATATCAAGACTACGTTTCAGATTCATACTGATTTATAATAAGGAATATTGTCTTGTATAAATATCTGCATAGCCCGTTTGACCTCATCTTTTTTTTTTCATTTATTTATTATATTAAGACAAAATAACAACAAAATTACAATTAGTCTCACAAAACCAATTACTTGGTTTGTCTGTGAGTACATAGTAGTGTTTTACATACTTAATATATAGCGAATTGCGAGTGCCTAATTATAAGGTTGAAAGAAAATACTTTTTAATAGCTTTAATATCAGATTTTTTTTTGTTAATCGCTGCCGCGATTTCGGAAGGGAGGCCGTTTATCAAGTACGGTAATCGCTTTCGTAGTGTCCTGTCTCCGTAGTAGTTGTGGATCCTTGGTACAACGTATTTCCCTGCCGATACCGCTCTGGTTGGCTTATTGTGTTGCAGCGGTACCAACAGCACCTCGCAGATATGGTTATTATTAATCAACTGAAACTTCTGATTTAATTTGGCCGTTAGAATATTGCATATTTTAAATAACTTGTAATAATTTTCTTTACATTTAATTTTGGTTTTATTGGTTACGAGTAGTTTTAAAAATCTGATTTGTAATGATTCTATTTCGTTTATGTATGATTTGAACGTTAGACCATAGCTGTCGAGAGCATATGATACCACTGATTCCACTAGTGACATATACATACATTTGAGTACCTTCAGAGGCACTTAATATCTTAAATGATAAAATTTAAAATTATTTGTTTCGCATACCGCTTCTCGTTTGCTGATTATGCAACCTAATCAACTTGGCCCTCTGATTTCATTAGCTATAGATGTCGCTACCTAATTTAGAGACGACCAATGTCCATAGATTAATATCATATACTAATCCTAGAATATTATAATACACTACATATGATGAGACTCGAGATAACAGTGCCTATCAACATAGACAAGAGCTCTAGAAAATTAAATTTAAACCACAGACATGCATCCATCTGACTTATAAATTGAGTTAAGAAAACCCAATACAACTACATTTACATTTATCAAAACCCGAGGCGTACCATAAAGTGGTTATATGAGAACGCATTTCTTAAATTCCAAGACAGTTAACCATAAATTTGTGTGTCTACTACGGACAAGTTTAAAATAAGACCATTTAAATTGTTTTACGCTCGCCTAGCGGTACCGCAGTCTCGCGATGCAGCGAAACAAAAGGATTTCAATGTGTCCGGATTGTTGGCAAAATATTTTCGAGCTATTTCCTAAAGAAGCTTGATATATGAAATGTACGAGTTTCATTATGGATTCAAATTGTCACGATATTGGGTAATGGTTTTCTTGAAGTATACAAAACGTTTTTCAAGTTTATTGTGAATTAGATTGCTCTCGCGATCTGATGTAGGAAGCATAAAAATAAAATGAAAAACGTTTTCAACCCCATGAGAGCATAAGGGTAAAGACCGACTGAAGTAGCATGGCTAAGTTTAAAAATCGGATATACTAGATACCGGGCGGAAGAATGAACAAAGAATGAAATATTTTCATGATAAAAGTTTGTTTAAATTAGAAGTTAGTCTTGATCATAATTTAGATGCTACTTTAATAACATGAAGATTATCGGAGCTACGATTCTTACTAACGAAATAAAATGCAACAATTGAACGACTTTAGTTGTAATTTCTATGACTATGCTATCAGATTTCATTTATCTGTGACGCTCAAATTATTTAGTAAATCCAATTAAAAACACCAAAGGTCATTCAAGCTTCAAGGTTAAAATTCATGTCATTGAAATTCAATACCAGCCGAGCGCGTGGTGCCTTTTCCTGTAAGGCAAGAAGGGATCATAAAAATATGTTAAATATTTCGTCTCATTAAAAAGATCTGAGGATCAAAAAGGTTGTTGAATATTTATAGAAAGAAATCGTTAAAGCTACAAACAACCTGGAAACAGGAACATAAAAATTCACAAAACTAGAGTAAATAAAAATTTAATATATTGTAATAAAATAGTGATTAGAAAATTATAGTTTCTTCAGTGAAATTGAGAGCTGCCTTAAGACAAATTCTATTTAATAAAAGAGATTGCTGTTCTCATGATTTTTTCTTGGACAGCATATACAGTATTTTTTTAATATTATGTTATACTATTTCCATTTCACGTGGATTATGAGTAGCAACTGCGATTCCCTGTGAATTTGAAGCGTTTGGTTTTATAAATTGGTCATCATGCATCATACATCAAAGCAGTTCGCTTTACCCAATTAAAAAATTGATACTTATATAAATGCATTTAAATACACAAAGATACAAAACAGAGAATACAAGTACAAGACTGTGAATGTGCTGAAGACTGAATTGGTTTATCTTACTTTGACATAAAATTACTTGAAGAACTAGTCTTAAAATTTAGACGACTTTTGTCATTATAGTGACTATGAAGATCGACTGCTAGGTAATTAGATTCAGGTTATCAAACATCATTTTTCACCTCTAATTCATTCCCAACCTTCACACTAAAGATCATCGTTCAAAGATTTTACACCCAAATAATTTCCCACTACACCTAATTTTACATCCCAATTCGATACAGATGTATAAAATGTATTCAGCCAGAATTTATAAGAACATATCTTTTTAGCATTACTTCGCTGTGGCTTCGCCTGTCACTTGCAACTCATTTTGCATTTCCCTGCTGCAACCGCAATATGGACTGAACAGGAATATAAATTGGATAGATGGGATTTAAAATAAACGTGCCTGTGAGCTAAGCTGCAGGAGGATCGAAGAGTTTAATGGCGCATCCACATTGCAGTTAGTTTTGTTGAACGTTTCCTAATGTTACTCAGCTACATACATACATAAACTCCCGCCTTTTTTCTAGAAGGGGTAAGTAGAGGTGCAACCAGGACACCCACGTTTCGCCTTGTATCTTCCGTTCTACGCTCTGATAGGACGCGAGCCAATCACCATTGGGCACAAATTTCGGACTCTTGCCCGATAATGAATAGAAAAATCCACTATCACTCTGCCCGACTTGGGACTCGAGCCCGAGACATCAGCTTCGTAATCGTACCGTAGAGCAACTACGCCACCGAGGCAGTTAGCTACATCCGATAACAAAATATCGGTAGATGTTGCCGTGTAAGTATTTATGATAAGTAATGTTGCCTAACATTTAGTAACAATGGATAACATTGTTGCACAATAGTGCTTCACGAGAGAAAATGCAATATACCTCGGCGATGGTATTTTTTAGCTTCGGTGATATTAAGGTCTCTTGTAATATCAACGTTTTTGCGTGAAAATCTACGGTTGATTCGCAGTGTGTAGGCACGGTTGTCTATGAAAAAAAAATCCGCGAGCAATTGATCTGATAGTCAAAGATTGGAACTTTTATTTATGCGTGTTACTATTAGAGCTGCGGATCTAGTCTCAAACTATTTATTTTTATAGGAAAGGAAAAAATAAAAGACATTTATTACTATGGTTTTGTCAACAATCTCACGAAACAAACCAAATGATACAGTAATAGCTTTGTAACGTAAGTTTTCTACGGTGCTGTAGTTATAACATATTTGAACAACCTATTCAAATTGTACTCGAGTTACTAAGTCTAAACATATAAATTCACAAGTTAACGAGATTTTTTTTGTATAAATATTTTGATACAAACCAACAAAATGCCGCTTCCACGCACCCTCGCATCGTGGATGTATAGAAAAGCCGGCGTATCCCCATTTCTAACTCTTTTCGAATGCACCTCGCTTCAGAAATGCGCTGTGTTTGACGTTTGAACAGAGCGCTCCAATGACGATTAACAGAGCTCGCGGCGACAAGACACATCCAGCGGGTTTATAACTACGTAAATTGAATTTCATTAAAAAATATAAGCGATAGTTACATAATTTGACATAGTTCTGATCCTACTAAGACCCAGTATTATATCGTGGGTATCGGAAACTATGAGAAACTTGTTGGTCTCACACTCAGACTTGAAACAAATAGTTGACGATCGCACAATAATTTGCCTTAGTGTAGGTATCAAACAAACGTCATTTCTTTTCTGAGCTTGAGTCTAACCAACTGGTTGGCGATAGTCTTTGTAGTTGATTGCGAATAGTTTTAGCAATATTTCGATTCAAAGTTGTGAAAGTTAAATTAATCGCAGTAATGGGAATACGTACTGTCAAAGCGAATGTTTTTCGCAATTTTATTTTTGGTTGTAATGGGTGTATCCTTGTGTAGAATAAAATTGATAGTTTCGTTAAACCGGCTCGAATGGCCCGTGGTATTATTAAGTGTTTGCTTCGGGTATGAATCAAAAACACGGATCACATGCGCCAGGAATTAAATCTGCGTATTTTTTATGAAGTTAGATTTTTTGAATAAAATTCATCTTTTTATGGTCTCAAACATTTTTATTCACTACACATTTTTTTGTGTAGTATCTGTATTAGTCTATATCATTTCTAATAATTTTATGGTCAAGAATTAGAACTTCAATCCCGCAAAAAATGTAGAAGACAACAAGAAACTTTTTTTTATTCCATTGATTGTCCAGACGATTATGCCATCCACCTAATGGTAAGCGATACGACCGCTCATGGACAATAGCAAAACCAAGCAACACCATAAATTACAAAGCAATGCTTGGCATTTCAATGCGCCCGCCATCCTGAGATGTAAGATGTTAAGTCACAATATGACCAGTAGTTGCTCTGGCAATAATTAACATACTGAAAAACTTAGACAATCTTTAAGCCGTATAAAATATATCGCTTGACTGAACAATAAACAAACTAAGAAAACAAATGGAACATCTCCAAAATTAATTCCGATGTAATTTGCGAAAACACTCAAACACGAAAGCAATAAAAGTGTAATAACCTTCTTAATAACATTAAAAAAAATTACTGTGTACAATACAAACAATTTGCTTTTTATAATAGACAAAATTACGACGTTGCTAAGACGACGATACGACTACATAAAACTTATGGTCGTTAATTGATTTATGGTCGTAACCATAGACTTATAGTTACGGTGTACGTTATACAAATTCGAACTTTTACAGAATAGATACATTCGTATCGTATAAAAAACTTCGTTTGTCCGAAGTTTCGAACTTCGTTCGTTCGTTCGTTCGGATAAATATAGTAGGGCCCCTGATCATGAATTTTCGATCGTCGTGTCTTGGAAAGTTGTCAGCTTCAATGTGTATGGCAAAATGTAAGAACAATCTAAAGCATCTGACTTCCTACGAAACACCTTTTGATAGCTACCTTGGAAAGTTGGTTACCTAGTTGGAAATTATAAATTAAATCATGTAAAAAAATGAAATGCATCTAATTTTCTTTACGAACCGGAGCGCCCGCTGTTTTCCGTCAAGCAAAATCTGACTGAGCCGTAATAAAACGTTTTCACGAAATCCAACTTTTGTTAGTTAAGGCGTAAACTCGACTAATTTGTTTGCAGAGTCGAGCCTTAGTCCGGATTTAAACGCCTTCAGATACAATCACGACTCTTAATTTCACGTCAATTAATTTTATTTTTCATTAAACATTCAAAATTGAAGATTCTGACCTTAGCAACGTCGTAATTTTGTCTATTATAAAAAGCAAATTGTTTGTATTGTACACAGTAAATTGTTTTTTAATGTTATTAAGAAGGTTATTACACTTTTATTGCTTTCGTGTTTGAGTGTTTTCGCAAATTACATCGGAATTAATTTTGGAGATGTTCCATTTGTTTTCTTAGTTTGTTTATTGTTCAGTCAAGCGATATATTTTATACGGCTTAAAGATTGTCTAAGTTTTTCAGTATGTTAATTATTGCCAGAGCAACTACTGGTCATATTGTGACTTAACATCTTACATCTCAGGATGGCGGGCGCATTGAAATGCCAAGCATTGCTTTGTAATTTATGGTGTTGCTTGGTTTTGCTATTGTCCATGAGCGGTCGTATCGCTTACCATTAGGTGGATGGCATAATCGTCTGGACAATCAATGCAATAAAAAAAAGTTTCTTGTTGTCTTCTACATTTTTTGCGGGATTGAAGTTCTAAATCTTGACCATAAAATTATTAGAAATGATATAGACTAATACAGATACTACACAAAAAATGTGTAGTGAATAAAAATGTTTGAGACCATAAAAAGATGAATTTTATTCAAAAAACCTAACTTCATAAAAAATACGCAAATTTAATTCCTGGCGCATGTGATCCGTGTTTTTGATTCATACCCGAAGCAAACACTTTATAATACCACGGGCCATTCGAGCCGGTTTAACGAAACTATCAATTTTATTCTACACAAGGATACACCCATTCCAACCAAAAATAAAAATGCGAAAAACATTCGCTTTGACAGTACGTATTCCCATTACTGCGATTAATTTAACTTTCACAACTTTGAATCGAAATATTGCTAAAACTATTCGCAATCAACTACAAAGACTATCGCCAACCAGTTGGTTAGACTCAAGCTCAGAAAAGAAATGACGTTTGTTTGATACCTACACTAAGGCAAATTATTGTGCGATCGTCAACTATTTGTTTCAAGTCTGAGTGTGAGACCAACAAGTTTCTCATAGTTTCCGATACCCACGATATAATACTGGGTCTTAATAGGATCAGAACTATGTCAAATTATGTAACTATCGCTTATATTTTTTAATAAAATTCAATTTACGTAGTTATAAACCCGCTGGATGTGTCTTGTCGCCGCGAGCTCTGTTAATCGTCATTGGAGCGCACTGTTCAAACGTCAAACACAGCGCATTTCTGAAGCGAGGTGCATTCGGAAAGAGTTAGAAATGGGGTTACGCCGGCTTTTCTATACATCCACGATGCGAGGGTGCGTGGAAGCGGCATTTTGTTGGTTTGTATCAAAATATTTATACAAAAAAAATCTCGTTAACTTGTGAATTTATATGTTTATGTATAAAAAACTTCGTTTGTCCGAAGTTTCGAACTTCGTTCGTTCGTTCGTTCGGATGAATATAGTAGGGCCCCTGATTGTGAGGTCTATGTCAGATATAAAACAAAGTCGCTTTCTCTGTCCCTGTGTCCCCTTGTTTGCTTAAATCTTTAAAACTACGCAACGGATTTTGATGCGTTTTTTTTAATAGATAGAGTGATTCAATAGAAAGGTTTACATGTATAATAACATCCATTAAATAGTGGAGAAATATTGTTATTTTTGAGGTTTCTAATGTGCTGTCGTTAATTATCAATTTTTTTCCGCTTACATTGCAAACGCAGGCTGAACCCTACGAGATTTATCAAAATAATGTACTATATATTTATACACATTCAAAAGGTCTATAGAAAACTCCTCAATGGTATATATCTATCTATTATGGATATCCCACAATAACATTTTTTTGTCACTTACTTTTTACGACAAATAATGGCTAATTTTCGAAGCGATTTTTACCAATAGAGCATTAATCCTTATCCAATTAAATAGCTTAAATACTTTGTTGATTTAATATAGATCTATATCGTCCTTTACAGCACAAGATTTAAATGAATATTTTCGAATATTTTACAGATTTAAAATTGCGGGACGTAACGCTTACTGGCCGGCCGGGGCGGCGGCAGCGTGCCTATATTCCTATGGGCCTATATTCATATAAACCTAGGAAGGTTGTATGTATAATATGTTGTATTATACTTACAACCTTCCTAGGTTTATATGTATAATAATAATACGTACATATTATTGTACAGAAATCTATTTGTACCCGGGCGAAGCTGGGCCGGGCCGCTAGTAGTATATACAGGGTATATCAAGACTGCTACCGAAAACGAAGCCGGGTGGTAGTTTAAGCGACTTCAGACATAATGCAACAGAAAAAGTTGCAAAAATAAGCGACAATTTTTTTTTTGAATTTTTTTTTCCTATTGCCATATTTTGGTGGTAAATATTTTTTTTCCTAAAATAATAGTGTATACCCTTTAATTTATAAATACTCTAAGATATCAGAGAGTTTAAATTATTATTTTAGCAAAAACTATGGATTTACCACCCAAAAATGACGATATTTAAAAAATCATAAAAAATAATTGTCGCGTTTCTATGCGAAAATTTTAGTTGCATTGTGTTTGTAGCCACTAAACTACCACCCGGCTTCGTTTTCGGTAGCAGTCTTGAGATACCCGGTATATTGCATTAGTACAGACATGAATGAAATCTTCAATCCTTTTTCGTTTATATTTATACAATGTTAGAAAAACTCAAAGGCTGCGGTCCAAAACGTAAGCAATCTATTATATATTGTGAAAAGACTTCGTCCACAAGTACTCCAAAATAAATGAATGCCTATAAATAAAAATGAATCAATACACCAGCAAAGGACACACGAAATTATACTCCAATATATTGGTAATTTATAGTATATTTACTTAGGTATGACAATATTTATAATATAGTTTTTATTGGCAGGAGTGACGAGACGACAGTGCCATGCGCTGATGGTAAACGACATGACCGGTCATCGACAGAAGCAAAACCAAACATCACCATGAACCAAGCAACGCTTGGCATTCCACTGCGCTCGTCATCCAGATACATGAGATGTTTAGTGTCAATATTTCCAGTATTCACTCTGGCTACAATGTCCTTTGAACCGGAACACAACATTGCTTTCACATTGCTGTTTAAGAAATAGACAGTACGGCCATATCTACTCAGGCGGCCTCTCACATACATATACTACCTACCACCAGCAACTGTTTATTAAGAAAGAAAGAAAATACATTTATTAAATTATTATTACATAGGTTATTACATAGGTAGGTAATAAAATAACAAAAAATAAAAACATGACAAAAAATACCATTATGCAACAAAATTACGTGCGTTAACGTTTATTAATTAATATTTTAAACTTTTACATGTTGGAGACTTCGTTATGTATGTTTTTCGCTGCCCCTATTCCTGTTTTACTTATATATATCAGACACAGCATAGAGCAATAAGACAGCAATATGTAATTTTTATTTACGTAATATCTGCATATCGGTATGTTATAAGGAGTAAATAAAATAACAAAGCTACAAAATCTCACTCAAGTCAACTCCAGATGGTCAATGCTATCAAAAAAGGCAACTAGACCTCGGGGAAATATACAAAACAGGAATCCACAAGGGGTTTGATCAGTATGCACTCGACATATTTGCGTTGGCTAGATGGCACAAAACGATACGTCGGGGTACGAGAGACCTATCAATGAATTTCCATAAGCGGTGTTTACAACAACGTTACTCGGGATCAACGAGACTGAATCTCTGTTGGGATACCATATCTTAAAGGTCCCGACGTGATCGGATTTACATAATAGGCCTCCTCGGCCCTGTATGGAAATTGCAAGTTTTTTCAAGATAAGTGTTAAGCGAAGGACGGATGATTGATATGAAACGAATGTGTTTAAAGATGATTTATGGGTGTTATTTTAGTTGGCATGGAAAGGGTTGCAATTATGGTTGATTTCGTTTTAAGCAACTATTATTTTAGTAGCAATATCTCTTTCTCTCAAGTTTTGTTTTGAGTATGAGCCATTTAAAAATTCTGGAATTCTTAAAAAAATGGAAAATTATCACACATGCGAGAGTTTAATCCAGTTGTAAGCAATCAATTAATTTACATGAAATATTAACTGAAATGATATTAATTATAATTCATGGAACTTAAAGTACTCATGATTGGTTATTTTGTTCCTTAAATAGCTAGTAACGCAAATACCCCCAATGTCGACAAGCTACTTACAATTATTACAGAATAAATTATTTTTAATAAGTTTACAGTATCTAGATTGTAAAGAAATCCTAGGGAACATCCACTTGGCATGTAGTTGTTATTTTTAATAGCCAAGTCCTTCATTAAGCTCAAGGCTTTAAGGAAGCAACTTACCTTACTGTCTAACCGTCTGTACATTGAGGCTTAGTGTACTCGATTCTTCCAACGTGTCGGTCTAGAAAATAGCAAATGAACTAGTATATTGGACTAATGTAGAAGCTAACATTGCAGCCAATAGGTGAAGTTGGTGTAAGTTGATGTGTGGACGTGTGCTGTTTGCGCCTACAAAAGCAAATTTTAAATATGCTTATGAAATTAAAAATAAGCTTTATAGCTTCGGGAAGCATATGAGTTATGCAGAATGGTTAGTTTTATTATTATTGAAAAGAGATTTTACAGTTTTGTAGTTCATTTAAAAACAAAGGAAATAACATAAGCAATTTAAATAACACGTGACACTTTAACGTCAGAAGTATCTATAAAATGAAAAAAAGCCGGTCAAGTGCGAGTCGAACTCCCGCACCAAGGGTTACGTAAAACCAGGGGCCCTACTATATTCATCCGAAACGAAGTTCGAAACTTCGGATGATCGAAGTTTATATACGATACGAATGTACCTACATATACTTTTGGTCGTTATTGACTTATGGTCGTAACTATAGACTTATGGGTAAATAAAGCTACAATAGCGTAGTAATTTCTATTACCGAGACAAGGTTACAAAATAATAAAGTGTACTGAAAAAATAAAATTTATTGGTATAACATCGAATAAGCGTTAAATAAATTACATTAAACGGAAGCAAAATCTTATAAAAAGGTTAACAGCAAACAAAGTAATGAATTGAAACAAATCTACTCAAAATGAGGTCAACTCAAAAGTATTTAGCTATTCAATATCGATCAATTTGTACGAAATTAGAAATGTTAGGTTAATATAAATTATTCAATGATAAAACTTAATACAAATATCCAAACAATTCCTCAACGACTATTTTTAGACTGAAAATTTGCGTGAAATTATGCAGCGTATACTCAAAAATCTTCGCGGCACGAATATAACTTCATTTACTGAAAGCGGTTTGCAGAAACATAAATTATACAACAGCTTAAGTTACCGCAGCTAGAAAACAATATAACAAAATATTTGCTTTTATTGATCTCGCGTGTGTTTTATTTTAATCCTTGCTTTGAATCCTTGGCAGAAATCTCCGTCTTGAGACAAAGAAAAACGGTTTTAAAACTTAAGACACATCTTTCTTGTTCGCGAAATGGAAAATGTTTTGTTACAATTACTTTGCGCTTATTGATAAATATCATGAAACATGGTTGTTTACGGCAAAAAATAGTAATTTCATACATAACTTCACGCTTATAGCTCGCACGGATAAGCAGAGGTCGCTTACATAGGTTTTACTACAATTATTTTTTAACCCTGAAGGACTTCATTTATGATTATATTATCAGTCTCATAACAATTTAAAATCAAAATTGCAATAAAAAAACGTTCGAAATAATGATAGATATAGATAGATATAGATTTAATTCAAAAAAGAAAATGGATTTCAGCAGCATTTCTGGATAAAATATACGACATGGGACACAGTGTGAATACGGACTTCAAAAAAGTACGTATTCCCACTATGTCCCGTGATGTTGGGAATCCTACAGTAAGCATTACAACCTACCATTAGTTGAACCGCATGCTCATTTGCCCACTACATTACAGAAAACATACGTAAGCTAGTATTACAAGTCTAATAAAACCCTGAAATTATTTCTCAAACACAAAACCCTCAATTAAAAAAAAAAGTCTACTTAATAATTCAGTAGCTATCGTCTGGAAAGGGCTGTCAATAACAGTAATTGTTGGGTATCGAGGCACTAATAAAGATTTCTACATGTTAACCCTAATGTCCTAGGTTTAAATTGAGGCTCACAGCCTACAACGGCCCAGTCCGGCTTCACTCGCTTGCAGATACACGTTTTTGAAAATATTCTATCGCTTATGTCCCTCAGGGATGATCCAGAATTCTAATGATAAAATAATTTTACAAATGGGTCCATTAGTTTCAGAACATATTTAATGCAAACAAACAATTAAATCTTTCCACTTTATAATATTAGTTTACACTGTAGTATACTGTAAGTATCAGCTGAAGGTTAAAAGCTGGCGTTACGTTTTATACATTGTAATGCGTTCTAAGACTAAAATACCTTAGCTTAATAGACCTTGGCGAGAAATAAAATAATAACATCCAACAGTCACATACATAGTCCTGACCTCACACTAAGATTGAATCTTGTGTTATAGGTATCAGGAATTACGAGAGACTTTCTGGTCTCACAAACACCCAGACTCGAAAGAAATATTTATGGGTCGCAAACACATTCCTCTCGGTGCGGGGTTCGAAGTTGCGGCCTCTCGTTTCACAGGAGGCGCTAACCAACCAAACTCTAACTAACTGCGCCACGGAGGATGTCAGCAGCCGAAATCAATTCTAGTAGATCCTCCGTGCAGTTTTCAGACTACTGAAGAGGAACTGGACTGGTCAAATATGCCGCATGCCCAATGAACTGTGGGCAAAAACACCAACACAATGAAAACCATCTAAGACTCTGAAACGTCGCGGTAGGCCCAGATAGAGTTTTATAGATGGGAGATAGACTGGCAGGATCAAGCCTTCAACGGAGTCGAATGGAAGGAAGGTAGAGAAGCCTTTGGCTGGCTGTGGGACAGCGCAGGCTGATGTATGTATGTATGCTGAGATACTAGTTAATTAGAAGGCTACGCTTCATGACACTTCTTCAAATTGATAAAGATTCTAAATGAAGGGCGACATTTATGTGCTTATTTTAATGTAACTTTAGATAATATCAGGCAACTGGACATGGTAATAGTTTGTAAATGGTTTTCTCGGGAGCTAAATTCAAATCTTCTCATAAATCCAGAGTTGGGGCAACTGAATATTGTCTTAGAATTTAGAGTAATTAACTTGGATATGTGCTTTAACAAACGACTGGTTGCAATTTACTGACCAAATTTGGAAAAGCTAGAGTACTAACAGGACGATAAATATTTCCAAACGGCAAAACATTCATATATTTCGTGAACTATCATAAAAATCACGATTCATTGTTTTCTTTGCCTCGTATATAAATAAAAAACTGAACAAAAAGGTATCACTTAGATTTTATCAATTTTATCATTGCACCAGGTCGACAACCTAACCTCAACAAAGAACAATTCAACCTTCAGACAAACTGATGGTACTTTCCTATTAATAATTGATAGGCACCCAAAAGTCGATGTCAAATAGCTGAATACTAACAGCATGACGTGTGTTACATAATTATGATGAATCGGCTACCAAGGACCTCCACTGCGGCTATAAAGCGAGTAATTAATCAACTTCATTAAACCTACGCTTAACTCCATTGTTTTCATTCCCCTCACCTGTATATGAGTTTAGTTTTTATTTAATTAAAAAGTTTGTGCGTTTGGACGGAGCTCGTATTAAATTTACATTTCTTTATGCCGGGAAGTTTTGATGCTTGATTTCTCGGAAAGTGAGGTTTTGAGTGTGTCTTAGTCACTATTAAGATGAGAAATATTAAGACTAACGATGGTAGTAGATATAGTGAATTAAGGGAAAAAACCAAGCTTATTACAATCGGATTAATTATAATATTATGATGGACTGCAGACTGCAACTAAAAATATCAAGTAGCATTAATATAATAAACTGGTTTGTTATAATATCGTAAAACTATGAAGACGTTTATTTCAGTCTTGACCGAAAACGCCATTCAGCTGATCATCTTCTTCTAGATTTCATTATGAGAACAGAAATAAAAGTAAGTTAACAATTATACTCAACAATTTTCATACCACATAACAACAGTCAAAACTCTAAGCTGAAATAATGGTAAATGCAGTTGTAACATCCTATGTCTCCTTGCGAACTTTATACTACGAATACTCACTAAAAGTTTCGAATTAAAACTGAATAATTTTACGCCTATATGGAATTAAGACTTTAAATTCACAATGTTTTGTTCAAAATCTAATGATCGCAATAAAACATAATTAAATCTTTCCACAATGATTTTCTTACTTAATTATGGTTGGCTGTTAAAATATACGATAATTTTACAACGCCAAGTCGACCAATTAAATAAGCAATTTCTTTGCGGTAATGGCATAGAAAAGGTCTTTTTAACTGACTGTTAATTTATGGCTGTACAAATAGTTACATAAATACCAAATAATAAATGTTTGAGACCAACCTTGCGTGTTTCAGAAATCCTTGAACTGTGTTTTGAAACATTAAACCACTACAGGGTAAAACAGATTTCTTAAAATTAAATCGATACAAAGAGCCATTATTTTCGATTGTTTTTTAAGTTTGCAATAAATATATTAAAAAAGGTTTTTACTAAAGCAACATGTATAACAAAATGAAATAAGTCAAAACCAGCTTTCCACTTTGTATTACAATATGTGAAAATAAAAATATTAATTCAAAAGAATTTTGTTAAAAACAGAAAAATTTAAACGTTTGTCAACTTAATAAAAACATGACAGTAGATTTTTTTTCAAAGGTTAGAAATGTATGACACGTGTAAACAGAACGATATCCCGAGCTCAGCGCTGAGCCGTACAGGAGACAGACTGTTTTGTTTACGATCATAATATGGAATATTTAGTTTCGGTACATGCTAATTATCTTCATACATTGATTACCATCACAATACTTAGTAATAAGGAGAAGGTAGGAAATATAAAGTTAAATGTACACAACGAATTGACCAGGGAGTGGTTATACTCATATGACAATAATATGATTTTTGTATTCTCGTAACTCATTCAAGCTCTGTCCTTAAAGGTTAGCTAGCGTCTACGGTTCCTTGGGTTTCTTGGGTTTGTGCATGTACACCCAGTATGGTCAATATAACAAGACTATTACTATTGCCAATTCCTTTAATTTGATCTCAATTACTCGATATATAACCGAATCAAAGATCTATCTCGATTTTGATATGGAAGTCCTAGTTGACAATATGAAAGAGAGAGAGACATTATTGTTCCTGAAATTTAACAAATCGAAGTTAAAATGTTATCTTATGGTCACAGTCGCATAGATTGCGTGGCGAGAGATAGTCGTGCGTACAATTAAATAAAACTACTTATTTACTGATAAAAGATTGCACACCTGGCCGGACGGCCGCCCGGCCGGCCTTTTGTTCTTAATGAGCAACATTGTAACTAATAGTTATTCGATTGAATGTGATGTTATTGACGATATTATGCATTCTGAATCGGAGAAATCTATAAATGATCAAGAAATGGAAGAGGAAAGTTTGGGTATTGGAGGTAAAAGAGTCAGAGATGAAGATTCGTCTGGAAGCTGGACTGCCGTTACCAGACAAAAGAAGAATAAATTATCAGCAAAAAGTCACACCTTGGAGGAAGAAAGAGGTAATAGTGAAAAAATTGAAGTTAGTATAACAAACAATGAGATGTTCCCCAAACAATTTGCCCTTGCAAAATTATTCGGTGTTCATAAAATACAAGGAATAGAACGGGTTAAATATATTAACCCATATAAATTATTAATTACATTTGAAGAAGAATCACATGCCAACAATTTCATGATGAATAAAGATTTTGCACACTTAGGTTGGAAATGCCAAAAAAACATCGGAGATTGGTGTAACGTATGGAATTATACGGGATATTGAAGTTGACCTGTCTATACAAGACTTCTTGGATAGTGTCCGGTGTGATACTGAAATATTATCAGCAATACGCCTAAACCGAAGGAACAAATCAACCAATAATACGGAGGATAAGTCTACAGGATGGATACCGAGTGAAGCATTACGAATTTGCTTTAAGGGCGCATCGTTACCACCATTTATTTATATATATAACATGCGAATCAAAGTGGAGAAGTACATTTTCCCTGTCACACAATGCTCCAAATGTTGGAGATACGGCCACATCAATAAATATTGTCCTTCTAAAAAAGTTTTCTGTCCCAAATGTGGACAGAATCATGATAACTGCGAGACAAAAACTATGACATGTGTCAATTGTAAGGGAAACCATTTAGCTTTGGATAAAACATGCCCAGTGTATATCAAAGAATAGAATATTCGTTATTTGATGGCGGAATTTAATTGTACTTACCGGAAAGCCTTAACTCTGTATGTTCCCCCCTCTCCCACACCACGACAACAACCCCAGGATGATAGCAACATAAAAAAGGAAAATACTCCCCAGAGACAGACACATGCAAGAAGGAATCAAAATATCACATACGCTGACAAAACAGAGTCATCGTTATTATCCCACAAAGAAAAACCTTCGACCCCCTTGTTCACAAACCAACGCGATGATAATCAAAAATACCTCAAAAAAAGGACCGCATGAATTTTGTCAGAAATAATGAGGACGTAGGATGGGAATCGGACATTTCAACCACCTCGGCTTACAAGAGTTCAGGAAAAAGAAGACATATCAGTCAGAGGGATGAGTCAAATGAAAATAATATGACGGTAACACAATTACTTTATAAGATTAAAGATATATTTTTTAAGAAAGATTCATTAGAAAATAAGATTCAAAAGGCAGTAAAAATTTTATTAGAGTGGATCATATTTTAGTAGTTCGTAACGTATCAGATAGCACTAGTTTGTATAATTTCATCAGTGGATTCTCATAGATTTAGTAAATGCAAATTAAACATTGTTCAGTGGAACGCACAAAGCCTTAAACCTAATTAATACTATTAGAACAACTTTTAACCCAGGAGAAAATTCATATTGCAGTACTAAGTGAAACATGGCTAGAATTAACGACTAATTTGACAATTAAAGATTATAATATTGAACGACAAGATCGAGATGACGGATATGGAGGTGTCGCTATTATTACTCACAAATCTATTAAAACACAATTACATCATATACAAAATCATAATCGTGGAATTGAGTTGATACATATCGAGTTGTTCAATTGTCCTGACCTCCAACATATCATATCTTTATACTGTCCATCAACAGTACACACGATATCGAGCGACTGGGACTTTGTGTTTTCTATGCGAAGTAGCAAAACATTAGTGTTGGGGGATTTTAACGGTCACCACTCAACCTGGTCTTACAAAACAGACCAAAGAGGATCACAAATATTTGATTCTGTACTAAATTATAACTTCATTTGTTTAAACGATGGCACTACAACGCGTATGAGACTAGTTAATGGTGTATTGCAGCAATCTGCGCCCGACATATCTTTATTTCTAGTGATGTAGCTTTTAAATATAATTGGAGGGTTACCAATGAGTCTCTTGGCAGTGACCACTTGATAATCATAATATCACACGAATTAAATAGACCGCAAAAGAGGATCCGCAAAAGAAATTTTAAAAAGGCTCATTGGTTGAATTATACTTCATATATAGAAAATGTTATTATTAATTCTGAATTGCCGGATGATCCTCAGACGGGATACGATTTTTTTGAAAACACCTTACAAGAAGCAGCCAATTTACATATACCAAATGTTGATATACCACAACATGTAAATAATAAATTTAAGCCTAAGCCATATTGGAATGCTAACATTTCCAAGTCAGTAGGTGAACGTAGATTAGCATTAGCCAGATTTAGACGGAATCCGACTCCTCATAATTATAAACTGCTTCAGGATAAAATTCGAGAAACGCAAAGATTAATACGCAAGGCAAAATGCGAATCCTGGCAACAATTCTGTTCAACTATTGATGATACCAATACGGCTAATTACATGTGGCGTAAAATGAAATGGGTTAAAGGATACGCATCGAAATCACCAAGCATTAATACAAAGGTAGCAGAAAGGGTATTGAAAGGTTTAACTCCCGATTTGTTTCATTACCCAAACCTACTTTCTCATCTTCTAATTTAGAATTGGAATCAGAAATTACTGTTAAAGAATTAGAAAATTGTATTAAAGATAAAGACACGGCTCCCGGATATGATCAAATGTCCTACTCTATGATCAAAAATCTCCCATCTGTTGGTAAATTCGTTTTAGTTAAGCTGTACAATAAGTTTTTCAATGATGGATATACACCAATTCAATGGAGGAATATTCAAATTATTACTGTTCCGAAACCAGGACGTCCCAGGGGCCTTGCCTCTTCTCTTCGTCCCATTTCACTTATCTCTTGCATATGCAAACGTTTCACTGTATTCTACAAAAACGGCTAGAATGGTATGTTGAAAGAAAAAATATTTTAGCGATAACACTATAGGATTCCGTAAGACAAGATCCTGTCTGAATAACTTAATGGAATTAATTTCTAAAATTCAATTAGGATTTTCTACAAATTTATTGACAGTAGGTTGTTTTGTAGACATTAACAATGCATATAACAATGTAGATGTTAATCAACTAGTTCTCATTTTAGACAAAATTAGCGTCGGTGGTAAATTATGCTCATACTTATGGAATTTTTTAAAAGAGAGATTTATTAAATATTCTGGTAACAACTTTGAACTCTGTAGAACTACCGGTCGAGGTTTGGCGCAAGGAGATCCTCTTTCACCTCTTCTGTTCAATATAGCCACTCACGATATCTGCAAAACCATCACAAATGTTGGTATCTCGCAATATGCCGACGATTTCGTTATATTTATGTCGGGCAATGATGTTGACTCAATCACTAAGGAACTACAGGATGCAATAAATAAATTTAATCTGTTAATATCAAATTTGGGTTTAGACGTGTCGACTAATAAACTAAGATCTGTATTTTTAAAAAAGGCAAATGTAACTTACCTATCAAATTATATATTGACAATTGTAATATAAAAATAGAAAATGAAGTGAAGTACTTGGGTATGTGGCTAGACTGCTCACTTAGATGGAGGAAACATATCGATGAGTTAATCAGGAAAGTATCGAAATATTAAATATATTAAAACTTCTTGCGGGACCGTCTTGGGGAGTCCACCCAAAACATTTAAGACGTTTGTATATTGCTATAATTAGAAGTAGACTGGATTACGGTAGTTTCTTATATGATTGCAGTTCAAATGTCACTTAGCAAAACTTGATAAAATTCAAAATCAAGCTCTTAGATTAATAGGATGCTTTGTTAGAACCACTCCAATTCAGGTTATGGAAGCCGAACTCAGTTTACCCCCTCTAACAATTCGTAGAAGATATTTGGCCGCAAAATCTTGTCTTAAATCTAAATCTTTGTTAAGCAATAAGTCAAGTGATCTTCTTGAGTTACTATCAACTACCGCTCATTCTCAGTATTGGCGAGTAGAAAACAGCCACTATTAGTGTCAGTGTACAATATTTATAAAAGTTTGCCAATTCACAGTGTTACCCAATATGAATATTTCTCTTTGGATACTTGGGCTAGTAATATTGACATGGTTAAAAATGTTAAAACCTATATAAATGCTGTTGATATGCCTAAAAGTAAATATGAAACTAGTAAACTGAAAAAATATCTGTATACAGTTCATTAATGAACAATATTACGATAGCTACAAAATTTTTACAGATGGTTCCAAGCAAGGTACTCAAGGAGGTGCTGCTTTTTTTTGATCCACAAAACAACACATCAGCCAGATTTAGTATTGAGTCTAATATCTCCATTATGCACTTAGAATTAATAGCCATACTAGAAGCTTGTTCTTATATTAATTCCATTGGATTTGATAAATTCGTGATTTTAAGCGATTCCAAAAGTGCTCTTTTATACTTGGCTCGGTGCACCTCGTATTTACGAAGCATACCGATAGCTTACCAGATACTAGACTTAATGCATAAATTTGAATCCAGCTCAAAGACGGTCATTTTGCAGTGGATTCCGTCCCATGTTAAGATAGAAGGAAACGACACGGCTGATAGGTTAGCTAGAGAGGCAGTAAGTGACGGAATTCCAATAGGGATAACGCCATTGTATTCCGATTATTTAAACTTATTGAAACAACACTGTTTTGAAATTTGGAATGAACATTTTAAAGTATTATCGACACAAAAGGGAACATGGTTTAAAACCATTCAACCACAAATTCCTAAAAATAATTGGATAGACGAAAGCTCCTTAAACAGGAACACTCTTATCACCGCGTTAAGAATTAGATCGGGACATATTCCTTTAAATCAATTTAGATATCTTATGAGGTTGTGTAGGTCGCCGAACTGCGACGAATGTGGAACTGTTGAGGATGTTCAACATATCCTACTGGAATGTAAAAAAAATAATTATTTAAGAAGAAAGCTGTTTGAATCTCAATTGGGATTTAATGTTGGTTTATGTAATAGTATTTTAGCTTGTCCAGCAACAGAAAAATTTAGACTATTATGTAAATTAGCACACATATGTTTAAGATAGTTTAGTTTTATATGTAAGTTAATAATTACGGTTTGAAATTAGATGATAAGTTTGTAGTAGTTTTGTGATGATTTTATAGGGCGTCATTGTTGCTAAGCGATAAAGCCCTTAAATAAAGAGAAAAAAAAAAAAAAAATCTTATGGTCATGACATTCGCTGCCCATAGACATTAATTAATGAATGGAGCTTTTGTTTCCTTAATTACTAGTAAAATTGGAAGTACAAACACGTATGCAGCTGTTACTCTTCCCACCACAAGAACTTCAAGCATCTCAACCGCGAATATCATTCTAGCAAACGCTTAATTCCTCACCGGCAGTCTAACAAGCAAGAAAAAACTACACAAAACAATAAAACCGTCTTGCAATTTAAAACGTGTACCGCTCCGCTGCTACAGTGGAGTTTATGCTCAGCTAAATTTATGCCACGTCACAGTATTACCTCTTGAATATTCATTATATTCGCACCACGTTATACTTACAATGTCGGCTGGAACACCGGGCACGTATGGCAGATACCCGATTGTTGTTGTATTCTGCACCTTCATGTAAATCATCGTTTCATTTGAATTGTTTTCGTGGTATGTTGATCGGAATGGTAATATCTAGGCCAATACTTCGATTGTCGTTCAGTTTGGAGGGAAAACCAGCTGTGGTGTTATTCGTATTTGATAATTCAATATGAGTTTTCACAAAACTTTTTATCCTCAAATCGGACTCATTGCCATTACCAGGACCAAATTATGATTTTCAAGTTTCTTGAATAATCGAATTCTTGAGATTTTTTATTTGTATATTGGTTATACAAAAAACCGAGGAGTATAACTTGCCGCTTTGTTTAGCGTTTGTGGACTATGAGAAAGCCTTTGATTCGATCGAGACCTGGGCTGTGCTACAGTCTCTTCAGCGGTGCCACATAGACTATCGGTACATCGAAGTGTTGAGGTGTATATACAACAACGCCACCATGTCGGTCCGAGTACAGGATCAGAGCACGAAGGCTATTCCACTACAGAGAGGCGTGAGACAGGGAGATGTCATATCTCCGAAACTGTTCACTGCCGCGCTGGAAAATGCCTTCAAGCTCTTGCAGTGGAAAGGATTCGGCATCAACATCAACGGCGAGTATTTTACTCACCTTCGATTTGCCGACGATATTGTAGTCTTGGCAGAATCGCTGGAAGACCTTAGCACTATGCTCGAAGACCTTAATCGAGTTTCCCAACAGGTGGGTCTTAAAATGAACATGGATAAAACGAAGATCATGTCGAATATCCATGTTGTGCCCACCCCCATTGGAGTTGGGGGCTCGACTCTCGAAGTTGTAGACGAATATGTCTATTTAGGACAAGTGGTCCGGTTAGGCAGGTCCAACTTCGAGAGAGAGGTCAATCGTCGAATCCAACTCGGTTGGGCAGCGTTCGGGAAACTTCGCGACGTCTTCTCGTCCAAAATACCTCAGTGCCTAAAACCGAAAGTCTTCGATAGTTGTGTGTTACCAGTGATGACATACGGCACCGAGACGTGGCCTCTCACTGTGGGCCTCATTAAAAGGCTCAAAGTCACTCAACGAGCCATGGAGCGGGCTATGCTCGGTGTTTCCCTACGAGATCGAATCAGAAATGAGGAGATCCGTAGGAGAACCAAGGTTACCGACATAGCCCATAGGATTGGCAAGTTGAAGTGGCAGTGGGCCGGGCACATAGCTCGTAGAACCGATGGCCGTTGGGGCCGAAAGGTTCTCGAGTGGAGGCCACGTACAGGCAAGCGAAGTGTTGGACGCCCGCCTACAAGGTGGACGGACGATCTGACTAAGGTCGCAGGAAGTCGCTGGATGCAGGCCGCTTCCAACAGGTCATTGTGGAGATCATTGGGGGAGGCCTATGTTCAGCAGTGGACTTCCTGTGGCTGATATGATGATGATGATGATGATGATGAGATATTTCGTAATCCAAAACATTTATTTAATGTCCAGTGGTTCTTATACTGCTGCAGCATTGTAAAGAAAAATATAATGCTAATTATAAACTTCGAGGACGGCATAACCTTTATAAAGGTTGTTTGTTTTTCATGTAGCGTAATGTTTTTTTAATTCGGCTTGTATAAAATAACAATATGTTAACGCTTACATTAATTTAGATAAATGTTTATGACTCTAGTAAAAATACGTTACAAACAAACCATAAACTACTTTTTATTATACTCTTGTTTCACCTCGTTTTATTATGGTAAGTGTTTTTGGCTGCGACAAATAATTTAATTAATGTGATATTGTTAACAAGATTCTAGTTGATAGAATAAAACAATGGTGGTGATGCTTAATTTGTTGGTAAAAATTACGAAATTTTCAAGTTTTAAAAATGGATAAAACTTTAATAGCCAAGGTTATGAGACGTGGCAACAATTTTGTATTCAGGAATTTTCTTGACCAGTGTAACAGTCGTCGAAGCCGAAAACCGTTGGGCAGCTATCATCATCATCATCAACACATTTTAATTGGAATACCGAATTTGCCACTTATCTTTTGAGTTAAGAACAAACTAAGAAATTTAGAGGCAAAATTCACTCAAAGTTTGTAGGAAGTTTCTGTGCGTGCAATTGCCAAGTCAGTCTCACAGTAAAGTCAATAGTGTGAGGATAAAGGAAAACTCTTCAGTCATTCTCGTAAATCTCGACCTCGACCTATCTTTTTTTGTATCTGATTTGGTTATTTCACTAACGCAATAATGCCAACAAAATGCCTTCTACGAACCAAAGTAGAGCCCACAATCCAAACCAAATATTTTAAATTTGTAATTGGCAACACGAGCATATAAATCGGTGCGGACGTCCGAAACAACGGTTTACGTATTACCTCGTCAACAAGCAGTAATAACGAGTAATTTATTAATACGAAAATGTTTATTTTTTATTACCCGATGAACGTTTCATGTAGACAATTAACAGCTAAAGGGATTAAATATTGGAACGACCGAGCTGAGGCAAATTGTGAGCTAATCCTAGGGATTTTTAATACAGTTGTATCAACGCATATACGTGTACCACCACCACTGCAGGGCACGAACCTTCCTCTCGAGTACGATTGAGAGTGGTTAGGTCATATATATTTTTAATTTAGTCTTTTAAATAAATTCATATTTTTGTGTTGTAGAAAAGTAACCTACGTTGTAATATAGTACGGTGGAAAAGTGTCTTGGGTTCTATTTTTGAGGTAAATATTTTTCTACCCTAAATTATGTTACTTAACGCTTTAAATATAGACTCGTGTCAGCCAACATTCTTTATAATTTTTTTTATCTTCAAAACAGTTTTATTTATATGACAACGTAGTTGTATTTCATGCAGTTGAATGTAATAATTATATTCTGATGATAACTACTAATTAGACTCCTGTGTGTTTAGGTTGTTTGCAATGTAAGATACCAAAGAATAGTATTTGACAGCCCCCGTGGCGCATTTGGTTAAACATCTGGTTGTGAAACAAGAGGCCTTGGGTTCGTTCCCGCATCGGGACAAATATTTGTGAGAACCACGGGTATTTGTTTCGGGTCTGGATGTTTGAGACAGAAAAGCCTCCCGTTGTTCCCGATACCCACGACACAAGACTCGATCTTATTCTGGGATCAGGACTACGTATGTTACTATTGGTTGTATAAATTAGTGTTTATTATTCTCAAGCAATCAATCAAATCAAAAATCAAACCAAGATAAGCTTTTCAAATTATAGTTTTGGGAAAAGTTCCGTAGTTGATTTTCTTTCAATTAAAATAAAAATATAACATGGTTTCAGAATAAATATAGCTAATATGTAATTATTTATATGTGTATCAGCCTATACACGTCCCACTGCAGGGCACTAGCCTCCTCTACAATAGAGGGTACGATTGCCAATGGTTGGGCCATATAGTTTACCACCTGTTTATAGCTGAAATAGTGTTCTTTAAAAGAATTTCTATGTTACCATAGAAATTCTTTTAAATCCGCTTTGGTATACAGATTCCTTTACGATGTTTTCCTTCATCGTCTTAGTGCGTGGTGAATAACTCCGAAAATATAGCTAGGGGAATCGTCAATTAAAATTACTTTTCTATACTTCCGATAAAAATAACATTCGGTAAGATATTAATTACTAGTTTTTAACGTGTATTAAAGGCACATGTTATAAAAACCGGACTGTATTGCTCTGTAATAACGAATATTAATTAGCACACAGTGCTTCATCATTACAGGTAATTAAAAACAAAACACGCAATATCCAACCTTATGTGGGGAAAAGCACGTGCGGCCAAATTAATTGGATCTATTATAATTTATACTTTCGATTTAAATTCTTATATTTCGACTAATTAAGTTACAATTAGTAAGAAATGACTCGGTGCCTTCAATTTTACAATACCAAATAAAAAAACTAAAAGGACAGTTGCCATAGTTTTTAATCAAAACTTAAACAATACGAAAAGTATGCTCGGACTGGTTCTGAGTAGCACTTGTGTAAGTAGGTCGAGTATTACACGTTGCGCCAAATCTACGTGCGATTATGCACTATTCAATATTACCGTCATAAAAAGGCAATTTGAATGTCGGAAATGATTTTTGAGTGCTGACTTTTGTTTACTTCATGACCAATGCACTTTTATGACAAATAATTTCGATATAATTTATACTAAACGTTGATGTAACTTTTAGTAAAATTTCATAGATTAAAGATTATCTTATTCCAAGTTATTTATATTATTACTAATTAGTAGTTTGTTGAAATCCTGTCCTCTGAAAAATTAAAATAATAAAATATTTATCGGAAATAAACATTTTTCATTCATTCACAAAGTTCATTTGTGTAGTTTTGTATGTAATTAAAAGGCTTATCTGTGGGCGGAATATGTAAAGAAAATTTAATTAATCAATCAATTCATCCATACATTCAAAATATAAAACACTTCATCCATTTAAAAACCACCATCACATCCATCTTTTCAAATGCATCCAGCAACAAAAACCTGAACCTTATCGCCCATTACTCTTGGCCGCGAGTGTGCACAAAGCGCGGGCCCAGCCACATCGCGGTTACGACAGACGCATTATGAAAGATGTACAATACAAAACGGCGCAAATAGAAAACAAAGACGTGCCGCATCCAGCCCCACTTCGCTCGCATTGTGATACTTCGCGGCTTAATATGTCCGCGTATGGACAATGCCTACGATATTTACGAATGCCGCCTCGTCTGCATTTTTATGTACACTTGCTTTCAGTGGGGTATTTAGCTGTTCTTATTGCCTATTTTATCTGGAAATATGGTATTTTGTTGGATGCTGCCATTAGGGTTATATCATCGTCTACAGCATATGTACCTACTGCAGAGCCAGACTCAGCAATTGTACAGATTATATTATTATTACTAACAAGCTTAAGTCTAGACTTGGAGTGGGGAGGTACAAACTCCAATGTCCATAAGTCACTATATTTTCAACTAATGTTCGCTGGTCTCTGATGGTAATCAGTAAGAGGTTGCTTTGAGCGATACGGCACCCATTTGTACTCTGATGTAATTTATATTATTGTTAAGATACATTGGTATACAAAAAAGACTAAAATAAAAAAAACATATATGTGTGATAATTAATTGTAATTTATTTGTCAATTGATAGCCTTAAATCGCTTTGTCAGATGTGAATAAAAAAAAATATTACTACTGCAGAAACGGTGGATCTAAATAAGAAAAAAATATTTATGTTCCGGTGGAAGGAACCAAACTCATTTATTGTTTTTCATGCCAATGATTCAGAAGAGAACAATGTGTGACTATTTATATATTCCGGTCTAGTTAAAGCCCCCATCTTTATATCTCACAACTAAGCCCGCTCTCAGTGCATTAAAATAATCATTACAAAACTACATTCTCAAAAATTTCCACAAAGCATTTAATTCCAACAAAAATCTACACAATTTCCACTACAAAAATACGAAGCTCTAACGAAGCGAGATGTGAGCAAAATTTCTTGTGTGTAAATCCTAGTTTGGAAGACCTCAACAATACAATCCTTTATCAAGAAAGCAATTGACTTAACTAAGCCACGGCGGTTCTAACAACCGTCATTTGTAAAATTTACCGTTGTACATGAAGAAGATAATGGCTCCGCAAAAGGTAATGTATGGCGCCATTTAGACATTTGTTTCGTAGTCCGCGTGCCAAACATTGAGATTCAACGGTGACAAAAAATGCGATAGCGGAGTAGGGGTTTTGTCGAGAATAAGAACTAAAACCGTGCCATCTGGTAACTGAACAGCCGTTTTTGTAGTGTGATAGTGACAGGTGTTGAATGAATACTTAAAATACTTAAATATAAATATAATCATTCCGATATTGAATCCTTGGACTAGTATACTTGGACTATAGCTACAAGCACTAGACAGCGGCAAAATGGAAAATATTTTGAAGAAAACAATACCGTGTATTTTTTCAGTTAATTTTGAATAACTAACTTCATCATATTTTTATAAATCACATCTCAGGGACGCTATTATAGGACATAAATGATATTTTTACTGACATTTTATAGAGACATACAATAACCCCAATATACCATCAACGATATACATATTTCAACATATTTTGTGTCGTAATATACTCAAACTGCCCTTCCATATTACATTATCCAATAAAATCCCATTGCAATGGCAAAATAAACATCGATTTCTTAAATTCCTAATCCCAGTTTGTTATAAGTATGAAAATGGGGAACCTACTGGTGGTAGGTCTCTCATATGTGAGAGGATGCCTGGGTGGGTACCACCGCAATGTGTATTTCTCCCGTCAAACAGCAGTTTAAATTCACTGTTGTGTTTCGGATTGAAGGACATTGTAGCCAGAGTAACTACTGGACATATTGAGACTAAACATCTATATGTCTCAGGATGACGAGCGCAGTGGAATGCCAAGCATTGCTTTGTAATTCAAGGTGTTGTTTGGTTTTGCTATTGTTCATGAGCGGTCGCATCGCTTACCATCAGGCGAACGGCATGCTCGTCTCGTCATTCAATAGCAATAAAAAAAAAACCCAAAGCCCAAATATCGAATTAATATGTGAGATATACTGATAGATACATATATTATCAATAGTGTTGACCTTTGCGCCGCGTGGGAAAAGCCATACGACGCGGCGCGTCCTGTTATTTAAATTATTTAAGGGGAAAAAACAGTAGCGTTTTGCGTGTTTTTTCATTGGAATTACTTAATGTGTAATCGTTTTAGTGTTAGCGATTGTTCGTTTTTTCCTTTTTCAGTTTTATCGATATGTTCATGTAGACGATGTTTCATATTGGTTAAGATTTTCGGGACTCACTATGGAACTATAAAACGAATACCGTAAGTTGGTAACTATTTTCATTGCGTAGTTTCTAGTGGTAATATAAGCCCATTGAGTTTGTTTCACCGGGTCCCAGGCAGGGACGGGTTAGATTCGGTGGTAACATTAAACCACTACCCTTGGTACGCTAAGACACTGATTTACGTAAATTGTGTATTTGGTGGAAAAAAAATAATTACCATGAAATAGTTATAAATAAATATCATAATATAAGACTAATAAGAATTTAGTATAATTCATACCATATAGAATATTTTGTATTTAATGATTAAAATCTATGTGTATTGCCTTGTCATAGGAGTTATTTAATTGCCTACATGACCAATAAAAGAATTACATTTCATTTTATCAGGGTTTGATTAGAAAATCGAACTATGATAGAAGAAATGAAGACCAAAATTAATAGCACTATCTCCAAAGTCAGCAATGAGCAAAATAATATTCTGAATCAAAAGAGTAAATAAAAGTAGGCGCTTTAGTTACAAACCCCAATATTATTCATATTAGTACAATATTGAAACTATAAATTTATTTTGTGGCGAAACGATTTTACGTGATAAATATTTTGAACAACAAACTCTGGTTAATGTGTGGCCATTTATATTATAACTTGCTTAGCTTCGAAATGTTAATAGCGCAGTCTAAAGCACAGTTTTGATCAACAAGGGTCACCTCATGGTACCCCAAAACTTTCGTTCCCTCTCATCCATCCCATGGTTGGTTGTCTGTAAGAGATCGCCTCGAGCGATAAGACCGCCTTTTAAACATTTTTTTTTCTTGTCGTTTATTTCTGTATTGTTAGTTTTAGGTGTACAATGAAGTTTTAAATAAATAAATAAGGGTCATTGTATTCTGGTTTAGACCTGGCGTGTTCACGAATTTACATTACGCTCTTTCATAACACAGCTATAAACTTGTATATGAGTTCCATTTTTTATTTCAATGAATAGCGAAACGAGCGTGCCATTCGTCCGACGATAGGGATGGTTGGTCTGATGATGGCTTTTGCTACTGCAAAACCAAAAAGCACCACGCATTACACAGCAATGCTTGGCATTCCAGTGCGCTTGTCATCCTGAGACATAAGATGTTAAGTCTCAATATGTCCAGTAGTTATTCTGGCCACAGTGTCCTTCTAACCGAAACAAAACAACAAAATATTTAAAAGATTAGAAGTTTGATTTAACATTTTTCCCACTTCATAGTGGGATACGGAAATGTCACATGAAGTCTTTGGATGCAAGTCCTTTAACAATTCAGACTGGATATTTACTAATGGTAGGAGTCTCATATGCGAGAGGCCGACTATATAGGTACCAGCGCAATGTCTACTCGTCCCGCCAAATAGCAGTGAAAAAGCTACTGCACATATTGAAACTTAACCATCTTATGGCAAACGCAGTGGAATGCCAAGCATTGCTTTGTAACTCAAGGTGTTGTTTGGTTTTGCCTACTGCTCATGAGCGGTCGTATGGCTTACCATCAGGCGGTAAGCTCGTCTCGCCATTCTTTGCAAAAGAAATAAAAAATATTTGCGGCGTAAAAATCACCATAATTTATTATACAAACTAAATATGTTATACAAAATTTAATACCGCGGAAACAAACGAGAAAGCTTTCACAAACCATTGTCATGTGTGACAATACATAAATTAAAAGAGATGTAATAATTGCACAACGTTTTTCAAATTACTGAGGATTTATCCTCCCCTGCTGCGATATTCAACGTAATACCCATAAAATTAAAATCAATCCTGTGTTTGTTTAATATGAACGAGAGAAACTTGTTTTATCGGATCCCGACTGAATTTCGATACACGGTTTCAACGAATAGCATGTTGTTTACGCGCAAACTTTTGATTACGCCAACTGGCAGTTATGGACACGAACAAACGGACCAATATTTTGTCATCTAATATACGAGGGGACTCGTAATATCTGCAAAACCCCTTTTATTGGAAATCAAAACTTTCCTCTCAGTCGGATTGTGATAGGATAAATTTTTAGATCAAAAATTCAATGATTTGTTTTTGTTTTTATATTACTTTTGTATGTTATGAGGGACGCTGGGGCGATATAAAATTGTTTTATGGGAACAACGTGATATTTTTATATGAATGTTTTTTTTTGTTTTTATGGTGCCCGCGAAAAACATGGATTTAAACATCTAAAATATATATTTAGGGGGTTAATTGAGTAATAGAATTAGATTATAGAATACTTGGCGGCGAACCGGACTAATATTGATTTTCATCTTCACCGCGGAAGAAGGCATCGTAAGGAAAAGTCCCTCGTCGAGGTAGTCGGCTTCGAATTATTCCTCTCCACAATTTAGGCCAACACTTGTGTTTATCTTGCATCACATCGTCTTAAAATTCCCTCAGCAGTAATTTAAATATTTTTCCTTTGGCGTATGCTGCCTTCACTTTGTCCATTATGAATTCTTCGCATGTTTTATATATTATCGTCTATTTTGTGACAAATATATGAAGCAAAAAACAAACGAGCATGCGCAAGAATCTATCTATACAAAAAATACTTAAATCATCATTATAGTTAGCTCAATATATATTAGTATGTATGTTTGTATGTATTTATATTATGTAAATTAATATAATATAGCATGTACATCAATTATTATTGTTTATTATTATTATTCTCTCACTATTTGCACTACCCTACATATTGAGACTTAACATCTTGTGTGTCAGGATGGCGAGCGCAGTGGAATGCCAAGCATTGCTTTGTAAATCAAGGTGTTGTTTGGTTTTGCTACTGTTCATGAGCGGTCGCATCGCTTACCATCAGGCGAACGGCATGCTCGTCTCGCCATTCAATGCAATAAAAAAAACCCTATATTTCAATTTCACAATAATCCAGTCCATCCGAAGGTTGCCTGGCAGAGATCGCAGCTAGCGATAAGGCCGCCTATTGTTACCATGCCTTTAGTTCCTAAGTACTTGTATGTGTCTTTCATTTTGGTGTACAATAAAGCATATATAAATAAAATAAATAAATAAAATATCTCTAGTTTAATTAATAAGGACAGGACCTATATATTTATTTAGATTGTATTTTATTGAGTTATCTATAGATCATAGGATCTACATTGGTACCGCATAGGATAACAAAAAACACTCAAAGACAACATTTCATGTGAGCTTCATGTGGTATAGTGACCGCAGCCATTAAAATATAAAGGAATTAAGTACTTAAGAAAGACGTTTAAACAAATTGAGGATATCCAAAAGTTTATAAAATAAATCACATTCACGCGAAGGATTTTTCCCGCAATAAATAATTCAGAAACGTTTAACAAACATCCGGTGAAATTGAAAATTTTCCTCATCACGATGAAGTTTTATTTTCGTATGAAATGAAAAGAAATTAGTATATTTTTAATGTGATAAAATCACCCATTATATTTATTGTATTTTGCGGAATTAAATTGTATCTTATATAAATATGTAAATTTAAGCTTTAATTTTACCAACTGATTTTTTTTTACTGTTTTCTTGCTCTCCAACAGTATTTCTCTAAAGGCTAAATGGCTTATGTTTTTTTTTCACAGTGCCACATCTTTTTTAATCTATGCTGACAAGTGACAATAGTTTTTGAATATAATAAGGTATTGTTCTTTGTAGTGTTAGAATAAAAAGCAATAGCAATTAAAAAAAGCAAGTGAGTTCGATAATAATAACATTTCAGCCTCCGTGGCGCAGGTGGTTAGACACTGCCTGCGAAACGAGAAGCCGCGGGTTCTATCCCCGCACCGAGAGAAATATTTGCGCAACCCACAAATATTTCTTTCGGGTCTGGGTGTTTGTGAGACCGAAAAGTCTCTCGTAGTTCCTGATACCCACGACACAAGACTCGAACTTAGTGTGGGGTCAGGACTACGTAGCTTACTATTGGGTGTATATATTAGTGTTTATTTATTCTCAAGCGTGTGAGTTTGGGGTGTTATTTATTTCACAGGTTATATCAATAAGCAAAATAAGCACAAAGCCAATCGGCTAATATTTTTATGCGTTTTTTTTACGAAACCAACTAAAGAAGAAACTGGATAGTCATTTTGTGTATCTAATTTTAGATGTGAAAAGTGATTATAATCAGTCAGTTTTTTGTTTACAAATTCTAAGGAGGGGATAATTAGCAATAGCAATATTTCAGCATTGCCAGTTCTTTGTACAATTCCCCTAGGCAATAAAAGAAATAAAGATTAAAATTAAACTAGTTAATAGGCCACTATTAAGTCATGGACAATGCAAAACAGTTGTGGGAGGTGTTAAAGTAACTGTTCAGTATACTCTACTTGTATCAGCCCATATACGTCCCACTACTGGGCACGGGTTTCCTCTACAATAGAGAGCACTATTGAGAGTTTAGGCCATAAAGTCCACTACATTGGCCTAGTCCAGGTTGGCGGCCTTGACTTGACTTGAGGAATTAATTTTAATCACTGTTTATGTCAATGGCAATAAAACCAAAGATAGCATAAAAAACATTTACTTCATAATTAAAATCAATTCACAGATATTTTGCGAACAAAACAAATCGTTAGTAAGACCGACACAAGCAATATTGGCTTAAAGATCGTCTCTAAAATTCGGTCAATTCCAACTGGCGCGTCGCGTTAAACCGGAATAAATTCAGCAAACTTCCGCCGAGTGCCATTAAGAGTCTAAAAAACTTGGAATACAAATATATTTTTAAAAATTTTATTTTTGTTTAGGTACTACTTTCAATTTGCTGTATGATTTTATTGTATAGAGATTGGATGGTCAATAAACAAATAAACAGGGCAAGACTAAATAAAACTGTTTTAAATAAATCACAAGAAAGTTGGGAAAAAGGAAAATATTTAGAAAGATAACAAAAATTATCCCCATATAGATATCGAACCTGTTACCGACCAATCCATAATCGGTTACTCTCCAACTGCGGTACGGGAATTTTTAATAAAAATGGTATATTATTTTTATATTCAGGATTAATAATCTTAGAATCTAAGACTAAGATAATTATGGGTATTCTGTCTACGTCTAAAAAATTACGTACACCCAAATAAAAACCCCCTACTATAACTATTTCCCCTAACATTTAGATTTCAATAGACACCAAAGTAAAAGGGCACTAATTTAAAAAAATCATTGCTATAAACAAGAAAAATTCATAAAAGACTCTCGGCAAGACAGAAATAATTTAATTTATAAAAATTGAATATAAACAAAATTTTGTTCACTAAAAGGCCATTTAAATTTTTAAAGCGTTAAACACGCACGCCTTTGAAAGTAGGCGCAGAGGAGACTTCTATTTAAAATAAAATTACTAACTTGGCGCCCTGACGAAGTCTTTATTCAGCACAGTTCAGCGTATTTGTTTACCGTCAGCTATTACCAACGAAAGCCTGTATTTAAGATTTAATTCGCCAATGTTTGTTGGCGGTATAATTTTATTGCGGTCGAGACTTCCGCTCGGCTATTAACATGACAAATGCACAGAGGGTAGCAACCCTTGCGCGAGTTATTATATTCAGATTTTGAAGACATCTGTCTTTAATATGTTGTTGGGAACGCCGTAAAAATCTTAGCTTTGTGGTTTGTATGATCGTAAAATAAGTACTGTTATATTTGCCCGCCTGCATTTTACTGCGTCGGTGGTGTATTTATTATACAGTATGATTGTAAAGCTGATGTCTCGGGTTCGAATCCCGTGATATTGGATTTTTCTATTCATTATCGGCACGAAGTCAAAATTCTGTACCCGATATGGCGATATACCCCCTATCACATTGTGGGATGGAACATACATGAAATGTGGGTGTCCTAGTAGAAAGCCAGAGGCTTCCCTTTTTATTGTGTGTTTACATTTGCCTTTTGTAAAGCGACAATAATGTTGACATAGACGATAAATAATTTTAAAAGTGGTAAAGCCCCGCTGTGTTCTATCGGCGGCTCAGCATAAATAGGCAGGTTCCTTCCTGGTGGTAGCTCTGTCTCACAGAAGATTGACGTAAAGTGACAGCTATTCAGTCAAGTTTCGTTCGGTGAGTGACATTGCTAAATGCCCAGTACCCATTTTCTCTTTCCATCCTTTGTCTTTCCCACACTCCTTCCGAAGTAATGAATTTTAAAAAATGAGAACTCTGTTTCTGTTTTTTTACTATTTTGGTAAAAATACGATTGCCTACGAAACGGCTAAATATTAAGTTCCTCCAGATAACATTCCTCAATCAAACATTAGATTTTCGGCGCTACAGCTGTGCGTACCCGTCAGCAGCGTCGGCACTCGTCGCCAACCGCTGATGTTCCACGTCAATTTATTTAGGACTAATATACTAAAATGTGCACCCCTTTCGCGCGCTGTAAGACTTCTCAACACCATTGCTGAGGACATTGATCTCAATTGTTGCAGTCTGCCCAAATTCACGGAAGTGGCACAACAATGTTGAGAGAAATGTTACGAATGTTAGAATAATAATTATGTTTTTATTGTTTAAATTTTATTTCGTTTGAATTATTTAATTTGATTTTTAATGTTCATTGTTTTATTTACTTTTAATTTCATATGTATAGTTTTAGAGTTATTTTCTGTTATATGATATAGCGTCGTGTTGGCCTCAGCTGTTAAGATGTTATATTTTCTGTAAATAAATATAAATAAATAAATAATAAAATCACACCAAAAACGTAATCGACAACCGTTTCATATACAGATCTATTAACAGCACCATTAAACAAGAGATTTTTTCTTCACGATCCAATATCGATGAACGTCGCTCAATAATTACCGGATGCTTCAATAAAACTACAGCATAAACTCTGTATTAAAAGCTTATACGTAAACATTCGGAATGTGTTGTCAATCTGTCTGTCACTTTGCGCGTTTGATGTAATGGATTCTGGAAATTCGTACTGCGTGTTGTTTCAATCGTTTCCATTGGTGGTCGATTTGTTTTTGTGTTTATTTACATACGTTATAGTACCAGATTTGTTTTGATGGTGAACGCATATTGACTTCTCAAATATACGTTAAAATTGCTGGCGATATCAAATTTAAAAATATATAATGTTTTAAATAAATAAATGCACCCATCAGTCATATACATAGTCCTGTAGTGCGATTCACGTAACTTTTTGACGCACCGATCAAGTTGCGGTGCGGTTACAATTAAGTTTACGCTTTGGTACAAAATGGTATTCTTGTAAGTGTTTAGCTGCGCGTGAACTGCGCGTGAGCTTCGCGTCAACTGTACGTGTTGCGTGACGCGAACTTGACGCGAGCGTATTTGACAGCGGTTGTCAAAATTACGAGAATACGAAAAGGGCTGTTTTGATCGAGACTTAACCGCAACTGCACTGCAGCTGAACTTAATAAAATACGTGAATCGCCCTACTGACCCCACACTTAGACCGAGTCTTATGTCTTGTGTCTAAATGTCTACTTAATTTTGTGTTAACTTTATATGATGCATTTGATTAGCAAGCTGAATTATTTTTTAAGTATAGGCAAAATTTGTTTACTATATAATTTTTCGTATCTTTAATATGATGTGAAGAAGTTGGCTGATAAAAAAACATCTTAAAAATAAACTAAATTAAGAGTTAATTACTGTGACTAATAGGTGCTTGCCTCATTCGTTTACATGCTTTTAAAAATAAAAGAAAGACGCCTCTTTAGTTGTCGCTGCTTACAGGGATTTTTTTTCGTTTCAAAGAATTTGTCTGATAGTAAGCGATACGACCGATTATGGACAGTAGAAAAACCAAACAACACCATAAATTATAAAGGAATGGTTAACTATAATAATAATTAATTTAACTGTGATCGCTATGTAAACGCTATCATCCTATGATAAGTAATTACTTAAAATAAATTCATACTTACATATACAAACTCACGTCTTTTTCCCCGAAGCAGATGCTGCTAGGACAATCATGTTTCGCCTACTGTGTTCCGATTTCTGTCCCACAATGTTATAGGGAGGGGGCACATCGCCATATCGGGCCCAAACTAATGACTCCGGGCTGATAATGAATAGAAAAAATCCAAAATTACTTTGCCCGTCCGAGGCTGCCAGGCATGAAAATACATATACAGAATACCTATAATTGTCTTTGACAATGAACATGATGAGCGGAAACAACGCCTAAAAATCACTGTTATAAAAACAACGCTAACCGCAACAAACGCAACCAGCGACCTCGTTTGTGGAATCGATCAGGCAAATTCCCGAATTATTTTACAACAATTACGGCCTCTTTAAATGTAAATCACTGTTTAGAAGTGATACAAGTTGGTTAGGCTTTGCACAAAGTTTGAGCTAAGTCCCGTTACATTAATCTAAAGAAACCGATTCCTCGGAGACAAGTGGCTTTTCGAGATTTTGTGAACCAAAGCATTAATTTTCAAGTTTTATTACATCATCATTCTATTCATTATGGGATTAGATTTTGGAGAATTCCAGTCATTTTAATCTTGTGAGTCAATATGTGATGAGATAGAAAATATCAGAAATATGTACTACGCACCACAGCGTACTAAAAATATTGTAGTTATGGAGGTCTGTGAAATTTTATTAGAATATGACGACACTTATTGAATAAGTGAAGCCTCGCTTTCTTTACAAGTATTTAAGGTGGTAATTTTAAAACAAAAGAGATAGAAAAATCACCTGAATCCTGCTAATAGTGACAAGTACAGGCAACACATACGAGAAATTCTTAATTTCTTTTGCCCAGTGGTGGATGAACAAACATTGTACAATATTATTGGAAGCATTAAACCCGAAAATATGAAAAGGCAAGAACCGCCGGACACAAACATTAGTCTGACAATATGTGAAAATGAAATCCCGCATATTATATTGTAGGGATCCAATAACGGCCCACGGGAAACATCTGCGAGTGGAAATTTATTACGTACTTACGCAACATCCCGTGGTGTTACTTGGATATCGCAATATCGGAACTAGCGCAAATTATTTCTTAAAGACGTATGAAAAAACCGCGTTTATTAAGTTGGAGCAAATTTCTTCAAATTATAATAAGATTACGCAAGTAGGGATTTTTGAAAGAGAAATAATACTAAATTAAATACATTAAACGATTTAATATAGCTCAAAATATGAATATCATCTGTAATCAGAATTAATAAGATAATATGCCAATTACTGATTTATCCCGTATGAAAAAGAAATATTAAATTCATTATTTTTCATTTAGTTTTTTTTAATCAATCATCTCTGTACTCTAATTTTATTAGCATTTATAGTAATAATTCTTTTTTTTACTGCCATTAGACTGTATCCTTTAATGTAGTACAATACTTACATCTAAGTAAATATATTTTCGTTTACTTTTCAATAAAAAAAACTACATACAATTAAAATTCTGAACTTTTAAATGTCTGCCCATTCATCAAAATATTATTATTAAAACTTATTGACATTAGCAAATTCAACATTACAAAAAGAAAAGCCATAATCACATAAACCCAAACCAGAACTGCAATCCTTAAACAGACCAACAATTACATCCGACATTTAACCTAAAATCGTAAAGCACAGTCCAATCAATTCTTGCCCGTTCTTCTCTAGTGAAAACCACTTTCCAAACCGGGTGGTAGATAAAAAAATGACTGAATCTAAATGATGTGGAACATTTTAATGGATTCAATAAATTATTTTCATTTCAAAAGCAAAATAAAACAACGTATAAACAGAACTCAAGATCGCATTATTAGGAGACAACCGCAGTTTTCTTTGGAGCAGACGTCTAAAACAATTTTACATAAAAAGTCACTTACGCTAAGTCGGCTTATCGACAAATCTGAGTTCCACATTGCGACTGCACTGTAAATTGTTTCAACTTGTATTTTTTGGTTCTAGACTGATGTTTTGGGATCTTGTAAGATTGTCTTGAAGGATTACGTATGAGTTAACATCATGTTTAAAAAATGAATAATCGTTCCACGCTTTAAGAAATAATCTTTGTGTTAACTTAAGTAGGGCTGATGTAAAATATGAAGTGCGTGGTGGCCTGTTGGTAAACGGACTAGACGCGGCTGCCTACATGTTCACGGTGGTCGCGGGTTCGAATCCCAGGGCACACCTCTAACTTTTCGGAGTCATGTGTGTATTGATAGTCAATCACCACGCACTAAATCGGTGAAGGAAAACATCGTGAGGAAACCTGCATACCATAGCGATTTATAAGAATTTCTATAGTATGTAAGTCCGCCAACCCGCACTAGGCCAGCGTGGTGGACTATATGGCCTAACCATTCTCAATCGTATTCTCGATTGTAGAGGAAGCCCGTATCCTGCAGTGGGACGTATATGGGCTGATACAGATGTAAAATATCGATAAAATTAAAATTAAAATGTAGTCTACACGAAAACATTTTCAAATGTTTTTCAATATAAGCTTTAAACTAAAACTATTTGTAATTACATATAAAGTTTTGATAACTTATACTCTATGATTAATGTTGATATCAAGAATATTGTACCAATTGCGTTTTTTTTTATTGATTCACAAAAAATCGGACTATAAGGACATAAGTACCACATATTAAACGGCTATTAAATGCATTATTTTCAAGAACGTCTACCTTATTAATTGGTGCAGTGACGAATACTACAATTGAATAAAGTATACAATTGAAGTCTCCTTCGTCCGACATCGCAATACAACAAAAGAAATAGCAATAAAATTAATAAGACGGCTGACAAATGAAACGTTTTAATTAGCACCATGGCCTGCCGTCCGTTCCTCTACCGACCTAATCTCTTAAATGGCTGTTAAAAAGATTAATAGAAAGGGTAGTCGGGCATCGTTGCGTATTTAGTGCCCTTAAGGGCTGTATGTTGCAACCCATTGTCCTTTCTGTGAGTTAACAGTTACACCCGATTGGACATCGTGCGGACCCAATGATCGTTGATACGACTCTTGAAGATATTTAGTTGAATTGCAGATTTACGGAGCGGGTCAGTGATTGGGTCCATTTCTAATTGTGTCGGCATTCTTTGTAAATGGAACTGCAGGGGTTTTATTGATTGTGAATTCTTCAGTCATCTATAGTTCCAAATTTATACTAATCTATACTAATATATAGGTATAAGGCTGAAGAGGTTGTTTTTTGTAATCTCAGGAGCTACTGGTTCGAATTGAACAAATATTTTTTGTGCTAGATTGATCATTTATTGAGTATGCTAAGGGCTATATATCATCACTCTATGACCTATAGGAAGGAAACAGTAGTGAAAAATGTAGCAACTACTAGGAAATGTTATTTGATTTTCGTGGTCCGATAAGTCGATACTCTAAATTGATTGTCGGAATGGAAATTTTGGCCGCCGTCTTGAATAGTGCCGGACCGCTAGTAAAATATAATATTATAATAGTAAAACATTTTTTAATGAGTAAGTCGTTTAAATGTTTTAAGCAACAGATTATAACTGGCCGTCAATGAAGCGCCGAATGGTTTATAAAATGGGAACAACATTTTTTGTGGCTGAATAAAGCAAGCTGGCAACTTTATCGTGCTTCAGCAGTGCCGACCGTTGAATAATGTCCAAAAAATATTTTGAAATATAAGGGAATAGTGGCTTTGTATTATTATGTGAGTTGCGTACACTTTGACATTTAGGGACGAAACATACAAGGCGAAATGTGGGTATCCTGGTACATCTGCCTACCTCTTCTGTTAAAAAGGCGTCAGTATATGTATGTATGCGTACTCCTTGTATGGAAACTGACATTACCAATATATCAATACATAACAAACCACTGTGGAGTATATTATTTACTCAAGATATCCAACGTAAAATTTAACTTCTTGAGAATTTACGCTACACGCTGTTTTATTCCGACTTTTTAGTATAGCTGTAATAATATTAATTTATTTCTGAATGCTTATTCTGAAACTTAAAATAGCGTGTTCCATATATATCATTTAATCTTGTAAGTTCCGAAAAAAAATATAAAAGGCATTAATAAAACTTACTATCCCGTCGCTGGACAAATATTTCAATTAGCACTACACTTCACAGCACACTGACACTTAATTTCAATCATATAAAACAGGAACTCGCTTGAAAACTTCTGACATTACAAAATTAATACACTTATATTTATTTAACAACACAAAACTACAATAAATAGTTTACATCGAATGTTTGAAAACAAAACACATATCAGTACTCGCGAATGGGTGATCTCAATTGAACAAGTGGAAGATAAATGAAGCAATTTGAAGTCGAGTTATTTTGTTCAAGATCTATAGTATTATGTATACTGAAGTTTTGTGTTGTGTTAGTGAAATGTTTGGAATTCGAGGTCATTGCCGATCCGTTCATTACTACAGGGAAAGCTGAAGAAATAACTATATCTGGAAGGTTCCATAAAATAAATAAATAAATACACCGAACAGTCACATACACAGTCCTCACCGCACCTGAGATCGAGTCTTGTGTCGTGAGTGTCACGAACTACGAGAGACATTTCGATCTCACAAACACCCAGACCCGAAACAAATACATGTGGACCACATAAATATTTGTTTCGGTGCGGGGATCGAACCCGCGGCCGCACGTTTCACAGCCGGCGTCTAACCAACTGCGCCACGGAAACTGGTGGTGACCATCGTGTATGTGTTTTTATATTCTAGTTGAAATATGACTATGTGGCCTGTTATCATTTCGCAATGTCCCAATTAGCCTAAATGATTTAAGCATTAAAGGTATAACACAGAAATTAAAATTTTATTATTTCCATAACATTAATCGATAACCTTAATTACCGATAAAAATTTCAATTAATGAATATTAAGGACATCGAAGAATTTATCAAGATATATTAGCTTATCTTAGGGAAAGATAATTATAATTTTATCTCTTGGTGTTGGCACCAACTTATGTACTTATGTATGGCAGTGAATCTTGGGTATGGCCGAGGAAGCACGAAAGTAGGATCAATGCTGTAGAGATGAGAGCATTGAGGAGTATGTGTGGGGTCAAATTGGTTGATAGAGTGAAAAATAGTGTGATTAGGGAGAAATGTGGGTTAAAAGAAGATGTAGTGACTAAGATTGAGAAAGGGATGCTTTGATGGTTTGGCCATATTGAAAGGATGGATGAAAGGAGACTGACGAAAGAGATTTATAATGCGAGAATGGATGGTGGAGTCGGTCGAGGAAATCCGAGGCGGTCCTATAAAAATCAAACAGGAGACCTTTTGAAGAAAGAAAAAATACAGAGTCCTCGAAACCGACGAGCGTGTATGAAGAGATTAATGACAGTTGAAGAAGCGAAAGAGATATGTATCGTAGCACTTGGCGCTTAATAGTCTCTGCCTACCCCAATGGGACATAGGCGTGAGTTTATGTATGTATGTATGTATGTATGTATGTATGTAATTTTACTTTTAATCACTGACTGTGAATCAATGACTGTGGTCATGATCATACTTTCTAAAAACATTGTTGTGCTGTGTCCTGTCTTACTGCATTCATCAACCTGAAAGTACTTAAATTAGTATTCACATATTCAAACACTTTACAATCCCTGTATATTCCAATTCCAATATTGATGGAAACGTTTGAATATTGCTCTGAAATAAGCAGATGACGGCTTCAAATTCAATTGTAAACAGGTCTTGTGATCATATCGTTTGTATGTGACTGAATCGCGAATGAAGTATGACCTCATTTAGTGTGGATAAATCGAATCGTGAGCACGTTGACAAGGTATAGAGAATTGTCGGGAAACTGTTCTTCGGATATTTACTATATATTTTGTTTGTAGGTATTTTAAGTTAGCGCTAATGTAAAGGACATGTAATTAATTGGTAATAGTAACAAATATATCATTTTGTTCCAAATTATCATGAAGCAGAAACTTTGAAGCAAAACTAAAAAAAAAGTAGGAAAATTGTCTGATACTTATATTTGAAATATAAAATATTAATCAAAAAGAAAACATTATTTCCACAATGTAAATTTAAAATCTTTTCAAAGTGATAATAAAACGCCATTAAAAAATTCGTACCAGAAAAATCATTCAAACAAGTCTATAACAGACAGGCTTAAAAAATCCACTCACAAACTTAATTAAATTGTAATTCTTTCCTTATTTTTAAAAGGAATATGGTCAGAAATACACCTTTACAAGTACGTCCGCGAAATGTCAACGACAAGTGAATTAATCAAAGGAACCCTTCGTCGAAACCCATAAAATGTATTGTAATAAAAAAGTAACAACCCTAGAAAGATGTAGGGATGGCACATAAGGGGAATCTGAGGTACAATGGCGGAGGTCACCTAAGGTCACGCTTAATACACTCGCCAAAATGTTGGATCACTCTCAGAGGACGCTTGCTCTACCTGGTAACTATTTCTAGTATATTATATTTTACACTCGGGGACACGAAAATGTACCGTTAATATTTATTATCGCATAATTGTGATTACAGTGAAGTTAGAGTTAAATTTTATTATGCGTTGTTAGAAGCAGTGACACCAAGGCAATTAAGGCAGTTAGGTAAACAAGTTAGCTGTTTGTTGGTCCTCGTGTTTACTATCTGGTGTAATATTGACACGTTATAACGTAGTTTAAGGCGATGTAGCAGGCCGACATAATGATATCAACAGACAGCGGAGTCCGGACGACAACACGAGGTAGGAGCGATGGCGACGTGTCGTTTGGAGTGAAAAAATGAATATATTGATTAGTCTGAAATATACAACGTTGATGCGACCGATGGGCGTTTCTTTAAACTGCATATACTAGGTACCATTTTGAAGCTCTGTACTAAAAATCAATTAAATAGGAGCAGAAGTTTAGTCATAACTGATTTTTTAAGTTTTTGTCCCATTTGAACACTCTGTAGCTTTTCTAACAGCTGATTACGCCTAACGCATGGTCAATCACCTTAAAACGATAGCTCGTACTAAAATCTGTGCGCTCTTACACAAGTCACACAAGCTGCGGCGCGGCGCGACAATAACACGCGCCGCGCGCGATTTTGCCAATTTGTTATCTATTCGTATCTACAGGTCAATGAAATTTATTTACACAGGATGGTTGCGTTTTACTCTTATTTGGAAGGTATTTAGTTTGTTTGAAATAAACAAAATCTCATTTTTGGTATTATTATTTTTTGCGCCGTGCCGAGTTAATACCAAGGACGTATAGCATACATAGTATAAGTTAATGCCCATCGGTCGCATCAACGTTGTATATCCTCAACAGTCACATACATAGTCCTAACCCCACACTTAGAACGAGTCTCGTGTCTTAGGTATCAGGAACTACAAGAGCCTTCGGTCTCATAAACATACAGACCCGAAACACGAAGGTTCGCACAAATATTTGTTTTGGAACGGGGATTGAGTTAAAGGCCTCTCATTTCACAGCCGGCGTCTAACCAACTGCACCACGGAGGCTGTTAAAAGTAGGGCGCAGTGTGACGACTCCGTTTGGTAAGACTAAAATTGTTTTAAATGGCAGTATATTATTTATTAACAGTCTGTAGTTGTAAATTATAGTACAAATAATATTATCTTAATCAGCAAAATTACGTTTAATTACATACATACGTCCATTCACAAACTAACGCCTTTTTTCCCAGAAGGTACAACCAGGAGACCTACGTTTCGCTTATGTATTTTCATCCCCTGATATGATAGGGGTGAGCCTATCACCACATCGATAAAGAATAGGAAAATTCAATATCACTTTTCCCGACCCGAGATACAAACCCGAGACCACAGCTTTGCAATCATACCCTTATACAACTGCGTCACCGAGCTAGGCGTAATTGTTTGTAAAATTAAAAAAGGACTTTGCAAAATTTAAAGAAATCTCAACAGCAAAAGAGTTTCATACAAATATTAGCAAAGAATATTTACACAAGACTTATTTAAAAAGAATTAATTTGCTTCTGCCTTGCTCAGCTTGGGTTAAGCTCAAACTGAAAAACGTATGAAGCAAGGCTATGCAAACTGTTATGAGTTTTATTGCCATTCCCTTGAGTAATATTGCAACGAGGTTTTTATTCTGTGGGCAGTATTTAAGTGGATTGGAAGAATTTTATGGTTTGTCATTCATTTATTATAAACAATATCTACGAGAGAAATACTGCGCTTTTGATCGTCCAATCAAATCGCTTTTGTGTAATTCATTGGTCTTGTGCAGACGCCTTTTCGGTTAAGGGTGGTGTACGGTAACGTAGGTTTTACATACATACATAAACTCACGCCTTTTTCCCAGAAGGGGTAGGCAGAGGTGCCAGGGCATCCACATTTCGCCTTGTATGTTCCGTCCCACGATGTGATAGGTGGCGAGCCTATCGCCATATCGGGCACAAATTCCTGACTCTGGGCTGATAATGAATAGAAAAATCCAATATCACTTTGCCCAACTCGGGATTCGAACCCGAGACCTCAGCTTTGTAACCGTACCATAGTCCAACTACGCCACCGGCAGGTTTTTAATGTTACATAATTATTTTCTAACTAGTTTCAAGATTATAATCTGTGTGATTGGGATCGCTAGTAAAATTCCTTTTATTAGTGAGGATGACGATAAAACATTATTCAGAACTTATAAAAATCTTTTTCCTTCTGCAATAAGCTAACTTGAGACATTGCATTAATGGTATCAGATCAGGTTAAAGAATATACTGCTCACTTTGGAAGTCTCCGGGGCGCAGTTGGCAAGATGCCGGTTCGATCCCCGTATGGAAAGAAATATTTGTGTGATTCACAAGTATTTGTTTCAGGTATGAGCGTGTGAGACCGAGTATCTCGTAGTTTTTGATACCCACGACACAAGACTCAATCTGAGTATGGCATCAGGACTATGTATGTGATTTTGGATTTATTTTTTTATTAATGTATTTACAGAAGTAAACAGAAGTGTCCGATTTTTCATGACGTATCGTACGACACAAGAAAACAATTAAGTATCGAAAATAATGTATATTATTTATTTATTTCCTTACTTACATTATTTATTTATTTACACTTAGTCCACTAAGACGGACGGGCGGACTAAGTGCCTAAGGGCATTTTCTACCAGCCAACCTTAAGGTAGTGCAGAGAGACGGAAGCAGGTGCTTCCATATTACTCGTAATACACCACAAAAACAAACCACTATTCACACACCGGGTTATTAAACTTATTTCATTACTCGTCAGCAGTAATTAATTTTGAATGCAATTAAACTCAATTATATTAATAGTATACAATTTTGTGGCCGCCATTGTAACTAGATAGCGAAATGAATGTCGCCTCTGGGACCATAAATCCTTAAATATTAAAACTGGTACAGTGACCATAGATGTTGCGATGTGAAATAATCAAGGCATTTTAGTGTTTCAAAAGGGTTCCAGATTTTACAGTGGTTTTTAAACGTGCAGTTTTACGACTTTTGCCATTGATAGCGGGAACGAGTTGTGGGTTATTACTTGTTTAAAGAAGTTTCGTAGTAAATTTTCTCCATTAAAGTTGAGTAACTGGCCTCATTAGGTTAATGACTTATAAGTTGCAGTTACTATGTTTTCCCATCAAGTCCTTTAGTGTAGATTGTCTAAGGTCTCTTGCCAATGCGCGGTTGTCATGCTGTTGTCGAAAAATTAGGAACAGTTTTTCTCTTTTCTACTTTCATTGTAATATATAAGACTTGTTAACACTTTTCGATTACGAGTATGTTTATTGTTTATATTCAGAAAACATATCTCAAACAATGCGTTAAATAGGGAAAAAAACCTGATATTTCGACAAAAGCATGACAACCGCGAATTCATACGCCAAAACATTGTAGACAATCCATACATTGTTGCAGTTGTCACAATAAGTTAGAAAGTCATGTTTTTATTTCACTGAATGGCGAGACGAGCATGCCTTTCACCTGAGGGTAGGCCATAAGACTGCTCATGAACAGCAGTAAAAACAAACAACACCTTGGATTACAATTGGTATTGACAGCCTCCGTGGCGCTGACGGTTAGACGCCGCCTGTGAAACGAGAGGCCGCGGGTTCGACCCCCGCACCGAGAGAAATGTTTGTGTGGCCCACAAATATTTCTTCCGGGTCTGGGTGTTTGTGAGACCGAAAAGTCTCTCGTAGTTCCTGATACCCACGACACAAGACTCGATCTTAGTGTGGGGTCAGGACTATGTATGTGACTGTTGGGTGTTATTTATTTCACTATGCACTCCATCCTGAGACCTGAGATGTTAAGTCTCAATATGTAAATAATAGTTTTATTTGAATGAATACTGATTTCAGTATTACACTGGCTCAACACAACACCGACCTCAAGTGTGGGCGCACGTCCGACTTGCTCTATCTTATATATAAATATAAGAAATATATATCTAACTTAATATATATATCTTCTATATTATATTATATTTGAGACCCAATATTTTATTGCATTTGCAGAAATGTTGCCTATTATTTCAGTGGTGCAGTTAATTAGACACCGTTTGTGAAACAAGAGGCCTCGGGTTCGATCCCCATTCTGAGACAAATGTTTGTGAGGCCCAAAAGTATTAGTTTCGGGTCTGGGTGTTTGTGATACCGAAAAGTCTCTCGTAGTTTCTGATATCCGCGAGACAAGACTCGTTCTTAGTGTGGGGTCAGGACTATATATTTGATTGTTATATGTATTTATTACATAATCTATAATAGGTCTTTAAGGCGTTCCATCTGTATTAATGATTACTCTGTTTTCGAAAAAAATTGGGTGTGGAAGGTTTTAATTTATGCGATCTCCGAAAATATTTCTAGGTTTTCTATATTCATAAGTTTGGAGTAAAGATGAACTAGTCACAACAATTTCAATTAGTCTCGCTCAGATATAAAACATAACACGAAGAAATCTTTCATTAGATATTCTAAGAAATCTAAATTAATATTAACGGACATTTATAAGCCATAGTAAAAATATATTAAATATTTTAAATATAATATCTTTTCAAATACAATAATAGTAAATCTTCCATGCTAATTACGTTACGGCCGCAACATTTTTGTTCGCAATAAAAGAAAATGATACTTCGTTTAAATCTCAAAGGATCTAGGCAACATAATTTCTTCAGTATGAAAAACGTAAAGAATCAAAGAGGGGTCCCGGTAAATTATGTTTATTGCTGGAAATCTTATTCGAATCCGAAACTCGAAGATCTGTTGGGGAAAATAAAAATGTATTACAGATGGTATACTGAAAACCATTTTTTATAACACACTTTTGGGACAATTATTGTTGTCTAGATGTATCTTGAAATAATATTGGATTACTATTTTAGATGTGGATAGGGAGTCACCAAATTTGCCGAATATCTCTATTTAACTTCACAAAAATAAATAAAAATATAAACTGTAGTCGTCCATAGACTTTCGATTTACCAGATGCTTGTTTATTATAATTTAATAGTATGAGAACAACCTCATAATTCAACAATCTAATAATCTCAGGGTACAAACCCTAACCAGAAATATCCCAAGGTTTTAGTCGTTTATAAAAAGAAGACATATGCAGACGACAATGCATTTTTAAACCAGAATTTTCTAGTTATAATTATTTGTTTTGTTATTTAGTAATCACACTTATAATAGGGACTTCGTAAGAACTAAACCGAACCGAACCGAACCTTAGAACGTGGTTTAGTCCTAATACCATAATACATACATTAACTCACGCCTTTTTCCTAGAAGGGGCAGGCAGAGGTAGTAACCAGGACATCCACGTTTCGTTTTGCGTGTTATATCCCACGATATGGTATGGGGCAATATTATAATTTGGGAATAAAAATTTACAACTCGTGCAACTGCTACTTTCTAAAGACACCATTTAATTATAGGAATTAAAATATTTTATCAAACTTTTAAACACAAATATTTAATGAACCAACAAAACTTCACCGCACTCTTCACTGCAAATAAATTGTGGAATTATTTTATACTGCAGTTTTATAGGGAAAATAATTAGAATATTTTTTTCACGGGCCTTCTGTGTATCGTTTTTGTGTGTCATAATATCTTTTGGTTTAAAACTTCATCATCGTAAACAGCCGTCTCATAACCTGCCCAGATTTAATCGTCAAATTGTTCGTAAAATAAATGTTATCACTGGAACCATTAGTGCTTTATTGAAACCGTTAATTAAAATAAAAAACTTAAAAGAGGCCTTCAATGAAATATATATTTATATCGATAAATTGAAAATACGACGTTTATTCGAAAATAAAATATTATTGTATTTATTTCTTACTAAATTATTTTGAATTTATTATTTTTGCATCGATTAATTTTATATTTTATTAGCAGCCCTTCACAGCTTCTCCTGGGTGCTGATATCTTATGATTCCTCTCCACACCAGATACATGTTATTTTTCAAAGCATTAAGATGATTTTGCGTGGTGCGTGGTTTGTGCGTCCTGGTTTCATATAACTTGCCCCTTGCTCCCCGCGCAATCCACTAACACATCGTGGCGGCAATGCCGGTGGTTCATTTGTGCAGTATTACCGTCAGCACCAAAACCCGCCAGTATGTAGGGGCCATCATACATAAACTCACGATTATATCCCTAAAGCTTTAGACGATGTGACGCTAGACACACCAAAATTGTTCGTGCTCTTTCCCTACATTTAAAGTGGGATACTATCGCTGTCAACGATTACCCGGTCGCGAACAACTTCACGGATATTTAAATAATTTATTTCACTCGCTGTTGTTAATGCAATGTATTTAGTTTAACATATTTTCTCCCTTTAAGTTTGGTAAAGTCTTGAATACTCTAATCGCTTAACTCTCAGTCAGCTACTATTGTCATACGGAAAACCAACGTGACGTTTTAATATCACATGCCATTCGGTCAGTGAGAATGCCGAGAGCTTGTAATGCCTTGCCTTTAAGCGCATTTTCGAAATTGTATGAAGGCTTACGATTCGTATCGTTAGTTATAACCCCCGAGAAATGACTGGTAAAGTTTAAAATACAAATAAAGAAAATAATACTTTGCCTTTTTTCATTTTACCTTGTGTTTCCTTCATTATGAATGACCATAATGCCTCCACAGTAATTCAAATACATATTTAAATATGTTTAAAAAAGCGTCGAAAACTTTTCATACATACGTTAAAACATCTCGAACGTATTTAATTATCTCCTACAAAAACGATATAAACAAAATAAACCATTTCTAGGAAAGAAAAACAGAACCGCTTTATTCGTGGTGTTTTCACCGCAAACATAGAACGTAAGCAGAAAAGCAATAAAGGGATATTAAAGTACCACAACTCGTTTATGACAGTGCAGGATAATGCGCGGCATCAGTCATCCCGCCTCCGCTAAACAAGAGGAAAATTCAATCTGGCTCGCGGTGTGCCGTTTCAGCATGTAACGTGTTCACGCTACACCCTATTAGAGCGTGTTAGCGTCACGCTTCGGCGGGCTACAAACGAACTTGTAAACAACGCACTCGCCTTTGCAAAGCTTTCTGAACGATTTTCAACCTTCTGTATCAGCTCATATACGTCATACAGGCCTCCTCTATAATCGAGAGTACGATTGAGAGTGGTTGGGCCATACAGTCCACCACGCTGGCCTAGTGCGGATTGGCGGACTTATATACTATAGAAATTCTTATAAATCGCTATGGTGTGCAAGTTTCCTCACAATGTTATCCTACACCCTTTTAGTGCGTGGTGATTGACTATTAATACACACATGACTCCAAAAATCAGAGATATCCTCTGGGATTCTGGCATGTTGGCAGCCACGCACTTTTCAACCTTAAATGTTCGAAATGAATAAAATGCAGATATTATTACACTTCGAAGACTCGTTGAGTTCGAACTATTTTATATCTAGACCAGAACATACATACGGTAACTGTGTAATGTAAATCATAAATATTACGTAATGTTATATAACGGAGCCGGAAAGTTGCACGCTGAAATGGGAGAACTTGTTCAAATGGGAATATCATTTAAACGACTTTTAAGTTAAAATGATGGCAATAAAAGTTTTGTGAAATCGAAATAATGATGCTTGAAATGGACAAATATTCATTTTTTATATGGTTGAGTGATACTTTGTACAATTTTATAATATAACCTTGTAATTATTTTCTTAATGCGCAAATATGCTCAGTTTGTCGGGAGAAATTGATCTAATGTGATTATATATGGTAATTTTACATCTGAAGAAAATATTATTATTAGTATGATATTATATCATACCTATCATAACATCGCCGGATAAATATGACTACCATTTCTGTTACAGTCAACGATGATAGCACACGAAGAATTCGAATTGTTACAAATGAGTTCATAAATGCTTCACTAACTTCATAAGTGCGTTCCTCTTCGAAATAGAGTACAACCTGCTTTTTCTTTATAACAGAATATTTAAAACATAAATTGTGTAAAAATATTCATTAATTCTGTTCCAGTCAATTTTATGCCAAACGAAATAGGCGGTAGAAGCTTTGTAGCAAATTTTAGTTCGGCGCAAACACTATGAATAATAATTAGGTCGCCAAAAACCGCCTTTTAGGCTACGGCTTGACGCGACGCGCTGATTTTTGTCTGCCTTACAGACTAAGTCGATTTTTTTTTTCACATTTCGCCGTGACAAGCACGGAGAGGAATAATCCAACTTTAATGAATACATGTGACGAGGCTGTTGTACCAAGACTGCGATTTTAAAGGCGGAACTGCTAGGGAATAAGAATTTCATATTTTAAATTCAATGAACGTGTTTCGGATGCAAAAATGCGTGGATGTTCATCTGGAAAATATATGAAGTTAAACGCGATTTTCAATGGCTGAGGGCGACCTATATGAGTGGGCAACTATGAGAGTAGTCGTATTTTAAGATGGAAATCGTGGATGGGCTTGCCTAGTGTGGGACTCTTTAGTTAAATCGGAGCAATGAACTCCACTGACCGAATGAAGAAGAATGAAAGAATCTCAAGGTTGTGAACAACCCAATTTTTTCCACTATCCATAGTGGCATGCCATTGAAAGAACTATTCTACATGACATCTCTCTACAGCCATTTAGTGTGTAAGCCCTGTTGTGTTTCAACTTGAATGATCTTGAATCCAGTAATTAAGAACCATTGTTGCCTGTAAAAAATTACATAGCTGCTAAGGCCGCTATTCGTACTATTAGTTTTATTGTGTAATTTTTAAAAAGTATCGCTACATAGTACAAAAAAGCAAAACAAAGACATAAATTAAAAACCATAAGACGTCGAAATTTCTAGAAGTACTGTAGAAGTATGTGGTGCTGTATAAAAATATCAGATATGAGTCACCTACGACCAGTACAAATAAGCTGCTGAAGGCTGATAGAAATATACTCTGAGTCCATTATTCGATTGCCTTGAAATTACGCTAACGATGATGCAAAGAAACCAGCACCACCCGTTAATCATAGCTTCACTGAATTTTAATCTCCAACTATCTGAACAAAAGAAGATAAACGTCCAGCACTTTACAATACTGTTTCATGCTCATCAATCTTTCAGCGATAAAGATACTCTACAAAGTTAAATTTACTCGTTTCTTAACTTTAACTTGAAATGGTAAAATACACAAACACTGCAGGCGGTTTGCGAATGCCGAAGACAAACTTCCTTTGAGGTTCCGTGAGTGCAAAATACTTGGGGCCTTTCAAACGGCAATCTTGTTAACCAACTAAAAGATAGTTAAAAGTGTGATGAAAGCTGCTGCTATGAAAGGATACGGGTTTTTAAATCTGGCTGCGGAAAGCAGAGTTTAAAAATCTGAATTAAACTGAAAAGACGTGATGGACATCCAGACGGTCCTTTTGTTTCAAGATTACTATCATTGGGTGATCTGCTGTGTCGACTTAATTGGTCACTTTTGACTTAGAAGTTACTTCTCTAATTGTACTTAAAGAACGTAGCCTAAAGTATCTTTTCTTGAAGAAATACTTTTAAAAACAGGTATTACAATTTATATTATAATAATATCATCCTTAAGCATGGCTTAGTGAAGTAAGCATGTTTCTTTTTGATAGATTACTTTTTTCCTATGTTCAAAGTATATAAAGATGCACCGTAACTGCAAAATATCATTTTTCACTCCGATCCAATTTAACGAGGGGTTCAACCCCGATGCAATACATAACGCCTACATTTACAGAACTAAGTAATGTGTGATGGATGGTGGTAGCGCCGCTTCCGTGGGCAGTGCGGTTCACCCCATCTAATTAGACTCGAATCTATCATTTCCAAGTGTCTGCCAAGGCTTATTATATCAAATGGCAGCCACTTAAAGCCCGCTCGTTTTCTAACTTCAGTGCGGCCAGTCACGTCAACTCTGAAGATCTAGACGTAATCCGGTTTATTAAAGCCGATGTGATAGCCTTTATTGAAGCGTTTGTAAAACTTACGCTGCAAATTTTAACGAATTTCTTCGAGAAATTTGACAGTTTGTTGAAATGAATTTTCGAATCTCTTGGATAATCTAGCATACTGAGTTTTTTAACGAGGTGAAAATGTTAAACTCTTCTTTTAGTATCGGATAAGTCCCCAGTCTCCCAAATCGGAATGCAAGCAGATGTTGCAACGTGGTAGCTTCCTTAGCCTCTCAAATGTGAGAGGCCGTCTGAGTAGGTACCACCACAGTGTTTATTTTCTCGCCAAAGTGCAGTGCAAATGCACCGTCTGCAGATTTGAAAGACATTGTAGCCAGTGTAATTCCTGGACATTTTGAGACTCGATGTCAACATCGTATGTCTCAGGATGGCGAGCGCACTGGAATACCAAGCATTGCCTTTTAATTCAGAGAGCTGTTTTGTTTTATTACTCTCCATGAGTGGACGTGTCGCTTACCAATGACATAGAATGGTACGCTCGTTTCGTCATTCAATGAAATAAAAATTTTAAAAACTTACGACACCAAATCGTCCAAAACGACTCAGCAACCGTCATGTATAGAAGTAAGTAAAACTGGTAAAATAACAGACAATATACTCTGCATTCTATTTGTTTATATTTTTTAAACCATAGAGGGTACTTTCATTATTGTGATAAAAAGTATTATAAAATAATAAGGCTTTGGCATAACTCGACCCAATAATAATGAACCAATATTATAATATTATGAGATGTTAGAAATACTTATTTAAGTACTCATTATCAGTTACAATAATTGGGAATATACATAAATACAAGGTGTGCGAGTGTAGGGACCATTCTTATTTAGACTATTGAAGAAGCAACATTAATTCGCTTACCATTTTGTTATTTGTTAGCAATTGAAAGAGATTTTGTGACGAAATTGTTATATTTAAAATATATATACAGCACAAAAAAGCTAAGGTTTAGATTGGAGGAACAAAGATCACTTTCTTAGTGTTTTATACAAACATTACTTTTTTTTAATGTGCACTCTAATAACTCCAACGACTCTTTAATGATCACAAAACTCGGTCGAATAAATTAAAAAACAGCAGTAACCAATAAAGTTTAGGATAAAATTTAGTAATCGAATTTCTACGCACGGTCATTAAAAGTTCATATTCACTGTATCCACACTTCTCAAAATTTTTATAAAACGAAACTTGAAGCCATGTAACATTATTTACATTTCTTTGTTGCAGGCCGTAATAAAAACATAATAAAAAAAGTTTAAAAGCTTCTAAAGAGTTTTGACTAATGAAAAATGTCTGCCAACGCCATTTTCTCGTCCTATTTTTAGTTCACAATCATTTATAGGCACGCTGCGTAGGTGCTTTAATATAATATGCTGACATTAATTATTTTAAATTAATGTGAAGAGCAAATAGTATATGTTTTTCCTCAAGTGACAAAATTCAAAATGTCATTGAGAACAATACTTTAACTGTCTTATTTATAGATAAGGGTCGAGTGTTCGATCCTCGGACTGAAACAAATGTTACTGCGATCACCTGATATTTGTTTCTTGTTTAGATTTTTGTGACACCGAAATGAAATTCCAGGAGATCCGAGAGCGTTTTTTCTGATACCCATGACACAAGACGCGATATTCATGTGGGGGCAGGACTGTATGTGACCGTTGGATGTATTTATTAAATAATTTGTGGCGGTTGCAATACGCCAACTTAGATTTAGCTTATAAATTAACACGCTTATTATTTGTAATTTTAACATTATTTAAACACGCATTTCATTTTAAGATATGACTGCAGATGTTAGACCATAAAACATCTGCGAGTCGTTTTATTACAGTAAGAATTTTTGTGTACCTTATTGTATAATATTAGTTAAAAAGATGCTGTGCTAAATTATTGTTTCCTAATGGTAATGGCCCGTTCATACCGGGGCAATAAAACTGTATTATTATAGTTAAGTTCTATAGTGGCGGCAATCCTTTGCAACAAATTTATGTTTTTAAGACAACAGTACACATGTTTTGTAAACCTTTCTGTTTGGACAATAGCCCAGATGTTTGGGCCGACCTTAATTTTTAGTTGAAAGGATAGACCCTATTTTATGGCTTAAATATATTTTCTGGAAGATTTATCCCCACCGATCCTCATTCGGGTAGTCCTATAAAAGGGTCGGTTTATTTGGATGAAAGAAGCCAGTCTGCCATCTCTCGTCACGGGCACATCTCGCTCCGAGTCGCATAGTTATAATCTTACTCTGTCTGTGAATGTATTAAGTGTTAATTTACAAAATATACAATAGTTAGTTCCTGGAAGTGAGTGCTCATTCTAATACCTACACTTATCACCACCAAAGTGGTGACCCCGAATCAAAAAGAGTGATTTGAGTGTAGTGTATCAAAGTTTAGTTGTAGTACGCGAGTTTTCCGTGGAAGAGACATTGTTTTTGAGTAAAACATAGAAAAAGTGAGCAGTATAATGAACGCCGGAAGCGTTAGCGAACAATCTGCCCTGGAGGTTGCGTCGTGTTCTCCACATATACCAGAGTGCAAATCGAATGATTTAGGAGTTTGGTTCGCCATAGTAGAAGCTGCGTTTGCTGCCGCCCGCATCAACTCGGAGAAATCAAAATACGCAATGATAATACAGAAGATACCAACTAACATCATAGACACAAAGCGTGATGTCATTTTAAGCCCGCCCGAAGACGCTCCGTATACAACGTTCAAGACGATTTTGACAAAGCGTTGTGGTATATCGGAGAGTCAGCGAACACGTCAGCTGCTGGAACGCGAGGACCTGGGAGATGATAAGCCGTCACAGTTTCTTCGACGTCTACGAAACCTAGCTGGTGAGAATATGTCGGAATCTACTGTCCGTACACTTTGGCAAGGACGATTGCCAACGGTCTTACAGCCCATCCTAGCAACTGTTAAGGACCAACCGTTGGAGAAAGCTGCGGAAGTTGCAGATGCAGCATTAGAATACTTGCCAATGCGTCCAGCTATTGCAGAGGCCGGAATTCGTCCTACTTCCACCAAACAAGAGGAATCGGTATCGGAAGACATGAAAAAGATGTACGTCAGTTTAAAGGAAGAGATTGCTTTGCTACGTCGAGAAATCAACGATCCCACTTCACGTGCGCGAGTGCGAGATAGAAACAGATCACGATCTCGCTCATGTCCCAGAAGCCGCGGTCCACGACCGCGTGATTTATGTTGGTATCACTGGCGGTTTAATACGAAGGCAACAAAATGTGTTCCACCATGCAGCAAGGCTACGGGAAACGCTCCGGGCAGTCGTTAATGACGGCAAACGACCCCTGCCCTAAGAAATCACGCCGTTTATTCGTCTGTGACCGAGCCAGCAAAATCCAATTCCTCGTGGACACCGGAGCTGACATCTGCGTGTTTCCTCGTCATCGTATCCAAGGCCCGCATAAAAAGTCAAACTACGAGCTTTCTGTAGCCAACGGGACAGTGATCGCTACATATGGAATTGCTAATTTAACGTTGGACCTTGGCCTAAGACGAGATTTTACTTGGAGGTTCATAATAGCCGATGTCTCCAAGCCAATCTTAGGTGCTGATTTTTTGGCATATTATGGACTCCTACCAGATCTGCAACGTAGACGTTTGATAGACTCCTCCACCCTGCTTACCTACAAAGCGGAGATAACAGAGTGTCAGGAACCAAGCATCAAAGTCATTAATGGCTCATCACCATACCATGAGCTTCTGCAGGAGTTCCCAGATATTATTCGTCCAGATGGCGCACCTAAAACAGTAAGCCACAGCACGAAACACCACATCATTACGACTCCAGGCCCACCAGTTGCGCACAAACCCCGTCGTCTTGCTCCAGACAAGTTGGCTGCCGCTAAAAGAGAATTCGAGGCGATGTTACGACTAGGATTGTGTCGGCCATCAAAAAGTCCATGGGCTTCTCCACTACACATGGTTCCCAAGAAAGGAGATGAGAGGAGACCATATGGAGACTATCGGGCACTCAATAGTCGGACAGAACCCGATAAATACCCAGTACGTCACATCCAGGACTTTGCACAAGGACTGCACGGGAAGAACATTTTCTCCACTCTTGACTTAGTAAGAGCATTCCATCAAATACCAGTCGCAGAGGAAGACATACCTAAGACAGCCATCATTACTCCATTCGGACTCTTCGAATTTATGTACATGACTTTTGGATTACGTAACGCAGCCCAAACCTTCCAGCGCTTCATGGACGAAGTGCTACTGGGATTGGACTTTTGTTACGTGTACATTGATGATATTTTAATTGCATCGTCATCACATGAAGAGCACCTCAAGCATTTGAAAATTGTTTTTAATCGTCTTAAGAAATATGGCGTCGTCATCAACCCCAGCAAGTGCATCTTTGGTCAAAAAGAAGTTCGTTTCCTGGGATATATGGTAAATGCAACTGGTACTCGACCATTTCCAGACAGAGTTGTCGATATACAACAGTTTAAATTACCAGACACAGTCAAAAAGCTACGTGGATTTCTCGGTATGATTAATTTCTACCGTAGGTTCATACCAGGTGCAGCCGCAACTCAAGCACCGCTTAACGACCTACTCCAGGGGAACCTTAAAGGAAATGCTCCTGTGCCCTGGACACCAGCTACTACAAAGGCTTTCGAGGCGTGCAAGGAGAGTCTCGCGGAGGCTACCTTGCTTGCTCATCCTAAACCCGACGCACAGTTAGCATTAATGTGTGATGCATCGGACTACGCCGTCGGCGCAGCGCTGCAGCAGTTTGTGGATAATCATTGGCAACCGCTGGGCTTCTTCTCGAAGAAATTGAGCTCCACCGAGCAGAAATATGCAGCTTATGACCGCGAACTCCTAGCTATATATCTTGCTGTTAAACACTTCAGACACATGATAGAAGCGAGAAAGTTCACTATTTATACTGATCATAAGCCCATTACCTTCGCATTTCGGAAGAAATCAGACCAATGCTCACCACGCCAATTTCGACACTTAGATTTCATCAGCCAGTTTTCAACGGATATTCGTCACATTGCTGGAAAAGATAACCCTGTCGCTGATGCATTGTCTCGCGTAGAAGAGCTCGAAACAACTCTAGACATCAAGGCACTCGCTGACTCGCAGGCGGACGACGAAGAACTTCGAAAATTGCTAAAAGAAAATACGTCTTTGCAATTGAAACGTATACTGATTCCAGGCACGGATATCCCCGTAACCTGTGACGTATCTACACAAGCTGTTCAACCATTCATCACCACGCCGTTTAGGAGAATTGCATTTAACACCATCCATCGACTTTCGCATCCCGGAATCAATGCTACGGTCAAACTTATGACCCAGCGTTATATTTGGCCGTCAATAAACTCCGATTGCAGAAAATGGGCTCGCAGCTGCATCGATTGTCAACGTGCGAAGATCTCAAGACATGTTTCTGCCCCTGTTGGATCATTTGCTCCACCGACATCCAGATTTGAGCATATCCATATAGACATAATCGTAATGTATATATCTGAAGGTTACAGGTACTGTCTCACAATGATAGATCGTTTTACTCGTTGGCCAGAAGCAATACCACTCCAAGACCAGGAAGCAACAACGGTGGCTAAAGCGTTCTACAACCATTGGATCTCACGCTTTGGCACACCATTAAGGATCACATCCGACCGTGGTAGACAGTTTGAGTCGCACCTATTCAAGCACCTCAATCAACTGGCAGGCACGACGCATTTCAAGACTACGGCTTATCATCCGGCGTCCAACGGTATGGTGGAACGTTTTCATCGTCAGCTGAAGGCGGCTATAAAATGTCATCAGGATACACGGTGGACTGAAATTCTCCCTACCGTGCTGCTGGGTATCCGAGCTGCTTGGAAGGAAGATTTAGAGGCTACGGTCGCCGAGATGGTATATGGTCAGCCACTGCGGATTCCAGGAGAGTTTTTGGTGCAACAGACGACAATCACCGACAGTAACAGTGCAACGGACTTTGTGAAACAACTACGGCAATACTTTCAAGAGCTGCGACCGACTTCAGTATCTCGGCATGGCGAGAAAAGAACTTTCATTTTTAAAGACCTCAGCACCACTGACCAAGTCTTCGTGCGCCGCGAGGGTCCAAAAGTGCCCCTGCAGAGTCCTTACGAGGGCCCTTTCAAGGTTGTCATGCGAGGGGAGAAGACGTTTGTTGTTAACGTCCGCGGTCGTGACGTTACAATTTCCATTGACCGTCTTAAACCAGCCTATGTGTTAGCTGACCCTGAAAACACTTCAGCTGACGACGAACATCAAGCACCAAGGCAACGGACAATTCAAGACACTGAAGATGTACATCGCGAAACAGATGCACACCAGCGAACAAGGTCCGGAAGGCGCGTCCGCTTCCCGGACTATTTCCAAAGTGGATTTTCGTGAACTGTCATTCACTGGTAGGGGGGTGCTGTGGCGGTTGCAATACGCCAACTTAGATTTAGCTTATAAATTAACACGCTTATTATTTGTAATTTTAACATTATTTAAACACGCATTTCATTTTAAGATATGACTGCAGATGTTTAACCATAAAACATCTGCGAGTCGTTTTATTACAGTAAGAATTTTTGTGTACCTTATTGTATAATATTAGTTAAAAAGATGCTGTGCTAAATTATTGTTTCCTAATGGTAATGGCCCGTTCATACCGGGGCAATAAAACTGTATTATTATAGTTAAGTTCTATAGTGGCGGCAATCCTTTGCAACAAAGAACAATGATAATTCTCCATACATTTTTTTGTTGTAATTTTTTGTGTGTGTATTGAGATGAACAATATTTTAAAATATAGATTTCGAACTCCTTAACAATTATTTCTTAAAATTTACTATTGTAGCAAGCCTAGGAAAAAAGATATTCCACTATAAAGTTTTACAGATTTTCTACATCTTATCAAACTCTGTGGGTAGTTAATGTTATTTTGTTGCATTTATATTGGCGTGAGGCAAAGTTATGACGCACAAATAAAAGTAAAAAAATATATTTTACACGCAATTTAAATATCAAGTACTTATTTATTTTATTCATCTAATAGTAATATCATGTGCAATGTAATAAAAAGGAAACAGGGGACAACTATTTATTATTATTTGCACAATAGCGCTTTCGGGCGACAGAAACAAATTGTTATTCCTTAATTAATTAATCAGTGATTATTTTGCTTTTCTCACTTCTCTACACTATTTTTTTACATTAATTATCTGAGAAAGATAATGCAGGAAAGCCAGTCAAGCTTATATTTAAAAAATGGCAACATTGAAACGACATAACGCTTCTCCAATAAAAATAAAGCAAATATCAATAGAGTTTTACGAAAAATGTGTTTTCGTAATTCAGGCTTAGGTACGCCGTGAGCTAGGCACCAAAATTACTCAGAAAATTAATTATTAACATTTTTATACATGAAATTTTTAGACGCTTAAGAATTGCATTAACAATGATTTTACCAATGTTCTTTATGTTTTTAAGACAACAGTACACATGTTTTGTAAACCTTTCTGTTTGGACAATAGCCCAGATGTTTGGGCCGACCTTAATTTTTAGTTGAAAGGATAGACCCTATTTTATGGCTTAAATATATTTTCTGGAAGATTTATCCCCACCGATCCTCATTCGGGTAGTCCTATAAAAGGGTCGGTTTATTTGGATGAAAGAAGACAGTCTGCCATCTCTCGTCACGAGCACATCTCGCTCCGAGTCGCATAGTTATAATCTTACTCTGTCTGTGAATGTATTAAGTGTTAATTTACAAAATATACAATAGTTAGTTCCTGGAAGTGAGTGCTCATTCTAATACCTACACTTATCACCGCCAAAAATTAATTCTTTAATTTCACCCGTATTACACATTAATCCAGTGCCAAATATAAATTTGTGCTTATTTTCTGATATCGATGCAGTTAATTCTACCAATGATAACGCTGTTCAATTTTGTTTTAATTTTAAATGTGTATCGTTTGTCATAATTTCACAATGGAACACAATTTATTTTGTTTGCGTTTCCGTGTATTTTGCAAAGGTAAATTTATTCAGTATTCGTGAGCGGAAGTCATCGTCATTGGTATTCAGTATCAGTCTAGAGTCATAAGTGCGTGGTGGTCTGTTGGTAAACGGACCAGACATGACTGTCAACATGTTCACGGTGACCGCTGGTTTGAAACCCAGGGCACAACTCTGACTTTTAGAGTAATGTGTGTATAGATAGTCAATCACCACTCACACTATGACGGTGAAGGTAAATATCGTGACGAAATCTGCATTCCAAACCGATTTGTAAGAATTTTTAAGGTATGAAAAGTCCGCCAACTCGCACTAGGCATGGTGGACTATGGCCTAACCGCTCGCAATCATACTCACGATTGTAGAGAATGCCCGTGCCCTGTAGTGAGACGTATATGGGCTGATACTGTACTAGATGCACGCAGTTGTACTGCGACAGTCAGTTTTATTGCAAGAATTGGAACACAATCGTCTTAAGCAATACAAAAATCTTCCAAATTTAGTAATATGAAAAATTCAACGCACGTAATAGCTTCAACCTAAAGAATTAAATCAAGATATGAGCTTCTAAAGTTAATATAGTTGTGAACTGAGTTTTCATAAGAATAAACCCGTAATACTAGAAGATTTCTCTGTCTCTCTCTGTAGCAGCCCATATACGTCCCACTGCAGGGCACGGGCCTCCTCTACAATCGACAGTACGATTGAGAGTGGTTAGGCCATATAGTCCACCACGCTGGCCTAGTGCGGGTTGGCGAACTTACATACCATAGATTTTTTTTTTATAAAACGCTATGGTATGCTGGTTTCTTCACGATGTTTTCCTTCACCGTTTTAGTGCGTGGTGATTGACTATCAATACACACATGACTCCGAAAAGTCAGAGATGTGCCCTGGGATTCGAACCCGCGACCACCGTGAACATACATGTTGGCAGTCGCGTCTAGTCCGTTTACCAACAGGCCACCACGCACTTTTAGTTTTAGACTAGAAGATTTAGTCGTTGGATATTAGACGCCGTACGGGAGGTGTGGATTCAGTCATAAGACTCCTCGCATATTTATCGAGTTTCAGTACCACCCAGTCTGTATTTGGTTTTGATAAGCCAAGCCTAATTGTGTTGACTGGAATAAAGGCATATATTATATATAATCTATACAAATAGTGTATAGATTGCATATACAAACACAGACAAACTTTAATGTTTAATTATAATTTTAATCTTATGTAATAGCCATAATCGTGATGTATGTTTTACACATGTTTTATTATTTGGTAAGATATATTGCTCTTAGTTTAATGTAAAGTGCTTATTTTTGTGCATGTATTGGTGGAGGCTTGTTGTCAGCATTTTTTCTACATTTCATTTATTTCTGCTCATATTTATAATTTGTATCTAAGCCTTCCTTAAATAAAATAAAATAATAATAAAAAAAAAATAGTCAAATGTTTCTCGGCATTTGATATTTCACTACTTATGATTTCGAGTTAACGCAGTTACTTCGTCATTGAAACATAAAAAAAACCTTTGGAATCTTTTATGCCATGCTTGCTATCAAGTATCATCGTTATACGATGAATGAAATTAACTTCACAATACTTTGTGTGAGTATTGGTATATATGTACATATATACATATAGGTATACCAACATTACAAAATTGTAATATGTTATAATTTGTTGTCATTTATAAATGGCAACCGAAACCGACTTGTCGTGACTTCTTATAATATATTGAACCTTGGACAGTCTCAACATCAAGACACACCCAATAATTGTGTATAGGATTATATCTAAATAAAATCTAAAAAAAAGAATTAACGTAAATAATGTATTTTTTTGAATAGCATATTATTTTTAGTATATACTATCATCATCATCATCTCAGCCACAGGGAGTCCACTGCTGAACATAGGCCTCCCACAAGGATCTCCACATTGACCTGTTGGAAGCGGCCTGCATCCAGCGACTTCCTGCAACTTTAGCCAGGTCGTCCACCTTGTTGGCGGGCGTCCGACATTTCGCTTGCTTGTACGTGGCCTCAACTCTAGAACCTTTCGGCCCCAACGGCCATCGTTTCTACGCGCCATGTGTCCGGCCCACTGCCACTTCAACTTGCTAATTCTATGGGCTATGTCGGTAACCTTTTTTAGTACTTAAAATAATTTAAAAATAATAATAAGACGACTACCAAAAAACAAAAACAAAAGCTAAGTAAATTTGATTTATAGTATAAGTATAATACTCGTATGTGCTGACTTTTACGTCCTTTTCACAACCAATTTCTATAATTATATTTCATTGCATAAACTTGACAGTGCAGATGCAGTGCGTGGTGGCCTGTTGGTAAACGGACTAGACGCGGCTGCCCACATGTTCACGGTGGTCGCGGGTTCGAATCCCAGGGCACACCTCTGACTTTTCGGAGTCATGTGTGTATTGATAATCAATCACCACGCACTAAAACGGTGAAGGAAAACATCGTGAGGAAACCTGCATACCATAGCGATTTATAAGAATTCCTATGGTATGTAAGTCCGCCAACCCGCACTAGGCCAGCGTGGTGGACTATATGGCCTAACCACTCTCAATCGTATTCTCGATTGTAGAGTAGGCCCGTGCCCTGCAGTGGGACGTATATGGGCTGATACAACAAACTTGACAGATTCTTAATTTTTTTTATCATATATCAGGATTCTGTTCTACGTTTCTGTTCAATAAGATTATAGCTACAAACGAAATCTCATAATTTTCCAACACCTTATTTAACAGTCCTCAAATAAACACATAAGTGTATATTTCCATGTAATCCGTGCAAGATACGTCGATGCTAACCGTCTTGAGTTGATTCTGTGTGATCGATCAAACGGACGGGCACCGTTCAACTAATAGCTATTCATTTACCATGGTCTTGTGTGGGACGTACTGCAGTCGTATTGATATTGATGGACTTTTGTTGCTATGTCCAACGGACCTTGCTTCTATTGCCCGAACGTGAGGATTGGGCTAAATCAAGTGGATTGCGAGGGTTATTTAGACTGAATCTGTGAGGTAATCTCGGAATGGACGCGGTCTGCTTGGGTGCTCTTGTTTGTGTTGAAATTAAATTAGGATTCATTAATTTAAAAACTAAGGATGGTCCTGCCATCAGTATACATTTCAAAAAAAATCCTTGAAAATCGTGCTAAAATCAATATTTAATTAACTTACACGATGATTAAAAATATTATCTTCATTTTTTAGAACCTTCTGTCATAATAAATGCAAGCATTTTCCAAACCATTACGAGCGAAGATTAATTATTTCAGTAACGCTTCACTAGAGATGTATTGTCCCACAATGTCATAGGGGGTGAGCATACCGCCATATCGGGCTCAACCCGGGATTGAAACCCAAGACCTCAGCTTTACAATCATACTGTAGTATAACTGCGCCACAAAAGCAATCATAATAATACAATGACAAAGACAGTTATCACATTCCATCAGAAGAATAGCTTTGTTCTGTATAAAATAAAATAAAGTCCAGGTGTGTATGGAGAGCATAGCGTCTGCCTGTACACCTTTTGTGAATAAACAGAAAAAACCCGAAACAAACTGGTGTACGTTGCTTCGTTGCACGTTTCCGAATTTGTAACGTGAACACGCCGCCAGAATGGAAAGCAGTACCAATATATTCTTACATTTGGAATGTTTCCTTTTCGACTATTAAAATATTTTTTTCACTGGATAGTTTTGTATGTTTATTTCACGTTTTGGTAGGGTTTTGATAGTGTGAATGGTGAGATAATCATTGAATTCGAAATTCAAAGTAATAATAAAAATATCAGAGATATTTCATTACATTTCTTTCATTCTTAAATTAGCCTAAACTTCGAGTCGTAGATACATAATTATATTATTCCAGTGGATAACACTCCTAAATGTCATATCCACAGAACAGTTGAATATGGTTAGAAAGGCAATAAAACCTCAACAAATATAATACATACCTACATAATGACTACAATGCACCGAATGGTAAGCACAAATGCCGTCCAGACAGAGTATAGAATGGAGACGGCGGTCCCATGCCTATCGAAACAATTACTCTGGCCTGCTAAGATGCGATTTCAGTTTATAGGAAGAAGAGAACACTTGTGACGGCAAACAATTTCACACCTTGACGGTGTGGCACTAGAAATAATTTGCAAAACTTTTGGTTCGTGCCAATTGGTAAGGCCCATCAAGCTATGGATTCGCAAGGCAGCACGCGTGGTTCTTTTAAGGAAAGGAGACAAAAGGATCAAACTGAAACGTTCCTTCTAACACCAAATCTAATCTACCTTGCTATCAGAATTGAATACTTGTAATTGTTCCAATTCACACATGTACAAAAACGAATGCATTATCACAAATGAAAACGAACAGTTTTCGGAACATAGGTACAATTTAATTGCAGTTTGAAACCCAAAACTTAGTGGCTTACTGGCAAAGCGTTAATTGCCAAAGGTAGTTAGCTACATCTAGCAAACTTGTTCCACTCACAACTTTAAACTTCTGATTAACTGCTTTATTATGAGTTTGCGGATCTTTAGATATGATATTAGGTTATTTTTGGGATAATAAAGGTGTCATATTAACTTACATATATCTAGTTTATGGGTTGATGATAGAGCGGATATTACGAAGAAAATCTGAGCGTGGGAAGCAGTCAGGCATTGGATCACTGGAAGAAATATTTAAACGAAATTTAAAAAATATTTTTCCTTTCATTTGAAGGTTTTTTAATATTAGATATATTTACATATTGAATTATTAAAATTCAAAAAATTGATGAGAAGTAGTTGATCTACGGTATTATTACAAAGCTGAGGTTTCGGGATATAATTCCGGGTGGGACGAAGTGTTAGTGGATTTTCTTCAATTCACTATAATCATAACCCGAAGTTAGGAATTTGTGCCCGATAAGGTCGTATGTGCGTGGTGGCCTGTTGGTAAACGGACCAGATGCAGCTACCAACCTGTTCAAGGTGGTCGTAGGTTTGAATCTCAGGGCGAACGTCTGACTTTTCAGAGTTATGTGTATATTGATAGTCTGAACTACGATCTACAGTCTGCAGTTGCTGTTGTAAATATTTATTCACTTTATCTATACCAGCATTCGTATATCATATCTCACGAAATCGATACACGGGTTGCAATCAAAGTGAACTGTCAACTTGGTAGTGGTTTCGGAGGCGGTGCTCGTAATATATTTCAGATTCTAAGTTTCATTCGCATATTATAATTTCTTTACAGAATAAAACTTGTGGATATTTTAATTTTTCTACCGTCTAATCTACTGTTATACATAATATAAAATTATATTTCGTCGTTTCATTCTTCAGATATTTTTAACTCAGTAGTGCCCTTTCCTTGCGCTAGCAACTTCGCACATCATTTAGAATTTGTTTAAACAGTTTTTTTTTTTTTTTTGCATACCCCCTAATGTTGACCTCGTTTCATTGGACTTGTTAGTAGTCATTCCTTTTTCGTGCGCAACAACTATCGGATGTATTTAATTTACATTAAAATTCTAAACTGTGTTTTACGATGCCAAAACGGACCGCAGAAGAGAAAATTGAACGTTATAGGAACAAAATACGGAGATTAGAAAATAAGTCGCGGCAGCGACTAAGACGTATATCTTCGTCGTCAAACTCGGATCGCAGCCCAAGTAAGTTCATAAACGTATTAAGAATATTATTTGATTTCTTATTAAGTGCATTATTACAATACGCATGGAGAATGCCCGAGATGACATTACGAATGCACAATATAGTTGTTGCTATGCTACTAAGCTAGGATGTTGTCCGCGATGGCAACACGAAAGCATTGCAATCAACAACCTGAATTATAGAATGAATTCCATCTGATAATACCGGGAGGTTATCCGAGATGATAACACAAAGGTTTTTAATGAGCCGATTTACGGCTGACGCTGACTACCCACATAACATGTTACGTTATCACGTTCCAGTTTCGAGGGAGGTCGAAGAATGCGTGCCTGCAAATGCAGTAACTAACACGGAACCAGAATTACCAGTGGAACCATCGACAGAATGTAATACTGCGGAAGTCTTGACCAATCCTTCTTTCGTCGAAAACGAAACGATGGTACCCGCAGTTACTACTTTAGATCCGAATATTTTGGCTGCACTAGGAGAAACCATAGACGAAACTCCGGAATTCGGCGAAAAAATACACGAAAGTCTTTCGAAGATTTGGCTTCCCCTACTAAGGAAAGGTATGTCCAAAGACGTCAGAGAAACGCTTATGAAGAATTATCTCGTCCCGGAAAATTGCTCTCTTCTCCAAGCACCAACACTTAATCCGGAGATTGCAGCAGCCTTACCCGAATCCGGGCGAGTTCGCGATAAGAAAATGACCTCCACGCAACAGCAGTTGGGCGTGGGCATTGCTGCAATCAATAGAGGCTTACATTTGCTCATAAATAATGATGACACAATAGAAGCCATCAGATTCATTAGTGATGGATGTCGGATTTTATCCGATTTACACTATAGACATACCCAGACGAGAATAAAATTCATATTACCAGGATTAGACAAATCTTTTTTACAATTCTTGGATCGTTCCGAACGCGACCAAACATTATTTGGACTTAATCTTCCAGAAAAGATAAAAGCTTCAAAAGCAATAGCTAAACAAGGAGAACAAATCAAGAAAAACTTGGTCCCATCAAAGCCTTCCACTTCTAATGCGAAAACACAACCAGCAGCTAACCGCCAGAACTACCAGGGAAACTGGCAAGGACCTTCTCGCTTTCAGCCGAACAGGGGGGGCGAGGGGGTCACAAACGCACCAGCCAGCGTACCCTTCCTGTACCCAGCCAATCGAAAGCCAGCTTCACTCAGAAACCACGTGCACCAACACGTCAATAAACCAGGTACATGGTGGTAGAATTCATTTTTATTACCAATGCTGGACAAAGATAACCAGCAGCAAGACTGTCCTTAAATTGATAAATCAAGGTGTAGATATACCTTTAAGTAAATGCATATTACAGCCTCACATAACCAAATCTACTTGGTCAAGTTTGGAGAAACAAAATATGTATATCGCTATTAATAAACTGTCAAACCTAGGAGCAATTAGCCATTGCCAACCTACCAAAGACCAATTTCTGTCTAATATTTTTCTTGCACCTAAAGTAAATGGAGGACACAGATTCATTTTAAATCTCAAACCATTTAATAATTTCATTGAAAAAAATCATTTTAAATGGAAGATTATAGGACAGCGTCAAAACTTATACCAAGGGACGGTTATTTGGCAACCGTTGACCTAAAAGAAGCCTATTATCTTGTACCCATTGCGAAGTCTTTTCGTAAATACTTACGTTTCGAATTTGATAATGAAACCTACGAATTCAATGTAATGCCCTATGGTCTTTCGATTGCTCCTAGAGTTTTTACAAAAATAATGAAAGAAGTCATGACTTTTCTAAGATATAGGGGACATATGACAGTCGTATATCTCGATGATATATTATGTATTGGAAGGACATTTTCCGAATGCCTTAATAATGTGAATGAGACCTTGAGACTGTTAAACTGTCTCGGTTTCGTAATAAATTATGAAAAAAGTTCACTGGTTCCCCAACAACAATGTAAATATTTAGGTTTCATTTATAATACCACAAATCTTTCCATTTCTTTACCTGCCGACAAGCGTCAACACATAGCACAGCTTGTTAAAAAGTTTACAAAGTTACCTAATTGTTCGATTAGAGAGTTTGCTCATCTAATCGGTGTACTTACCGCAGCATGTCCTGCTGTTAAGTATGGGTGGTTGTATACCAAGATCCTAGAACGTCAAAAATATTTATTACTTAAAAAATTTGAATATAATTATAATAGAAAAGTAAAGTTAGAACAATACGTACTTAAAGATTTAAATTGGTGGTCACAAAATATTTTTACTTGTAAAAATTTTATGAAAACTCCTAATTTTGATTTAGAAATATATTCAGACGCCTCCCAGACTGGATGGGGCGCCTACTGTAATGGTAATCGAGCCCATGGGCCATGGACGAAGACAGAAAGTGTGCACCATATAAATTACTTAGAGCTATTGGCAATTTTTCTTGCATTAAAAACTTTTGCCAAACAATTATCAAACTGTGCTATTTTGTTAAGGGTTGATAACAATACAGCCTTAAGCTATGTGAATAGGATGGGTGGCATACAATACCCTCATTTGAATGATCTCAGTTATCAAATTTGGCATTGGTGCGAGAAACGGAACATATGGATTTTTGCATCATACATTAACACCAAATATAATATCGAAGCAGATACAGAATCCAGAAGAATAAATCCTGACATAGAATGGAGACTATCTGACCAAGTATTTAAGACCATAATACACAAATTAGGCGAACCTGTCATAGACCTGTTTGCTTCCCGTTCCAATGCCAAATGCGACGTATACGCATCTTGGTTTCCCGACCCAGATGCAACGTTTGTCGATGCTTTTACAATTAATTGGAAAAACAAATTCTTCTATGCCTTTCCCCCATTTTCCCTCATAATTTAGTGTCTTTACAAAATATTGAGCGACAAAGCGTGTGGTATACTTGTGTTCCCGTGGTGGCCATCACAACCATGGTTTCCCCTATTGAAAAACTTGATTTCTTCTGAAATATTATTTTTTGGACCAAACAAACACTTATTACAATCTTCTTCCAGGAACCTGTGTCACCCCCTACACAAACATCTTATATTAGCTGCAGCGATACTCTGCGAGAAGCCTTCCTCCGCCGTAATATCCCAGTCGAGGCAATAGATCTTACGTTAGCATCACTTTCCGATAATACCAAAAAACAGTATTATGTCTCATACAAACTGTGGTGGCAGTTTTGTGGAAATAACCATACAAATATATTCGAAGGCACAGTAGCAAAGGTTTTATCTTTCCTTACGGAAGAATTTCATAAAGGAGCTTCATACGGATCTCTCAACACACATAGATACGATAGATTCTTTACTTTTGGGCAATAATATAGGTTCAAATGAATTCATTAAACGTTTACTAAAAGGAGCCTACAAACTGAAACCCTCGAGGCCAAAGTATAGTCATACGTGGGACCCTCAGCAAGTTCTCAATCATATCTCTAAGTGGTACCCAAATAGAGATCTCGAATTGAGCCAACTAACAAAGAAGTTAGTTATTTTGCTCGCTTTATGTACAGCATAACGTGTTCAAACTCTTTCTCTAATAAAGACAAATAACATACACATTACAGCTGACGGTGTTAAAGTTATAATAACAGACGTTATTAAGACCTCAGCTCCAGGCCGAGATCAACCTGTTCTCTTTCTTCCTTACTTTAAAGAAAATATAAATATCTGCCCTGCTACTGTTCTTTCGGATTATATGGTTGTTACTAAAAATTTAAGGGGAACAAATGAAAGTAAATTAATATTAACAATTAAGAGACCTAACAGAGCGGCTACGGCTCAAACTATAAGCCGCTGGATCAAATTGGTACTATCAGAAAGTGGAGTAGATATTATGTTCACCGCTCACAGTACACGACACGCTTCTACTTCTTCTGCAAACTCCGCCGGAGTGTGTCTGGATACCATCCGTAAGACAGCGGGATGGACAAGTCGATCTCAATCTTTTGCTAAGTTTTATAAACTTAGTATTATAAATCAGTCTGAGTTTGCAGAATCAGTATGTCTCAGAAGAGATTAGTTCATTACTTTACCTAATATTAAATTGATTTAAGAACTTAAGCAAAATTAAACAATGTAAAAAATAAATAATTTTTCATTGCAAGTGATTTTTCGCAAACCTTATTATCTCTTAAGATCTACTGAGTTAAAAATATCTGAAGAATGAAACGACGAAATATAATAGATGATCAAACGAACTTCCAAGCGAAGTTCGATCACTATTATATGAGTCGTTTCATTCGAAGATATTAAGTTCCCAACCCACCCACGATCCCTTAAGGATTGCAAAAAATCTCATCTCTAAAAATAATGACTACTAACAAGTCCAATGAAACGAGGTCAACATTAGGGGGTACGCAAAAAAAAAAAAACTGTTTAAACAAATTCTAAATGACGTGCGAAGTTGCTAGCGCAAGGAAAGGGGACTACTGAGTTAAAAATATCTTCGAATGAAACGACTCATATAATAGTGATCGAACTTCGCTTGGAAGTTCGTTTGATCATCTATTATGACTGGTTTTGTTGAAAATCCTTTAGTAAATTAATGAATAATAATATTATTCAGCGGCGTAATGAGAACCCGGCTACTGTGTACTAGAGACATCTCCATAAGAATTTGAAATGCAGATTAAGTCTTGCTTCCCACATTAGACCAGCACGCTAAGGTAAGCCTCAACTCCTTTATTTTTTTATACTTTTTGTCCTAGAAACAATTTCGAATTTCAAAAAATATTATGAAACATATTACTAATAATAAAAGCGAAAATTTTGACCTTATTGCTACAGAAAAGCCAGGACATGAGTATAAAGTGATAAATATGTAAGACAGTACATTTTTAAAGTTACAATATTAATAAATAAATTAAATCATGCAAAATTTTTTTCTAAGTCTGAATAATTTAAGTCTTAAAAATCTCCAATAGGCCTTAATTCACATTGATATTTTTTACCGAATTTTTTATCTTGATTATACACGTCACGCATTTTGAAACCATGGGATATATAACATCTGGGAACCTTCGTCAAGTAGGAGATGACTAAACAAACCTTAAACTTTGCATTGGCACCTGTCGCGATAAAATTGGATTTGAATTTACCTGTCGCGCCTTGAAGACTGCTAAATTTGACACATGACATTTTTTAAATCGACTACTAAAAAGAACTTTTGCATGTGTGTAGAGATGTGTCATTATAGGAAAAATATTTTAATAAAAATAAGACTCCACTTTGTCAGATTCTGACATAATTGTCACTTTTGTTTAATTCACTTTTATCAATCTCCTCATGTATTCTAGTCCAATCCATGTACTTAGAACTTACACATGTTTTTTTTTATTGCTCTGAATATCTAGATGAGTATATCGTTCGCGTGATGGTAAGCGAAACGACCGCTCATGAACTGTAGCAAAACCAAACCACGCCTTGAATTACAAAGCAATGCTTGGCATTCTACTGCACTCGCCATCCTGAGACATAAGGTGTAAAGTCTCAATATGTCCAGGGGTTACTCTGGCTACAATGCCCCCAATCAGAAACACATCAGTGCATTTAAACTGTTGTTTGGCTCGAGAAGTAGATATTTCGGTAGTACCCACCCATGCGGCCTCTCACATCTGAGAGACCTATCAGTAATTGAAGATATCCCGGATTAAAACCAGCCAGTAGCCGAATCTATCATTTTTAGATTAAAACTGGTATATTTATGTCAATGTTTTTTTAACGTCGCTTTGCGTATCCATTCATTTGTTCATGACACCTCGCGATAGTTGTCAAATACCAATTCAACAATCGTTTCAAATCATAGACGTAGTATCAATAGACTTGACATGCATTTGACATATATAGTCCATCTCACTTAGACTTATGCATAAACCTTAAAAAATGAAAGTGACAAAACATAATTTGCGGTCCTTGTCATAGTTTCACATAATTTTGTAGGGCAACACTGCGTGTACCCAAACAAATAAGACGTGCGGTTTGTTATAAACTTGAATTACTGAGTATTTTACGAATATTTGCGGACAAAAATGTATGTAAAAGAGTGTTGAAACTGATTATAAGACAAAAGGTATGGTGTGCTGCTTTATTATTGGCTGTGATAGCCGATCTAAACGATAATATGAAAATATAACCTCTCACTGGTAAGTGCATTTTATTTAGTATATTGGTAAAAATGAATGTAGACGTTCATTATTACTAACATCTGCAATTAGTATTTCATAGAATATATTGAAAAATAGGATTATATTTGCATAAAAAATAAAAATGCTTTTTTTTTACTTTATGTCTGTCCCTTACGGTGGAACTCGAATGTCGAGTCCATTTGATACTACGTCCATGTTTCAAATAAACCATTTTTTATTTATTTACTACTAGCGGCCCGACGCAGCTCCGTCTGGGTGCATATATTTTTTGATTCCACTCCACACCAAATACATGTTATTTTTCGTATAAACTCTTGTATACCTCAACTTGACGTAGCTATCCTACTGTCCGGCTCAATCCCGTCTCATCCGTCTGTTGAGTCTCTTCCCGATCCGTCCCGTCCTTTTTCTTTATTATCCATCCCGTCTTATAACGTGCAGTTACATTTCGTCCTATCAAATCTGTCAGCTATCCCAGCCCTCTCCCGTACCATCCACTCTATTATATCCCGTCTCTCCATAAACCTACATGTAAATATAAAGATTGCCTTATGAAATAAAATAAAAGTTTCAATTAAAAAAAACAATGTTCTTTATGAAATTATAATTAGATACAGGGTATCTCAAGACTGCTACCGAAAACAAAGCCGGGTGGTAGTTTTAGTGGCTACAAACACAATGCAATTAAAAATTTCGCATAGAAACGCGACAATTATTTTTTATGATTTTTTAAATATCGTCAATTTTGGGTGGTAAATCCATAGTTTTTGCTAAAATAATAATTTAAACTCTTTTATACCTTAGAGAATTTATAAATAAAAGGATATACACTATTATTTTAGGAAAAAATGTATTTACCACCCAAATATGGCCATAGGAAAAAAATAACAAAAAAAAAATTGTCGCTTTTTTTTGCAGCTTTTTCTGTTGCATTGTGTCTGAAGTCGCTTAAACTATCACCAGGCTTCGTTTTCGGTAGCAGTCTTGATATACCCGGTATATTTTGGTGTACTCCGGCAAAACGCTTCGATAGAGTATACCTTGTTTAAAACTGTTGCAATAATCTCAAAACACAATGGGCTATATTGGTAGATATGGACATCGTTTAATTTTACATTTAACAAAATTACGCGCAAGACGCCGTATCTAGATAATATTATAATATACACGATGTACACATTTTTTGAATTCTGTTCTATTTCGTCAGCCAATTGAAAGATAGATCATTTCACGTGGGATGGTAGTTGAAGCTTGACCGTCTTTTACGTCTCCCGTCAAATAAACATCAACCTATATTGGCTGGACGTATCACGCTTAAACGATACCCAAAAAAAAGGTTTTTTCCTTAGAAATTTTACAATTTTTCTTACCCCTAAAACCTTCACAGGACTTCCACGAATATTTAAAGACCAAAATCAGCCAAATCGGTTCGTGCGTTCTGGAGTTATAGCGTCAGGAAGGAAATCCCGACTTATTTTTATATTATAGAAGACTAGCTGTGCCCGCGACTTCGTCCGCGTGGAATTTACCAAAAAAGTGATTTGTTTATTAGTTTTTTTTTTGTTTTTGCATTTTTAAATTAATTATATCAACCTTTGTAACGAAACCATACCGCGATCTAATTCTACGGTGGCGCCATCTCTTAGCGAGCGGCGGTAAACTCCCGTTACACATTTATTTTCAGTTTTTTGTATTAGCTTTATTGAAAAATTTCTTTATATAAAATATTTTGTAAATGTGATATTGATTCGTTGGTGAGAAAAGTGGTGGGAGGCGCCCGACGTAACGGCTCAGTGGTGGCATGCGCGTGAGCTGCGCGCGGGCATTGCAACATTACTTTATTTTTCTAAAATAAAATATTTTTTCTAAAATAAATGTACCCTAAGTTACCTTGTTATATCAGCTACGTGACAAAAAAAAGTCCCGTCAAAATCGGTCCAGCCATTTCAGAGATTAGCCGGAACAAACAGACAGACAGACAGAAAGACAAAAAATTTTAAAATATTATTTTCGGCACAGGTATCGTGTATATAACGATATGTAGTGAACATTTTTTTTATTTTCACTTTTAAAACAGACACTTCAATTTTATTTATATGTATAGATAAATTTATGAACGCACGCGTTAATCATTTGTCATTATTTCTAAACGCATGTCAACCATTACTTATAGTATTTGACAGGATGGACAGCAAATGTTTGACAGGTACGAAATAAAGTAACATTTAGGGAAAATGATTCATCTGTTATGATTATGTTTTCGTCGAGTTTTCATTATTTTTAAGATGTATTCTGCTATTCGGGGCGGGGACAAATCCAACGAACCAAAAATCATGAAAATTGGTCTAGCCGATCTCGAGTTATAAGTGTTGTAACAAACCCGACTTTGTTTTATATTTATATAAAAATAAATATATATATATATATATATCCATCATTTTCTGATATGATCTGTTGTGAGTGACGGTTTTAAAACTAAAATAAGGATTGAATGCATTTAAAGACAGCAGGAAGTATATGGTTTTGATTAGTGTTTATTTATATAGTAAAATATTAGAAATAAATACTAGGACTATTACACAATAAGGTATTTCACTCATTTTTTATTAAGTGAGAGTTATCAATATTTAAAATGTAACTCGATTTAAAAAAGTAAATAAATGTTTTGAATCTTGAAGAAAAAGAAAACTTCAAACAAAACTAGTGATGTACGGGCCTCCTCTACTACCGAAAGTAGGAATGAGAGGGGTAAGGCCATATAGTCCACCACGCTCGCCTAGTGCGGGTTGGCGGTCTTTACATGCCATAGAAATAATTAAATTTTCAACTGGCAACAGACAAATAAATATATCTCTTATAGATTCACGTTCTATCTGTTTATTACTGCACTAACCATAACAGTAATGTTACTTTGTTAGAAAAATAAGTTAAACTGTACAGACAGCTTTACAAGTCAGCAATAACATTAATGTTCTCATCAACAAAACAAATAAATTAAAACTTTTCCTTTACAAAATCCTTACTTTCATTAAACACCCACATGCTCTAGACTATACACCCACTCTTTACACCTGCACCCACATATATTTTAATGAAAGCTTTATTTCCCAAATACATTATGTTGACATATTAAGTGCAATTTAAAATGAGAGAATGTCTCTGACTTCAGACTTGGTTTTGTTAACGTAGTCTGGGAGACAGAAGCTTAAGTACGAGTATATATGTAGAAACTTGTATAATAATCCAGTATTATTACATGAAAGATAGCAGAATATAGTGCATTGAGCGAAGCAGTCGAAATATTTTCGGTTTTGATTATTTTAATGAATCCGTGATTAAACAAAATATCAGTATTTCTTATTTTATAAATACTAAAACACTAAAATCAGTCAATATTTTGCTTTACGCAAAAAAAAACATCAATATACTGAATCCCTAATCAATTAATATGTTAGCCTTACGTTTAATAACGGATCGTATTTCTATTTAAAGATATGATCCGCCACACATGTCACTGATTTACTAGCAGTCACCTCAACAATTCCAATCCCCGCATTCCCCCAAAAAAATATCAATAATTTAAATAGAATTTGCATCGTATAATCCGATCATCAATCAAACAAATCGTTCACTTACAGCACCGCAAGCAGAACCGCGGCGCAACACGCATATCCACACGAGATCGGCTCAAGTTCCCTCGCAAAGATGATTAATGTGAACGCAAATTGTGATAAGAAAGTTTGCAACAAGCCCATAATGTTTACGCCATTAATATTTAGCAAGTTTTCGCGGTCGTGCGCTGGGGCTCGTATTATTTGTCGTTTTACAATTTGCTTTACGATGTATTCATGTTTTGAGTTTACATCAGTTTAATTCAGATGATGTTTTGTTGATCCTTGAAGAAGATAATCTTTAGTCTTATCTCGTTTTACTTTGGTAGACATAGCTGAAGGAAGTGGTAATTACTAAGGAATAAGTTAACCCTTTAAATATTATGCACAGTTCAAAAAGGAGTCGTATGCCCGTCAACAAACCGCTGGCTTTCAGACTATCTTTGGATGGACTCGAGAAATTAGACCTTGGAATACGAGTGTAGAGTTTAAAGGGGTATAACAAAAAGCGAATATATGTTCGTAACTTATCTATCTTTAACATCTTAGTAATCTGTATGTATGTCTATGTATGCTGTTGTCAGTGTAATTGTGCACGAATGGGTAGTTCGTCTGGGGCGGTACCACTGTCATACAGGAAATCGACGACAGCATTGCTGTCGCGTTTCGTTCGGTGAATGGGATTGCCGGATGTCCAATCCCACTTTCTTTTCCCATCCTTTTTCCTTCCCGCTCTCTTCCCAATTTGATGGGCCGCCAACATGCCCACGATCCATGGGTTGTCGATGTTCATTGGCGTCAGTGATCACTTACCATCAGGTGACCTTTTTGCTCGTTTGCCGGATCTATGTAATAACAAAAAGGTCCTATGTATCTCACTGAAAGATATAGGCCTTTTTAATTCGGTTTTGATATGCATAATTTTGATAATGCGTAACTAGATAATGCGAAAATATTATTTGATAGTGTAACAAATTTTATTCCACCATCCAATAATCACATATTATGTAAAACAAGATCGGACATTACAATAAATGTTGCAAATATGAATACATTCAAAAATATAATTACAATAAATCTGATCCAGCGAGCTGGTTATGCAGACGCACGAGCGTGGTTTGATGGAGAGTCGCTTTGTATTGAATCGCATCGTTTTTTATATTCACAGTGGCTTTTGTAGTAAAGGAACAAACTGATTTATCATCTCATATTTTATTGTGTTAAATAAAACCGCGAAATAACAGATTTCCAAAAAGAAATATGACGAGGTGGCAGCTGATAGGATTGTGTATGGAAATAACAACGATGGCTAAAGATCATTAGTCAGTAAAGGGCTGAAAAGCCTTTGTATTGTTGATCATTATGTGTGAGAGGTACGAAGTATGAAGAACACCTACTGATACTGTAAGACGGTATGCTGAATAGATACGTAGTTAGCTTTGTCATACTAAAATCGTGAACCATTTAGATGGAACCAGATTTTTAATTCAGTCACTGTATTTGCTTCGATATTATTAAAAATAATTAGAATGTAAGAAATTATCAATTTCATTTTAAACCTAAGTATTGTTAAAATTTCAATTTCCCTCATTTGAAGTAGCCAACAATTCTTCTCATATCAACATGGTAAGTGGGCGTGCAACCACTCCATCCATCACACAAACTCGATGCAGTCAAACTATCAAATGCACTTAGCTACTGTATAGAAGATTGATTATTTCCCCGTATTTGCTGCAAATGCTTAATTTTTTTTTTAAACTCGCATGGCGGTGCTGTTTGAGTAGGAATATTTTTATTAATAATCTTTGCGCTTGGAAGCATTACTGGTTTGATTGGGAAAATGGTTTATACTTTTAGCATTGGTAGATAAATTGAATCTGTTTCTCCTTACGTATAGAACTGAATTTGCTTTGCACGATATTTAATAATGAATTATGATATATCTGCTTTTCGATTGTGGTCTCCGTTTTTATGTTCATGTTTATCCATTAAAAACTCTTTGTCCAGTCCTCTTATGCAATGTTATCACTACCATTGAAAGTTATTCTAAAAGCAACGATTGCACTATTGCTCCTAAAATGATATTAGGTCACAATTAAAGAAGGGATTTCCTCAAGGCATGTTTGCTTTACAGCCGACATGCTAAGACAATTACGGTACTCTTAAACCAAACACTTGAAATTCTATCCCAGCCAACGCAATCCTGTACAACTCCACTAAATGCCGTCGAAATTCAAAACGTTCGCTTATAAGACAATGGCGGAGCAGTAGGTCAACTCTTGTGAAGTTTAAACACGTCGTAATTTCACCTACTTTAACTACGCGTAATATATTCTGGAAAAGATTTCGGTCGGGCTTCATTTCAAGTCGTCAGTGAATAATTATTATTAATTAATCCAGAAAAAAAGCATAGAAAACCCACCACAAATAGTGTTTGTACCTAAGAATAGCTTCAAGTTTCCTCAGCTCGCAACCATATAGCTTCAATAACAAATGAAAACAAAATACCAGCAATAAATAAAAATACAATTCTGCAGCACAAAGTGTGTCTGGAGCACCGAGGTGCGGACTCTTTTCAACTGAAAGAATACAGAAAAGAAACTAATGACATTATTCCATTGTTCGACACTGAACTGTGACACAGGCAAGGGCGTTAATATAAACGTGCCTATTTACCCCGTGCAAACAAAACATCTTGACTAAGCTTGAATAAATTTGTTTAAGATATTTCAGAGAGGGTTGCGTTGGCGCTAAGCGAATGAAAAATGGTGCCCCAGCGATGTAATAAACTCTCCGCCAATCGATTGAAAGGAAATACGGGCTGGAGTAAAAGGTTGGATTCGAAGAGGCACCATTGTTTCAAAGTTTCGAATTGGACAGACTATGCAATGTGGGAAGCTGATAAAAATCTGGAACAATTATAATTTTTGAAGTAACTAATATATAGATGAGGCTTAGGAAAACTATAGTAAAGAAAGGGGAATAGGAGCACAATAAAAATATATTTCTTAAATAAGGAAAATAATAAGGATACATGGAACATAGTCTTTTAAAAGAATGACTAGCATAGACGGACGGACCGAGTAGCAGATCAGAATTCGTTGGTTCAAATATTTCTGATCTGTAAATAGTGTCCCAGATTTGAAATATCGTGGTGATAAAGCGATTCATATTTTATGACACATGGGACACTAGCTATCGGATTGACTGTATTTTTTATGTTACAAAGCGATTTGTAAAATAAAACTATATCTTGCTGATACACATAGTATAGGACCAATGAGCCAGAAAATTTATTTAGTTTAGTATGTCTATGGACTGAGAAATTAATGAATCGAAAATGGCCGAAAGTCACTTGATGCAAATATTTGCGTTTTTAGAAATTCTTGTTGCGTGTATAGAGACCATCAACGGCAAAGATTTTTAAGAAACATATTTATTCATTAAAGAACAAAGACATAGAACTGTTAAAAAGTCACTCATAAATTAATTAGGAAATGGAAGAAAATCCAGATTTATTCAAAATTGACATCCATTAAAGTTAATTAGAATTGGGCTTCAATAAATGTAAACTGCGATGGACCTCCGTAGAACTTCATAGACACCGCCCAAATTAATTTGCATAACATGAATTTTTGACAAGTCTCCATTAAAAACAGATGACTTGTGTAAAAAACGCCGAACAAAAGTGATTACTGCTTTGATGGATGTACAACGGGCCGCACTAAAGATTTTATTGCTTTGTGGGAATCTGTGAGGAGAAATTACGTGGACCGCAAGATGTTTTTGTCACGTTTGGAATAAAGTGAAGATGCAGCTTATCGGTAAAGTTTCTTTTACTGAATGTTAAATGCTACACAAAACTTACATTACAGTAGTAGTAGTAGTAGTAGTAGTGGTTAGTCCAGTCTGTAGTTCATTTTAAATGGCCTAATCGGATTAGCAAATTACCAGAGTTGTGTCGAAATAGTTTGACAACCCACGTAATGCAGTTGGTTTGATACAGGCTGTAAAACGAGAGGTAGCAGGTTTGATCCCCGCACCGAGAGAAATTTTTCTGTAGTCAACAAATATTTATTTCGGGTGTGGGTGTTTGTGAGACCCAGTGGCCTCTCGCAATTTCGAATACCTACGACACAAGACTTGATTGATCTTATCGTGAGGTCCAGATAATGTATGTGAATATTGGGTGTATTTATTTCATTTTGAGGTAATTCTTCGTGGATGTTATCTATATAGGCTTCGCAACTCTGACTACCAGTTGAAATTACTTTTTTTTACTACATAATATGAATCAAACAACATTATGGAAACATAGATCTTTAAATATTATGGGTATATCTTAGGTCGTATAACAAAGGGTAGCTACCTGCTCGTTTGTCGATAGCTCTAAAGAAAACATAGTGAGATATTTTTGTTACGTTCGGGAATAAAGCGAAAGCGGGTCAAGGCTCTATCATTAAATAGAAAGACCTAGCAAAGACGAGTCTTTGTATAAACAGAGCTTTGTAAAAACATCTGTGAAGACAAGTTTTTTGATACTCGACACTCTTTCAAAATTAAATTCGAAATGCTTTGTTGAAGTGGTTTTAAATAAGAAATTATACCTTTTTACAATGGAAATATTTTCTTAGATTCAATATTTGCCAACTCATTTATAGTGTCTTACTTATATATTAATAGAAATAAGCTCTGTGAAAGACAAATATAAGCTTATGAATATTTATATGGAAGTTATTGCATATTTATTAATAAAATATTATAAGATAATTTTTATATTGCTTTAAAACAAAAAAAAAATAAAAACAAAAAAAAAAAACGAAAACAGTTCATGTCATTTTTTCTTAACAGCTCCAGCACGTTCCGAAGCGGTGGCAGTCATTAACGATTCGAAAGATCTTGTAAAAGACTTTAAATAAAGAATATTTTGATTTGATTTGAAAAATTCTACGCTTAATTCATTGATTACTTAGTATCTAAATTAAGTAACTTCTGCATGCAAGGCAACCACAATACCGACAGACCTTTAATAGTTGCAAAATAAGTTAATTCGCATCAAGAATTAGACGTTTATAAATATACCCGTTAATACAAATATAATTCTCTACAGTAATCCTACAGGGTGCCTCCCAAGGCATCCCGAATCCAATTTAATCTTATTTTAATAACGTATTATTACGTAATTTTGTATTCGAGTGTAAGGAGACGATAAGCTAAATCAACAGCGTCTCATTTCGGATGCAAAACTTGGCTACATTTACAAAAGTTACACCAATAATGTACTTAAGCCACTTTAAGAGTTCATATTTTGCGAGTCGAAATGAAAATACTTACCGAGTTCGGTAAAGTTAATGAGAATGAGCCGATGTGTAAAAGTTTCCAACAAAAATGGGCTTACAACTATATGAAAAGTTGTTTGCCATTTTTTGATTGTTGGTATAAAATTATTTTCTGTTAGAAAATTTATAATTTGTTTCTTAAATTGTTTTTTCGTATTTGATTTTAATGAAGGGTTATTGAATGTGACTTTGGCTCAATACCGATTATTGTTGTATAATTAACTTTAAGGCCTAACCAATGTCAATCGTTCTCTTGATTGTAGAGGAGGCCCGTGCCCTGCAGTAGGCGCTTATATAGGCTGATACAGACTGTTGTATGAAAAAGTCCTTAGATACGACATGTTTTGTATAGATCTTGTTCCATTGATATTATCAATGTTACACTAGATAAACGTTCCTTGTGAAAAATGTGTCCCACTAGGTGCGGTACATGAATCAATCATAAAATGCACGGCGCTTTCGACCGTTTGGTCTTTGGATTTTGCTACATTTTTTTCCAAAATCGAACATCGAACAAAATATTTGTATGAGATAGCTTCTCTATACGTAGTAATATATCTCAATGTCTTGTTCTTATAGTTTTTAACACGCTTTTATTAGCTTCCTGCTGCTGTAGGATAAGTAATTGTTGTAAACACCCCACGCTTTGTAGCAAGAAAATGTATGTTTTTTACTCCATTTTCTTTCGAATCTTAAACTCATTATCAATTATTTTGTAGTTTTAGTTGGATCTTTTATGCAAGCGTGTTTTTTTGTTTCTTAAACTATTATTTACGACCAGGTCCACGAATTCATATTGATCTAACTTTGAAATAGGAGTGTCTCGGTAGCGTAGTTCAACTACGGTACGCTTATAAAGCAGATGTCTCGGGTTTGAATCCCGGGCTGGGCAAAGTGATATTGGATTTTTCTATTTAATATCACCCCGCCCTCGCCAGCTGCCCCGCCTGGGATGGTACATACAAGGCAAAATATGTGTGTGCTGGTAACACCTATATTTTCTCCTTCTGTATCGTATTCTATGCAAAATAGGTAACTGGAATAACCAAAGAAAAAAAAAATACATTGCAAGACATTGAGGTATTATACTAGAGCGGACATCGGGAACAAAATCTGTGCGTATGGTGCGTGCACAAGGGTACACAGTGAAACGAGAGGCAAGATATGTTACTTCGTAGGCGTGAGAGAGACAGAAATAGAATGTACCCTTCGTTTTGTTACAAAAATTTTGTTTGCAGTATCCCCTCTAGTATATTATCTCAATGTTGCAAGATTATTATTTATCATGTATTCATGTAATATGTACTTAAATCTTTTCCTGTCATATCAACGATCAAATATAACAAACAAATAAACACAAATTAGCCCGCAAGCCACATAATAAGTTTATTATTATTATTTATATTAATTAATTTACGACAACAACCAACGCGACTATAAACACTGAATAATTAACAAAACGCATGAATGTAAACACAAAAATGTATATATTGCGTGACCATATTAATCAGTATTCATATTTAATTATACGTGTTTTTAATATGTTCCAGTGTGACGTCATTAATCATGTGTGGGTGCAACTTTGTTCGTTCTTTTGGGTGACTTGTGGTGTTCTTAGGTCAATGTTTGAATGTATAATAGACAGCCTCCGTGGCGCAATTGGTTAGACGCCGCCTGTGAAACGAGAGGCCGCGGGTTTGATTCCCGCACCGAGAGAAATGTTTGTGCGGCCCACAGATATTTCTTCCGGGTCTGGGAGTTTGTGAAATCGAAAAGTCTCTCGTAGTTTCTGACACCCACGACACAAGACTCGATCTTAGTGTGGGGTCAGGACTATGTATGTGACTGTACTGTGTTATTTATTTATTTATTTATAATATACAAAATACCTGTGTACTATACATACAATAGCACATACCGGGTATCAAGACTGCTACCGAAAACGAAGCCGGGTGGTAGTTTATGAGACTACAAACACAATGTAACTAAAATTATGAATGTCAACATAAGCCCAACCATTTACTAACCATTAAAGTTTATAAAAGTATTGCTTCCCATTTATATTTTGTTTTTAGTCTACTCTTTGTTTATTAATTATTGTTATATTTGTACTTCGTAATTGGCGTATTGTTTCGTTTGAAATTATAATGTATTTTAAATTGTCAGCTGTGAAGGACCTAATAAATAAATAAAATAAAATAAATAAAAATTTGGTAAAGAAATGCGACAATTCTTTTTTATTATTTTTTAAATATCGTCGAGTTTGGGTGATAATTCCATAGTTTGTGCTAAAATAATAATTTAAAGCCTTGCGTACCATAGCGTGTTTAAAAATAAAAGGGTATACACTATTATTTAAGAAAAAAACCACCCTAATACGACGATAGAAAAAAAGTATCAAAAAAAATTCGTCGCAATTTTTGGCACAAAATTTAGTTGCACTGTGTCTGAAGTCAGTAAAACTACCACCCAGCTTTGTTTTCGGAAGCAGTCTTGATATACCTTATATATTACAAAGTACGTTTCTCCCGGCATTTTCTTCTACAAAAGATCTCGGGAATCTATTGCTAATAGCAGCATTTACGGATAAATACACGCTGGTGACTTTTAAAATCAGAGCGTTTTTCCATCTTCAAGGCCAGTAATACATGTCTATGCCCTGTGGTATTGAAGTTGTTACCATTAGACGTTTGCTCGGTTGCCTTTAATATGTCTCTCTCTGTTGCACAGTTGGTTGGAAGCCGACTGTGAAACGAGATTTCGTGGGTTTGATCCCCGCACCAAAATAAATATTTGTTTGACCCAGGTATCTGTTACGGGTTTGGGTGTTTATGAGCCCCAAAATTTTCCCGTAGTTTCTTTTAACCACGATTTAAGACTCGATCTTTCTCTGGGGTTAGGATCAGGACTATGTATGCAACTATTGGATGTATTTACTACGGCTTTAAATTTGGCACTAAAAAGATATGGAACACATATTAAATCGATTAGTAACTATTGCAACATTATTAGTTTGAGGGAAAGGACATTGTTCCGGCTCCATACATGTTCTGCCTAAGAACCGTTCGAATCGAAAGTGACTAATATAAACTCTTAAAATTATATGGAATCCTATGAAATAAGTTTTCACGAACGGACACTTCAGGAAACTAAAATAATTACGAAAAAAGTTAATATTTTGAGGTTATAAATAAAAAATAACCAAACTTGCGTGAAATATTAGAGTAGTAATATCAAAGTAATATTAACAATACAGCTATATATGTTCTCTTCTAGAACTAGGAAAGGACTACTCTACTAGATACTAGGAAAAGAGATAGTACCTAGTCAAGTTTAATATAATTTGGGTGCGATTTTTGTTAATAGATAAAGTAGGTCAAGAGGAAGGTTTACACCAATGTTTTACATTGCCACCGTGCGAAGACGGGGCATGTGGCTAGTTTTCATAAATGCTTAGATTTTTTTATGTAAAACAACTACCTAAACGCTTTTGCTTTCAACGTTATGTTTCTTAAAATATAGTGAATCCACTTTGGATTTGTGATAAAACGCATATCCAAAATAGAAGAGTTCCATTCACCACAATTCATAAAATATCGATATTATTTCGATAGAAAATTATTTATTTAAATGATTGTCACTACTTTTATTTTAGACAGTTACCTAGCTATCTACATGCCATAAGGCGGGAATCGAACCCGCGGTCTATTATTTTAATTCGAAAATGATTTCTTAGGACAATCCAACATTGTTTTTAATACTTTATTAGTTAATTTGGTTTAAAAAAATATTTACAGTTAGTCTAGTAACAATATGTTTCATATTTTCATCATAGTCAAATACCCTATTGTGACCCAACTTTTTATTTGGAATTTATTTATTTGAAGTGTCCGTGGAATACTAAAATATGTTTCAAACAATATAAAAATAAATGAAAATTATAGTATAATTTATATTCACTTCGGTTCTTAGGCCAAAATTGAACAATGTCCTTTCAAAAGCAATAGGCAAAATTATTGGTTACTAACAATTTTTAATACATATCAACTTGATTTTTTTTTATTTTACAGAGCCAGAAAACGTCTAAACCACACATTTCAAGATAAATGTTTTCATTGCCTATCAAGATTTAGATCACGGGGACCAAAGACGCTTTCCCGACCCCTCAAAACGGGAGACAGCAAGGAAGGAAAAAGGAGGAAAGCAGTGTTGAGCCTGCGACAATCTCACTCACCGAGCGAAACACAACTACAAAGCTGTCGCTTCACGTTGTTTTTTAGTACGGTATCACAGGCGCGTCAGCTCCTTCCTATAATAATCCATGATAACTGTAGTATGACCCTTCCAGTTTTCAAAACCATATTTTATAAAAAAAAAACACTTCGTTTAATAGCGAGAATAGCGTGCCATTCGTCTGATGGTAAGCGATAAAACCACTCGTGGACAGTACTATAACCAAACTCTATGAATTACGAAGTAATGCTTGGTATTCAATTATGTTCGACATCCTGAGACATAAGATTTTAAATCTTATTTTGTCTATTTGTACAATGCCTTTCAAACGAGAATAAAGCGCTACATTTACACTGCTGTTTGGCGCGAGAATTAGACATTACCATGGCACCTACCCAAGTGGTCTCTCACATATGAAAACCTACTGCCACCTAAATTTCGTTAAAGGTGCCTTTATTTTTTAATCCATTAAAAGGCTAGGTTAAATCAAAATTGTAATCAAGGTAAATCTCATATAAAGAAAGAATTAAATAGAGAAGTACCCATTTAACTTAACTGGATAGAATTAACATATTGCGATTAGGGAGTAAAAGAAAAAATCCAAAGCATAATGCTAATTTATGAATAGCTGCAGCGGGTTAAGCTTTTAATGTTAAATTTATTAATCCTGAATTATATTTTGTATCTGAACATGATTTTTTCAACTTTATAATATTTGATTTGGGTACTGTAGCAGGGGGTTTTATGCCTCATAATCGAACCAAAGGATTGAGTTCCCATCCAATACTAAACTTTAAAAGACAACTAAATGTTATGGCAGACAACAAAGTCTTTGGAAGGATTGAAAGTAATGAAACATTGTTTACACAGTTTATATCTAGATTGCTACCAAAAACGAAACCTGATGGTAGTTTCAGTGACTTCCGACACAATGGAACTAAAAATATTGCAAAAAAGCGAAGGTTTTTTTTATTTGACGACGACGAGTTTCCCTAGGTATTTGGGTGGTAAGTACATAGTTTTGTTCTAAAATAATAGTGTCCACCCTTTTATTTTTACCCAAAAAATTATAGTTGCATTATGTTTGTAGACTAAAGTTACCACCCCGCTTTGATTTATGAAGAGTCTTGGTATACATTGTATAGATAGCAACATTGTCTTTTATCGAATTGTTTAAATGTCCTGGTAAATTCAATAGAAGTTATTTTTGGATTTCCATTTAGATAGCTATCAATAACTGAGTATAAAATAAACGTTTCTGAAAAGAAAATGTGTAGTAAGTGTGTGTAGTATAATTAACAAACCCAATTTTCCCGAAGATGTTAATATCAGCCAGGCTATTATCGGCTCTATTCATAGTTAATTTTAAAACCTATATTAATATATATAAAGTTTTAAAACCAATTTATGTTATCGCACATTTAGAATTAGAGTGACCAAAGTAAAAAAAATCTTTTATTTTGGGAAATGTTCATTAAAAATTTGTAACATAAAAAAAATTGTAGTTATGGTAGATAAATCTAAAAGATTTTATACGACAATAGATCCTTATTTAATAAAGGGTCGATAGGTCATTTTGAACCACAATATGATTAAAAGCCAAAATCTATTTTTTTATGAGGTCACTCTAATTCTAAATATGCGATAACATAAATAGGTTTTAAAACTGTAAAAATAAGACCGTAAATGTATAAGTTAAATCGTACTCCAATATGACAAAATGGTATTTCGAGCCGATTCCTAAGTTTCAGATTTGGGTGAGTAAAAATAAAATCAAGATACTAAAATATAAATGAACAATTTACTCATGAAAGTCATTATAATTGAAAAAACAATAATTATCTCGGATAAAAACACATTATTATGTGTGTCATAAATATCTGAAAAATTATATTACATTCGTTCAGAAAAATATTTTAAGGATAAAAAGATATTTTATATCCAACAATGTAAGCATTTTAATAAAGGTATTATTAACTCAAAGGGCACAAACCTCGTATCTAGTTTAATTTAGGGCTCTACGTTAAGTTTCTGTCCGAAAAATAATCCCGTATACAATATCTTTACTGTTCAAATTATTATACAAGAACTTGCCTGCGGATTTGTTTATGCTCATTGGTATACCAGAACATATTATACTGCCTCAGTGGCAAAGTTTTACCATAGTACGATTGCCAAGCTGTGGTCTCTGGTTCGAATACCTGATTGGGAAAATTATATTGACAGCCTCCGTAGCGCAATTACTTGGATTATTGGGTGATATTATAATGATATCCAAATGTTGAATCAGTTGAACCAAAATAATAGTATATTCATAAGCAATACATATACAATTATGCTGAAATAATTAATAAATCATGATGTAAACAACTAGGTAAGCCAACAGACATATAAACTCGGTTAATTAATAATTTCGGACTGGAGAAATCTAATATGACAGGAATTATTTATCGATAAATACAAATAAACTTCGCATATATTTCTAGGTCAAGAATTCCTTTGTGCGTGAGTATTTAGATAGGAACCGTCTGCTGACTTTTTCCTTCTGTATCTGCTCATATACGTCCCATTGCACGGCACATGCCTCCTCAAGAGTACGCTTGAGAGTGGTTAGGCGATAATTATAGTCCACCACTCTGGCCTAGTTCGGGTTGGCAGACTTCCCATACCATAGAAATTCTTACAAATACGCTATAGTATGTGATATTTTTACTAGCAATATGAATATCAACTTAACAACACAACACAAAAGAGTAGATGCCAAAATAAAAACGCTATAAACTACGACAAAAATGGCTAAACAATTAACACTAATACATTGCTGGTTTAACAAGAATTCAACAATCACGATGACAAGTAAACGTTCAATGAACCAGCAAAACCCGCCAAATATGCGCAGACTGCCTAGGTACCATTAATTCTTCCCCAATGTTATTCGAGTCCACTTATATCAGTTACATTACTTGCATTTAACTTCTGGTGATCACGCCCATTCCGTGTCGGGCGCCCTGTAATGACTGCTACGCTGTTACCATTATTCAAGTCGGTCTCTTAAAACTATTATTTTGAAATGGATATTGGTACATGCTTGCTATTATGAAAGTTTAAGGTTATTTTCTTGTTACTCCTTGAAGTTGTTTTAAAAAGATTTTTTTTTAAAGCTGTTGCTTTGGTAATTATTCTAAAGATTTTTTTAGCTTTTTGATGACTGGATAAAGTTGAATATGATCTCACGATAACTAGTAAATTAATGAGAGCTTCGATTCCTTATTATTGTAATTTCTTGCAATCTATTATAGCTTGGTAAAAAAGAGTATTTAATGAGGGCGCTAAGATAGAATTTAGTATTAACATGGCAGCCCGATATACGAGTACTACGACGAAATGTTTAGATATTTGTTATTTTTATTTATTGTTGTTAATAGTCTCTTTATTTATTTTAAATTACAAAACTAACACTAATCGTACGAAATTTTTTAGTAGTGTTGCCGTAATTGTTTTTTATTAATGCCAGTTGTCATTGCATCGTACCCGTTTTTGCCAAGTTATAAATTTGACTTAATTTATATATTTTATAATACTGTGTATAAAGCTTTAGGATTAGAGTAGATAAAAAGGATTACTAGCTGCACTACTTGAATAATTACTAAAAAGTATCTTATTGAAGGATTTTTATTTATATTTTGTTTTATACTCGAGTATTCCATTTTTATATCGCGATATTTAGAAATATTGTAGCATCGTTGAATATTCTGTTATTTTAAAACGTAATCATTTTTCAGAATATAATCTATCCCATAAAATTATTAAATTCTGGCCACCGCAACACGTAACGTGACCCAATAAAACCACGAACACAAACTGATATTTAAACTTTTCCTTTTATATTAAGCATTATAGACTTTAATTCCCAGCCATAAGATTTTCTTTCGCAAACCACGACCTTTCGATCGTCAAATTTTTTAACGACTGTAAAATAATGCTTTATTATTATTTTCTACCACGTAGAATATTGTGGACTATGAATTTATAATTGCATCTAGGTAAGGCGAAATAAATTTTTAATCAGCTACATTGAATCAATTCAAAAAAATTGCTAGAAATTTTAAATCAGCCCACGGCGATAAGCTCTGAGACTTCGCTAAGTTTTTTCTTCAATTTAATACTTTTAAATTACAATCAGACTTTAGAGCAACGACATAAAATAAATTTCAAATTTGTTATGAATTGTAAATGAGTCACTACTTTTGAAATTAAAATAGTAACTTCTTATGAACATTGTGTTTGCATTATGATACAATTCGCAACTTACAAAATACATTTTAAAATTCATTACAGTGTTGAACTTTATAATAGAATCTTAAAGTCGTAAGACCAATAAGGCTTGGAAAATTTGTTTATTTTTTAAAAGTGGGCTCCAAAAATGATAATCGTTACGAAATATAAAAAATATAAAAATTGTTTTGGTCAAACGGGTTGGCTTGAACGATTCCTATCAATTGAAATATAATATTCCGAGGAACTTGAGGACCGAATATACCTGTCACCACGCAAATTATCAGTTCCTTGTTTGTTAGCACATAAGAAAATCGTTCATAGAAATGCGATAGTCATTTAGGGGGATTACTTTGTACTCCGATCCGATGACGTTCGAAGACCGCGCGTGAAACTGTACGAATATGCCTAAATACTTTACAATTTCGAATTCTGTTTCATACTTCGGAATCTTAGACTACGTTTGATGTAAATGATAAGTTTCATAGAGAATAATATAGATATTTAGAAGTGGAAAACTTTTGTCTTTTATTTTGATTTTCAACGTCCAAACGTTCGAACTTCGTGTAGAGTAACCCCCCAGAAACCAAATCGATTCCAATATTCTAAATATTTTTTCCTTCATTTAAATGAAAATTTTATGTGGTAATGATAGATCAATGACAGCGTACTATAATAGAAGTGGATGGTGGCCTCTTAATTAACGGAAGAAATGCGGCTCCCAACATATTTACGGTATTCGCAGGTTCAAATCCTAGGGTACACCTGTGACTTTTCGGATTCATGTGTGTATTGATAGTCAATTACCACGTCTTATAAAGGCGAACGAAAATATCGACAGGAACTTGCATACCATAGCTACTTGTGAAAATTTCTATGGCATGTAAAGTCCGCCAACCCGCACTAGGCGAGGATGGTGTACTATTATATGGCCTAACCATAGTTAATCGATCTCTCGATTGTAGAGGAGGCTTGCGCCCTGTAGTGTGACGTATTCATATGGACTGATAAAGTACAGCAAAGTCATATAATATTAGAGTTGTTGAAGTAATCTCAGCAGTTCATGAAGAAGTCTCGGAGATGAAATTTCAACTTTTTTATTTTTAGTTACTTTATAACGCAAAGTGAAAATGATTCCATAGGTTAGTTGTAAGAAGTAGAACATTTTGCATAAGGTGTGTGTAATGAATATACGTCTAGTTAGTGATTATGAAATAATAAATTATACCTATTTTATTATAATTGAACTTTACAAAACCAGTTCACAGGATAATGCAATACCAAACACTCTCTGCACCACCCAAAGGTTGACTGGCAGAGAATGCCTCAGACATTAAGTCCGCCTTTATAAAATTTATATAAACTCATTTGCAAAAAAAAACGGGCACCTAAGCAATGAACCATTTCAAATGTTACTATTGGTTTGTTTGATAATTATAGGTAGTTTTACTTTCACAATTTTGTAAATTAATAAGCAAATAATCGTTTTCGTCAGTATTATCATAAAATTTTGATAAAATTTATGGATTTTAATGCTAAAGTTCACTAGTAGTGTATGCTCGCTAGTAGTGCATATGCTCGTGAAGTAAAAGTTAACAAATATTTTTGTTTGTTTTTTTCTTTAATAAAGTAAAAGCAGATAAATGTTTAGTATCGAGTGTGACCCCCTCTAGCTGAAATCACAGCTTGAATTCGTCTGGGTATGCTAGCGAGGATATCCCGGATACTTGCTTGCGGAATATGTTCCCACTCCGCGGTAATCACATTCTTCAGCTCTCTGATGGTCTGCGGAGCCGGTTGTACTGATCTCACGCATCGTTTCAGAACGTCCCAGGCATGCTCTATAGGATTGAGCCTAGTTCTGGAAGAAAACCATGTACCCAACCACGGGATGATCGTTTTCTTGTGAGTCGCGCATTGAGAAATCGCAAGTCTTCGTATGTGGACCTTAAGAACAACCTCGAAGAAGTAAGAAATGTGCATATTAGTCTATGGACGGTCAGGAGGAGGCTTCTCGCGGCCAATATACGCAGTCATCGCCCGGCCCGCGGCCCTAAGTTACTCCGTGAGCACAGAGTTGCCAGGCTTAGGTTTGCTCGAAATTGTGAGTCATGGACTCAAGAAGACTGGAACAGGGTATTGTTCTCCGATGAAGCCAGGATATCTCTGTTCGGTGAAGATCGACGTCGGCGAGTGATACGAAGACGAGGAGAACTCTTTGCAGAGGCTTGTTTTGAAGAAATCACACCTTATGGTGGGGGCTCTGTTATGTTTTGGGCAGAAATAAATTCAATGGATCGTACAGAGTTAGTCTTCATTGAAAACGGCTCACTGACTGGACATCGATACATAACGGAAGTTCTAATTCCTCATGCACAACCCGCATTGGCCGCTTTAGGCGAAGACTCAATTTTTATGGACGGCAACGCTCGCGCCCACCGGTCTGGCGATGTGGAAGCGTATGTGCAAGATGTCGGCATTCGTCGTTTGGATTGGCCAGCTCAAAGTCCCGACCTCAATCCTATAGAGCATGTCTGGGACGTTCTGAAACGACGCGTGAGATCAGTACAACCATCTGCGCAGACCATCAGAGAGCTGAAGAATGTGATTACTGCGGAGTGGGAACGTATTCCGCAAGCAAGTATCCGGGATATCCTCGCTAGCATACCCAGACGAATTCAAGCTGTGATTTCAGCTAGAGGGGGTCACACTCGATACTAAACATTTATCTGCTTTTACTTTATTAAAGAAAAAAACAAACAAAAATCTTTGTTAACTTTTACTTCACGAGCATATGCACTACTAGCGAGCATACTACTAGTGAACTTTAGCATTAAATACCCATAAATTTTATCAAAATTTTATGATAATACTGACGAAAACGATTACTTGCTTATTAATTTACAAAATTGTGAAAGTAAAACTACCTATAATTATCAAACAAACCAATAGTAACATTTGAAATGGTTCATTGCTTAGGTGCCCCTGTTTTTTTTTGCAAATGAGTTTATATAAAGCATTAAATAAACAGATAAATAATTTTCATGAATGGAACATACAAAAATGGCAAAGCTACAGTAACTTATGGAATAATTTTTACCAAACTTTCAAACCTTTACCTTATTCGAAACTAATACTCAGAGTCCTTAACTAAAGTACATCAAATTTTTGATTCGATAAGGCGAGCCTTAATAAAACGTCAGAAAACTTAAACGTTAACTTATCTCGTTAAAACTTTGTAAGTGAATAATAAAATAGCCTCGTTTGGGGCGACATGGTTCGATTGCAAAGTAATCACTGTTGGGACTTCCCGTTTCGCTTATTTCAGTTTGTTGAGCCATCGGATCGGATGCGCTGCCGTGTGCGAATCAATCTGTTTAATTATCTTCATTTTTAATAAATTATGCTTGGATGTTTCTAGTATATTTTATGGAGGTTTATATCTGATAATACGGTAGTTAGGTAGTATCTTCGTTTTTCTTGCTTCCTTATTGGGTAGCGTGGTGGTTTCTTCTTTTATTCTTGCTTCCCGTCTACTACTATCAAGGTTGAATTTTAGGATTGGTTATACATACATAAACTTACGCCTTTTTCTCAGAAGATGCAACCAGAGGTGGTAGCACCCGGTACACCCACGTTTCGCCTTGTGTATTCCGTCCCATCATGTGATAGGGGCGAGCCTATCGCCATATCGGGCACAAATTCTTGACTCCGGGCTGATAATGAATTAAAAAATCCAATATCACTTCGGCTGAACTAGGATTTGGACCCGAGACCTCAGCTTTGTAGTCATATCGTAGTACAACTACGCCACCGAGGAAATGGAGCAGAGCAGAATTGGTTATAATTATATCAACTCTATGGAATTAGAATGAATCATAAGAATATATTGTTGCTTGGATCTAATTCGCAGCCTCTGGTATAATAGCTGGGCTCTGACCTACTGCGTCATAGAAACTCTAAAATTCCATCTATAATTACGGATTCAACAACTACATTCATACACAGTACGAAGACAAACTGAAAAAAGTTTCTTAAAACATTAGTTTATCGTTATTTACAAATTACTAGTAGTCTGAAGTGCTATAAAAACAATTATTTTACCTTTTGATACTCGTAGTAAGTAACAAAAATATCACTTTACTCAAATGGGATTTTAATGACGTTAGTAAATTTGTTTTCACGTAGCATGGGTCAGTTTTATAAAGTAAAGTAAACCATATTTATGTTATTTTAATTTTGTTCCACAACTTCGGCACATCGTTAGTACGGATTCATGAAATGTATACACGATTAAAATTTAAAAAGAAAGAAATTTGACAAAAATTTGCAATAAGACCGCCACTTGTGCATATATTTTATTTCATTTAGTTTTGTCTTTTTATGTATATGGTGTACAATAAAGTGTTAAATAAAATAATAATAAATTTGTAAAGCCCGCTCGGGCGTGATTTAAAATCAAATATCAAAATACATATTTTTCATAGTCTGCAACAAAATATGTTGTATTGTCAAGAAATACTTTCGGTTCTTTGGATCGTCAGTTTTGAAGAAGGCATTTGGGAATGGAATTACTTCAGCAACTAGAGTCTAACAACTAAAATCAATGATCGAGCAATCAATTTGCGTATTTTTTTTAGTCATATCAATCTCATTTTAGTAGACTAGGATATATAGGCTGCTTAGGTATGTATGTTTTTTTTAAATATATATATATGCATGTTTTTTTAACTGGTAGGTCTCTCATATGTGAGAGGCTGCCTGGGTGGGTACCACCGCAATGTCTATTTCTCCCGTCAAACAGCAGTTTAAATGCACTGTTGTGTTTCGGATTGAAGGACATTGTAGCTAGAGTAGCTACTGGACATATTGAGACTTAGCATCTTGTCTCTCAGGATGGCGAGCGCTGTGGAATGCCAAGCATTGCTTTAAAGTTTTGTTTGGTTTTGCTACTCTGCAAAAGCAGAACGGAAACAGAAAAAGGTGAACGGCATGCTCGTCTCGCCATTCATAGCAAAAAACCTCATTTTAAGCTAACTTCACCGTTTAAGTAAAATAAACCAATACCCAAGCAACGAGCAGAAAATATCTGTTAAAAAAAATCCGAATTGAAACTATTCGAGAAAGAGCCAGTCATTGGGAGCTAATATGAGCGAGGGCACTTGCTGAGATTGAAGTCTTAGGCTCTCGTGTGGCAATCGGAAGTGTTCGAGAACCGACATTTTTAGCTCGCGTTGTTCGGTTCCGCGTGACGTAAGTATCGCTGAGGTTGCTGCTATGCTCAGTCTATTGATTTGTAAGTGTTTTAAATACCGTTTTATATGGAAATATATGGTTTGAATAACTTATTTTTAATATTTTTTTAGTTGTTTTTGTAAAAATGTTTGGTTGTCCTCAAATACTTTTGAGTACTGATTTATCGCTTTGTCGAAGATTTAGAGATTAAAATCTGCTAACCATCTATATTTGTCGAATTTTACTTTTATTAGTAATTGCTTTTTATCGCTATAATTTAGTAGACTTGATGCCGTGAATTAATCGACTTTATTATTAAGATTAACAATTAATTAATTTCTTCAAATTAATTCAGAACAAAATCGATTTGACGATTACCAAAAAAATACGCTTCGACTATGATCTAAAATTAGACTGGTCTTTTAAAAACAAATAACAATGAACCGAGTGGTTCACCGCACTCCATTAAAAGGACATAAACGTTTTATAACCATGAAGTATTTTATTGACATAATCTCATTTTTTCCCCTCTATAAACATTCATTCGGGTAATAAGTGATGAATAGGAATCCTTTTACCCATCTTTGTTACGCTCTGTTCCCCATTATTGACATTGTAATCTCGCTGGGTGTTTACGTATTTTACAGGCACTTAAACCTTAGATATTCAAGGTAATCCTAAATGATGGTTTCGATGTTTAAGACAGCTGGAGATTAAATTAATGTTTCCTAGTTTGGTTGGTTGTATTCATACAAGGTGCGAGAAATTGAGTAGATTTTTTGGTCTGGTCGGATAACCTACAGCCCAATCAGCCTATGAAAAAAGATAGTGCATTTATATAACTAGATATCGATTCCTTATCAATGGTAGCTTGTGGACTGGAAATAAAGTTACACACTTGAGAAATTTCGAAGAACTTCGCCTTGCGTAACTCTCGAGAAATGTTCTGTCCTCTTCTAGAGTCACAATATTATTTTCATATATGGCTCTTAAGACCAAGATTTTACATTGATATTACGTTTGTAGTACTACTGAACTACTACAAAAACAATTCCCAGTCGCCGTCTCTTAAAATGTTATTGACGTTACCAGAAAATATTAGCGCATCTTTTGAAATCCCATGTCTGATAATATAGTCCTAAATATTCACAGTAATAATACATCCTACGCAAACAGAAATCAAAGTTCAGATGTCCTTCAAAAGCAACGTCAGACAAGCGATGGCACAGCGTGGTCCTCGTAATATGGCTTATTGACTGAAGCAAGTTATTTAATAAGGTCACACAGGTCTATTTTTATTAATCTGTCTGAACTTCGTAACCAGACCTTAGATATTAAATTTGACCTTTGTATTATATTTTTTTGTGTGTTTATAGTAAGATTGAATATTGGCAATGGATGAGCCTTATTTAGTTTCTTGTATTTTATGATCACTGCATCAAAATATTTCAATTTAAGCGTTGTTGAACAGTAGTAGAAAAAGTAACTACTTTTATACCAAATAAAGCTATATTTATAATACTGTTAGTATATATTCAAATTCTTTATCAAAATACTGCAACAGAGATTAAAGTGTATCATCAACATAGAATTTGTGTCACAATAATCAAATTCACTATCAAAACAGCTTTTAATCCTTATTCGAAGCATATTTCAACCGGAACACAGGTAAGTTTCACATAATATGTAGTTCTGTCACGTTCACATTACAGATTCTGTTTGAGTTTCGTCTTAAGTACGTCACAGAAAGAGTTCGACACTTGATCCCGTCTTGAACTTTCAACTATAACATGCGAAACGTTAAGTGATACGTTTTTAACGACCTATAAAAGTATGCGTTTTCTTCTTGATGAATCTCTTTTGACCAACTCTGCGTATTTCAGCATAGTATGCTTAGTATTTTGTTTTTCTGATTTTTCAAAATGTGCTGATTAGGTTTTTTTTTTGTGGAACATTGCCCTTATGTACAAAATATTGCTCAATAAACTAGAATGTTTGATTTTCTTTCACGAAAAATCTATTAACAGAATCAAAAACAAACAGACAGTAAAGTAGCTTACATCTAAGAATTAACTATTGACTGATATCTGTCGATAGTTAACTGTTAGGCTGCAATTACTGAATAGCACTTCGCCAAAGCAGCATCCATTATATAATAATTCAAGAGATGTATACGTGAAATAACGTGAAATGTGTAGAATACAGAGAAATGTGCCAGGCTGGAAGGCCAGGGAAAATGACATACCCGTTTCGGCGTCCCCCTGAGCTTAAATAGCTTTTCTTCTTGTACAAAAAAGTGATCAGGGATATTCGACAATCGTATCTGTCAGTTGAAGCCGTCATCAAAATTGTTCGTTGTGTCAGATTTCCGTGAAATGTTAAAGGCAGCCCATTCCTGATAAAACCTTGACTTGTAGGAGAGATCAACTACTTTTACTTGATCTGTAAACTTCGATAATTATACATTCAGTTGTTTTGTATTTACATTATTCAATTTCAGCTCTCGGTTTACATTTTAATTCGTCGGTTCTTATTTTTTTATATATTTACCTGTCATTGAAGGCGGAGGAACACCAACAAGAAAACTATCTTATTCTAGATAATTCCATTTATACGTAAAGTTAGAAAGAGCCGGGTCAGTTACACCCCAAGGGAATATCCACGAATACCGAACATCGACTAAACTAAGCACACGTGGATACTTAATATAATTTTTATGACACACGTCCTCTTAGGTAATTCAGCACTTAATATGGTCCAACTTCGCAGACGCAATTTCTAACAAATACCTACTAAATACTCTGAGCTCGGTCGTTCATTAAAGTTTCCCGCCAAGTCGTCAGGACAACAGTGACGAGATGGGGAAAAAACCTTTTTTCCAGTATTATAAATACGTTAAGCAACCAAACTCGACAAAAGTTTAAGATTTATACTCGCTATTAATTATTTTGCGAGCTCGCAGACGTAAAGCTATTATTTTGTAGATGCAAAGTGAAATCCGACGCTGGTAACAGCCGCCGTTGTAAATTTATTAAAGTGACAACAATTATGTGAAATTTATAAGGTATTACGTTTTGAAAGAAATTAACGGCTTAGTTCTACATTCTTTTGTTGTGTTTTCTAAATACAACCTGAAGGATTTTTTTTTCAGTCAAATGCTTTTGCTTCCATTTAGAGTATCAGTTTCGTTGGGTTCTCTATTTCATCGTCATGTCCTTCGATCAAATATTATATACTAGATACAGGGTCCACAACAAAATGGCTCGCCAAAAGTGGACGAGGTTGCTTATACTTATCCATTCGAATTTCGAACTATGAGACGTAGCCAAAAGTCTTAAATTATAATCAACTTCAGGTAACGATAAACCTAATAAAAAAAAAATATTAATAAAATTAATATTTTTTTATGTTTTTCGACTATAATAAAATCAAAAGACTACACGCTTATTAGTGCTCTTATTTATCTTGCCGTTTTTAGGCCTTACTTATAATCTAGTATATATTTGGTCGAAGGTCATGTCAGATCAATTACCTTGTAACTTTTTCTATATGTCATGAATCTATCGAAAGTAATTCCTATTTAATTAATTAATCGGCGGTAGAAAAAACAAGCACTACTGAATTAATAATGGATTCCAATTTACTAAATAAGAAATTTCGAAAACTATGCAGCCTAAAAACTTGAAATTTGCCAAAGAGGTTTCTTCCAGTGGGCATCCGTAGAGAAATTACTTTAAGCAAATCCAATCCATTAAATGGATGTGAGATTATGAATGAACTGTTTTGTGGAAATTGACACCAAAGTAGATACTAAAGTTATAATTTTAAACATTGAATTGAATTTAGAATAACTACTGAACTATTTGCTACTGAGTCCCAAAATTTAATTATTTTTGTTGAACAAAATTAATTTAAACAGTAAATGAGTTTCTAAATATTGACATTAATCAGATTATAATTTTGTCATCATTATATTAATGTTTAAATAACATTCATTTTATTAAATTCTACACGATAAAATTTCAAAGTATTTTATCATCATGGCGAGTAACACGATCCAACTATGAGCCAGTAATACACAACCAGAGTATCTCGCCCAAACCAAATACGACGTCATGCCACCTCAAGACACTTTAATAAGTTCAGCTCTAAATTTTAGATTGCGTAATTGTTACTATTTTAATAAGATAGAAAAACTTTTTTTGGGGATTAACACACATTTTTCTACAATCCCAAATGTGACTAATCACATTTTGATATTTGTGATAAACATGTCAATCACATGAAGGGAAGTAAAAATTGAGTAAGATAATTTTCCAGATATTAACAAACAAAAGCACCTGTTAGAATTCGTTTTTAAACACCAGCTATTACCGACTTTGAATACTGTGTATTCACGATGTCAAGACAAAATGCGACAGTTAACTAACCATAGAAGGATATTGTTGTATTAACCATCATTTCTGCACGAATCAGCCCAAAAATCAAGCAACTCCAATTAACAACTACAAACATTTACGAGGCCGCAAACAACTCTGTAAAACAATGCAAAAACTGTCCGTTCAAAAATTATGCGTACATGGCACACGTCGAGTCGGTGGAAAAAAACTCGCGACTGCATATTGGATGCTGCTATAAATTGCCAACGATATCTGGATACTAATTGGTGCAGCACCGAGCGAACTGATGGATCGAGTGGGATCCACACATGGGCCCAGTAATTGGTATTAGCTTAAAATAGGTCAATACGTCTTTGTTGCGGAATCTTTTTGGCGGTTTTAAATTGGCCAGGTTTAGAGTGTTTTGAAATTTGGGTAAGGATTTTTTGTTATTGTTGTTGGTTTTTATGATCAAAATTAACATGGTCAATGTTACCAAGCATCATTCTTTTTCGTCACGTAAGTGTTGTGTTGATTTACAAAGAAATCCCTTGTCAGATTTAAAGGATTTTTATGCAAAATAATTTAACGTCATTGCAGTAAGACTTAGATGATCGTTCAGCATATTACACAGTTTATAAAATTTGTAGCATTTTTTATGCATTGTTATGGCCAATAGGCCTTTTCCCCTAATTTTGTCATTGCTTATAATTGCCCTATTTTCAGGGAGTAGTATATAGTTATATTCAAAACGATTAGAATATATATATATATATATATATATATATATATATATATATATATATATATTGTTTAACATGGATGTTACAGGCTGATGAATGGCCATCATTATTTTTCAACCTATTACATTGTATGGATATACCGCCATCAGATTGGTAGCAACCTTGGTATGTCTGCTTCTATAAACACATTTTACGAATTTTTATAAAATTTTACAGATATTGCTCCGAACGCATTTGCCGTATAACATTGCCGCTCATGTGTCCGCAGCGATCGCTGTGCAAACATAGATTCCGACTAAAACCATTTAAACAAACAGAATAACAACCGAAAGTCCATTAAACGTGAACAGTGTGCGACTCATAATTACTTTACGTGAGCTGAAGTGTGAATAAATGGGAATTATTTAATTACGCAGGCCTGTGCGGCTCGCGTTTCGAATGTCGTGGCTTGAGTAGTTTCAGCACATTTCGTTGAGTTTTGTGGGTCGAGTGCTTTTGCATGTTGCACGTTAGTAGGGTTTTAACAAAATGGATGCCGCAGCGGTCGTAAATCTTAAAATGGCGGGCCTGGGTTGCAGTTGCCGGCAAGTCTTGTGAAACAAATTGTGATTGATCGTTTGCGAGTGTGATTTGATATATGCAATGTGTCTCGCTGTTTTGAATAATTGTTACGTGTTTGTGTGATTTAATTTGTCATGGTGTAGCGGAGAATGGGAAAATGTTTATTTAATGTGGAATAAACTATTATAATATATTTTGCTTTGATGAAACGAATACTAAAACTCATTTTGAATCTGTATCTATACGGGCCTTTATAAGTCCTACTGAATAGCAAAGGCTTCCTCTGCAATTAAGAGTATAATTAAGAGGCTTTAGGTCGTAAAGTCCATTCTGGCTTATTCTGGCTTATTACATACGGGTTGGCGGACTTTTTCATTCCATAGAAATCGCTATGATATGCAAATTCTCTCACGACTTTTATCTTCATTGTAGTGCATGGGGATTGACTATCAATGTGTATTGATAGTCAATCCCCACAGTCGTATGTGTGTACATAGCGCCGAAAAGTCAGATGTGTCTCCTGGGGTTTTGAACCCTCAACCACCATAAACATGTTGTCAGCCGCGTCTGGTCCGTTACCAACTAACGGGCCTTCACGCATTTGATTTTATTACAAAAACATATACCGTATACTATAATAATACATCTGGGGGCGCGGCCGAGCCCCCGTCCAAGTCGAGCTATAGGCCGTAACATCCTTTTCTCGAAGCAATTCAGGCCATTTTCAACCCCCTATAACTTTGTTGTGGCTAAAGCATGAAGCCTGAATTTTCAGTAACTAAGCAGGCATTGTGTAAACACGGTACATTTAAAATTTCATTCAATTTGAACCAGTAGTTTAAGAATTGTAACTAGTCAAACTTTCTTAATTTTGTCACTCACTGACTGACCGCTCATCAAAAGTCTAAGGCACTTCTAGCAGACATAGAACCTTCAAATTTAGAATATAATTAGTGTTTAGTGTCTAAAGTAAGGGAAAATTCAAACATTTCATAATTTGTGTCTAGTTTTCTAGATAGACCAACTGCGTGAATAACTTTGCAATCCCATATAAATGTATAGGATCACAAAGTTACATTTGCAGTTAATGAATCATTGTACCCGTATATAATGGAATAATAGTTGTAGATAGATATCTATATATATGAGGCATAACAGGAGGGGATATAGAGAAGGAAATGGTGTATTCAGCATGTCACATGCCCTTGCAAATAAATAGACTAATTAGCTCGAAAATATCAATTACAATGAAAGAAAGAACATTAATAATCAAATCCGCTATACTTGTGATAAATTGTTTGTTTTTTTTTTATGCAATGAATGACGAGACGAGCAAGCCGTTCGCCTGATGGTAAGCGATACGACTGCTCATAAACAGTAGCAACATTCCACTGCGCTCGCCATCCTGAGACATAAGATGTTAAGTCTCAATATGTCCAGTAGTTACTCTGGCTACAATGTCCTTCAATCCGAAACACAACAGTGCACTTACGCAGTGTTGTTTCACGGGAGAAATAGACATTGCGGTGGTACCTACCCAGATGGCCTCTCACATATGAGAGAACTACCACCAGTAAATGATGATGATGGTGATGCCTACAAAAATAAGAAAAATCCATAAGACAGCGGCTTTAAGAAAAATCGTTAGTGATATTCTAGAAGTAAGAAGTACTGAAAAGGAAAAAAGTAGGATTCTACAAAAAGACGTGAGATCCCATCAAAAACATCCTGTAAAAAAATTCCAAGTCTCGCAGCTCAGGTTTTCTACCGCAAAAAGTTGTGAGATGCATGTTATACCAAGTCGATTAATTTATTTAGTCTTTAAGGGACCTTCTATATAAAGCTTTTACGTTAGTTATTACCATATCATTATTAAAAATTCTTTACGTTTTAAATAAATAGATCGACTTGGCCAGCAGCATTATGTATAAATTGTATGATACATTATGTTTTCATGCGATGGCCAAGTTGATCTATTTATTTAAAACGTAAAGAATTTTTAATATTGATATGGTAATAACTAACGTAATAACTTTATATAGAAGGTCCCTTAAGGACTAAATAAATTAATCGACTTGGTATAACATGCATCTCACAACTTTTTGCGGTAGAAAACCTGAGCTGCGAGACTTGGAATTTTTTAACAGGATGTTTTTGATGGGATATTATATTTCCACAAATTCCTTCAAGGAATTGAATTGTATAAAATAGTAAAATTGATACAAAAAGCCATTTGAAACCATTATAATAATGGAAGTATTTAACATTTGCGATGAAAGTAATGATATGAAACTGATAATATTGTTTACATCAAATATGTGCTTAATTTCCATTATGCCACTGGATTCAAACTTACCAACGTGTTAAAATATAATTATGTTAGAAGTATGATTTAAAATAATTTAATTTGGCAGATTTATGATAGGAGACTGTCCCACCCTCACACCCACCACTGTAACTCCTGTGAGCCAGGATCAACAGTGGCACGCAATGTAATGACACCGAGCATTGAAGCTCGGCGAGTCTCCGGGAATGTCTAACTTGTCTTTAACCCGCAACGAAATTAATCAGAAAGTTAAATTATTAGGAGGAGTTGGAAATAAATTATTGTCCACTTCCCTCCGTGCAAAGCGGGTGACAAAACATTGAACTGAAGAGGTAAATAACCTCGCAAAAAGACTCACAGCCGAAGAAGCCAGCTGTAAAGCACCACGGATCAAATTATCAAATTATTATTACATTTAAATGGGACCTATTATGTGAACTGTTATGCTTGATTCCAGTAATAGGTATGGCAAAAACGCCGGAAAGCACGGAAATTCTTTCTAGTCTCTACAAGGTCCATGTAGTATACAACTCCAGATGATATTTGCATACTATCTAGCATGGTTTTACGCTCATTATGCCAAAAACTACACTCCCAAAGTATATGATGCGCGGACTGCTCATACTCGCAATTAGGTGTTGAACATGGACACGCAGGCGACGCAACAAGCTTAAAAGAGTATAGTTTAGACTTAAAGTTACCATGGCCCGTGAGAAATTGTGATACGCAATAATCGACATCTAGCCATGTCTTTGTTAAACGATCTCGTACGCAAGGAAAAAATTGGTATAGATGCCGGCCCTTCAAAGATACCTCCCATCTATTTTGCCATTCATCTAATAGTTCGCTATATACCACTGAAACCGGTTTAAATAATCTGTCAACTTTTAAAAGTTCACGTGCGGTGAAAAAACTTTTATCCATATTCTCTATATTAGAGTAATACATCGCGGCGCGACGTTGCACCTCCAGGTCGACTGGAAGTACACCCGCTAGGACAGGCAAAGCTTCAGTACTAACAGTTCTATATGCCTTGCACAAGAATATCAACGCCAAACGTTGGCTCTGGAGCAGTTTTCTTCGCACAGCACCGATAGTAGCCCTATCAGCCCATACGGGAGATCCATAACAGATACATCCTAAGTAAGTTGCTCCATAGATGATTTTTAGTGTATTGAAAGATAGCCCCCACGTTGATTTTGATACTCTTGTCAAAGCAAAAAAGTTCCTTTTCGACTTTTCCCCGACGTTCTTAATATGTTCAAGAAAGGAAAAATTCCTTTCTAAAGTTAAACCAAGATAACAAACCGATTCCTTTTTTTTAACATTGATATTATTAAATTTAATTCGCGGCTGTGATTTTAAAGTTCCTTTCAGAAGTAATTGGAACGTTTTTTGTGGTGCAAAGGTTAAGCGATTTCGATGGCCCCAATCACATATTAGTTTTAAACAAGCGTCCGACATAATTTCTAATCCCGACCTACTATTTGACTCTATAAGCAAGAGGCCGTCGTCCGCATATCCGGTCAAAGAACACCCTGACGGCAAGGGAATTGCAAGAAAATCATCGAACCCTAAGTTCCACAAATAAGGACCTAAGACCGAACCTTGTGGACAGCCCATCGTAAGTGGTTTCGACACAGCATAATGTCCAAGTTTAAGTTTTGTTGTTCCGTGCGAGAAATACGAGTAAATAAGTGAATATATATTTTTAAAGCAACCTCGTAATTTCAACTTAAGAAGCAGCATTGGCCACCAAGCGTTGTCGAAAGCACCGGATATGTCCAGGAAAATACCGAGTACATATTTGCGCGCCGATGTACTTACAGCTCTTCTAACCGATATTGCCGCGTCGATAGTTGACTTACCCGTCGTAAATCCGAACTGTTTTTCGTGAAACTTTGGTCCACCCGGTAGCAATCGAGGGACGATAAGACGTTCTAAAAGTTTACCTGAGTGTTGCGCGGTGCGTCGTGCTGTGCGTACGCGTTTCTGTTCACTGTGCCGGCCGACCAACACTAATTACTTTCCTTTTTTTTTTTTCACTACCCCCGATTTTTTTTTTTGTTAAGAATGGACGAAGACTTAAGTGACGAAGATATGAGTGATTCAGAGCTGTTAGATAAATGCGAACAACAACTAAATGAGATGACAGAAACAGAGAAAAGTTACTTTGAAAAACAAACAACAGTTAATGAAAGTACACGATCTGCAGAGAAGAGGAAAGAACGTGAAGATGACAATAATGAAGATGTTAATGATGACGACAACAACGAAGATGAATTCCACACCGTAGTAAGAAGAAGACCTAAACGTCTAATAAGGAGTCAGTCGATAGAAATAGGTAATAACAAAGGAAAACACAAAGAACTTGTTAGCCCACCCGAATTAATGACTTATCATGAAGTTTCTATTACGTCGAAAGAAAACCTACCGAAACCAATAGCTATGGCTAAACTGCTCCGGTCTGAAAATATAAAAGATATTCTCAACATTAAATATAAAACTACAAATAAAATAATCGTACAATTTCAAAGAAAAGAAGATGCTCTAAAACTAGTAGAATGTCATAAATTTAAAGAAATGGGGTTTCGTTGTCAACTAATAAATGAAACATTTACATCTTACGGAACAGTGAAAGGAATCGATATTGATTTAAGTGAAGAAGAATTATTAGATATATTTAAATCTAGCGAAGAAATTTCATCCGTAAGAAGACTAAAACGTTTAAATTCGGAAGGCAAATGGGTAGATTGTGAATCAATACGAGTAAGTTTTAAAAGTAACGTATTACCCCAATATATTTATGCATATGAATGCCGATTTAAGGTTCAAGCTTATGTTTTCCCAGTAACACAATGTTCGCGCTGCTGGAAATTTGGTCACGTCATTAAATTTTGCCCTACAAAAAAATCCCTATGCCCAAAGTGTGGAGGAAATCACGAAAATTGTAGCATAACAGACTTTAAATGTCTGAATTGTCAGGGAAATCATTTCGTCCTTGATAAGACTTGTCCTATATATGTTAAAGAGAAAACTATTCGAGGTATCATGAGCAAAGAACAAGTTACATACAGAAAAGCTCTGCAAATATACATGGCCAATAATAATCTAGAACATCCAAATTTAGTGAAGAGTTCACACGCAGTTACCAATTTACGAGTACAACCAGCATCTACACTTCAAATGAATAAAGAATCCTATAGAAGTATATTAACTAAAGCAGTAGTTTGTGAAGCACCTATAGAAGATATGGAAACAGAAGAAATAAAGGAAGACACAAATATGAGAAGAAGTACTAATAACGGAAGATCAGAACATATTATAACGAAAGAAAAATCAAATAATCCTGGTCGGGACAGAGGCAGTGAAAACCTAAATCAATCAGACTACGAAGATGCTAATAATATCTCACAAAAGAATAAGGGAGACTACAAATGGTATTCACATTTGTTTTTTAAATTCGAATGGTCTAAGCTTTGGAATAAATTACTAGGTATTTATAGATCAGAATATAAATTTGAAGACAAATTGATATCTATGTTAAAATCTATTGTGGAAGAAGTTAAGAAATTTTTGGGTAATATCATTTTTGGAGAAGATATTTTAAGTTTTATAAACAAATTTAACAGTAATGGATAGTTACAAAAAAATACTAAAATTGAACCTCTACCAATGGAATTCACAAAGTTTACGACCGAAGCTATCATCCTTTTCAGAGCTTTTATCACGAGAAAATATTCACATAGCGATTTTAAGCGAAACGTGGCTTAGTAGGGAAGCTAATGTAAACATCAGTGGTTTTAATGTATATAGGAATGACAGGAATGATGGTTATGGTGGTGTTGCCGTACTGATTCATAAGGCAATACAATCCCACATAGTGCCACTCAACATTAACAATGCAGGTATAGAAGTATTGTGTGTTAAGCTGATTAATTGCATAGATTTAGAATATGTTATATCTATTTACTGTCCTTCGTCTGTCCAAACTCAAATAACTGACTGGTACGAAATTTTTTCTCGATTTAGTAGTAAGACATTAGTAGCGGGAGACTTTAACGGCCACCACACTAATTGGTCTGTAAAGTCAGATGTCAGAGGTACGCAAATTTTTGAATCTGCCCTTGACAATAATTTTGTCTCTCTCAACAATGGGATGGCAACTAGAGTTAAACTAGTAAACGGAAACCTACAGCAGACATCACCGGATATATCTTTTATATCTTCGGATGTGGCAATAAAATTTCAATGGCAGGTAACTAATGAAAATCTATGCAGCGACCATTTGATTATTAAAATGTCAGCTAACCTACGCTGCAATGTACATGTGTCTAAAAAGCGAAATTTTAAGAATGCTGATTGGTACAAATATCGGCAGACAATTTATACAAACATAAAAGATCTCAATGAAACCTATAATACTGCCAGTATTCAATTATTATACGATAGCTTTATTAATATTATCGAGTATGCATCCAATAAACATATTCCACTCCTTAAAATTAACAAAGAGCCAAAAGAAAAATTTCAACCAAAACATTACTGGACACCCATATTATCCAAAATAGTGGCACAGCGAAGGTTAGCGTTAGCAGTTTTTCGTAAAAATCCTACACCGGAAAATTTGGATAAGTTAGAACGTAAAACGCAAGAATCTCAAACTCTAATCAAGAAGGCTAAACAACAAGGTTGGCAAAACTTTTGTGATTCTATCGGTGAGGTTACATCAGCATCTGAAATGTGGCGCCGAATGAGGTGGATGAAAAATTGTAACCAAAGACGGTTGTATCCCCCTATTGAAAAACAGCTTGAATTATTACGCTCTTTAACGCCAGACTATGTACCTAACCCCACTCCAAACTTCAAATCTAAAAATAATTTTCTAGAATCTGAGTTTACTATAGAAGAACTCGAAAACAGCATTAAAAAAAAAGACACAGCTCCAGGAGAGGACGGCATTTCGTATTCTATGATACATAACTTACCTGTTCAGGGAAAGCGGTTTTTACTTAAGATTTACAATGACATATTCAGATCCGGTACTGTACCCTATCAGTGGCGGGATATCCATATTATTCCACTAACAAAAAACGTAAACAACCTAACTGGGGAGATCAAGTTAAGACCAATTTCGTTAATTTCATGTGTATGTAAAATTTTTCACGTAATGATATGTAAAAGAATAGAATGGTTTGTAGAAAAGAACAAAATTTTATCGCCGAACACAGTAGGATTTAGGAAATCGCAGTCATGTCTCGATTCACTATCTTGTTTAATTTCCTACATACAAGTTGGATTCACTAAAAACATTCCTACAATAGCATGCTTCCTAGATATCGAGAGCGCCTACAATAATGTTTCAATCGAATCGGTTACCAAAACCTTAGATGATATCCAAATTGGATCCCGGTTTTGTGTATATATCTGGTCCATTATGAGTAAAAGACATTTAAAAATTAAATTAACTAATAACATCGTTTCAAGACAAACTAACAGAGGATTAGCGCAAGGGGATCCATTGGCACCTCTACTATTTAACATTGTGACCTACCAAGTATGTCGACAAATAAAAAACGTCATGATATCACAATATGCAGATGATTTTGTCATTTACATAAGAGACAAGCAAATTAAAAAATGTGAATCTCTTTTACAGGAATCTCTAAATTGTTTAATCAGATTACTTGAGGAGATTGGACTCACATTATCTCCATCTAAATCTAGCTTTTGTGTTTTTAGTAGGGGTCGAAGGAGAATATTGCCTCACCTGGAGATAGATTGTCAGCCCTTAAAAATAGTTGATAATGTCAAATATCTTGGTGTGTGGTTAGACAGGAGCTTATATTGGCGAAAGCATATTAATGAGACTGTATATAAATGTTCAAAATATTTAAATATATTAAAAATTTTAGCTGGAAGTTCATGGGGAATCCATACTAAACATATGCGCAGAATATACATATCATTAATAAGAAGCAGATTAGATTATGCCTGTTTCCTGTACGACTCTAGTGCTAATACACATATATCCAATTTAGATAAGTTACAAAACCAAGCCCTCAGAATAGTCGGTGGCTTTATTAAAAGCTCTCCAATCCATGTGATGGAAAGTGAACTACATTTACCACCTTTATTTTTAAGGCGTCTATACTTAGCTTATAAATATATGCTAAAAATATTCTCTGGGCCTAATTTTACAAGTAAAAATATTATTTCTGAACTGAGTTCCATTCTTCAAAACAGTTACTGGTCAAACAAAAAGAAACCTTTACTTGCTGTTCTGTATAACGAAATAAACCAGCTGGAAATCAACTCTTCTGACACTTTGAAAATGTTTACTTTGGATATATGGGTCTCGGCAATGCAAACCCAAAATGTGATAAGACATGATCTCAAATGTATAAATAAACCAAAAAATCATTATAACCCTTATGAGGTGATACATGAAGTTATATCAGAATTAGTAACCAAATATGGCGATTGGTATAAAATATTTACTGACGGTTCGAAGGGTATGAATAGATCTGGAGCTGCTATCTTCTTCCAAAACACAAACTATAAGGCCTGTTTCAAATTAAAATCAAATACACTATGTATAATGTCTTTGGAACTCATTGCAATATACCAAGCACTCAAACTCGTTTATAGTAGAAACTTGAATAAAATAGTAATCCTTACGGACAGTAAGAGTGCTTTACAACATTTGGCTCGTTGCGCCTCTGATTGCAGAGGTGCATCGATAGCCTATGACATTTTGAAGCTAATATACTTACTCAAAACATCAAATAAACAGTTTGTATTGCAATGGGTTCCAGCACACTTAGGTTTGCGAGGCAACGAAGAGGCAGATCGTTTGTCAAAACTTGCAGGCGAACATGGTATTGATTTCTCATACCTACCAGATTATTGGGAACACTTATCGTTAATTAAGCAGTTCTGCTTTAACAAATGGAGAACGCACTTCAATCAAATATCCACAACGAAAGGGTTGTGGTACAAAGTGATCCAGAGTGAACCTACCCCAGGCCCTTGGTTTGATGATGTCGGTTTAAGTAGAGGGTATGTTAAATTAGCACTAAGACTTCGCTCTGGGCACTACCCAACAGCAAAGTTCGCTTTCTTAATGAAAAAGACTGCATCACCCAATTGTGAGACATGCAATAAAACTGAAGATGTGCAACATCTTTTGCTGGAGTGTGTTAAGAACAAAAAAGAAAGGGACGCCTTGTTTAAAAAATTTGACATGAACATTCTAAACGTTGGATTTATTCAAAATATTTTAGCATCCCCTAAATCCGACATTGCCAAACAATTTTGTAACCTAGTTAACCTGTGTAATTAAATACTTTGTCTACTTATATTTTTATCCGACCTATTATCCATCTCTACTTATATTTATTTTTACTTTTAATGTATACCTTAATATTATTTAGCTCTTAAGACAACTATGTAGTGTACAGTTGATAAGGTACAATGGGGTTGGCGTATCCGTGTGGATAAAAACCCCTAACCAATAAAGAGAAAAAAAAAAAAAAAAGTTTACCTAGAGACGGTAAGAGTGTAATAGGTCTATACGACTTAGGATCATGTGGAGATTTACCGCCACCCTTGGGTATTATACGAATGAAACCGGTACGCCATACCCGTGGAAATACCCCTTCAGCAATACATCTGTTATAAACAGTGAGTAATGCATCGCCGGCCAATTTACACGCTTCTTTGATCATTTTATTAGTTATTTTATCGTCACCAGAAGCCTTGTTTAGGGGCAAAGCTCGTACAATTTCGCTAAATTCATCAAACGACGCGAGATTTGAATCGGAAGAGTTCGGTACCTCCAAGGCCCACATCCTAATCAGCTTATGGTATTCTGTATCATTTTCAATATTATCATCCGGAATTAACGATTGTAACAGAGCCTCCGTTGTCTCCTCAATACCAGTTGTGAAGTTGTTGTCAATTTTTAAATTCTCAATATAAGCCAAATTGATTGACCTATTCGCTTTGAATTCATGGTATAAAGGAGACCACGGACCCTCACTATCTAACCGGGCCACAATTTTACGTAACAAATTACCTTTCGATTTTTGGACGGCCGCTTTATAATGTGATCTGGCAACTCTCAGTTTATTTAAAGCAGATGTAATTGCTTCCCCTGTGACACAACGTCTCTTAAGCCCATTGAAACGCCTACGCGCTCTGCGAAAAGTCCGACGTAGTTGGACCAATAAGTCATTCCACCAATCGCACCTCCGAGTGTTAGTGATGGAACCTCGACCGATGGTAATGTCTGCGCAATATGTAAAAGTGTCCGACATAATCTCGGCACAGGTTTCAGCTGATAGATCATTGCGAGTGAAGTCCCCAGCATGCCGAGCAAATAGCGAGCTAAATAAATCCCAGTTAGCACCTCTAGATTTATATCTAAAATTAAAATTTCAGATTTATGATAGCATACATTTAAATAAAATTATATTTTAGTGTGTAGTTAAAGTGACGAAATAAATGGCCTTATTTTTTTCACATGTCACAAAACCGCCATTCTTGTTAATCATTCTTTTAGCAATCTTCACGCGAGTTTAGTAAAAAATTACATTTTTATCAAACTTGGAAGGTTTCAGAAAGGATTTCAGAATATACATACATACATAAACTCACGCCTTGTTCCCAGAAGGGGTAGGCAGAGGTGCGAGGGCACCCACATTTCGCCTTGTATGTTCCGTCCCACAATGTGATAGGTGGCGAGCCTATCGCCATATCGGGCACAAATTCCTGACTCTGAGCTGATACTGAATAGAAAAATGCAATATCACTTTGCCCAACCCGGGATTCGAACCCGAGACCTCAGCTTTATAACCGTACCATAGTACAACTACGCCACCGAGGCAGTCTATATTTCAGAATATAGTCAGTAAATATATGTATACAAAATTAGGCTCGACAGACAAATATCTTTTTACATAAGAATACCGTGTTGTAACAAACCTATGTATATATTTTCTAGTCATAGAAAATATTGGTTAAGATGTTTAAAAAAACATCTCCTCCTAACCTAAAGTTTAAGTTTAATATTGACTTTTAATTTTATTTCTATAGTTTATGTGAATAAGTTATTTCATAGTTCTGTCCTGTTGTTGAGTACTATTGTATGCTGTGATATAATCTCATTAAATAAACACACCTCAGTGCCTTAAATCGAAAGTCTTCCATGGTTGTGTGTTGCCAGTGATGACTTACGGCACCGAGACGTGGCCTCTCACTATGGGCCTTATTAGGAAGCTCAAAGTCACTCAACGAGCTATGGAGAGGACTATGCTCGGAGTTTCCCTACGAGATCGAATCAGAAATGAGGGGATCCGTAGGAGAACTAAAATAACCGACAGCCCACCGGATTAGCAAGTTGAAGTGGCAATGGACAGGGCAAATAGCGCGGAGATCTGATGACCGATGGGGTCGGAAAGTGCTCGAATGGAGGCCACGTAGCGGAAAGCGCAGCGTAGGACGTCCACCCACAAGATGGTCCGACGACCTGGTAAAGGTCGCGGGACGTCGCTGGATGCAGACTGACTCAAACAGGTCTCTGTGGAAATCATTGGAGGAGGCCTATGTTCAGCAGTGGACTTCCTTTGGCTGATGGATGGATGAAATAAACACAATGTTTAAACAGCAAAAATACATTAGGAAAGCTTGTAACGTGTATTCTTTGTTGGAGATCCTAATAAATAAAATAAAAAAGTTCACTAAAATCTCCAGGGTGTATATCATCCGTTTCACATCCAAGATAAAATTGCAACTCGCAATACAACAAATCTTGGCAAATATTTCCAGCGCACAATACATCAATGAGGAAAAAAGGCTAAACAAGAATCGTGCACCGTAAAATTGTATTTTAAATCATACAGCAAACTGAAAGTCACGGCTCGCCGGCCGCGAATCTGTTGGTCCACGACGCAGCCGATACATCACACTGGGATGACAAACAGTTGTGTTTTTGCGCGTTTCGCTTCGTTAAACTCTGGCAGGTTACTCTATAAAAACGATACTAACTTCGAATGTTCGATGTTTGACGTCCGGAGAAGAAGAAGAAGATATAAGATTTTCACTTATGAAAATCAATACTTATCTTTTTCTTTGAAGTTACGCTATGGTTGCAACGTACTATAGAGGAATCCAATATTTTGTGGAATAACAAGGCATGTTAGTGAAGTTTTACGTACGGTGTTCGAATATTCGAAGTTCGTATCGTTTTTATAGAGTAACCCCCCCCCCCCATGTTCTCGCACTCGCGTTTTCGCATTCGCTTTATGATTGAGCTTCGTATTCGCATTTTGTAAGTAGCGTATCCGCAAATTTGTTACTTAATGCCGTTTTCAGGTAAACTACGTAGTAAAGCTATTCATTTCGTGGTTTTAAGGATTTCCTTGAAACCACGAAACAAATAATTCTTAGTTGTCGAAATATTTCATTATGTTTAGGTTGTTGAAGTATATCATCATCATCATCATCCTATCAGCCACAAGAACACCACTGCTGAACATAGGCCTCCCCCAAGGATCTCCACAATGACCTGTTGGAAGCGGCCTGAAGTTGAAGTATCTACTTCATGATAATTTTGGTGTCACTAAATTTTATAGAAATGATTATTATTAAGTTAAATAAAATATTTCAGAATAAATTAATTGATTAAAACGTATAAGTCTCACTTAATTTTTCTTAACATTTTTTGCAAATCTTATTTAGAATTTATTCTTATTCCTAAAATCAAAATTAAAGATATTATAAAACCGTAACAAGTGACAACCAAGGCGTGAAAATTCCGAATGAGCATCCCTTTGGCGATGCAATAATTGCCCCAAAACGCCAACTGAAAACTGTTTCGCGTCTTTCACAATTTCAAAAGCGTGACGCGCTCTTTGACGGCGTCCTAAACATGGGGCCGGGTTGGGCGCACGGTTCTAGCTAAAAGCAGATTACAATCAGTAATTAAAACGTAGGTGCAATCATGGCGCAGCGCTGCCTGTGGAATACCGGTGACACACTGGTTTGGGGGACTGATGATATCTTTATATGGAATTATTAAGATTTGTATCTATGGTAATGATGACATTAATCAATCCTACTAATATAAATGCGTACGTGTGTGTTTGTTACCTCTTCATGCTCAAACCGCAGGACTTATTGAGTTGAAATTTAGCATGTAGCTAGCTGATGCCCTGGATTAACACATAGGCCATACATAGGCTGTTTTCGGTAGCAGTCTTGATAAACCCTGTATTTCACATTCAAATGAAAATGATTTTAAGCAATGTTGTAGAATAATTACGCTTATAATTTCACAATTTTCAGTTGCATATCAGGGCAAATTAACTGTTTTTTTTTTATTGTAATGAATGGCAAGACGAGCATGCCGTTCGTCTGACGGTAGGCGAGAAAATCCCTCAAGACAGTACCAAAACCAACCAACCATGAATTAAACAACAATGCATGGTAAGCCACTGCGCTCCTCATACTGAGATATAAGACGTTGAGTCTCCTTAAGCCCAATAGTTTTTCAGGCTACGAAGTCCTTCGAACCGGAAAACAAGATTGCATTTACACTGCTGTTGGTTTTCGTGGTACCCTGGAGATGTGTTACATACGAGACACCAGCACCATATAAAAGGTAGGTTAGGTAATAACATTCTCATAAGTTTGAATTTTTGTTACAATGAAATTTCCATCAAAAATGTTGCTATTAATAATCCGTTTCATCGAATATGCCATCAATGTAATAGCATTCTAAAATGCACTTTATATTTTTCAATATTTTGATTGATTTAAAAACACTTTGATCAAATAAATTGATAGATTACATGCCATGCTCCGAACATTGTAACTACTTCAATTTGTGACAGGGAGACAAATGAGCGAACTGTCAACTAATGTGGAGTGATCATCACTACGTTCTACATTTCAACTAACTTTTTAAAATACTTAGGGGGAAAGGAAAGGAAATTGATAGAAAATACATTTAGTATCGCATGGCCAACACATGAAAGAAAAAAATCAACGAGGGTCTATGTGCCATCCGGACGATGGCAAACTGCCTCATTGATACCACCGCCTTAATAAACTTCTCCAAATAATTACTTTATGTATTGTCATATTTTCGTCTATAATTTTAGAATAAATAATATTACATATTTTTTGTATATAATTTTATTATATTATAATTTAATAGCTTCACCTAATTTTAATGTCAATTTCAGATCTTTTGTTACAGATTCTCAAAGTCAGTGTGTGCCCCACCTAAGCAGATGCCAGCACGTTGCGAGAGGAAGCCTCGGGCGACACTTTTAGTGCCATGAAAGCCGATATTCCGACAAAGGGGTCGTACATTACGTTTTTTGGAAACATGAAAGGGCTCTAAGCGCGAAAAATAAACTGCTCGACTTCATAGGATATTAGCTTAAATGGATTTGGAGACTTAACACTTCACTAAGCATTATATTATTGAAAAATTCTGACATATTTGGATATAATTTTATATTACCTTTCGAGAGGAATTTCTAAGAGCTCCCGTTTAATAAATTGAAGTTAAGAACCATGTCCATTACATCTTCTTTTAAACATAAAAACGGTAACGTAATTGGCCCATTTGTTTAGGTACTAAGATGCCGCAGACACACATACAAAAGTTATAACACCGCTGTTTTTGTATCAGAGGTTAAAAAATAGGTTTTAACATAATAATTGCCATTTTCATAGTTGTTTTGTGATTTGACAGGCCCAGCACTGAGCTAGTACCTAAATTAAAGTCAAAGACTTTGTTTTACAACGTATTAAAGCAAGCCTTGCATAGTCTGTTAGAATACACACACCTCCGAAATTCTAAGGCAGAACTTTCAAACTTTCAGGTTTTCATGCGATGTTTTACTTTATCGTCGTGTACTAAGCAACTTTTAAAATTGAGTAGTATAAGCCTCACAACACAATTTGAAACTTATATCTTCGCAGTTCATTTGCCGAACCTAGATACGCGTGATACACAGACAACAGCGTAGACAACAAAAGGGTTATAAATCTTGTACAATGATGGCCAAAGAAGGAAACATGAACATGTGAAATATCTTACCAGATAACTATGAACAAAATACCACTATATCAATAACCTAATATCTCGGTACGCAGGGACATGGGATGGGATGGTATGGGATGATAATTTCTCACCGGTAACGCAATTCCACCCTTTTCGTCGAAAAAATACGCAAGCTGAACCTGAAACGCCACGCACTCTCGTGTGCCACTGTGTTTCACCACAGCATATGGTATATACTCTGCTATGCCAAATATCTCCGTTATTGATATTTGATGCTCTGTCTGGATGGGTGACATTTGCGCTTATCATCAGTTGCAGTACAGTCATCATGTCGCGCTAGATAAAACAAATGATTTAAATAATAACTTGCTAAACTGTTTTATTACTGCACCAACAACAAGAAATGAGTTCAATACACAGAGCAACGAAAACAGAAAATAAAATCGATACTAAAAAGCACCAAGAATTATATTGTGAAACATCAACGTACCGATAGAGAATCTAACAAAAATTCATTCCATTTTTACATCCAACAAAATAGCATCGTAAAATTTCAAATACGTTTTCTAAAACATGAGTCTGCATCCTCGTATAAATCTGGTTGAAACAGCGCATTTAGTCTGTGATGTGACCTAAAACACGTCGCAGTCTATTTTATATGCCAATCAATCGCGACATCCCCTGAGGATACGTGGTGCACTCCTCATTGATTAAATCGACGTATTTATTTTCTGAGCATATTTATGACGCGCGTTTCAGATGTGTCTCTATGTGGCCTGGATAGATACTGCTGGTGGATTTGCATCCCATATTGTGTTAAAGGGTTGTGATGAAATTGCATCAAACTTGTTTAGTGTGGATTTTAATGGCAGAGGTATCATAGTAAATTTACGTATGATAAGGACCAGTTACAACGCAGGAAATTGAGTAGCTAGGTGAACTTTAGTACACAGCTTAAATAAAGAGAAGAAGAAAGAGAGAACAGGGAAGGGTAGGTAAAGATTATTGGAGGCTTACTTAGCGGATACCAATCTCAAGTATTAGAATTTGAAATTTGCATATTAAAAAACATCTGACGTGCCTTTTTTATTATTTCTCCAACCCAACATGACGTGTTCTCTAAAGGATTGAATAATGTCGCCATCAAATGTGATGATTCTACTACATGAATTGAATAAGCAAGGCTTCTATTTTCAAGTCAAAAAATCGGGAAGAAAATACTAGCCCAATATAATGGTTGCATTTCGGACTATACTTCCAGAGATAATGGATAGATACGCCTTACGCCAACTAAGAGTTGCAATATTCAGCCAAGAATAGAACAAAACACATTTCCATCCCACATCGATTATGACTAAACATTTTCCTTTACCTTGTTGCGCCAGTCATCTTGTCTAACTATACGACAAGACAGATAACTTAGCCATTTCGGTAAGAGCTAGTAATAAACAAGGACTTACTATGTTCATTTATATCTCTCGTTCTTGATCATCATGACATTATTTTTTATGAATTGACCATTTATTTATTTTTATCCTATTATATTTTGATCCGTTTTTTTTTGTTAATTAAGATGTTACTTTAGCCATACGAAGTCTATTGCTAAACATAGAATTTTTCGAAGAATCTGGTTAATTATGGACTAATACATGTAGTTTATACATACATTAGAGACACCATGAGCACTGTATACATAAAATTTATGTATATTATAAGATGTAACAATCGGAAATAAGTACATTTGCCGATAACAGACGATACGTAAAATTCTTTATCATATAAACCTTTTTCTCGAATTTAATGTATTTATCGTTTTTGCACGTCTTGAATTAAATAGTATAATTTTATTTATTTTTTATATTATCCTACATTTTTATTATCTTCATTGCTACTAAAAACATTTTCTTTTACTTCTTTTTTGGTTATTTGTTGCGATAAAAGGTTGATTAATTATTTAACGCTATTAAGCGAATATTTAGTGATACTCCGAATTGATTCTTATCTACAGCTAATGGAATCGACGCTGTATCTAACCGGAAAAGTTATTTCCGGAACCAATTAGCAACCTACACTAAAATTGAGATTTACTTTTTGATAGCCAGTACTTTATCCAGCTCATCTTAGTATAACAAATTACATACATAATTTTCCTTCCTTATATTAGTGTTTGATAATTTTCCTAGTTGTTTAGTATATGACCATAAGTAATAAGTAATGTAAATATGGAAATAAGTTTTTTTAAGGGCGGAGTCCGCCCCATGGCCACTAAAACCATAAGTAATCGAAACGTCGGAAAGTTAAACGATGTAACAATCAAACAAAATCCGCGATAAATCAATAAAAGCAAAGGTCTAAGAAACCATTATACTAGAATATTTATTTTTTTGTTAATATGAATATTCTTTCATGTAAAAATGTTAGTAAGAACGCCTAATCTTTGGTCCGATTTTCATGATTTGTACACCGCTTAAAAATATGGACTTACTTGGATGGTCGCGTGGCAGTTTTGTCATCATGGTGGCAAGTTATTCGTATATCTGTAAAAGAAATAAATATATTCACAAGTATTGAAAGACCTCAAAGGCAACCGGTGGCAGGTCTCTCATATGTAAGAGGCCGCCTGGGTTGGTACCACCGCAATATCTATTTCTCCCACCAAACAGCAGTATAAATGCACTATTGTATTCCGATTTGATGAAAATTGTATCCAGAGTAACTCCTGGACATAATATTGAGACTTAAAATCTTATGTCTCAGGATGGCGACTGCAATGGAATTTCAAGCATTGTTTCGTAATTTATGGTGTTATTTGGTTTTGCTCCTGTCCATGACTGGTCCTATCGCTTACTATCAGTCGAATGATGATCTCGTTTCATCACAAATTAAAACTTATTAAGCTGGAGGAGTAGTGTGGCAGAAAGGATGTGTACGCTACCATGGCCAACATTTGTTATATATCTATACTGTTATAACTAATAATTGATGGACTTATGGACTGTTCTTTCTCAAAATAAACGATCTAGATAACCAAACGTTCATACTATCTCTATTTATATCATTCATCAACGACCCAACGAACCAATTCCTATCAAATATAATTTTTAACATTTTAGATTTGCGGTGTGGCAATCACAATTTCACACGATCCAAAATTTGCAAAACGAAACAGCATTAACAAATAAATCTGATTTTAATTCAATTTGATAAGTCACGCTGGGCACTCAACTGAGTTATCTCCGCAAATCATTTGCGGTGCTGTGGTCGAACTACATCCAGTTCTATTATTGGAAGCGTGACCGCTTATGTTCAAATCCCTCAAACCATCAATGATAACTGCGTTAATCAGCCAATCGCGATTGTTTGTACATAGAGTAATTATGTCGCGTCAGCTTGATTAGTTGTTCACATTATTTATTTATATTGACACGAAACAGCCCAATGAATTAATGATTCTGATAGCTTAGATGGATTCAAAGTTGGATTTGGCTGTAATGACAAGTTTGTTAAGATTAGTATGTTTCCTGTGATTGATGAAGCTGAAATGTATAGTAATAAATATACTATCAGTTCCACAACTACATGCAAAACACAATTAGAACCAACATATGTAATATGAGTAGTTACTCAGTAGTTGGTAGTTACTAAAGACTTACTTTCCACGACACCTAGGGATAACGTGACAAAAAGCCTCGAACGATAATTAACAGAAAACAGAATACTTTCTTCTTTGTACGATCAAGTAAGGTAGAATTTATATTTCCATCGAAAACCGACCACTTGGTTACTCATGGAGATAGTTTGCCTTTAAGCAAAAAAAACTAATACATATCTTTGAGTTAAGGCATTTTGCATTTCTGGAAAGGCCCAAGTTATAAAGTAGGTAAACTTCTTGCAACTAAGGACGATAAATAAAAATAATGCATGTATGTGGAAATAATTCCGTCTCGGGTCAAACCAAACAAAGATGATTTGAATTATCTTGAATATATTTTCATGTTTATTTACGTCTTCATCTGTCGTCTTATACGTCTTCTATCGTCTTCCATTCTGTTCTCTCGTGTTCTGTCCATTGGTACCACAACATTTTAATCATTCATCCTCTAATTCTTTTCGTCTTAAGTAGTTAAAAAAAAAAAAGTTTCATTAGTCATCTCTTTCACTAAAACCATGTTCCAAATCAGACAATCGTCTAACATTCCATTACTATCACCTTGCTTCATAAAATTCAAATGTAACATAAAAATACTATACAAATACACCAAGATCTCGTCAATTCAACATCCTACAGCTCCAAGACAATCAAGCCTGAGTCACACTTGCAATAATTGAGTGGGTGCCCACAGAGACCGGGCGAGCTTCCCAAATGGAGTGTGATTCTTGCTCCTTCAGTACAATGTAATGATTGTTACACTTTAATCACTTGCTTGTCTTCCCAGTGGTGCTGTAAAGTGCATCTGAGTAAGCTACTTTTTGATGTTATGTATGTGCTAAAGGAAGCCCCAATAATCTTATGTTGTCAGGTTCGAAAATTGTGGTGGAAAATATTAAATTCATAGATATTCAGTTCAAAGTTCAAAAATTATAATAAAAGAGATTTAATGGTTATAAAAATCAAACTTACTATATTCAAAACCAAAAAATATTTCGATTCGATTTCAGTCGAGTAATTTTATACACGACACTAGAGATGACCATTAAAGATTATAACTTTTAATTGAACTCATTAAAAAAACTATATAATAAATTGTTACCGTAACATCAAACAACAGGAAGAAGAATGAGATGGACAACAGAACACAATGAAGGCAATAATAAAAATATATTACAGTATTACAAAATTAGAAACTAACAAAACCGCATATAGGAAAACTTAATATCAAAATTTTATTAATTTATTTCCTGAACTCGCTCATCTGAGTGAACAAAGAATTGCAGACCAAAGAAGAGTTATAATAGCTAATAAGTTTATCTAACAAGATAGGCTCAACCTTATTAGAGAAGAGGTAGCTAATGAATTAGGAATAACATAATTAAACACTACTACCACATGTAAATACCACGCACATACATTAGAAGTTGTTTCACCATAACAGGAAAATAAAGAATCAAATTTGAATGACAACACATCTAGCACCGACCAACACAATAACATAAATAGAAATAATAACCACGATACAACTCTGGTACAAAACATAATACAAGAACTAGATATTGAAAACACATTTAGAAATGCATGAGATTTTTTCAATGAGATAAACCCTGAAACGCGTCCTTACATACCGAAGCAAAAATCTTCAAAAAAACTAAGTTTAATTATTAATTACATAAATGAAGTAATAATGCCCCAAAATGTAAAAGATGATATAGAATTTGATAAATTACATACAATGATCTATTGCACAGCATGGACAGCTGCTAAAATCAATGGTTCTAAATTATCCATTCCTCCGTTGGAGCCTAATCGGCACCAGAAAGTAAAACCCTCTTATCAGAGGAGGCTAGAGAAGAAAATATTAGACTTAAGATCGAAAATTGGCAGATTAACAGAATATAGCAATGGAAATAAAACTAGAAGATATACAGCATGCTCAAATAGGAAATCCCAAAATAATCAGTTCTATCATATTGAGAAGAGATTTTAACAGGAATTATCGAAGAATACTACAAATTCTATAAGCCCAAGCACTAACAGGGAGAATACAAATGCGCCAGACACTAACACATTAAAACAATTTTGGGAAAATATTTGGGGAAATTCGGTAATTCATAATACTAAAGTTGAATGGATAAAAATTGAGGAGAATAATCAACTAAACACGAAAGAGATGGAATACAACTTTGTACCTATTGAGATATTTCATAAAGTCCTAAAATCAACTCATAACTGGAAAGCACCTGGATCCGACAAAATACAAAATTTTTGGTATAAGAAACTTACATATACACATCTATTTTTATACAATCATATAAATAATTATATTAAAAACCCTGATACTATGCCCTCCTACATCACTTCTGGTGTCACGTATATGCTCCCTAAAGATCTCGATGACTTAAATAACCCAGCTAAATACGGCCTATTACTTGTCTACAAACGATTTATAAGCTTACAACTGCATGTATATCATACCTTATTTATCAACATATGGAAGCTAATAATATTCTCACTGAACAGCAGAAGGGATGTAGGAAGTTTAGCCAGGGCTGTAAGGAACAGCTTGCTATTGACGCGGTAATTTTGAAACAGGTTCAACAGAGAAAGCAGGGTTATGTTTAGCGTATATATTGATTATAAAAAAGCTTATGACTCCGTACCACATTCATGGCTAGTAAAAGTCTTAAATATTTACCAAATCCATCCCTCAATAATTACATTCTTAAGTAACACAATGTCTAAGTGGACTACTCGCTTAAATTTGCAAACAACATCTAATACATTAGAAACAGAACCCATACCGATTAAACGAGGCATATTTCAAGGGGATGCACTCAGTCCACTGTGGTTCTGCCTTGCTTTGAACCCTTTGTCGAACATGTTAAACTCAGTGGATATGGGATATTCTCTAGATGAGATAACCTCCCGAACGGATGAGGCCACAAATTATAAAATAAGTCACTTAATGTATATGGATGATATTAAAATTTACAGTTCATGCCAGACAGAATTAGATCATTTAATAGATATTACAGAAAAATTTTCACGGGATATTGCAATGGAATTTGGAATTGAAAAGTGTAAGACAAATTGTGTCAAGGCAGGCCAGTATCACCACTACCAATATCAGTTACAGGATGGAAAGACAGTAACCTCAATGAGTGAGGGAGACTCATATAAATATCTAGGATACCAGCAGTCGAAATTAATTCACCATAAAGAAATAAAGACTCAAATAACCCAAAAATTTAAACATAGACTAAATTCAATATTGAAAACACAATTAAATGCCAAAAATACTACTAAAGCAATCAATACGTACGCTGTACCTATTCTTAGTTACTCTTTCGGCATTATAAACTGGACGAAAAAGGAACTTCTCAACTTACAAAGAATCATTAATACCACCATGTCAAAACACAGAAAGCACCATCCAAGAGCTGCCATCGAACGACAGAATTTACCAAGAACTGAAGGTGGGAGAGAGATAATTGATATTAAAAATTTACATAACAAACAAATAACAACACTTCGAAATTATTTCCACAATAGAGCAGAAACCTCTTCCCTACATTGCGTTATTAATAAGACAGACAGAAAACTTACTCCCTTAAACTTGCAAGATTTAACCCAACAAAAAAATGAAACTCAAATTGATCAACAGTCCGTTATAAATCAATGGGCCCTAAAGTCTCTGCATGGCAGACACTACCACGATCTGAGCCCGCCATACGTCGATAAAAAGGCATCGAACGAATGGCTCAGACGAGGTGAACTCTTCCCGGAGACTGAGGGGTTCATGATTGGTATTCAAGATCAGGTCATTGAGACACGCAACTATAAAAAACACATCATGAAATTAAGGAATCAATCCGACATATGCAGAAAATGTAACAGTAATTCAGAAACTATCCAACACATTACAGGCGCCTGTAAAGGCAATAGCCCAAACTGATTATAAACACTGACATGACCAGGTCGTAAACATTATCCATCAAAAACTAGCTACAAAATATAAGTTGATAGTTCACCCCAATAAGCCTATACCATATTACAAATATACTCCAGAAACAGTCCTAGAAAACACCAATTACAAACTTTATTTCGACCGAGCCATTTTAACTGATAAGACAGTTCATTTTAATAGACCTGATATCACTTTAATTGATAAAATAAATAATACTGCTACTATAATAGATATTGCTATACCTAATACTCACAATTTGCAAGATACAATATCTGAAAAACTTAAAAAGTATATTGACCTAAAAGAGGAAATAGTACGAATGTGGAAGTTCAAAAAGGTGTCCATTGTCCCCATAGTAGTCTCTACTACGGGAGTAATCCCAAAACAGTTGTCCAAGTCTTTAGATTTATTAGATTTACCACAGCAAACTTACATAAATACAAAAAGTAGTCATCTTGAATACCTGTAGAATAGTCCGAAAGTTTTTGCAATCAGAATTATCACCCGAAGTTAATCCCAATGGAGTGTTGTCTCAACCCCACAATCATTTGGCCTAGGCCCGTGATTGTGTTGTTATGCCGGTTAACTAAACCGAGCAATAGGATATTTAAAAATAAATAATAATAATAAATATCAAGTAATAGCATAATAACATTTTATTGGTCGAAAATTTATATCTCATATGTGAGAGGTTACCTGCATGCAATGCAAGCAAACGTACCAATGCAATGTATGGTTCTCCCGCCAAACGCACGCTCCTCACGCTATTCATAGCAATAAAAATATATATTTACTAAACAAAAACTATTAATCTGTATCATCCCATATACGTCCCACTGCAGAACACGGGCCTCCTCTACAATCGAGAGTACGATTGAGAGTGGTTAGGCCATATAGTACACCAAGCTTTGCGGGTTGGTGGACTTACATACCATTGCAATTCTTATAAATCGCTATTAATCAAATATTCCAAATATGAATCAGTGCCATGCCACATGGGTCATATATGGACTGATATAGTGCTCCATTAATGATCCAACACAGTCAATGAATAAACAGTTGAGCATTTTCCCTCAGAGTTTCCTTAATTAATGTAATGGAGATGATGGCATAAAAAGGTGTCGGTTTATATGAGAATTTTATTTTGATGAGAGAAATATTTTATGACTTTTTATAGGAATTTTCCTCAGTGGCAGGCGATGTGTAAATTCTTAATGTATGAGAGTGGTATAAGGTAACGAAGACGTGAAATTGACATTGCTATTTTGGGCCGATATTAACTTGATATAATAATATCTACTCCAATATATTATTTTGTGTGGGTTGGAAGGAGGTTGAATACTTTTTTTAATTGGATATTGTAGTTTCATGTTTTTGTTTAACAATGGAAATAAAACAGCCATAATTATGCAAACAACAATGTATTTGTAGATTTCTAAGTAAATAAGAACTAACGCATAGTGTTAAATAAATAAACCTTAACGAAGGACTCATTCATTACTTACTAGTTCTCAAATTTATTGAAGATGATATCCAAATCATTATATTGAAGCTTTATGAATATCTTACTGAAACTAAAATTAGATGATAAATGCTACCTCATAAACATTAGAAACTGAGTTTATCAGATGCTCAATATTCAGATGGACGCGTTAGAATATGTTACTACTAATTTTAATGTTTTTATATTGCTTTTTTTCTATTATCACGCTGCTAAATATTTTTTTAATAATTTCACGGCTTAATGACTGCACTGCACCAGATGGTAAGCGCAAATGGCGTCATTAGATGGCTGTCCCATGTCATTCGATAAAATTATGCAGGCCTGCTAAGATGCCTCTTCACACTATGGCGGAAGGACCCAGGGTTATATGAAGGAGGGAGCATGCATTACGGAACACTCTTAGTAAATTGATATGTACAAAGGCTATGTACGATTTGGATCACTGGTGTCAATCATCATGCATCCAGGTCCTATGTCCCCTGGATAGAGCACCGGGCATCCACAGTGACTCTTCATCTCGCACGGTCTTGAGCTGACTGCTTGATATCGCTCCAAGACTTTCCAGATTGGTGCCCAAAAGTTAACACCAGAAGTGTTATCTTTTTTTTATTATGTGTTTCCCTTCATTGTTAAATGAGAGTCAGGAATTTGTGCCCGATATGGCGATAGGCTCGCACCCTATCACATCGTGGGAAGGAATACTCAAGGCGTAACGCGGGTGTCCTGGTTCCTACCAGGGGATTTTTTGACTACCGTTAGTAGGAAAATGGCATGAGTTTATGTATGTCATCATCATCATCATCATATCAGCCACAGGAAGTCCACTGCTGAACATAGGCCTCCCCCAATGATCTCCACAATGACCTGTTGGAAGCGTCCTGCATCCAGCGACTTCCTGCGACCTTAGTCAGATCGTCCGTCCACCTTGTAGGCGGGCGTCCGACACTTCGCTTGCCTGTACGTGGCCTCCACTCGAGAACCTTTCGGCCCCAACGGCCATCGGTTCTACGAGCAATGTGCCCGGCCCACTGCCACTTCAACTTGCCAATCCTATGGGCTATGTCGGTAACCTTGTTTCTCCTACAGGATCTCCTCATTTCTGATTCGATCTCGTAGGGAAACACCGAGCATAGCCCGCTCCATGGCTCGTTGAGTGACTTTGAGCCTTTTAATGAGGCCCACAGTGATAGGCCACGTCTCGGTGCCGTATGTCATCACTGGTAACACACAACTATCGAAGACTTTCGATTTTAGGCACTGAGGTATTTTGGACGAGAAGACGTCGCGAAGTTTCTCGAACGCTGCCCAACCGAGTTGGATTCGCCGATTGACCTCTCTCTCGAAGTTGGACCTGCCTAACCGGACTACTTGTCCTAAATAGACATATTCGTCTACAACTTCGAGAGTCGAGCCCCCAACTCCAATGGGGGTGGGCACAACATGGATATTCGACATGATCTTCGTTTTATCCATGTTCATTTTAAGACCCACCTGTTGGGAGACTCGATTAAGGTCTTCGAGCATAGTGCTAAAGTCTTCCAGCGATTCTGCCAAGACTACAATATCGTCGGCAAATCGAAGGTGAGTAGTATACTCGCCGTTGATGTTGATGCCGAATCATTTCCACTGCAAGAGCTTGAAGGCATTTTCCAGCGCGGCAGTGAACAGTTTCGGAGATATGACATCTCCCTGTCTCACGCCTCTCTGTAGTGGAATAGCCTTCGTGCTCTGATCCTGTACTTGGACCGACATGGTGGCGTTGTTGTATATACACCTCAACACTTCAATGTACCGATAGTCTATGTGGCACCGCTGAAGAGACTGTAGCACATGCCCAGGTCTCGATCGAATCAAAGGCTTTCTCATAGTCCACAAACGCTAAACAAAGCGGCAAGTTATACTCCTCGGTTTTTTGTATAACCTGCCGTAGCGTATGAATATGGTCTATGGTACTAAAGCCTTTTCGGAAACCGGCTTGTTCGGGAGGCTGGAAGTCATCAAACTTGCCTTCGAGACGATTTGTGATGAACCTTGAAAACAACTTATAGACATGGCTCAGGAGCGAGATGGGCCTGTAGTTCTTCAGAAAAGTGTTATCACCTTTTTGAAGAACAGTACCACCACGCTCCTGCTCCATGCCTCCGGCGTTGAGTCCTCGAGGAGAACGGAATTGAAGAGCCTCTGAAGGACTTTTAGTATCGGCGTTCCGCCCGCTTTCAGAAGCTCTGAAGTGATTCCGTCCTCACCCGGCGCCTTGTTGTTTTTAAGTTGTTTGAGGGCCATCTCAATCTCAAACAGGCTGATGTCCGGGATATCATCGCTAAAGTGTCGGATTAACTCGGCTCTCGGGTCTTCGGCCGAGCTAACAGTAGGTTCGGCAACCGAGTTGTAAAGCTTTCCGCAGAACCTCTCGATTTCTCTTAATACCTCTGCCCTAGTCGATACCACGCGGCCATCATCCGTTTTTAGCTTAGACAACTGGCTTTGCCCAATAGACAAGTCTCTTGCAAACACTTTGGAGCCTCCGTTCCGCTCAATTGTCTCCTTAATACTCACAGTATTGTGAGCACGGACATCGTGTCGCAAGGACTTCCAGATTCGTCTATTGAGCCGCCGATATGTTTCGGCGTCAACGGAAGACTGCAGCGTCAAAGATCGACTTTCGGCCATGAGGTCAAGAGTCTGGATCGAGAGTTTTTGAGGTCTATCTCTACGGCGAGGTCTAAAATACTTAGATCCCACCGTATGGACAGCTTCTACCAAACCGCTGTTTAACTCGTCCACTGCAAGGTTTTCTTTTAGACAATCAAAGAGATTTGTCAACTCGAGTTGAAAGCTCTCGGGGTTTTGGATATGGGCGCGAGTAGGTCGGAGCGTAGACTTCATCAAGCGGCGCCTTTCTAATTGGACGTTGATATTCAATGTGTCCCTAACCATTCGGTGATCACTACCGGTTTTCACCCTGTTGATCACAGAGACATCACTGAACATCCGTCTATTCGTCGTCAAGATGAAATCTATCTCATTTCTCGTAGAACCGTCAGGACTCAACCAGGTCCATTTCCTGTGAGGCGGCTTCTGGAAAAAAGAGTTCATCGCGAAGAGTCCCTCTTTTTCCAGAAAGTCGGCCTGCCTCTGACCCCTGAGGTTCCGTTGCCCATGTCCAAATTGCCCCAATTTCAACTCTGCATCGCTTCTCTTGCCCAACTTTGCGTTGAAGTCCCCCATAACAACATTGAAGTAGGTTTTGGAAGTATGTATGGCCCGACTTATGTCTATACATCTCCTCTACTTCTTCTTCTGGGTGTGTCGAGGTCGGCGCGTATACCTGTATGACCTTCAACGAATATCTTTTTGATATTTTGAGTATAAGGTATACTACCCTGCTCGACACACTTGCGATGGATACGATGTTGTTGATGAGAGACCTGTGGACGAGAAGTCTGACACCTCCTCGGGACTGTTGGTCGTCCCCCCGGTAGAAGAGCAGGTTACCAGACTTCAGTGTTATCGTAACCTCCCCAGTTCTTCGGACTTCCGGTAACCCCAGAATATCCCAGTGTAACCCGCTCAATTCTTCTTCCAGTTCGACAATCTTCTCGTCTGTCCTCAAAGTGCGTATATTGTGTGTTACCAGGGCCAGTCGTCGTCGGGGGTGGTAGCCGGGGCCAACCCGGGGATTCTTAGCACCCCCTGCCCGACCGTAACCATGGCTGCTACCATCGCCAGGAATAGTGGGGCTGCCGGGGACTGGGGGCCTGGTAAATTTTTGTGTCGCCATTGCGGGGTATTTGCCAATACTCGCCACGCTTGGCAGGCGGGTTGACGAGCGCAGGAGGGGACTCGCGCTGACGACGCTGCTGCCCATCATCAACGGGGGAAAGGAAATAGGGTTTGTGAGTAGAGGATATAATGGGAAAGGAGAGTATGGCCTGTAGGAGTGGATACTGCAGTTATGGAAGGGAATGTTTGTAGTGACTGCAGTAGCTCGGGGGGCCGAGGTCGCGTACTCGTAGCACCTATTCTAGGACAGGCCATGACCACTAGATAGGAGCACCCCTGACCTAATGTATGTATGTATGCTATATTTTTTTGGACATCTAAGTAGAATCAAACACTTTTATTAAAGTATTCAATTATTTATATTCTTCAAAAACCAGCAACTCACTTAAAATTCTTATTTTGAGTAATGATAATAATAATGTTTATATTTATTTTACTTATACAGAAAAGTCACAGACACTTACTCCTGGGTAGTGCTGTGACTAATTCTCATATACGCTGTTTTCTTATTAATGAAAGTCATATTAAAAAAGTTAATATTTTTAATCCTTGCAGTATATATACTAGTATATCTCTCTCGTTTTTGTAAGTTCTTGTACCAAGAAATGACAATGATAACATATATCTTGCAAAAATGATTTCTAAGTACTAACTTCAGTCTGTATTAACTATACTCAGAAATGTGGCTTATAATCTCCACAGGACATTCAGGAATACTAAAATAGCACAATCTAGTTATAACCACTCCTTCGAACAAAGAAGTACACTTTGAAAGTTTTTTTCTTACAAAACCTGACCCTTTTTGCATGAGTGCCGATATGTATTGTACGTCTAGATTGCTATGATTCAGTTTCTAGGGCAGGGAAATAAATTATCATTTGTTATCGTAGGGCTGAGTATGCAATTTCATTATCTGATATTTACAAGGTAACTTTCAATATCAAAATTATAATGACGAGAATTTTCTTGCAAAAATATGATTGTTAAAAAGAGTATATTTTATCTAGTTTAAGACGCTATTTTAAGAATTGCTATTTTACCGGTGATAGGTCCCTTATATGTGAGACGCCGCCTATGTAGGCATCACCGCAATGTCTCTGTCTCCCGCCAAACAGCAGTGTAAATGCACTGTGGTGTTTCGTTTAGAAGGACATTGTAGCCAAAGTAACTACTGGACATATTGAGACTTAACATCTAACATCTCAGAATGGCGAGCGAAGTGGAATGCCAAGCATTGCTTTGTAATTAATAGTGTTGTTTGGTTTTGCTACTGTTCATGAGCCGTCACATCGCTTAACATCAGGCGAATGGGATGTTCGTCTCGCAGTTCAATGAAAATAAAAATGTTTTTTTAAGTTTTTTGGTACTGTCTAGCGTTTTTTAATATTAAACCAAATGATAAATAAACTAATCAAAATATTCAGCGTCAACATTTGTTTTGTGTAACTAAATAATTTAGGAACGTAATCCTAAAACATTTGATAGCTGGAACTCATCGCACAGCCGGAATTAAAACAACAACAATAAAAACGGTCCACCTAAACTCTAAACAAGTTAAAACAATTCGAAACAAAAGCCCGCTTGACTCCAGCAGTAAACCTAAAATAGTTGAGACAGTTCTATATTTCCATTAACGTTATCTTTAAATTGAACCTGTTCCGCAAACAGAAAGAGATTTGCGTTGTAACCTTCATAAAACCGTGTACGTCTGAAACATTCCCAAAAGGTTAGTTAAAAAACGCGCCACGTCCGCCCGGATTTTTAGTGATGAAACAAACTCGGCCAATTCAATCTGAATTCACTGCCCCAAAGTTTCGACGATACCTTTGCATGGTACAATCGGATCGAGCCGCCCGTACGGTCTATCTGCTGCCGTGATTGTTATTGCATCTAGTCGATTCTATTTTCTTTCTGCAGGCTTCTATTGTTGCTTTTTTGGACAGTTTGCTTTGACACATAGTGCGGTGATTGTGTTTTGGAAAAAAAAGTTGGATCAAATTTATTGGCAATGTTTGCGTGCTTTGAAGCGGGGGCAAGTTAAAGCTACGTTTGTGTTTACGTGTTTCGAGGAACCGAATTTTGATTTGAAACGATTTAAAATAATTGCTAATCCGGAAGGATATATTATTATGATGTCGATGTTACGATGTTCGAAGATAGTGGTATTATATTGTTAAACATTTATGTCTCTACATCTAAACATTCTTAAATCTAGTATAATTTTGAATAGATGTCTGGCTAATCAAACTACTTGAGTAATAGTACGATAGTCATCCAAAAAGCTATCACCGCATAACACTTCAACAGTTAAAATCCCTGGCAAGAATTCTATGCTTGATGTTTTTGGATGCTTGTTGGAAAATCATAAGCACGACTTTGAAGTTATATAAGCCATAAAAAGGAATATCTGTGTCAGTAAACGTTTCACAGCTGGGCACGTGCATCCTCTTCAGTCGAGAGTACGATTGAGGGGAGCTATGTGATATAGTCTACCATGCTGGCTTAGTGTGAGTTGGCAGAATTTACATACAACAGAAATTTTTACTAATCTGTCTTCACGCAGTTTTTCTTTCCCCTTTTAGTGTGTGGTGAATGAATATAATCAATACATACACAACTCCGAAAAGTCAGATGTGTGCTCTGGGATTTGAATCTGCGACCACCATGAACCACATTAATCCTTTAAAGAAATTATCAAACCCCTCTCGAAGACGAATCTTCCCTAACAAAAGATTATAATTAAAAAAACTGATCAACTTAATAAGTATCAGAGAACTGTACTCAATTGTTCAGGAAACAAAATTCCATCCCCCGACATAATAATACAAAAACAGCTTATAAAGAGTATCAACCAATTAAACCCAACAACTCGTAAACATGACAATGACACGCAAGTGATGAATTTGCAAAGTCCACCCAACAATATGACAGGTCCGACAAATGCCGTCAATAATTCATATTGCCGCGATCTTGTTCGACTGATTTAAAACCGAATACATCGCGAAACCACTGACGGAATACCGAATTAGCAAAAATAAAAATAGTTTTTGAATTTTCCGTTTCCACCCTTCAATATACACAGAGCCGATGGTCGTTACCAGCCGATTTGCGATAAAAAATATTTTATAGCATTCATATGTTTGGAACGGTATGCAAAAACGTGTTGTTGGTACGTTTTTTGAATTCGATAATGCTGTTTAGCTGCGTTGGTGAACGAGGATGTTCAGATAAAAGTGGAAATATTTATGTAAAAAAATGTAATAATTTTATTGGATTAAGTTGTAGAACTAAATTATGCCCAACATTATATTCATTTTTCACAACTATTTTTTGTTCTACGAGTAATTAAAATTACAGTACCATTAAAGTTTATTTTTCGGGCGTGTAGTCATCATGCTTTTCTTTATTTGATATGAATGACGAGACGACTATGCAATTTGCCAGATGGTGAACGATACGACCTTTCATGGACAGTAGTAAAACCAAACGACATCATGAATTACGAACTAATGCTTGGCATTCCACTGCGCTTACCATCCTGTGACATAAGATGTTAAGTGTAAATATGTCCTGTCGTTACTCTGGCTACAATATATTTCGAACTAGAACACACCGATGCACTTACACTGCTGTATTAATGGATAAATAAACACAGCGGTTCCATGCAACTAAAGATTACAATATCATAAGGCCCACAAGGTTTCATATAGTCCATTCTCAAAATTGGTCAAATAAATCATGAAAATCAACTCTTATAATGAAACATTATAGATACGTGACATAGCTACATATTAAAAATGTAATTAAGTAATCTTTACGACGTACTAAAATTTTATTTGAACACTTAATTTTTTTAATTTTACTGCTCATAAAGTATTGTTAATATATAATTATAAGGCAACATTATACTTTTTATTTCATTCAGATCCAAATATCTTTACAGAAAACTAACGTATAAATAGTCGGCTTATAATATGATCTCAGCTTATTAAACTTCTGGGTCGGACCTGTTTTAATATACGAGTATATCGTAATAATTAATTAATCAAGATTATTTAATTTCTACGGAGACAACATAAACTAATGAAAAATTTACTTGTAGTCTCGCGTAATTTGTATGCTTTAAAATATCATGTAAAATAGATATTGATGATAGTATTATGCTCATCGAAAACAAACTGACGTTTGATATTGTACCGCTGCGGTAAGTGCTACAATACGAGTTTAAATATTAAACAATACTGTTAAAAGACAAAGGACGTGCTCCATTGCAATCATGACCTACTACATATCCACGAACTACTAATTTAATCACAAAATTCCCAGCAACAAAAGACAAAACATACTCAAAACTAAACGAGCAAACCGCAAGCAATTAAGCTTACAGAATCCGCGGAACACAATTCACGAGCAGGCCACACGTAAGTAATAATATTAAAACAGTTAACAGTACCAGGCCCACATAAATCCACAGAGTAAAAACGTGAAGCAACACAATGTCCACGTAATCTCGTTAGCGACGCGCTAGGCGAGATACAGATTGAGAGCGCCCTTCTGAATTATTGATGAGTGCTCTGTACCGCCGACCGCTCTGCTTGTGATATAGTAATGACTTCGAAATTTTTTATGCGTCACATGAGATGCCCGAGTTGTTCCGTCAGACGTTTTAATAAATTTCAAATTAATTTTCGGTTGGCTTTGGGCGTGTTGGTGATTTATATTTTAATAGCTAACTTGATGTATGCGTTATATATTAGATTGGTTTTGAGAAGAGAATACGTAGTTTGAAATTGGTGATTTGATTGAGTTACCAAAAATCAAAATAGGTTAAAAATTATGTTTCAGTCTCATATGTTCATTCTTCTGCTACTCCTCTTTCATACAGAATGATTGATAATTCTTAAATGTGTGTGATCTAAAAAGTATTAATTAATAAATTGATGTAGGTAGTTAGTAGAATACGACTCTTGATATAACTAACACAGCTTAGCTGAAATGCAGGAGACAGCATGCAAATCTCGTCGGCGATTTTAAAATTCCACTGAAGTAATCATAATCTAGGAAAAGTTCTGAAATTAATGTCTACGCCTTTAAAACTAAAGAAGAACTAAGTAAAAGCAAATTTTATTCTACACAAAAAGGACAAACTAATGTTTTTAAGTGTTTGTAAAAAGTTATCGGGAATCTTTATTCAGCGTCAGCTTATTCAATCATAACACAGTTCCGGTATTGAAGAATTAAACTTTTATATAAAAATGCACCGCTGCACGATCAGGAAACTAGTAAAATTCATTCGATAACTTTCCCGCTCTCCTTTATTTACAAAATTTGACGTAGATAAACACAAGAAACTTTGAAAATTAAATCATTTTTCCCAGTTGTAGCATCTGCTAACAGCTGGCTGCGGATATTTTATACCATTGGAATGGAATTGAGCGTTATTTCTAGTTGATATATCTTTTAAGTGTTGAATTTATGGGAAATAGCATTATTCTCAGCTGTTACGGTGTCTGAGATTTATAAAATCTGCTTTTGTTTACGGTGCTTATAAACCAGACTGCCTCGGTGGCGTAGTTGTACTACGGTACGGTTACAAAGCTGAGGTCTCGGGTTCGAATCCCGGGTTGGGCAAAGGGATATTGGATTTTTCTATTCAGTATCAGCCCAGAGTCAGGAATTTGTGCCCGATATGGCGATAGGCTCGCCACCTATCACATTGTGGGACGGAACATACAAGGCGAAATGTGGATGCCCTGGCACCTCTGCCTACCCCTTCTGGGAACAAGGCGTGAGTTTATGTATGTATGTATGCTTATAAACCAGCAGTATTACGGAACCGAAAAATATGTTTCAAAACCTAATAATCAGTTCCCTCTCTCTTTCTTCAGCCACAATAAGTCTACCACGGAACATAGCATGACATTCTCATTGATTGCTCGAGGATTTCCACATCGACCTGTTGGAATCCGCCTGCATCCAGTCCCGTCTTCCTGGAACGTTAAACTAGGTCGTCGGTCTACCTAGGTGGACGACGGGGACTGCGCTTGCTTGTACGTATATCTTAATTCTTAATAATTTATTTCCTAATAATTAATATCTTGACAAATAACCGTTTTTATATCATTTTATTATAATGGTGGTAATTACTACATAGTATGTCCCTTTGGATGCTTAAATCTTTAAAACTACGCAACGGATTTTGATGCAGTTTTTTAATAGATAGAGTAATTCAAGAGGAAGGTTTATATGTATAATACGTGCATATTATTGTAGATAAATCTACAGATATAGGCACCCGAAGAAAGCGAAGCTAGGCCGGGCCGCTAGTTTGATAATAAAAGTATACGCGTAACCACCGTGACAAAAATAAACATGAAGCATCAATCGTCACCTTGAAAAACAATTCAAGGACAGTCTCTCGATGGATACAGATGTGACTTGATGGGTGGCTGTTACCATTAATGACACACATCCACGTTCCGTACTTCATTCGAATGGTGACAACCCACGCTATCCATTTTTCAGCGGAGCAACACCTACGTACACACTTTCGCTAAATGTCTGCAGATTTAAGTGAATTAACAAATGTTTTTTGTTTTTAAGATATGTACATAAGCTTTAGCCCATATACCTCCTACTGTAGAGCATAGGCCACCTCTATAATCAAGAGTACAATTGAGAGAGGTTAGGCCACATAGTCTACCACAGTGCCTAGTTCAGGTCGGCGAGTTTTTCATACCATATAAATTCTTCTGAATTGTATGGTATTCAGGTTTCCTCATGATGTTTTCCTTCGTCGTTATAGTGTGGTTGACTATCTCTACACACCTGACTCCGAAAAGTCAGAAGAGTGCCCTGGGATTTGAACCCACGACCACCGTAAACGTCTTATCACCTTGCACATTCTTTAGATAGACTTTATCCTAAAGAACATAACACGCATATACACTAAAGCACGGTTTGATGATAATGAAAAAAAAACCTTTATTTGTATGTTTATTATTTACGAATATCACGTAGTATCAGAACAAGGTTAATGTTTGCATTGAAAAGCATAAGATATTCTATGCAACCGTTAAATAAATATCTAAATACACGTTCATCATGAAATAATAAATCTTAGCTGCCTTAAAACTTCACAAAACATTTTTCTTTACCGAATTTTGAACAAAATGATTTTCTTCACCGATACTTTAAAGAATCTTTATCATTTAATCTAATTGATTTGGCAAACATTCTCAAGTTAGCAGTCTCAGTAAAAAAAAAAAAACATCGTTTACCTTATAAAAGTTATTTGTATAATAGCAGGGGAAATACTTAAAGTAATTACCTCTGGCCGGGATCTCGAAAATACTGTTTCCTTTTACGAATTCGCTCTTCTAAATAAAATGTATACGATATTGTGTTGTTAGTTTAAAAGATGGAACACCGAAGCGTCAGATCGCTTTTCATTTAGAAATATTTTAATATCTTATTTATATTTTTGGCTTTGAAATCTTTTTGTAGATTTATTTATGAACAGATTTGAGGCAAGCTTGGATATAGTATTAGGACGGTACATTTTTGCAAAGTATCAGTGAAAATATCAATTATGTGTAAGATTTTAGCTTTAAGTGATGTTCTCTTCATGCACTTGGGTTCGGCACCTCATATTTTTTTATCCCAGAAGGGGTCGGCAGAGTGTCACACCTACAATTCGTCGTGTATGTTCGGTTCCACTAATCACATATCGCCGTATTGGGTGCAAATTCCTCACTCCGGGCTGATAATAAATAGAAAAATCCAATATCACTTAGGAGACCCGAGATTCGAACCTGAGATATTTGTAACGGTACCGTAGTAGAAGAATGCCACTGAGGCATCACTTTATAAACGTTAAAAATATTAACACACATAATATGCTGAGGTGTGATATGAATCCATGACTTCCAATTTCGTAATTCCTAATACTTTAAATTGAGACAGTTGTATATTTGTCTTTTTCAAAATTAAAAGCAAAACTGGGAACTTTGGAAACCGCGTGCAAGAGTCTAGATCGATTAATCCTGATATCATGTTTGAAAACTGATTCAATGTGACGGCATTTGAAACAAACAGATGGATATGAGGGAATGAGTTCAGGACAAATGACGATCGCGGATTGTGGATGTCGGTTAGACACGTAATGGATGCAATTATCGGCCTGTCCGACACAATTCCAATGAAATGCAGATTACTATTCAACGGTTTCTTTTATATGGGGTAGAATTGAACACGGATTGGAATACTGAATTAAAGAATGCAGTTATGAAAATTATCGAAGCAATTTTAAATGGAAATATTTGTTTTTGAGTTGATGATGGTTTGAATATTTAATTATATTAATTATTGATGCTAATAATGTATTCTCGATACAAATTGACTTTTTCAAAGGAATAATTGATACACATTTTTCAGATCTGTTTTATTTTTATGTCATAAGGGAAAAACAAGTACTAATATGATTCACCTTATGATAAGTGATAACCGCTGCCCATGAACATCTGCAACACCATAGGGTATAGAGGTGCGTTGCCGGCCTGTAAAGTTCGCTTCTTTTTTAAAGGCGCCAATTGGTATTTGTCCGGAAATGCTGCCGCTGACAATTGGTTCCACAGATTTGTACTTTGTCTTAAAGTTATTTGTCGTTTCAATTCTCAAATTAGTATGTAAACAAATGATCTTAATAATGCCAAATTTCAAATTTACCTTATTATTTTTATTGGGGGGTGAAGTTGTTCGCGTCCGTAGGAAGCCTGCCCTATGTTACCCTGCACGTGCCCCCCGGGTGGCGCTAAACGAACAACAACGCCGAGTAACAGGCGGCGGTAAACTAACCTGTTTTGAGAGGCTGCAGCGGCCTTGGGGGATTAAATACCTCCTAAAATGTCTGGTCATAGTCAGGGATACCCAGTGCAACTTCTGCCGAAAGTTGTATTGTGGTATACGGGTATGCGGCCCGGCTTCCCGAGCTGCTACTGTCTCTGGCCCCCTCCCGTAGAGACAGTAGTATCCCTCTCCAAGTCTGTTTCGGCGAGGGCGGCAACCCAATGCAGATATTGCGAAAGGGCTTGGTACACTCGGCGATACAGCAAGGCAAGGTGGATGGCCTAGGGCGACGGTAGAGGGCGTACAGTTACCGTTGGCCAGACACATCATCCGACCTCTTTTCCAGTCGTAGCGGTTCACCGTTGCACTGAATCGGGAAGGGGGAGGACGAGTGTGTGCGCCTGCGTATGCGCGAACGCTTGCGCACCTTAATATATCCTGCGCAACTGACCGCTTCCGATATATGGACTCCGAGTACGTTAAGTCCTATGGCGATGGGGTGAGGTAGAGAGGTTCGGCGCGATGCAAGCCGGACTTTGTCCGATACCTGCACATAGGCGGCCTCAGGGGCGTGAGTACACGTCGTGGTCGCTTTTGCATTGCATGTTTGGGACGACAATACGAATTCGGCAGCACCTGGGGTGACAGAGCAGCCCTATTTAGGGAGGCACTGCTCTCCTTGCTCAGCCGAGGAGGGGGCTAGAAAAGGTGTCCTAAAAAAATGCTCGTCCCGACCTGGAAGGTGGTAGTAACCGCGGCTGCCACTGCATCAATCTAATTCGTGGTTGACGTATCAGAAAGAATAAAACTCTCATGAAACCACCTATTGTGACATTTGGCGCGTGGAACGTAAGAACGTTGATTGACAGAGATGACAACGCCTGCCCGAGCGCAAAACCGCTATTGTAGCTCGGGAACTTCGTCGCTATAATGTGGATGTGGCTGCACTCAGCGAAACGCATCTCGCTGATGAAGGAGAGCTGGTGGAAGTTGGAGGTGGTTATACTTTCTTCTGGAAAGGTACCCCTTCATCCGAACCTCGTAGGTCTGGGGTAGGATTTGCCATCAAAAATCAATTAACAAAGCGACTTCATGAATGTCCTGTGCACATCTCGGACCGCGTTACCACCTTATATTATACCTTAATGTCATCAGTGTTTATGCCCCAACGCTGGACAAGTCTGATGATATCAAGGACAAATTATATGAGGAATTATCTCAATGCCTTAACAAAATTAATAGTAAAGAGCAGATATTGCTGCTAGGCGATTTTAATGCCAGAGTTGGCCGGGACTATGAGGCTTGGCCTGGAGTTCTGGGTAGACACGGAGTCGGCAACATGAATAGCAATGGTCAGTTGCTGCTCAGTCTTTGTGCTCAATACGACCTTGCGATATCGAACACTATGTTCCGGCTTGCCGCCAAGCACAAGCAACGTGGATGCACCCGCGGTCTAAACACTGGCATTTGATAGACTACGCTATCATACGACAACAAGACATCAGTCAAGTGCAAGTCACCCGCGTTATGCGCGGTGCACACTGTTGGACTGACCATCGACTCATAGTCACTAAGTTAAGACTCCGCCTCCGCTGGCCTCGAAGATCCATAGATAAAAAGCCTGCGTGTGTAAACGTGGATAGGCTAAAGTACTGCCAGGCTAGAAAGGAATATGCTGAAGCCATATCGGGAAAGCTGTGGCCTACAAATGAGGCGGATGATGTCGGTGCTGCTTGGGGAACTCTGTCTAGTCACATTATGGAAACCGCTTCAGCTACATTGGGTACTAAATATCGGCGTAACGAAGACTGGTTCGATGACAACAATGAGGCTCTCAGAGCAGCATTCGACAAACATCGAGAGCTTTTGCGACAGCACAGTAGAAGAGGCGGAAGCACTGCGTTGGTCAAACCGAGTGACCAAGAATTGCGCAAGCTGTCTCGTCAGATAAAAGATAAGTGGTGGCAGGATAAAGCTTGCCAAATGCAGTGGCTTGCTGACACTAAACAGCTTGGGGAGTTTTACTGCGAGGTGCGAAAGCTGATTGGTATTTCCTACCGAGCAAAAGTACCCCTGAGGTCTTTAGATAGTTCACACCTCCTCACTAGCAAGAAGGAAGTACTAGTACGTTGGGCTGAACACTTTAACACTTTGCTCAACGTGGATCGATCAGCCGATCTGCAAAACATCAGCTTAATGCCTCAACTCCCTTTATGTATCGAACTGGATGAACCACTGGCGCTTGTCGAGGTTGTCACATCCATCAGGCAGCAGAAAAATAAGCGGGCAGTTGGCATTGACCACATACCAAGCGAGCTTTTAAAATACGGCGGTAAGAATTTGCACACGTCGGTGTGGAAACTGTTTGTTCGAATGTGGGAGGAGGAGCGAGTACCAGTCGATTTTAAATTGTCTCGTTTTAGTGCTCTCTACAAAAACAGGGGTGACCGATCCGACTGTAACTCATATCGCGGCATTTCACTTCTATCAGCTCCTGGAAAGGTCTTTGCAAGAGTTCTATTGAACCGCCTAAGGGACCTATCAGAAAGGATCCTGCCTGAAACCCAGTTTGGCTTCCGACCTAACCGAGGCACATGTGAAGCTATTTTCTCGGTGCGTCAACTTCAGGAGAAAAATAGAGAGCAAGGACGTCAGCTGTACCTCTGCTTTGTTGACTTGGAGAAAGCATTCGACAGTGTGCCTCGCGAAGCCCTCTGGATGGTACTGAGAAAGCTAGGATGCACAGAAAAGTTTGTGAGACTTCTGCGACTCCTGCATGACGATATGCAGTGCTGCGTCTCCATAGACGGCGAACAGTCCGACTTTTTCCCCGTTACCTGTGGGGTTAAGCAAGGATGCGTACTAGCACCCACACTGTTCGCTCTATACTTTGCAGTAGTAGTCAAGGACGTCCTACAGACTGTTTCTGAAGGGGTTCGCATTCGCTTTCGCACCGATGGCAGTCTTTTCAACTTGGCCAGACTTAAGGCGCGCACCAAAGTCTCGTATGCATTGATCACAGAGATCATGTATGCTGATGACCTGTGTTTCTTGGCAGAATCCCCAGACGGCCTGCAACAGCTAATGTCCACTTTCCACAAAGCATGCTGCAATTTGGCCTAAAGATCAGTGTCAAAAAGACGGAAGTGATGTCCCTAGACATCCATGGTCGTGAGACACTGACCATTAAGCTTGGTGAGGACGTGCTGAAACAGGTCGATATATTTCGTTATCTGGGGAACACTATAACAGCTAAGTGTGACCTTGATACTGAGATCAACAGCAGAATAAGTGCTGTAGCTGGAGCATTTGGAAAGCTGTGTTCTAAGGTCTTCTGCTCGCACGACCTTAAGCTGGCGACTAAGATTTCGGTTTACATGGCGATTGTGCTGCCAAACCTTCTCTATTCTTCCGAGACCTGGTGTGTGTATCGTCACCATATACGCACTCTCGATCGATTCCACCTAAAATGCCTGCGCTCCATCATGAAGATCAGATGGTCCGATCGGGTGCGTAATACCGAAGTTTTAAGACGCGCTAATGTTGGTGGCATTGAGGCATATTTGATGCGTCGGCAACTACGGTGGTGCGGTCACGTATCACGGATGGCGGAGGAGAGAGTGGCGAAGCGCATCTTTTACTCTGAGCTAGAGGAGGGCAAGCGAAAGCATGGCGGACAACTCCTCAGATATAAGGATGTTCAGAAACGTCACATGAAAAGATGCAATATAGAGCCCTCTCGCTGGGAGAGTTTGGCAACACAACGACCGGAGTGGCGCGAAATGGTGAAGAAGCGAATTCGCGTATTTGAGGAACAGCGTTTAGCTGACCTCGACGCCAAGCGCGATGAGCTTAAAGCCCGTCCGCTCGCCGCTATTCACTTCAATTATGAAAGCGGTAAGCTCACATGCCCACTTTGTGCAAGGGAGTTTGTTGCGAAAATCGGCAATATAAGCCATCTCCGGGCGCATCAGCGCCAAGCCCTATAAGGGGTCGAAGTAGTCGCCATGGCCGTAATCGGTCGGATTACATTACATTATTATTATTATTAAATTTATAAGACGACTTTATTAAGAATATTATTCCCTTACTGTTCAAACAATTAATTACATGCGGAAAGCCTCCAGTCTATGTAATGTAATATTCAACAATCTACTCTCACAATTCACAATTGATTAGGCTTGCATCGGCGCACGCAGTATGACAATAATAATTAATTACAATATGTATTTATACGCTTCCGACTACCTGTTATATAATTAAGAAAACAAAAGTGGGGAATTGCTTCTATTATTTTATATTCGTTATGTTTAAAAAGTATTACTAGTAGTTATATTATGGAGACTTTATTTTTTAGATTGCGGTAGATGATAGCGTCTCGTCATTGACACATTTATTGCGACCATTTCATTTCAATCACATCAAGAACTAAGTATTATAAAAAGTAGGAATAGTTCTTCGTAAATACGTGTTGGTCTAAAATGTTTTTATTTTAATATAAATATTAGTGCATAATATTATTTATTTTATTTGATATTAATTTAGAGACAACTTCCGAGACGAATGTTCTATGTGACTTTGTGTTTCCATGTTTGATGAAATAGGAAAAACCGATAGTGAATTTCCAGGACTCAGAATCAAGCGATGCATTGATCTTTAGCTTCTGCTACCCCTTTGAAATGCAGAACGTTTTTGTATATAAATACTACCAAAACACACAAATTTATTATACCAATATTTTAAAACCATTCCAAATTATTTGAGGACAAGAAAGATAAAGAAAATTACAAGCTCAAGCAGATTACCAGAAAAGGTATGTCCAGCATCAAAGCTAACAGGATAGTGGCTGAGGCATGAGCGTGTTACGGTAATGCTGTAATGGCTTCAGATGTTATCGCGTAATGTCGGCACAAATTGAGCTTCCTCGCAATTAGCCCGCGTAATGGTCCCGGAGTGGATATATTCGGATGCAGGTGGCTTGTGTCTTAGTTATGCTCTGTTTTTTGGTGTGACGTTATTTTAGAAGAGAATTCGTTCTTTGTATCTTATTTAGAATGAAAGAAAGAAAACAAATATCTTTGTCACACAAGACAACGCACACACTCGTTTATCATAGTTTTACATACACCAAAAAAAAAGAGTTCGCACGTCGCATCGATTTCACTCCTTATTGTCATAATCATGATATGTAAGAAATGGTACAGGTTATACCTACTGTTATCTCAGCATGATTTTATACGACAGAGAACCGACGTTGTAAACATAGCACATAGCTAAAGCAAGATAAAATGGCAGTGGGCTGGCGACATCTGTCGAAGAACCGATAACCGCTAGGATAAACGTGTTCTTGAGTGTAGACCGCGTCTTAGCAAGCGTAGTGTAGGGCGCCCTCCAGCTACGTCGAGTGACGATTTGCGAAAGGTCGCTGGCAGATGCTGGATGTGACAAGCAAGGATGGGAAAATGGTGCAATTTGAAGAAGGCCTTTGTCCAGCAGATGTAAACAATATAAGCTGCCGAAGATGTTATACTGTTTATAATGTTTATTCGGCAAGATACTGACCACCTTGTACATGGTGGAAAATATCTCCCACATAAGTGGTTCGCAATCCTGGATCATTCCGCACAAATGGAGAAGCCGACATAATTTTGATGACCAGTAAAAAGCAGACTAATCTAGCCATTTGAGTGTCTATCTGGGCATCATCAATAATGGTTGGATGGGTTACGATGACTTCAGTTATCGTGTAATGTCGGCACAAATTGAGGTTCATCGCAATTAGCCAGGGTAATGGTCTCGGACTAAATATTTTCGGATGCAAGTGGCTTTAGTCTTAGTAATGCTCTAATTTTTGGTGATACGTTGTGTGTGAATGGATAATTATTTTGTATCGGTGGAAATTCTAATGCGAGGTTACGTTTGGATTTACTGAAGTTGAAGGTGACGATGATTTTATAATATTCTTATTAACAATAATAATGTAAAAAATTCATACTACTATCTATCAAACAAACTAAAATCCGATTGACGCGTCAAGTTAGAAAAATCTTTGTGATTATGCCTTCAAAGTGTACCCACATAAATCTATTTCAGGGACAGAAATATACCACAAATCAAAGACTTGCCGCGAATTAAAATCCGAGAGAAAACTTCACATGTCATTTGAATAATGATTTGCAATACTCTGCTTCAGTAATACCGTATATGGCGATAGAGCTCGTGTTATATATATCAATATGTGATATGACTTTTATATGTTTATCTCAAATAACATAATTTTGGAGTGGCTTGATATTATATTGATAGTAGAGCGGAAGAATTTTAAAATCAACTTTATGATTCAATTGAAAAAAGAGGTTATTATTTCCTATAGGAATCTTATTACTTTGTTATTCTGTATTGAATATTTTATAGAGTAATAAAAAAATGAAATATTTATTAAAAATTAAATAAATTATATAACAAAATACAACTTAACCCTTATACATTATGAGATCATACATTTAGATTAAGTTTGCACACATGTAAGTTCTTTGTTTACTTCTAATCATTATTAAAGTAGTTTCCCATTGGTGGTACCAAACAGACGGAAAAAATTACAGCCTCATGCTGAACTAAACAGCACTCAAGCATCTATAAGTACCGAATATAATTATCTACATTCCATGTTATTTTTTACACTGCTGTTTGGCAGGGCAAAAAGACATAGGCTGTGTAGGTACACACCCGGCCCAGAGGCCATCTGGGTATGTATGTATGTATGTATCAGCCCATATACGTCCCACTGCAGGGCACGGGCCTACTCTACAATCGAAATTACGATTGAGAGTGGTTAGGCCATATAGTCCACCACGCTGGCCTAGTGCGGGTTGGCGGACTTACATACCATAGAAATTCTTATAAATCGCTATGGTATGCAGGTTTCCTCACGATGTTTTCCTTCACCGATTTAGTGCGTGGTGATTGACTGTCAATACACACATGACTCCGAAAAGTCAGAGGTGTGCCCTGGGAGTCGAACTCACGACCACCGTGAACATGTTGGCAGCCGCGTCTAGTCCGTTTACCAACAGGCCACCACGCACTTACCTACTACTGGGTACCTACCCATGTGAGAAGGTATTTCATCCAGCAGTAAATGTGTATCCTACAATCTATACATACCTACCGTTCACTACAGTTCAGTAGAGCTTGCTTATTACTCCGATGCCGGATAATTAACCTCATTAGCGGTTACCTGCAGATTCTGATTAAAATTTGTAATCACGAACACGAACGCCGTACCGTTCTTCTAGTATCGTATATTATAAAAACCGATATAATAACAGGAGATTTGATATTGCTTGAAGGAAAAATGCGTGTGAAATATGTAGTTTAAATAATACTATGTACTTGGAAATATATTTTTGTTGGATGACAAAAGAAAGTGATCACATTCATCTCATGGACTTAAGATTTTAATAAAAACTATTTTAGGTAATGGTGACAGTTTAATGCGTAACCACTCTCAATCGTATTCTGATTTGTGGAGGAGGCCCGTGCCTTGCAGAGGAAGATAATATATGGGTTGACTAAGTGCAGACAGTTTAAGATAGATTTTAAGGAAATTATCATATTGAGGACCCTGTGACTAGTAAACTTCGCACTATTTTCGGCTTACCTCATATTCTCGGAACTAGATAAACCATTAAACACAAAAACAACGTCGAATAATCTTCTTCTATATACTAACGGCCTTTTGCATAGCCAGTACATAAACCTTAGTTAGTTATCAAATGTCTTGTCCCTGTAGAACGACTTTTGAATTCAATGATCCATGACGCAGTAGGTTAGATGCCTGCTGTGAAACCTGAAGTCGCGGGTTCGATTCCCGCACCGAGACAAATATTTGTGGGACCCACAGGTATTTGTTTCGGGTGTGGTTGTTTTTGGCACCGAAAAGTCTCCTCATAGTTGTAGTCTCTCCTGATACCCACGACACGAGACTCGATTTTAGTGTGGGGCCCAGGAGTAAGCATGTAACTTGGGTGTATTTATTTAGTAGGGGAGAAGACAAAACATTCCATAACTAAAATAGGTTATGAACTGTCTTTGAATAAAGCCATAAGATTATTAATACAAGTTTTAACATTAAAATCACGATCAGCACTGCAACTTCCTTAAACAATAAGCGCAAATACGTACCGTATTATGCACCCTCAAACACACGCCCAGTTTGCTCAACCCCGCTTCATAAGGCGAGTCAGCAAAAACGAAACAGTCAAGTTTCCGCCCCGGTAATTAATAAATAATCTGTACTCCCAAGTTTGCGATCATTTCGACGAAAGTTGCCCTAATTACCTCTTAATCTGCCGTTGATCGAAAACGATTTGCTAGTTAATTCATTTTATTCTTAATTCGGGCTTTTGGATGGCGTTTGATTAATTGATTGAATTTTAATCAGCGTCTTTGGCAGCGGTTTTGGCTTCTTTGAGTTTGTTGTTCTTGATTTAGAGGGTTTTCTGTGTTTTAATCTTGTTTTTAAAGTCTTTTTAAAATATATTTACAAATTATGGTCGTAAGATTCAGAACGTATCTCGATCATTTTATAATGAATGAGTTATGCAAATTATATGATATATAGTTTTGGTAAAGATTATATAACGAATAATTTGTAACCTGAAAAATTTATTCTTTTTAAATCAGAGGATTGGCAATATAATTATTAACGTAAATAAACTCACGCCATTTTCCCAGAAAGGGTAGTCTAAGAAACCCACGTCTCACTTTGCATGTTTCGTTCCACTATGTTATAGGGACGAGTCTACTCCTATATCAGACCCATATTCCTGATTCCAGGCTAAAAATTTTATGAAAAAATCATCTCGATTTCAGTCATTATATTATGATATGAATATTTTACCAGTGGCACATGTGAGTTATGTTAAATGTATTGCATAGGTTCAGCAAACGAACAGGTCACCTGATGGTAAGTGATCACTGCCACCCATGAACATCCAATGCTTGGATCATGGATATGTTGCCATCAAATCCGGGATAGGAACGGAAAGGATGAAAGATGAGAAGATGAAGATGGTATTGGGCATTTGGCACCTGCCTATACAAATAGTCCCTTTTAAGCAATGTTCAATGGCCAAAATGACCTCAAACTTTAATCATCACACAGACTAGGCACCACGTACTTCAAATAACATTAACAGAACACATAAGACACGATCCGACAAAGTTTTTTATGCGGAAGTCGAAGTTCAGACAGGATTCCTTAATTAAACTTATAAACTTGATACGGCTGTTACATTAACTAAATGAGATGGTTTTATCAAAGGCCCTACAGTCGGGGAATTTTCCGTTTGCTTTCACTGCGCGCCGCTCATATGAAGACGTGGCTCATGAAAGATGTAATTAAACAATTTTCGCATCACGTGCATTTTAAATAAATAAAATAAATAAATAACACCCAACAGTCACATACATAGTCCTGACCCCACACTAAGATCGAGTCTTGTGTCGTGGGTATCAGGAACTACGAGAGACTTTTCGGTCTCACAAACACCCAGACCCGGAAGAAATATTTGTGGGCCGCACAAACATTTCTCTCGGTGCGGGGATCGAACCCGCGGCCTCTCGTTTCACAGGCGGCGTCTAACCAACTGCGCCACGGAGGCTGTCAAAATTTTATTTTAATATGTCACATACTAGTTTTTTTTTTTTATTGCATTCAATGGTGAGACGAGCAAGCCTTTTATCTGATGGTAAGCGATACTCATGGACAGTAGCAAATCCAAACAGAACTATGAATTAGTAATGCATGGTATTCCACTGTGCTCGACATCCTAAGACATAAGTCGTAGTGTGAAGAGACATCATAGCAGGCCGGCATAATTGTATCTATTGGCATGGAACTGCCGTCTGATGCCAATAGATACACTGCCTGGACGGCATATACGCTTACCATCAGATGCAATGTAGCCACTATACCGGGACAGAATGAAAAAAAAAAGAAAAAATAAATAAATAAGATGCTATATCTCAATATGTCCCGAAGTTACTCTGGTTAAAATGTGCATCGAAACGGAATACCATATCACATTTACACTACTGTTTGGCGTGAAAATAGCCATTGCGGTGGTCCTACCAACGCAGCTTCTCACACAGAGAGACCTACCACCGATAAGTGTTTTAACAACCATTTTGTCCAATATTTAGACTTTACATAAAACCGCTCCGACAACTAAAAGGGTGGTGTTCACATATTCATATAACTTGTTACTTTAGAAAATGTGCTGATCATGATATCAATAAAGAAAGGTTTTGTGTAAACATCCTTTTTTCGCAAAAAGAGCGGACGTGAATCTCTGATATGCAAGTTTTTCGGATCAATTGTTTTTAGAGACGTAGTAGTTACAATGAAGCCTACGTATACATGCGGATCTAAAAAAGAATTGGAAATTCAAATTTCATTTTTATATGCAAAACGCAAAACTGCCTCAGCGTTTTGCAAATTATTCTGATCAATCTTTGACTACAGAGATTTGACAGCTGGGCATAGACTTCATCCAACGAATCGGGGCCCGTGTCAACTATTTTTTTTTATACTGGCCTGGCATAGTGGCGGCATTGCACCTGATGGAAAGTGCCAATGCCGCCCAGGCAGAGTATCTATTGGCATCGGACGGCAGTCCCATGCCAATGGAAACAATTATGCCGGCCTGCTAAGGTGCCTCTTCACACCGCGGCGGAAGGACCCAGGATTGTAGGAAGGAGGGAACACGTGCGCCGGCAAACAATTCCACAGCCTGACGGTGCGGCACAAAAACGAATTTGAGAACCGTTTGGTTCGCGCCGGGATGGTGTGGACCGTCAAGCTATGGCTTCGCAAGCCAGCACGCGTGGTTCTGGTTAGGAATGGAGAGGAGGGGAGCAAGTTGAACAATTCTTCAGAGCACTCACCGTGATACAGGCGGTAGAACACGCTTAGAGAGGCGACATCTCTCCGGAGTTGTAGCGACTTCAAGTTGCTCGTAACATCTGCATCATTCACAATGCGGATGGCCCGCCGCTGCAATTCATCCAAAGCATCGAGCAGGTACTGGGCAGATCCATCCCAGAGGTGCGAGCAGTACTCCATACCCGGCCGGACCTGCGCTTTATATAAGCGACAAAACTGACCGGGCGTGAAAAACCGACGCACCCTGTTCAGGACTCCAACCCTGCGTGATGTGGCAGATATTACGCCCTCTATGTGATTCCTTGGATTGAGATCACAGCGGATATCCACACCAAGGTCATATTAATTGACATGGACCGTTTAGGCGGTCAACTTAGTGACTTGCTGCTAGTAGCCTGTAAATATATTTTTTCCACGACCTATGTGGTCCACTATTTATACGTATAAATTATATGAAATGAAAATACTTTCTTGAATCTTTAAAATGTTAGACATTAGATTCAGTCACTTTATTTTTCTCTACGACCCGGTTCACAAGGTTATTTTTGCCAGAGAAGAACGGGCAAGACGCTATCGTTGTTTTAAAACAAGTCTACAATATTATGATTGTACAGGAGTCGCAGCTTAGCTGAATTCAGAGCAGTTACTAAACAATTTATAATAATTGATTAATAATAATATTGATATGTATTTTGTACGGTTATGTAAAGTTAAGTGTAGTCATCCAGAACATAAATTGTTCTGGGTGACTACAGTTAACTTTACAACTGTTCTGCCATAGCAATAAATAATTTTAAAAAATGGGTACATATACATAAATATATACATTTCACTGATATTATAAAGGTGAAAGTTTGTGAATATGGATGGATGGATGTTTGTTACTCTTTCACGCAATAACGGCTCAACTTAATTTGATGAAATTTGGTATAGGGATATCTAACACCCTGGATTTAACGCATAGGCTACATTTTTCCCAAAAAATGTAGCATCCCTTGGGATGGTTTTGGAATTAAATGTACATAATATTTGCTACACGGCTTGATTGATTTTCATGAAATGTGGTATAGGGATTGCTGACACCCTAGATAACACATACGCATCTCTTTATCCCGAAAAAATATAGTATTCCCGTAGGATAATTCAGAAATTCAAATATAAATACTCTTTCAAATTCGAATGGGTGGCACGGGTTAGGAGAGGGCAGGATTGCATGCTTTTCGGAATGGGACTATATAGGGATATAAGTGGACTGGAAACATAATCGACGGCTCACGGGAAATACAGTTAGTATGTGAAATAATATATATGTTATGGGCCAAGTGATTAATGCGGGCAGTATTCATAATGCCCGGGCATTATGAATATTGCCGAGCCATATCGGGCCAAGTGATTAATTACAATCTAAACTCACCTATTTATCACATTGCCCGGGCATTATGAATATGGCTACATGATAATCGGGCAATGTGATTAATAGGTGATTTTTTACGTAGTGCGCTGCCGCATTGTCGCATCTGCGATAGACCCATAAATGTGGTGGTGGTTTTTTAACGTCCGAAATATTATCTTCAGAAGAAAATTAGTGTACCCACTTAATAGATCAGGTAGGTCGACTGTGCCCCAAAAACGACTCGGAACACCCCGACTTCACGTAGTCTTTTGGCTACCGACCCTAGAGTGTATATAAAAAGCCTGAGGCGCGGAGGAAGAGCAGCTCCCGCTCGCTGTAACGAAGGATAGGCAACCGTGCGAGCCGTAGCGGCTGAGGCTGGTAGCCGGAGGCGAGCAGCAAGCCGAAGCTGCGGAGGTGAGCATGGGTGCCTATCTTTTGTTACGCAAGGGCGAAGGGGCTGAACTTCCCGTAGCGCCGGAGACGATGCAGAAGCTAATTTGTATTTACAACAAGTGTTTTAAGGGTTAGGTTGCTATAATAGATATTTCTCAGGAATAGTGCGTTACCTTTTCATGGGAGTGGTACCAGGGGAGGTGCGACACTCCCCCTCCCCCACTACTCCTCCCAACCCACCCCCTCGTGCTGCCCTATTCTAAATTCTACCACTTCGGCTCATTGTTTTGATTTTGATTCGATTTACATCACTCTGCCCAATAGGCACTTGGCATTATTCATAGTGCCCGGGCAATGTGATAAATTGATTGGTTATAATCACATTGCCCGCTCTTATTGGGCATTATTCATATTGCCCGGGCATTATGAATAATGCCCGATTAATCACTTGGCCCATAACATATATATTGCTGATGTGGACTAATGTTATAACAACTGGACTCAAAAGCTACCGACCGCTAGTATACGTATACAATATACATACATGCATGTTTCACCCCAAAATTTAATAGATTCGAGCACAACACTATAACCAGCATAACTTTTATATTTGATCGACTTGCCAACATAAAAGAAATATTTCATGAAATTCTTGAGCGCAGCTCAGAAATAAACAATTATGATTCCAGACAAGTCCTAGAATGCTCACAAGAATCCCTGTGTTTACTCGGATTTCGACCTCGGTAAATATTCGGCCGGCTTTTTTCCAATGTGTGTAGTGACGTGAAAACAGGACAAAAGACTTCGGGTTCAATTCAAAGGATAATCAAATAGTTTACGGTCGAGAAACATTTTCGTTGCGTACTTTTAGAGTCACAGGTTTATTTATACTCACAATACTTCTCGAAGTTTCTCTCTTTGACAGATCATTTGTGGAAAATGAAATGGGCATGCATCGAAGTTTTACATCTGCGAAACAACGCCGAGAGCCTTTTGTAACATATGGAAGGGTTAAAGGGTTGATGTTATGAGTTCTGTTGAAATATTTACAATAAGGCCCCGATACAGGGAAATTGTGTTGTAGCAAATGACTGTGATTTTATGTCGGGAGAAATGCCTTAGGGAAATGGGTTTTTCTTTATCGCAATCTTCAATCGTTGAAGGGTTAAGTCATTTTGTGGAGGAGTTTAAAAAAATGTAAGTTTATTTAAAACTAAAATTGAATAATATAAGAAAAATAAGTAATTTATTATTCAGTAGACAGTTGACCATTTTAAGCTAACGCAGATAAATCGCTTACTTAACAACAACCTGTCCGCTGATAGTTTTAGATAAACTCACATCACTAAAAATAAGTATGAATTTAAGTTACCATTATGCATGCGGCTCATGAACCGCATTAAAATAATAATGAGCATTCCAGTGAATTAATCTAAAAATAATCTAAATTCAAATCACATTTCGGCCGCAAACAACATTGTGCTATTCAAATTCGGAATCGTATCCGGCTAACCAATCCTTACAATCTTGCATAAACCACCTGATCAGTATTGAGGACAATAACCCGGCTAAAATTAGCAGACACTGTTACGTGTTGAATCGTACAACTGTAACGTCCCATTACCGGGATACATGCATGAATGGAACTAACAAATACAAACAATTGTACATAGCAGTATTACCATCTTTATTAGCCGGGAGTCCGCGTAATTTGTACGGGAGCTGGCTCTCATATTTCCCGCCTGGCTTTATTTAGGCAAGCTTCATTAGCATAATACTGCATTACCGGACGCGCAGTTTCGCTGTCCCGTACGCCTCGACCGTATTTCTGTCTAAATAGTTGCTCGGTTTTTAGGAACTTTAGTTCAACGATTAGTGTTTTCTCTTTTTTAAACATGACATTAATTTAAGTGGCCGTTTACAATCAGAATACATTTTAATTAAACATTTTTATTCTCTGTACCATAAAGGGAATGTATTGCATCTGTTGATAACTTTATTACTCCAGACAGAGGGGTTATTATATGATGCGAAACGAAGTTTGAATTTCCGAACGTTCGACATCTGAAGTAATTTATAAGTATTCCACTTCTAAAAATCAATACTTTTCTCTATGAAACTATCATTTACTTCGAACATTTTGTGGAGAACTATGGCACATTTAGTTTTACGTACGACGTTCGAATATTCGAACTTCGTTTCCGAACATGGAATAACCCCTCTGATTATATATTTAACCACAATGGACGTCGTTCAAGATTTCATTAAGATTACATACTAGCATTATCACAATCTTCTAGTTTTAGATCGAAAACTACCATATTAAATCCTTAATTCGAATATTCTTTCACAGATTCACACACAGCTTGGACAGATACGAAAAATACGAAAAAAAAAAAAAACAGGGGGAGAAACTCCATCAGAAACAACACATCTGTTTTTCTTTTATCCTTTTTTAAAAAGTAATATTAAATTATAAATATATTTCATTTTTATTAACTAATACATATATACAATATTGAATGTGTGTGCTAAACAATAAAATATTTGTATATTTAATAATTTTAAATATATTTGATTAATCGTCTTGTAAGCCTAATGGATCCCCCACTTCTTTTATTTTCCAGATTTATATTAGCGAAAACTAACATATTTTCCATGAGTGTTATTTTTTTTCATCGGCGTTGACTGTTCTCATGCGGCTTCAAAAAGTTCGTAATCATCGTTGTCTCAACACTGCACTATTGGCAACACTGCTAAAAGTTGCGTTGAGCTTCCACCTGCCATAGATAACAAGTATGAAAAAAATTGTTGGATATGGAATTTTATAAAATAAGCATAATAAAAATAAATTGAAATCATAAAATAAAATATTTAAATTGGCTTATTTTATGCATTTTATTAATCGTGACAAAAACAAATTAAGAATTAACCTATTCGCAATAACAGGCAGTATGCTAACAATATAGGCGCAATTTGTGTAATTATGGAGTATGTCGCATGTCGTCGCCTTATTATCGAGTACCGACGACAATAATTACCTATGCTAAATTTTATTGCCCCACCATTTTCTCATTCTTCAAGGTTTAATTTTTATACGTACTTTAGTGAATGTTAAAAAGTGGGCAGTTATGAGTCGGACTTACTTGAAGGGTTTCGTATGAACAAAGTTTTTCGAGTGGTAGTACCACTAACCTTACTAAATTCGTGGCATTGTGGGTTATATATTGTCATGGGTTCGATTCCTAAATCAGTGACATCGTTTTGAATTTCGATTTGATACATTTCATATAAATTGCGTGGATTTGAATTATGTCTTGCATGGCAAAAGTTACCCTGTCGAAGATTCGAGAATTACATTATCAGCATTTATGCTCTTCCTTTGAATTACTTCATTTGAGGAAAACTGGTATATTTTTTAGTTTTTAACATATTCCGTTAAGAAAATCAATGTAGAATATTGGTTTGGTAGCTGAAAAAGTAAAACCAAAATAAAATTTACTAAAAGATGACAAGTAATTATTTTACAAATATATATAAAATAAATAAAAGAAAAGAAAATACAAAGCATTTTCAAATATGTGTACTTATGTCTGATATATTTAACAAAATAGTTTTTAAAAGCAAGCTTATACAAATAATATTGCTCTATGGTTCAAGAGATCTTGTGAATAAAGAATAACTAGATTTAACAAACCGTCAAGTAAAAATATCGAAGTCTTAAATTCTAGATTCTAGTTTCCATTTACGGAATCCTGAATATGATTTTATATTTTATTTCCAGCAATAAATGCTAACATTCCGTCGCGACTTTATTGTTCCAAATAGGGAAATACATTCGAAAAGTATTAAAACAATGCACTTTTAGTAAAATAAATTTATCCGATAAAATATAATAAATAAAATTTACAATAAGTGGCGTAGTTGGTAAGACTCCAGCTGTGGAACTAGACGCCGCGGGTTCGATCCCCGCCCACGACCGAGGCTGAAGTATTTGTTTCGATCACAACTAAAGACTTGGTCTAATTTAGTATGGAGTTAGGACTCTGTAGCTGTTGGGTGTATTTGTTTATATTTTATTAATAAATTATACATTTTATAAATCTATGTTACATTGCGAATGGTTTTGTCTTCTTCGCTCAAAATGGATTCAAAAATCGTTCGAGAGGAACAAAAGTTAATCATAAGTTAAGTTAATTATGTATATCTTTATTAGTTTAAGTTATATTAGAACAACCACTGGCTCTCGTAAATAAATAAAATAAAAAATAAAATAAACATTCAAACAAACATTCGATGTCTAAAATAGATTTTAAAATGTAATTATATATAAGTTATACAGGGTATATCAAGACTGCTACCGAAAACGAAGCCGGGTGGTAGTTTAAGCTACTTCAGACACAATGCAATAGAAAAAGTTGCAAAAAAAAGCGACAATTTTTTTTTTGTTATTTTTTTCCTATGGCCATATTTGGGTGGTAAATACATTTTTTCCTAAAATAATAGTGTATACCCATTTATTTATAACTAATCTAAGGTATAAAAGTGTTTAAATTATAACTTTAGCAAAAACTATGGATTTACCACCCAAAAATGACGATGTTTAAAAAATCATAAAAAATAATTGTCGCGTTTCTATGCGAAATTTTTAGTTGCATTGTGTTTGTAGTCACTAAAACTACCACCCGGCTTTGTTTTCGGTAGCAGTCTTGAGATACCCGGTATTATAACAACCACTGGCTGTCCTAAATAAATAAAATAAAATATAAAATAAACATTCAAACATTCGATGTCTAAAATAGATTTTAAAATTGTCTATGAATAAACGCCCTTAGTAGTTATAATTGCTGTTAGTTGGTGTTGAATAATGATATCCGCTTGGCGAGCGACCACCATACAGTATCAGCTCATATACGTCCCAATGCAGGGCACGGGCCTCCTCTTCAATCAAGGGGACGATTGAGAGCGGTTGAGCCATAATAGTCCACTGGTCTAGTGCAGGTTGGTGGAATTTACCTACCATAGAAATTCTCACAAATTGCTATGGTGAGCAGATTTTCTCGCGATGTTTTCCTTCACCGTTATAGTGCGTAGTTATTAGCTAACAATACACACATTACTTCGAAAAGTGAGAGGTGTGCCCCAGAATTTGAACCCGCGACCACCGTGAGCATCCTAATTCGAAGCCACTAATAAAACTGCTCTCTTCCTAATCCAATTATTTAAAATTAACTTTTATCAAGAAGACCTCGACAAGTAATCAATAAGTGTTTATCCAAGCGAGCCAAAGTTTGGAGGAAGTTGTTCGGCGTAATCACGGGATGTGTCAGGAATACCACGGCGTTCCCGGTCTTGGCTGGAATTCGGGGACTCATATTATCCACGACGTAATTTCAAGAAGTTTGTTTATTACACGCTTTGGTGTCTATATCAAGTGAAGTAATATGCATTCAACAGGTTTTAAAGACTATTATAATTGAAGAGATGAGGCTGATTAGTTTTGATGTTAAAAGTTTAAACTTAAATAAAATATTTAACTTAATTTAAGTTTTAATTTTGTTTTCATGTACTAAACGGTAAAACTGACCTTCTGACACTCCGCGGGAGGCCGGAAGCTTAGCTTAATAGCTTTGAGCACGTTATTAATATGGTAGATTATTACTTCACATATTTTCAACAAACCCTTATCATATAACCTGCTTCGCTCGGGTACATATTTTTTTGAATCCACTCTACATCAGATACATTTTTGTTTTGTACATATTGCGAAATGAGACTGACCTCCCCGGTCAAACCGAAGCCTGATTTCGTGAACTTACATTTATTTTGGATTTTATCTATGTATTTTAATCAAAAATAAATAATTTTATATAATTTTTATAATAATGTTGTTTTTCGTACAAACTCGTGTATAGCCTATCCCGACCTATCTATCCTAGTGTCCCTTTTTCTTTCCACCATTTCCACTATGCTAAATTCCGTCCCGAACTAACATTTATCTTGGATTTTATCTATGTATTTTAGTAAATAAAAAAAAATGCTATTTTTCGTACAAACTCTTGTATACCTAATCTCGACCTATCTATCCTAGTGGCCCTTTTTCTTTCCACCATAGCCACTATGCTCAATCCCGTCCCCTTCGGTCTGTCTTGCCACTTCCTGTTTTTACTTTCACTTTCACGTCATATACTATCCCGTCTCATATCTTGGTTTTACGTTCCGTCATATCCCATCAAATTAATACATTAAATTAGCTATTCCAGTCCTACCCCATCCCTAATTCTAACTCTATATCTATTCCATATCTTCACACCCAAATATTGTGACTTATGAATCATTGACATTAAAAACTGCAGTTATTTTTATTTTCCATACAATATATTATTATTATCCGTTACTTTACCCCAATCGTGCCGTTTTTCGCAAATATTAGCACGACAATGTTTTTCGTTTGTTATTAGAAGCTAAAATATAAATTAACACGTCGACTCTTATTTCTACCTCTTTAGTTAAAATACCACCTATGTTACTCAGAGATATTATACCTATGGTTCTACCGATGAAAGAAAGAAACAAATAATTTTTTCAGCTATAAAAATACTTTTTTATATACTTTGTAGCATATAACATTCTTCCTAATTTGACTATCCAACACAAAATGAATTTTGCGTTTCGAACCCTATTGTGGATCTGTGTATAGAATAAAAAGAAATCGCGATGGAAAAATAGGGGTTGATCGTAGAGAGAACAATTTTGAGTTCTTTGTATTTTTATATGCTGTATCATAAAAAAATTAAAACAAAAAATATATGTCTAAACAAAAAAAAAACAAAAATAAAAGGGGGTGGACAAACCTTAACAATTAGGGGGGTGAAAAATTGATGTTGTCCGATTCGAAGACCTAACGGATATGCACACAAAATTTCACGAAAATCAGTCGAGCCATTTCGGTGAGTTTTATATATACATATGTCGGAAGCAATAGAAGCAAACAGTATCAATGTTTAAGAAAAAGTATTCATTTTAGTTATTATGCAACCTTTTTAGTTTGATGAGATTTAAAAAGTAGATTGTCAAGATTGTTCAATGATGAAAGACGGAAAGATTTTTGCTTTGTATGATTTTATCTTTAAAAATAATAATAATTCGGAATAAAGTGATGTTGGATGCTTTTGGCTGTTAATATCCCTACAACATTTGGGGGCTCGTCCGGGATACTGAAAAAATCAGTCAAATCATAGTTTTGTTTGGATTGAAGATTTGTTCTAGAAGACGAAAGACTAAATGAACCATCATTTGGTACGACGAGTGAAATAAGACGCAACTTAAGAAGCAATTCTATTGTAAAGAGTAATACTAGTTCTATAGTGACAATGCCGCCAAAGAAAGATGATAAAGACGAAAGAGAAGGTGAAGAACAAAAGAATGACGTACAGATTTCATTCAAGGATCTAGAGAAGTCGATGAATACTTTTACCGGAGACGACACCTACCCTATAGAAACATTTATTGACGAATTTGAGGATATTGCTAAGATTATGAAGTGGACTGAGGTTGAAAAACTTATCTATGCGAAAATACTTTTAGACGGAACTGCGAAGCTGTTTCTACGATCTTTGGGAAAAGTTAATGATTATACAAGTTTGAAAGAGGCACTTAAGGAAGAATTTGGACCAAAAATAAATAGTGCAGTAGTGCATAAGAAACTTGCATCTCGTAAGATGAAGAATGATGAAACCTACCAACAATACTTCCTCTCTATGAAAGAATTGGCGTTTCATGGTAAGGTTGAAGACGCTGCTTTGATGGAATACGTTATTGATGATATTCGCGACTTGGAGACTAACAAAGCTATACTCTACAGTGCTTCAGATGTGAAGGAATTTCGCAAGAAGTTGGACATCTACAGTGAGTTTAGAAAGAAGATGTCTCCTAAAGCTGCACACCCTGTACATGCTGGTGCGTCATTTGGCCAGACTTCAACTAGAAATAAGTTACGTGTGCACAGATGTTATAACTGCGGAGATTTAGACCATGTATCATCGAACTGCTCTAAAGGGGTAAAATGTTTCAAGTGCAATGTTTTTGGCCACAAGTCTACTAAATGTCCCAATAAGCCAACGAAGACGCTGAATATTCATGACAAAGAAGAAGAAGAGAAGGTTCCTTACAAAAGGTTAAAAATTAATGGTAAAGATGTTGTAACCTTAATAGACACTGGAAGTGACGTCAACCTTATTAAGAAGTCAGAGTTCGAGAAGATAAGAGAAGATGTTAAAGACTATAAAACAAAATTAACATGTATTACCGGAATAGCGAATAACGAAGTCTTCACTGAAGGAATGTTTATAGCTAATGTGCAAATTGACAATTACTACACAGAAATTAAGTTTTACGTTGTTAAAGATAATGATATACCTGTTACCGCAATAATTGGAAATCCCATTTTGAAGGACTTTGAACTACGTTTCACTCCTGAAGGTATCTTCTTGGAAAATATTATGCATCTTACACTTCTAACGGAGGATAAATACAGTCAAGATTATGATATAGGAGATTCTAAATACAAGGAACAGATACATAAGATGTGTGAAGAGTATAGACCTAATGAAAAGAAGAAAGAGAGTAAAGTTGAATTGAAAATACTATTAACCGATGAAAATCCTGTTTACCAAAATCCACGCCGATTGTCACCCTTAGAAATGACTGCTGTTAATTCACAAATTAAAGAATGGTTGAGCAAAGAAATTATCAAGCCCAGTAAATCTGATTTTGCAAGCCCTGTAGTTCTAGCTAAAAAGAAAGATAATACACTCAGATTATGTATCGACTACAGAAAATTAAATAAGAAAATTATTAAGGAAAGATTTCCACTTCCGATCATAGAAGATCAAATAGATAAATTGAAGGATGCAAAATTGTTCACAGCGCTTGATTTGAAAAATGGATTTTTGCACGTAAATGTACACAAAGATAGTCGAAAGTACACCTCATTTGTAACTCCTCAAGGACAGTACGAATTCCTTAAAATGCCTTTTGGGCTGTGTACCGCGCCATCTGTTTTTCAGAGATACATCAATGAAGTTTTCTACGACCTGCTAACTGACGGTACAGTGTTAACCTATCTTGATGATTTGATCCTACCCTCCAGAACAAAAGAAGAAGGAATAAGAAAGTTAGAGAAAGTTTTCAAAAGAGGTGAAGAATATGGATTAGAATTTAATTGGAGGAAATGTCATTTTCTTAAAAATGAAATACAATATCTTGGATACATAATTTGTGACAATGAAGTTCGACCATCTCCAGATAAGATTAAAGCTGTAGCAAACTTTAAAACGCCAGACAATGTTAAAGCCGTACAGTCATTTCTTGGACTAACTGGTTATTTCAGAAAGTTTATTCGAAACTAATCCCTGATCGCAAAACCAATGACTGATTTGTTAAAGAAAGATGCTATGTTTTATTTTGACGAAAAGTGTGAGAGAGCCTTTCTCTATCTATCTATAAAGATAGATCTAAAACAGATACTGTGTAATTCACCAGTTCTCCGAATATACAATCCTGATTTAGAAACTGAATTACATACTGACGCCAGTGCAGATGGATATGGTGCTTTTCTTTTACAGAGAAGCCCTAAAGACGACCAACTTCATCCTGTACACTATATGAGTAGGAAAACGACTCCTGCCGAGAAATTACCATAGCTACCATTTGGAGATTTTAGCTATCGTTGCAGCTATTAAGAAATTAAGAGTCTACCTCCTCGGAATACATTTTAAGATAGTTACAGATTGCTCAGCTCTGACTATGACACTGCAAAAGAAGGACTTACCTCCAAGAGTAGCACGTTGGGCTCTGCTTCTAGAAGAGTATGATTATAAGATAGAACACCGACCTGGAGCTAGAATGAAACATGCTGACGCCCTGAGCAGATACCCTGTTTGTGTGATGCTCACAGAGACTACCGCTCGTATAAGAAAAGCACAGATTGAAGACGAACATATAAGATTAATAAGGAAGATTCTGGAAACTGAAGATTATCAAGACTACATGGTTGAGAACAAGATATTGTATAAGATGAAAGATGGAACTAAATTGATTGTTGTGCCGAAGAGGATGCAGTATGAGATAATCTGAAGAAACCACGACAGAGGACATTTTGGAGTTATAAAAACAGAGGAATTAATCAAAAGAGAATACTACATTGAGAATTTAGCTGAGAAAATAAGAAAAGTCATAAACAATTGCGTTGAATGCATTTTGTTGTCACAGAAAAGAGGCAAAAAAGAAGGATTGCTATATCCGATTGATAAAGGTGATGTTCCCCTATTGACTTACCACATTGATCACTTAGGTCCAATGACTTCGACTCATAAAAACTACAAATACATTTTAACTGTTGTCGATGCGTATACGAAGTTTACATGGATTTACCCAGTCAAGACTTTAACTACAGAAGAAACGATAGATAAGTTAAAACTACAATAACAAACATTTGGTGTACCAGAAAGAATTATAACTGATAGAAACGCCGCTTTTACTTCGAACGAGTTTCAAGAGTATTGTAGAAATGAAAATATCACGCTTTACACTATTACCACTGGACAACCAAGAGGAAACGGCCAGGTCGAACGTGTCCACCAAATCATAATAGCCGTGTTGAGCAAACTGAGTGTCGATGACCCGACCAAATTGTATCGCCATGTGTCAAAAGTACAAAGATGTTTGAATGGAACATACCAAAGAAGTATAAAAATGACACCATTTGAGTTGCTTTTTGGCACTAAAATGAGAGATAAAGACGATGAAATCCAGAAGCTGATAGAGGAAGAAAATATTCAAACATTCATGGATAAAAGACAAGAACTAAGAGAGAAAGCTAAGGAATCTATACAAAAAATACAGGAAGAGAATATCTCTGATATTCTGATAATTATCTTTAATTATAGTCCCTCGGGACTCATTTATTCCCAAACCCGTTTGTTTACGGGGGAAGGGCAAGAACATAGTATAAGTTTTATCATAATAATTTACAATCGCTTGAAAGTTATATTTATAGATTGTGAATACATCAAAATCACTCAAGTGGGACCTCCGAAAGTTTAACAAATGCGCAATAACGAATTGTCGGGTACAAAGTAATCTCATTTCAACGTATTTCCTTTGACAAGGCTGCGGGAGTGTCGTTTTATCTGCTTCTATATGTGGGACTCGTCTTTAACTGACTATATTTACATTTTTTTACTTCTTCAAGCTGCGGTCATATTTTAGGATTTGTAATCCTAATAACTTCTGGCTGACCGAAACTTGACGCCAAATTCTGTGTTATTTTGCTCAAGATTTTAAATATTGGTACGATATGGCTACAAAACAACTGATGATGAGTGAAATGGAGTTTAAATAAAACTATAGTAGCCTGCTCATAAATATAAACCTATGGGTACTCCAGATCAACCCCAAACGTCAAATATTAGCAAATAAAGTTATATAAAGCGGCACAGCTTGAATTTGCAGATTTTATAAACGCTAACATGTTTGATAACATATTCCAGACTACAATAGGAAGCGTAAGAAAGCAACAATTTATAACGTTGGAGACTTGGTTGCTATCAAGAAGACGCAATTTGCACAAGGAAGCAAATTACTTCCAAAATATCTAGGACCTTATGAAGTTGTAAAAGCCAACAGAAACGATCGCTATGTTGTAAGGAAAATTGGTAACAGCGAAGGCCCGATTAATACGACAACATCAGCTGATTTAATGAAGCCATGGATCTCATCAGAAGACGAATCATCTGAGGCAGATGATTGAACAGGATGGCCGTGTCGGAAGAAATAGAAGCAAACAGTATCAATGTTTAAGAAAAAGTATTCATTTTAGTTATTATGCAACCTTTTTAGTTTGATGAGATTTAAAAAGTAGATTGTCAAGATTGTTCAATGATGAAAGACGGAAAGATTTTTGCTTTGTATGATTTTATCTTTAAAAATAATAATAATTCGGAATAAAGTGATGTTGGATGCTGTTGGCTATTAATATCCCTACATATACACGAGAATTTTGTATATAAGAAAATTTTTTGTACATCCCTCGGGCCTCCTATATAATCAAAAGTTAAGTGTGGTTAGATTATATGGGCCACCACGCTGGCTTCATGTGGATTGACGGACTTTACATACCATAGAATTTTGTACAAATTGCCATTCGCCCTGGATTCCTCGCAATGTTTTCCTTCAACGCTATAGTGCGTGATGGTTGAATATCAAAATACACATGATTCCAAAAAGTCAGAAGTGTGCCCTATGATTTGAAACCGCGACCACTGTAAACATGTTGGCAGCCGCATCTGGTCCGTTTAGCAACCGTGCACTACGCACTTTTATAGTCACACAGTCATTCTTCAAACCGCCAATATCATTCACGATTGCCTCGATATTAACCTTCCAGAGCAACCACAACGAACTATGTTCATAATAATTCATTAAAAGACATCCATATGGCGAATGAAAAACCAATAAACGAAGTAAATAAATCCGCTTCTAACTTTTCCAATATCTGCTCCTATGGGATTAATTCATATCCTGATACCATAAGTTACAAGCTTGTATGAAAGTTTTATCCGTTCTGACGTTAATGGCTTGGTTCGCGTTTGCCTTGATTTGGTCTTATGTAACTTTGTGTTATAAAATGTGGAGCTGTATTAGCCTTGTCGGATTTATAGCTCCTTCTGGCTCATATTCTTAGTTAAATATTTAAAAAATTGCATGGTTATTTGTTTTATTTTAAGCGAGTATTTCTTGAGACGAAAGACGATTTCAGGATAAGAAAAAAATGTTTGCGCTTTAAATTTTAACGCGGTTGTAAGGTACGAAGGAATAGAATATTTTAAGTATTAAAATATGTTGTCGATTTGTATTCTGGATAAGCATGTCAAGTTCGTCGTGCTTGTTGGTAAATGGACCAGATACGGCTGTCAACATGTTCACTGTGGTCCCAGGTTCGAATTCTAGGGCACAAGTCTTACTTTTCGAAGTCATATCATGTCATAATTGCATGTCAAGCGTGATAGTATTAAAAAAAATCATTAGCACAACAAACAATTCACACAACACCCAAATTTAAGTTAATCGAGCTAATACACCAAAATAAAATAACTCTAGCTATACTTTATCTCATTCACCACATCAAATCCAAAAGGCAATAACTCCACGATCCCGGCAGACACCAAAAATGTCACCCAGCAAAATACAAGCCGAAACTGAATTTGGCGGTGGAATTCACCAAATTTCCAGCTCCAATGAGCACGTCTAACATTTCACAGCTCTATTTAGCCAGCGGGCCTAATTATCATAATGCAACAGTGCGACGCGCGACGATTTTGATTACATTGCCGGCCGTCCTAGTGAATGCTAATACGATGTGCATGCGGGATTGTCAAGCTATTGCTCCGAGTTCATTTTCTCTTTCACTGCTATTATTTAAGAATGCGGCTTTAGGAGTTAATTTCCTTTGAGGAGTTAAGTTGGTTCTGTGTTTGGGTGTTGGCTGGAGGGCTTTAGAGAATGTTGTAGTAACTTTACTCATAAGAAGTATGAAGATTGATCAATGTCGATTATGGAAGACATTAAACAAAGGGTTTACGGTGGGAATTTTTGTCCCATGGCGTAATTCTATTGCGGTTATTCAAATTATATCAAAATATTAATAGATTTATGTATTAATAATATGTAATTTCTAAAGATGACCCAAACATTCCCGGCATTTATTTCGGCCTTTCCTTATTTTTCCCAAACTGATCAGCTGAAATAACATGAATCTATTTTTAACCAACATCAACAAAGGAGGAGGAATACCAAACATATTAAAGATATTTAAATTGAAATAAGTTTGTTTGTTACTTGGCATCGCACAATCATTATGTAAAGCACATATTTTGATTTATGGGCTAGTCAAGTCAATAAGCAAATTAGTCAACATGTATGTACAACTACAATGAAATTAATATTATTTTTTACTTTACAATTATATTTAAATTACTTACATACTATTACACTTGCATATCAAATCGATTCTAACCTATTATTTTCTACTCCAGTTTACAAAGCTTGACTTCTCATTGTACTTTATTCTTGGGCAATCAACTGTAAACTATTTTACTTTTATCCGCACATATTTATTTATTATTCTGTAGTCTGTACTACTCCGTTCCATGTGTGTCGTTTTACGGCCTGTGTATGTGTGGTTGGAAGCCGTCTAAACACTTCCCGGTCCCTAAACACACTAATAGGAGTTTATTTAATAGTCTGGCGTAAACGTTGAGTATGAGCGTTATTACAGCGATATTACGTCGGCAATTTTGATTACGGTTTCGCGAGTGCCACTTGCAATGCACGCGAGAGATTATTGTCAGAATGTTCTTAAACTTATCATGGGCTTATTAGGCAGATCTTTACAATTATTATGCATTGCATTTTAGTTATATTAAATTAAATTATTTATTTATTATTTAAACGGTGCAGACATACTCAAAATGGCGGCCAAATTGTTCAATTCCGGTTATCAATTAAGAAAATTTTCCTATGTTTGCTAGATTTTTCACTAATGCTTCCCTCCCATAGGTCATGGTGTAATGATATATAGCCTATAACATTCCTCAATAAATGACCTATCCAACACAAAAATAGTTTTTTTTATTTCGCACCAGTAGTTCCTGAGATTAGAGGAAATAAAAAACGAAACTAACAAACTCTTTAGTTTCATATTAGTATAGATTGATTCGTCATAGAACGAAGATGATGGACAATAGCTCTGAAAGTCAAAAGGTTGAAGTGGCAATAGGCTGGCCACATGTCTAAAGCAGTATACTGGTGGTAGGTCTCTCATATGTGATAGGCCATCTGGGTAGGTACCACCGCAATGTCTATTTCTCCTGTGAAACAATACTGCGTAAATGCACTGTTGTGTTTCGGATTGAAGGACATTGTAGCCCAGAGTAATTACTGGACATATTGAGAATTAACATCTAATGTCTCAGGATGGCGAGCGCAGTGGAATGTTGCTACTGTTTATGAGCGGTCGTATCGCTTACCATCAGGCGAACGGCTTGCCCTTTCTCGTCAAACATTGCAGAAAAAAAAGCATAATTTAGGTAAAATTTAAATGTTGCTTTGTTTATTAATTTAAAGTTTTAATACAATCAATTAATTTAGTAATAATATAGCTTTTGTATATTGAATTATTTATAGACAGGCAATATTAGGAATGCGTGGTGGCCTGTTGGTAAACGGACTAGACGCGACTGCCAACATGTTCACGGTGGTCGCGGGTTCGAATCCCAGGGCACACCTCTGACTTTTCGGAGTCATGTGTGTATTGATAGTCAATCACCACGCACTAAAACGATGCAGGAAAACATCGTGAGGAAACCTGCATACCATAGCGATTTATAAAATTTCTATGGTATGTAAGTCTGCCAACCCGCACTAGGCCAGCGTGGTGGACTATATGGCCTAACCACTCTCAGTCGTACTCTCGATTGTAGAGGAGGCCCGTGCCCTGCAGTGGGACGTTTATGGGCTGATACAGGAATATTAGGAATTTGCTGAGCAATTCTCTGTGACATCTATGCAAACGTCACATAAGATGTGATTAATATGTGTGACGTCACATATTATAATGCATTTATACTTCATACCATAATGCAAAGTTTACATTGGTATACAAATGGAATGGAACAAAGTACGAATGGTGTATTCTTACATACTTGAAGACTATTTGTAAATTTTCTATATCTCTGAACCAACAATAACATATGGTACATAAACTATATCGTATTTAGAATCTTTTAAAATCACATAGAAGCGAATAAACAATTAAAAACTACTAAATGAATACAATCCAACTATAAACACTATCTGGGGGCGCGGCCGAGCCCCCTCCAAGTCGAGCTATAGGCCGTAACATCCTTTTCTCGAAGCAATTCAGACCATTTTCAACCCCCTATAACTTCGTTGTGGCTAAAGCATGAAGCCTGAATTTTTAGTTACTAAGCAGGCATTGTGTAAACACGGTATATTTAAAATTTAATTCAATTTGAACCAGTAGTTTAAGAATTGTAGCATGTCAAACTTTCTTAATTTTGTCACTCACTCACTGACTGACCGATCATCAAAAGTCAAAGGCACTTCTAGCAGACATAGAACCTTCAAATTTAGAACATAATTAGTGTTTAGTGTCTAAAGTAAGGGAAAATTCAAACATTTCATAATTTGTGTCTAGTTTTCTAGATAGACCAACTGCGTGATTAACTTTGTAATCCCATATAAATGTATAGGATTACAAAGTTACATTTGCAGTTAATGAATCATTGTACCCGTATACAGGGTATATCAAGACTGCTACCGAAAACGAAGCCGGGTGGTAGTTTAAGCGACTTCAGACACAATGCAACAAAAAAAGTTGCAAAAAAAAAGCGACAATTTTTTTTTGTTATTTTTTTCCTATGGCCATATTTGGGTGGTAAATACATTTTTTCCTAAAACAATAGTGTATACCCTTTTATTTATAAATAATCTAAGGTATAAAAGAGTTTAAATTATTATTTAAGCAAAAACTATGGATTTACCACCAAAAAATAACGATATTTAAAAAATCATAAATAAAATTGTCGCGTTTCTAGGCGAAATTTTTAATTGCATTGTGTTTGTAGCCACTAAAACTACCACCCGGCTTCGTTTTCGGTAGCAGTCTTGAGATACCCGGTATAATGGAATAATAGTTGTAGATAGATATACCGGGTATCTCAAGACTGCTACCGATGATGGATGGATGGATGTTTTTGATGGGATACAACGTTTACCCTAATGAATAGCACTGCTCCTTCATTTATTATAACTAGCCCTAGTATATAAAAAAATTACTCACCCAAATCCACCAACTCAGCTTCAAAGTGAATATTCGTACTACACAACACTCACGAAATTGTCCACGACACAATGCAAATATCTAGTGCAGCTATGAGCACACGCCACGCGTTCACAACTGATATGATACTATAGACTAATAGAAGGCAAATGTATGCAACTACCCTCCTGTTGATAAATATTATTTATAATCACAGAGTACTGTTTACAAACTCATATTTATAAGTAAATACACTATAACGGTGGAGGAAAACATCGTGAGGAAACCAGCATACCTTAGCGATTTGTAAAATTTGTATGGTGTGTAAAGTCTATGTGGCCTAACCACTAAATCGAATTCCTGAGTAAATATTGAAATTATGGTTATCAGAAATTAAGATCGGCCTCACAAACACCCAGGACCTAAAAATACATCTCAATCACACAAACATTTATAACCAAACATCATATTTAAATTTTAGAAATGAGACGACAAATTTATTAAATTCGAGATTTTGAATTTAAAAAAATATCATATCACTACCTATATCCACGAAATTGTGAACGACATAAAGCAAACATCGAGTGCTCAAAGACTCATAAAAACCTTCCGATATACTGTATTTGTAATGTTGAAATAAAAAAAGAAGATCTTATAAATGCGACTCTTAGAACACAGGGTTTATCCAAATAGCGACAAAAAACGAAGCAATTAAACCAAACATGAACCAAACACGAGAGACACAGGTGCCTTCACGATACTTTTCTCGAAGCTTAGATTACAACATGAATGCAAGCTAAACTCGATTAATTATATAGCTATTACAATATGAAGTTTCTAAAACTCAAAGTTATGTTTCTTATCATTAAAACTATACGCCCTTCACTTCTAACCGACTACTTCAAAGCTGATTACAAATACCCATACATCAAAACAAAACATCACAAAAACTAATTAAGTTAAAAATTAATGTAGCATACAAAACAAACAAAAAAGCGGAATGCAAACAGAGTCATTCGGCTCGGAACATAAAATCTAAAATGAAATTGAATAAGCGATATTACGTTCATTCCGGCAGGTGCAACATTTAGTGACAATGGAAGTGCAAATGAGGTCAAAAGTTGTCGCTGATGCCGGGTCCACAGCGCTGCAAAGCGCTTAACTGTTGCTCGTGAGGAATTAGCTGCAGCGCTGGATGTGCTCGTTTACGCTTGATTGCATTTGACTTGCGTCTAATCAACCTGTGTGTGAGTTATGTTGTCCTGGTATCAATCTTTATTTATTGGCAGTATTTCGGTAGTTTTTTTTATTACGCTGTGAATTCCAATTGGCCTCATATAATTTGGTTAACTTTTCATATTTTGTATCATGCTTTTGGCGTTTTATTTTCACAAGTTTGTTTTGTCTAAATCAACAAATTATAATGTTACAAATCATGTAAGATGATTGGGTAGGTATATAAGATAATTTATATTCTAAAAATTAAATAAATAGTCTAACATTAGTAATTACAGCTTAAAAATACTGCGATAGATCCAGGCCGCGATGCTTTTTTTTTTCAATTTGTGTGTCATGGGTTTCTCTAGGATGTGCAAATGTATTTGAATTATTAATGTTAGTACTTAAAAATGAGTGTTTTAATCTAACGAGTGGTTCGAAATTGGCGTATTGTTTAGCCTATATTGCCTCCTCTACACGTCATGTATCGTACATCTGTAGATGTCGTCTTCGGATGGGTGTTGCGATCGTCAAGTGGAGGCATTAATTAATTGTGATACTTATAAATAGATGAACCATATTATATCGTTCAATAAATATTCCAAAAAATATTTGGTTATAAATCCTCCGTATCCTAGTACCACATCCATTCACGCTCCATCCGCTACCCCGTAGACTATACGTCACGCCTGTAATTAAATGACTCGTGCGGACAACTCCGGGCGCAAGTTTCTACACCACTGTGCATATTATCTGCAGTTGTGTGTGCTGTAATATACGCTGCTAACTGTTCTGTTGAAAGTGTTTCTATGACTTCATTACGTTAACGTGATAGCTTCATAGATATAATGGTAATTACCATTTATGAACATGACCCGGGGTCAAGGACGTGAAAAGCGAAAGTCGTGTTAGGTCGAATATAGAATTGTTTTTTGGGGTTTTAATATTTTGTAAGGTCGGATTTACAAAAGTAGTTAGTTGGAAAAATGAATGTGGAATTATTAAATTTTATCTGTTTTTTTTTATATTAACTTTTAATAGGGGCGTTCGAAAAGGGCACGGGCTCGAGAATTTGTACTCAATACGTTGATAGGCTCGCCCGTACCACATCGTGGTCATACATGGCGAAATAATAACAATAACAATTTATTTCCGAAAAAGAATGTACATACATTGTTTACAGTCAGTAAATAAGTTTACAGGTAATGTTTATTGTTGCACATCATCAGAGGAATATTAACCCTGTCTCTTAAACTAGGACTTGCCTGTATCTTAAGTGACAGTGTTAGCTCAAGACTTTATATTATAACTACAACAATTTATGGACTGTGTTGAATGTACCGTGTAGGGAAATGAGAGGCAATTTATAAAAGGAAATGTCCTGCTTACCCCATCTGAGAAAAAGGCATGAGTTTATGTACGTATGTAAGAGCCTTAAAGAGTGCATTGAGGCCATTCTATTATCAGTAATGATTAAGCTGTAAAAGGAACCACATTCAAATACTCTTTCAATCTGCACAAATCCCTCACAGCATTAGCCATCAAAATAATGGTGCCCACATACTGTCCCTCCAAGAGTACATAGTAACTCCATTACCGACCTTGGTACGAAGAGCTGTTATAAAACTTTCATATTTAATTAAGTGATTTTAGGTGTTTTAAAAATTTACCTGTGCCTGAATACAATGCTTTTGGTAGCAGTGTTTAGATATTTAGACTTCTCATTTATTTAATTTATAGGAGTCTTCACGTGGGAACTAAATTTTGGTGAAATATCTGAGATACTTGAAGATATAATAGATCTAGGATTCTAGTCTGTGTATAGTAATGAACGTGATATTGATACCAGAAAACATATTTTGTTTTATTGTCATGAATGTATCATAGTACGACAACTCATGAATAGTAGCGAAATCACACAACAACCCGAATTACGAGTACAAAGCAATGTTTGAAATTCCACTGCACTCGCCGTACTCAGACATTAGCTGATGTTGTCTCCATGTTTTCTGTAGTTATTTTGGCTAAAATGTCTTTCGAAATGGAATACAACAGTGCTATATGTATATTATCGATTTAATGTAATATTAATTTGTTTACGTGTTCAATGACCAATCCGAAACCGACCGGAAATAGAAGCGTATATCTTTTTACTTTTAAAAGAAACAAAGCCAAATCAATATTAATAAATAACTGCGCTACGCCACAAAGGAATACAATACAGCAACATTTGCTATCAGGCCAAACCGTAGCAGGAAAAATGTTTACGCTACCTATCGGCCATTCGAAAAAAGGCATAACGGCCGACAAAACAAGTCGTCCACAAATAGACCCGGCAAAAAATCAAACTCGCGTGTGACATTCGAAATATTTTTATGCCTTTACCGAAGGGGCAAAAATATGTTTCAGTTTGTGGAATAAAAGAGGTCGGGGTGCGGGCCGCAAGCAATGTAGAGATGCCAATCGGTGACGTCACATTCTCCAAATTTAGGACACGACATTCCGCTACGATGACGCGAATTAGACGGTGGATGCCGTGTGCGATTGAATACACGACAATGATCGAATTATGTCATGCTAATTGCCTTTGGTTATTGCGATGGGATCCATTTCTCGTTAGGTTGCTTCAATTTGTAAAAGGCTTGAGAATTTGTATATTCATAAAGAATTTGTTTATACGCGTTGGAATTATAATTTCTTTAAAAAATGGATGACACACTAAATTAAAATTATATATATTTTATGCAGTCGCTTTTACAATTTAGACTAGTAAACTTAGTACTTTTAGCTTGTTACATAAATTATACTTAGTTCAGTTCTTATTGTTAAAGCCTTTGCGTTATTACCACGCGAAATTCTGTCAGAATATAATTTGAATTTAGTTTTACTGTAATTCTAAAGTCAATTTTTTTTTATTTCAATGAATGGCAGACGAGCATGCTGTTCGCTTGATGGTAAGCGACATGACCCCTCATAAACAGTAGCAGAACCAAACAACACCTTGAGTTACAAAGCAATGCTTGGCATTCCACTGCGCTAGCCATCCTGAGACATAAGATGTTAAGTCTCAATATGTCCAGTAGTTACTCTGGCTACAATTTACTTTAATACGAAATACAACAGTGCATTTACACTGCTGTTAGACGGGAGAAATAGACAATGCGGTGGTTCGTACCCAGGCGGCCTCACACATATGAGAAACCTACCACCAGTAAATATGTATAATATCTTTATAGTAAATACTCGTATAATATAATATCTTACAAAATAGTCAACCACCATCTATACAGCAACAAAGTACCCAAGACTTTTCAAGATGGTCCGCAATTTTCTACATTCAGTGTTCATACTAAAACTACTTTTTTATCACCAAATTTCCTAGTAAAGTATACCAAAAACACGACGGGACTTTCCTCATCCTTCACGAGTTAGTAAAATGGCTAAATTCAATTTACTAAATTAAAAGAACACGGAAATTTTCTGCGTCACAGCAAAAGTGTTACGTTGTGAATAATAAATTTTCTTCGCTTCTTAGATAAGAAAGATATTTTAATTGCTTTAGTTTTTATAATGATTGTGAAAAACCATTTGTTTCAACTGTAAAGTAATTCTTTCCCTTAAGATATCACTTCTTATCTATGTTAATATTGAAGCGTCAATTAATCCAGTCGCATTTAATTACTTACTCTTTGAATATAATTAATTAATAATTATTTGCAAATAAAAAATAAATGGTTTATAGGCTGTTACTCGTAGTATATTCCTGAGTGATAATTTTTAAAATATTGCATGTTAATTATTTATAATTTTACATCCTCTGCTGACTTTACATCGCATAGAAATTCTTACACATCGCTATGGTATGCAGGTTTCCCTACGATGTTTTCTTTCACATTTATAATAATTTGTAATAGACTATCAATTCACACATAACTCAGAAAAGTCTGAGGTATGCCCTGGGATTTGAGCCCGCAACTCTTATGTATTTTTTTTGCTACTGTCCCTTAACGGTCGTGTCGCTTACCGTCAGGCAAATGTATGCTCTCAACATTAATTGCAATATGTATCAGCCCATATACGTCCCACTGCAGGGCATGGGCCTCCTCTACAATCGAAAGTACGATTGAGAGTGGTTAGGCCATATAGTCCACCACGCTGTTCTAGTGCGGGTTGGCGGACTTACATACCATAGAATTTTTATAAATTGCTATGGTATGCAGGTTTCCTCACGATGTTTTCCTTCACCGTTTTAGTGCGTGGTGATTGACTATCAATACACACATGACTCCGAAAAGTCAGAGGTGTGCCCTGGGATTCGAACCCGCAACCACCGTGAACATGTTGGTAGTCGCGTCTAGTCCGTTTACCAACAGGCCACCACGCACTTATATTGCAATATAAAAAAAAAAGTTTTGATTTCAAAATATATGAAATCGTATAATTGAAAAATAGACAGAATTGGACCAAATCCTTCATATAAAATTACACAAACCGGCCTTCAGACCAAGAACACATTCGTATTGTTTCACATCACACAATTTAATAGCAATATTATGTTTGAAGCAAAAGTTTTAACTTCACGCGGAGTAAGCAACAATTTATCGTTCAATAAACCTTCATGTAAGGTAACCGAGACAGTATAAAGATATAACACGAGCGCACGTTACTGGAATTTCAAATATTATATTTTATATTACTCCAAAATGTATTTGCATGGTTTTTACGCGAAAATTTTCTGCGTAAAATAATGTATCAAAAATTCATGTGGAGCGTTATGAAAGGCTTGTAATGTACAGCTGTGATAACAAAGAATAATGTTTTAAAATGTTCAAGAACATTAGAGGGACGCGGTGCTATTATAAACGTAACAACATCGCTGTGTTCCCAGAGGGATAAACAGAGATGCAACGTGCTTCGATACTTCTTCGATATTTTTGTTTTAGTGTGCTAATGGGAGGATATATTGGTGATTCGTGCAACTCGTATTTTGAATTAAAAAATCAAATGGTCTGCAATGGTTGATAAAATAAATAGAATTTTATTTTAATGATTCTGTCAATTTTTATGTTTATTTTTAAGTTTAGTTATATACTTTGAACTTTGGGTCGGCAACATGCTCAAAGTACCATCAGGAGACTTGTTTGCACGTTTGCCGGACCTATGCAATAAAAAAGAATTCAGGTGTAGTTTAAGACATACTTCCGATCTTTGAGTACAGTTATCTCGTCCAAAATTCTGTCGCCTTCCATAATTATTTTCCTAAATAGGTCAAGAAAAACACAAACAAAAGCCTAATTGTGAAATGGATTCCCTCTAATATAAACAGAAATATGTTATCTCCGCGTAGAATTAATGAAATTGAATAATAAAATCAACGCCTTTGAGCGTAAAGAGTTAGTGTCCATTACGAGATTATATCAAATACGCAGTTGTCTTCATAATAAGTGGACCTTTTAAGAGCAGTTTAATTAAAACAGAGAAATGGCTGCAAACAGCCTTCTGAGTCGACGGAGCTTCGAGTGAAAAGAAAGTCATTTAAAATTTTGTTGTATTTAAGCGTTTTTGTTGCGAGTTTGCAGCTAAGTGTATTAATATGAGAGCGCTGCGATTGATATTATTTTAAAATATTGTGAAAAGAGAGTTAATTGGCTATTAGGCTAAATGACTATTAAAAAAGAAAAAGGAAATAAAAACAGATAAAGCTCAGGAAGATTTTTTCAGTATTATATTAAATAAATTTCTTTATGATTAAGTTTACCCAGTAAAAATATTTAGCGAAGTCAATATATTTTACGTCGGTGACTTTAATGCAATTGAAATTTAAATTAATTGGATTACAATCTTTGGTGCCTAAAATAATACAAGTATAGAAACAATCATTATTATAATAATGTAATTCTCTCATGACGTGAATAAAACTTTAACCTCAAACTATTAAAAGCCACGAACGAAAGCCTCCATTAAAAGCTCCGTTACCTGCATTGATTATGCCGACTTACCAATATGAAAGCTTAAAGCTCCGATACACGAAATTGTCGCGTATCACATCCCGTAGGATACATCAGTAACCCGCATTTCCAGTGAGCTTAATGCACTTTAGTAAGCCCACGGTACAGAGCACATAGATCGCATCTGCGGGAGAATTTATTGAGCTTCGCGATATTACCCCACGGTGCCAGGACCGGAATGCGACGTGGACTTGGACGTTGGAAGCGGAGGTCATGCGATGGAAAGTATTAGTGATAATATTATGGGACTAGTTTAGGCGAAAATCAAACCAAGATTGTTTAGATAGTCTTCAATATATTACTCTTCTTTAAAATAGGTCTTTAACTCGTCAGGCGTCTTCCATAGTATTCCATTCTGTTCTATATTCCGTCTTTCCATTCTATATTCCGTCCTTCCGTTTTCCACATCTTATTCTTTTATTCTCTAACACTCCATCTTAAGTACTTTCATTCGTCATCTCTGTCATACTAACTACGTTCCATAACAGTCAATCGTCTATGGTTTTAAACCCTACAATAATTGATGCGAAGATAAATGGCAATGGTATTTCTGCATTTGTATTAGCCCATATATGTCTCTTTGCAGGACACGGGGCTCCTCTACCATAGAGAATGAGATTGAGAGGGATGAGGGCATATAGTCCAGTACACTAGCCTAGTGCGTTTTGACAAACCGAAAATGGTTTTTGCGGTTGTGTAATTGATTGTTGAATTTTGAACATTATTGTTCTTGAATTTAAGGTAGAAGAAAATACTAAAATAATCACAGCTAAAATTGGTTCAGTTTGATGTAAAAATTAAAAATATTATCTCTTGACATCGAAGTTGAAGCAGACCAAGTTTAGAGCAATTACAAAACTGAATGTTCAAACTGTAACTCAAGTGGTAGATCCGGGCGCAGATTTCGTTTTTTGTAGAATATCTTCGAAAACTACTATTACAGCCTCCGTGGCGCATTAGAATAAACGCCCCTGTAATCGAAAGGCCGCGGGTTCGATACGTACCGAAAGAAATGTTTGCATGGCCCACAGATATTTCTTTCGGGTCTGGGTTTTTATGAGATCGAAAAGTCCCTGATACCCACGACATAAGACACGGTCTTAGTGTGGGGTCAGGACTATGTATGTGATTGTTGGATGTTATTTATTTGTTTATTTACTATATCTTATAATATATTGGCTGTTACAAAAATAGGATTGTTATTTTAAACTTAAATTTCTAAATATTGGCATTTATACACATATAACTATACTGAAACTAACGACCCCCATATAAGCTAATACAACTGTAATCCATCCCTGATTTAAATCCAACAACCTTTTACTCGCCAGAAAGTAAACGTCTACACGTATTTCAGAGTGAAGGACCTAAGAAAACAACGTAAACATTTTAGGTGAATTTTTACTTTGAAGAAAACTGCGAGCGCTGTTCCAATGTTTCATTGTTTAACGTGGAGACATTGTAGCTGTCTATTTAGCTAAGGATAAATAAGAAAATAGCTTGGAGACAAACATTATTTGACTTGACGACGAATGTGGTTGGACTTCTTAAGGTTTTTTAGAGCCGAATTTTCAACGCTGTAATAATATGTCAAATGCATAGCTCGGCTACAATATTTTTGCGTTCGAATGCGTTGTTGCTATGCTATTCTCAAATATTAGGATTTTTTTTCTCTCTTCACATTTTATTATGTTGGATATTATTAAATTACGATAATAATGCTTGTTTTTTATAGTATAAAATCTAATCTCAAATAATTAGTTAAATATATATACTTAGAATTTTATTTCCGAATTTCGCCGCATGCCAGTAGAATTTAGATGAATTATTAAATGACTTTTCAATACCAGATCAGACAGAATTTATTTATTACCATATAATTTATCATTATATGGTATAAAAAAGGAATATATTTCATCAACTTTGGATTAAATATTTACATTTGCCCAGACTAAGTTGCTTTATTAGATCGACTTTCCAAACCTAGCGTGAGATATTTTTTTTTTTTTTTTTTATTGCATTGAATGGCGAGACGAGCATGCCGTTCGCCTGATGGTAAGCGATGCGACCGCTCATGAACAGTAGCAAAACCAAACAACACCTTGAATTACAAAGCAATGCTTGGCATTCCACTGCGCTCGCCATCCTGAGACACAAGATGTTAAGTCTCAATATGTCCAGTAGTTACTCTGGCTACAATGTCCTTCAATCCGAAACACAACAGTGCATTGAAACTGCTGTTTGACGGGAGAAATAGACATTGCGGTGGTACCCACCCAGGCAGCCTCTCACATATAAGAGACCTACCACCAGTAAGAAGATATTTTGCTAAGATGCATTGAAATGTTATATTTTGATATAAAATTATGGGAAAAATAATAAATAATTACTGTAACAACCTATACGTCCTAATGCAGGGCATGGGCCTCCTCTGCAATCGAGATTACGATTGAGAATGGTTAGGCCATACAGACCATAAGTTACGTGGACTATATGGCCTAACCACTCTCAATCATAGTCTCGATCATAGGTCCGTCACCCGCTGTGGAACTTATATAGGCTAATACAGTATACACTAAAATACAAAACACGTAACGTACACCAAACGTACATGCCACATAGCTTGAAAATTCACCACAAACCGCCAACTCAGCTCTTAATAAACAGAAAATCCAATATTCAAAGTGAAAATCGAAATAGAATTGAATCCACGCTGTTAAGGGGACATGGGAATGTTGATTGACAAGGGTTGTTCGTCTCCACTACGTACATGTTCGCAAATGAATAAAGTATGACAGCCTTACCTTTAGGCGGGAGACGGAATTCTCGATAATTTCCACTATTGTGGACAATTGTGTCGTTGTTACATGGTTTAAATCTAATGCTGTCTGAATCTGTTAATACATGTTCTTTTACAGATAATTACAAATATTTATTCTTGTAAAATACATATGCCCTTTGAGTGACGAAGAATTCTTGCGAATACAAAGAAAATGCTTCAAATACAATAAAGAAATGCCAAATATTTGAAATAACAAAAGTCACTTCTCTTAATCCACAGCAACATTTTTTGTCATATTATTATAATCGTTTATTTCTGATTAATATGAGTTTTAAGCAAATTAGCCCATATAATGTTTCTAGAAGGATTTAAATATGATAGGTATCATTAGTACTTCATTCATTATATTGTTTCGAACAAATTTAATAACGAGCTTCTATTATCTATACATGCATATTATCGGGTTAATGGAAGAATAATAATACTTATAATATAAACTCGCGCCTTTTTCCCAGAAGGGCACGGCAGCGGTGCAAACAAGACACCCAATTTTCACCTTGTATTTCCGTCCCACGATGTGATAGGGGGCGTGGCTACCGTTATACATACATACATACATACATAAACTCACGCCTTGTTCCCAGCTGAAGGGGTAGGCAGAGCTGGTGCGAGGGCACCCACATTTCGCCTTGTATGTTCCGTCCCACAATGTGATAGGTGGCGAGCCTATCGCCATATCGGGCACAAATTTCTGACTCTGGGCTGATACTGAATAGAAAAATCCAATATCACTTTGACCAACCCGGGATTCGAACCCGAGACCTCAGCTTTATAACCGTACCGTAGTACAACTATGCCACCGAGGCAGTCACCGTTATGTCAGGCACAAATCCCTGACTTCGGGCTGATAATGAATTAAAAAATCTAATATCACTCTATTCGACGCGGTACTCGATCCCGAGACCTCCAGCTTTGCAATCACACCGTAGTACTACGCCACCGAGCCAGTCGCATATTTTTATATACATACATACATAAACTCACGCCTTTTTCCCAGAAGGGGTAGGCAGAGGTGCCAGGACACCCACATTTCGCCATGTATGTTCCAACTTCCGTCCCATGATGTGATAGGTGGCGAGCCTATCGTCATATCGGGCACAAATTCCTGACTCTGGGCTGATAATGAATAGAAAAATCCAATATCACTTTCCCAACCCGGGATTCGAACCCGAGATATTTAATTTATTTCTGATTATATTTTTATATAATCAGAAATAAATTATTATCATCCTAAATTATCTAAAAACTGTTTTAAACTCTTGGCCCAACCAAACGGTGCTACTGAATTAGTACAATAACAAAAATCAAAAATACTGAACGGCTATACTGTCTCCTTTGCTGCCTCCACCGTTTCCCTGAAAACCCCTACCATGCTAAACTTTAAAACCCATTCCCACATATCTCGTGATTACATTTTGATTTGTCACATGTTACTTCACGCTGCAGCTGAAGCTAATTGGTGTAGGAACAGCGCTCCTCTCGGCCACATTACGCGACGTAATCCGCTTAGTGGCCAACAGTTTTACGATCACGAGAATCTACGGTTTGCACTCCAAAATAGAATTTAACTTGAGGCTTAGCGTGTGATTTTACGTTGATTTGCTGACTGGCGTCTGTGATTTCTTTTATTTCTTTACGTACATACTTAAACTCACGCCCTTTTCCCAACAAAGAATAGGCAGATTTGCTACCAAGACACCCACGTTTCGCCTTACATGTTGTTGGGTCATTTATTTCTTTAAATTGTTCTTTTTTTTTTTTTTAAGAATATAGGTAGTTCAGTGTGTTTTGGATAAGCCAGCTAACCGTTCGGTTAGCATAACTGCATAATAGAAAACTGCCGTGATATACCATTTGAGTTGTTTTCATTTATTTGATGAGTTTTATTGCCGTAGGCCATGTCATTGGTTTCTTCCTTTCTCAATATTTTTTTTATTGTTTTGAAGGTCGAGACGAGCATGCCGTTCGCCTGATGGTAAGCGATACGAGCGCTAATGAACAGTAGCAAAACCAAACCCTATCCCACTGCGCTCGCCATCCTGCGACATAAGATGTTAAGTCTCAACGTGTTCAGTAGGTACTCTGGCTACAATATCCTTCAAACCGAAATACAACAGTATATTTACACTGCTATTTGAAGGGAGAAAAAAACATTGCGGTGGTGCCTACCGTGCCTACCCAGGCGGCCTCTCACATAATTATGACACCAGTATCCATCCATAACCACCAGGTCATGTACTAAAGTTCCCTCAATACTATGATAGATTTACACTGTTTTTATGTAAAGTTGTAATATTTGTAAAATTAGGGCTTGTAAAGTTTATTGCTACAGTGTGACAATTTTTTTAATTTTTTTTTATTGCAATGAATGGCGAAACGAGCAAGCCGTTCGCCTGATGGTAAGCGATGCGACCGCTCATAAACAGTAGCAACATTCCACTGCGCTCGCCATCCTGAGACATGAGATGTTAAGTCTCAATATGTCCAGTAGTTGCTCTGGCTACAATGTCCTTCAATCCGAAACACAACAGTGCATTAAGTAGTGTTGTTTTTTCAAATTTGACTTTTCAAAATGAAAGCGTTAATTTTTTTAAACTATACACGAAATATTTTTGGCGAAATGTAAAATTCAAATTGTACGCTATTTGTCACGTAAGCCCGTAGAGTGATAAATTACCGTAAATAAATAACTTTTGTATTTTTAAAATCAACTTGAGAATAATATGGTCTGTACAATACAAAGTTCAAACCGTAGTATATATATGTACATAAATATAGGAAGTGTAAGAACCGAGGCGGGAACGATCCAGTCTTCGCTGCCGAATCAGCGCCGCTTGTTGCCGAGCGCAAACTGTCGGCTTCAACTGAAAAGGCACTAAATCCGATTTATCTCTAGCAAAATGTATTATTTTAACTCTATAAATAAAATCGTATTAATAGATCTAGAAATAAAAATTCCATATTTATTTAACCGATAAATATAATTTTATAATTCACTAACTGTTCGGGCCGGCTTCGCCGGGGTCCAAATTGTTTTTGAGTCCAATCCACCTCAATAACATATCGTTTTCAGAGCGCACGAGATGTAAAGACATATAACTTATTTAATTTTTGGAGTTTTTGTAAAGTTTCCTTTTTTTAAATATAATAAAACCTATGTCACCCGAGGATAATGTAGTTTCCCAACAGTGAAATCATTTTTCAAATGGGTTCAGTAGTTTTGGAGCTTATTTAATGCAAACAAATACCTACACTAGCAATTAAATATGTTTCTCTCTCTGTATAATATCAGTATTGATGATGACACCTATTTGTTTCAATTTGAAAACCGATCACCACCATTCAAACTTGGTCTAGACATTTTAACGTCACTTATTTCAATTTCAAAGCTTATTAGTGCAAAAGAACGGCCCTTCAGAAACAATTATCATCTAATCTTCCGACATCGGGCTCCAAGGTTACTTTTTTAATTATTTTTAAAGGGTTCTTTTTATAAATTCAAAGAAATAAACTCTCGGCAACATAACGTTATTTCCTGCGAGACCGATGAGAGTCCGGCTCGACGGAAATGAGTGTTCCCTCCACCCTTTTATCGCCGGGTAATCGTGATAGAACATGGTCCGTTGCTGCGAAAGATTTCCTACGTATTTACATCGTTAAAGCTAATGCTGGAAAGGGATAGATATACACAGTTTAATTTGTGGGAACAAGACGGTAAGGTCAAAGCAAAATATAGAAATGGTTATTAAAATGAAAATATTTTTTTGGTAGAAAGCAGGTTTCATGCCTTATTGGGAAATAAAGGTCTTTGTACTGAGTTATTTGTGGCTTTAATATATTTTTATGTGCTTTTTTATATTAGATAGTAAAATGTTTCGAATAGTCTGGAAGTCCCGCCAAATAGTCTAAATAAATCTGGTTTTTGTCAGTTGCCTTTGCTATATTCTCATTATACAGGGCAGTATGCCAGTCAAGTTCTGTTTCAATTTTAAAACAGTGTAAATTCATTATATTAATGAAATAACACCTAACAGTCACGTAAATAGACCTGGCCCCACACTAAGATCGAGTACGAGTGTACCGTGGGTATGAAGAACGAAAGATTTTATCGGTCGCATAAACACCAGACCCGAAAGAAATATTTGTGGGCCGCAAAAATATTTCTCTCAGTTCGAGGATTGAACCCGCGGTCTCCTGTTCCATAGGCGGCTTCTAAACGACTGCGCCACGGACGCTGTCAAAGAAATATAGCTTGAATAATTACAAAATATGAACAGAAATTGTAAATGTTTTGAAGTTAAGAAATATGTAACAATGTAATCGAAACAATAACTAATTCTGTGAATTCTTATGACTAAAGCCTAATATCCATACCAAAAATCCTTAACCAAGCAACAATAAGGTGATAATGAAAACTGACACCCGCAAACCCCTCAAGAAACTCGAAAATTAAAAGAGAAACGCAAATACTCCCGCAGGTGCGTGTTGAATTTATATTCTTTTTACAATGAAATTGCGTATTATGTCTCATTTCGCGATATGACAGTAAATTTGCACTTCATAAGCGTTAAATTGGTCATTAGCCCGAGGCACCCTCCCGTGTCAAATAAGGGCGGCAATAAACTGTGTAATATTTACGGAGTTTTCGTTTTGCTGTATTATTTCTTAAGGTGCGAGTGGCGGATTATCTTTGTGTGAGGAAAGGAATACGTTTTGTGGGTGATTAAATTATTTACAGGGGAAGCTATGGGTGAATAGCATTCGGTATTGTTAACACATAATTTATCTTTATTTATTTTTCACTGTCTTTTGAAACTATTTGATTAAATTTCAAAGTGGATTTAGTTTTTTTAATCATGAATAATATCAAAAGTATACAGGGTATATCAAGACTGCTACCGAAAACGAAGCCGGGTGGTAGTTTATGCGACTTCAGACACAAAGCAACAGAAAAAGTTGCAAAAAAAAGCGACAATTTTTTTTTCGTTATTTTTTTCCTATGGCCATATTCGGGTGACAAATACGTTTTTTCCTAAAATTATAGTATACATATACTCTTTTATTTTTAAATACTCTAAGGTATAAAAGAGTCTAAATTATTATTTTAGCAAAAACTATGGATTTACCACCCAAAAATGACGATATTTAAAAAATCATAAAAAAATAATTGTCGCGTTTTTCGCGAAATTTTGAGTTGCATTGTGTTTGTAGCCACTAAACCTACCACCCGGCTTCGTTTTCGGTAGCAGTCTTGAGATACCCAGTATAATATTGACCTATATTCCTTCCGGTAATAATATCTGAAGTTGACTATTCAATATTTTGCTACTACCTACGCATAAAAAATAAATTTTCGAAGTAAGATTGGGTATATTTTTAAAACAAGATCTATTCATTAATAAAATGGTGCAATCGATTCAACGCCACTAAAAAAACACAAGTATTACAATCGCACAAAAAGCCTCCGAAATTATAAATAAAAATATATTTACTAAAGAAATAATTTTAATTGTTCCTGCCGGACAACACATTTCACGCAGATTACAAGCAACAATAAACCGTCATTCATTGTCTCATCTTTAGAAAACGGTTTTTTCAAGACACGATGGGTAAATTATCGCGCGGATGTTCCGTTTTACAGCGTTTTTATTACTGCCATTTTTGCGTAAGGACGATTCCTTTGTTGGATAAATGTTATTTTTCAGGAGTACCGCTTGTGTTTATTGTCGTAATTAAGTTGTCTTATTAGAGCGTGTAAATTTAAGTTGCATTTTTTAAGATTAGGAGACAATTTTATGTAATTAATGGATTAAGGTTTTTGAAGGAAATTGTTGCTCTTTTTAAATCACAAGGACTGTTTCGAGAAATATTTACTATATTAGACTTGTTAGATATGAGGTAAATGGTTTTCGTCTTGACACGCGAATCTCTGAGGTAATTGTGAAGTATTTTAAAACTTAACGAACTTAAATTTTTCTCATCCAATATCTTCAGTCCTGAGAATTTAACAAATAATTATAATTTGAATAAAATATTAAATAATTATATCCAACATCAACATATGTACATAATCCTGACTCTACACTAAGGTATCAGGAACTGCAAAAGACTTTTCTACCTAACGAACGCTTAGTCTCGAAAAAATATCTGTCCGTCTTACAATCATTTGTGTCGGCTCGGTGATCGAAACCGCGGCCTCTCGTTTCACAGTAACTGACTTTTAAATCTTCAGCATGAAATTATTTTTATGTACTTAAAGATCTTGTTAAATACATCAATATGCATTGGAATCCTATTCAGTAATGAGGAAAACTTATGATATAATTCATTATAATTTCCATTTTTAACCTTTGTACTATACTGTAGTCACTACAGTACGTGGTTCTCAACCTTTTTAGGACCGTTACCCCTATGATCTAACTAGGGTGACTAATTTTACCCCTCCTCTCAACGATGATCTGAAAAATCTCGTGTTTATACTTATACGCAGAATTTATTGAACTTAAAACAATTGCACATAACAAATAATTAATAATAAATAAAAATAAAATACCTTAGGAGTTATTTTCCAATAATCAGTTGAAAGTTTTATGCATACATTGGTATGATGATTATTTGTGTTTGCTTGTTATTTATCTTGCCTGTATGTATTTATCTATGTATACCCACAGTACAAGCTTTAACTGGTTTACTATGACCAGATGGCAGATCAGATGGCCGTGTGTAATATGTCCCCCGCATTTATTATTATTATTTAACTTATTATGCTTTTGAAATTTCTGTTCCTGAATCTTATAAAAAATTATGATTTTTAATACGAACGTTGGTGGTACTGTTTCACATTTACAAGTTTGGTAATATTAAGTTTTGTTTCACTTAAGACAACAGCCAGCTCATTGTTACCCCCGTAAAATACAAGTTTTACCCCTAGGTTAGGAACCACGGCTGTAGTGTATCAGCCCATATACTACTGCACTACAATCGAGAGTACGATTGAGAGTAGTTAGGCCATACAGTCCACCATGCTGCCCTAATGCAGGTTGGCAGACTTTACATACCATAAAAATTCTTATAAGTCACTATGGTATGCAGGTTTCCTCACGATTTTCTCTCACCGTCTAACCTTAATGTTTTCAATGCTATTTTTGTTATTTATTTCATAATTTAGTTGATATTCAGTATCCATACTTTTTAAATCAAATAAAACATATCCATAAAGTTATAGCATAACAAAAGCCTATTACATCACTGAGCCACATTAACCCAGAGCATCTCAATTATCTTCATTATACAATCGGTTACAATGTGCCTGATGTTCGGCTCTATGAATATAGTCACCGAGAGTAAAAATGAAATGTACGTAATGAGCTCACGGTGAATATCAATCGACATTCGGATTATTGGCAATTAAATTGTTCAGTACAACATGCTACAACGATGATTTATTCTGATATGTACATATTTTGCAGCTGAAAATTGTAGTACGAAGTATAAAAGTTTAAGTATTTTATTGTCATTATTGAAAAAATTATGATTAATCTGCAAGATGGTAAAATCGTGGCACTCGAGACATTATTGGTTACTTTATACTTTATAATACTAACAGTCCGGACCGGCTCCACCCGGGGGCGGAAACACTTTTTAAATGGCGGATAAAATTTTCAATCCCAACAAAATATTTTATTTTAAATAAGTATTCTATGTTACTTTTAATACCTCTATAAAAAGAACACAAACATGTTAGTTTAGTAACAATTAATGGTGAATGAAAAAATCGCGAGGATACCATATTAGATGCATATTAGGGATTAGTAAAAAATTATACGGTATGTACAGTCAGCAACATAAGTCGCTACACACTTCACATTTTTTGATAACCCTTTCATGAATTAAAATTTCTAATTACTAGACTGTAGTCGGAAAGTATAATCAAGTAATGTCTTCTTTGTCGATAAGTGCTATACGATATAGGGAATTATCATTATTTTGGATGATAAGACCATTCGAAATTTCATAAATGTGTAGCGACTTATGTTGCTGACTGTACAGTCCACCAACCCACACTGGGCCAGCGTAGTTGACTTACAGTTGTAAAGGAGAACCGTGCCCTGCAATAGGACCGATATGGGCTGATACAGTACAATATACTTTAAATGTTTGTTACTCTCAACATTAACCAGGAGATTCCGCACAAAAACCCTGCTCTGGGGCGTGTTATTTCAACTTTTTGTTTGGGCTGCAGTAAAAGCACTCAGTGATCGCGTCTAAAACCCCAAAAACGCGGCGAAAGATGTGCCTACACGTCGCGCACTCGTTACTTGCCGAATTTACATAGCGAGCGTCGATCTCGATACCTTTTATTCAAATCGAATCACATCGCCAGCGATAAAATGCGCGTATACCCGACGTAGATGTGTTTTGTACGGGAGCCGACAATCATTGCTGCTTCGGAATGAGTTTTTTTTTTATATCAATTTGCTTTTGGGTTTAAATTATGATGCATTTATATATACGGATAATTTTTTTTATTTATTTTTTAAATTAGAAGTAATTTACTACATTTTATTTTATTAGTTTGTGTATCAATATACTCTGTTTCTATTTTAATACCTTTTATTTTCTATGGTTAATCGTTTGCGACATATCATTTTCCGGATACACTTATAACATGAAATAAAAATTAAACCATTTATCAATACTCTACTCGCTTGACACACAACTTGGCTGGCGGAGGACTTGACGAAAGCTCATCTCGCCATCCATTGAAACAAAAACTTCATCTTGAAGATGCCATCAGCCTGACATTTTTCTGTACACTTGGGTGTAGTTTTGTTTTTTGTAATTTGGTATTTTGGTAGTACTTTGTAATTTGGTTCTACACGGGTGGTTGATTTATGATAATATGTAAGAAGCCACCTGCGTAGGTAACACAACAAAGTTTATTTCTAGCCAGAATAACTACTGGACATATTGAGACTTAACACCTTATGTCTCGGGATGGCGACCGCAGTGGGATGCTAGGCATTGCTTCGTAATTCATGGTGTTATTTGGTTTTGCTACTGTCCATGAACGGTAGTACCATCAGATACTCGTCTCGCCATTCACGTCAAAAAAATCCGTTAAAGTGAATATTTTTAGAAGGACAAATTAAAAATTCCAAATGATGCTGCAAGCTCAGCAATCACTGTCGCCGAAACAAAACAACACACACTGGGAATCTCGCGAACATATTTCATTGTTTATTATTATCGCATACATAGCATTGATAATATGTTAAGACTCCTATTACATGCTAGTTTTCTCAAGATATTTCTCTTTAAAATAAAAGTGAATATTTATAGAATAAAAAAAAAACGAATGACGCAGCAAAAGAAATCACTATCTCCGCAACAATCATACACAGGGAACGTTCGTACAGATTTCGTGTGTCAACAGTGTTTATTCGATCTCTGAAATGAGTGCGATGTGTGCCTTGCGGATATATCGCATTGTATCTCGTTAACAGATCCGATTGTTTTTATTATCGCTCACATAGCATAGAAAATCGACTAGTATTCCTATAATATGCTTTCTTCACGATATTTCTCTCCAACATAAAAGTTACCTAATGTTTATAAAATAAAAAAAATAATTCCAAATGACGGTGCAAGCGAAATCACTTTCTCCGCAACAATCATACACAGGGAACGTTTGTACAGATTTCGTGTGTCAACAGTGTTTATTCGATCTCTGAAATGAGTGCGATGTGTGCCTTGCGGATATATCGCATTGTATCTCGTTAACAGATCCGATTGTTTTTTATTATCACGATTGTCATATTCTTTTGTGTTTACGTAAATATCGTATGTTCGATGTGATTGATAAAAAATATTTTGGTCGTCATTACTGTTGATGGAAATGTATTTTTTTTTTATATGAATGGGTGATTTAATATACGGCGTTAATTAATGTCATTCTTTTTGTTTACGAAACACAGTAATATTATGGACCAGACCGACATATTTTTATGCTGTTTTTTTGAACCTTGGCTTAAAACTTTACGATCAACGAAAGATTGCCTCTTTTCGAAATAAAAGAATAATATTTCATTAGATAAAAAACAACATCCTCGGTCTATGCAGTATTTACGTCCCATCTGCATATTTACATAATTATAGTATAATCTACTTAAAAATTTAATAATATAGTAGCTATTCGAAAACCTTGTACCAAATAGCAAAGTTCAACACCAGTTAAAATGTCATGGGTTACGTCGCTGCGTAACATTTCAATTACTGACGATATTTCAGCGGCTTTCAGCGCTGTATTCCGATTTACACATTTCAGCGGCACACTCGGCGCCACCGGTTCGTATTTGGAACGTTTCCTAGAAGAACGGTGCTTAAACCTTCCACCCTTGAAATATTTGGGTTGGAATGTTTGACCTTTGTTATTCTTAGTATCTTGACCACTGTTACAGTGAACTTTGTTACGTAACAAAGTTATTCGAGGATGTTCGATAAGATAGCAAAAAATGGACCTTGTGAAGAGACTAGGACGAATTTCCGTGCTTTCCGGCGTTTTTGCCATACCTATTACTGGAATTAAGTATAACAGCTCATATAATAGGTCCCATTTATATGTAATAATGATTTGATCCGTCTGGCTTCTCCGGCTGTAAAAGTCTTTTTGCGAGGTTATTTACCTCTTTAGTTCATCTTTTTAGTTCAAGGAAGTGGACAATAATTTATTTCCAACTCCTCCTATTAATTTAACTAAAAATAATTTAACTAAAAAGTGGGTGTGAGGGCGGGACAGTCTCCAAAGATAACAAAAAAATCCGAAGAGCGTTCCATTTGAACAGCATTTTTTTAACTAACGATATCCAAGACTTTAATTTTTTTCTGATCTGTAATCATGCAAGTGGCAATAACAAGCCATGTTTCTGAAAATAATTTTATGCCGCACAAAAACAGATCGAAGTGACATTTGTCGAGTGCATTTTCCAATCTACCAATTCCCTCGTACACCGTCTGTTGGATTTCTTCTCTTTAGTTTGTTTATTCATCTGTAACCGTGATTAGTAGATGTCATGGGACTCCTGATGTTCAACGATAGAAATCAGTATGGAATTTAGGTCAGCTGCAACCAGACCAGCCATCCCGTGGGGTAGAAAATAAAAGAATTGCCGCTTGCAACTTGCAAAAGCTATTGCGGTATAAATTACCGTTATTTGTAAGGTACGAGAGAAATGTGACGTCATTGCGACAAGATATCTTACTGTTTAAATTCTTTATTGGTGTGAATATTATTTTTATGAGGGTTTCAAAGTGACTGATCATTTGATTGAAATAGCCTCTGTACAATTTGGTATTGTGTTGCACAAAACAATTTTTCATTCGATTCAATAATGACGACTGTTTGTAAGCAAACTGTTATTTATTATTTTTGCCTGTTGCGGGTGTTTTGTTTATGTTCTCTTTTATTATATTTCTTTTGTGGACATTCATGTGAATTATACATTAGGTAAGATTAGATTAAGTTTAATTAAACTGTTTTATGAATATATTAAATACAAAAAAGCCGCGAATTTTTTTTTCTAAGATTCTCTTTAACCCCTCAAAACTGAATGAACAATGAAAAATTTATCCAGTCACGGTTCTTCAGTTGTATAATGCAGCAAAAATACTCACAAAGAAAACAGAAATATTCGAAATTTCAGCGAAAGAGTTTTGAGGAATGCAAAATATATGAGATGAATTAATTCATAAACACACTTAGTAATTAATTCAACACGATAATATAATTTACATTCAAGCAGAGGAATTAAAACCTGCTCAATACACGCGGCCCAATAACACCAATCGCCAACGTTCAGCATTAAACATCTCACATTCATAAAACCATTCATCCGTGAAAGCTGAAAACGGAAATCAAAACAACTCCAACTGAAAGGCCAATCAAAGAGCACACTTTGTTATTCAATCCAACTGCTTTCATGAAAAAAAAGTCTGCAGATTCGAAAAGGGTCATTCAAGAGCTAAGAAAACGTTTCATATCAACTCGAAATAGAGTGTGCATAAACGCAACGTCACTGCAAACACCGCAAGACGCACTCATACAAATTGTACACTCCACTTAGTCGTCCTCTTTCTTGCTTCGCCGGGGTAATCGGAGGCAATCTAGCTTTGCTCATGGACCCGGCCGTGGATTTCAACGGATCCCGGCGAGATGCGCAGATAAAGCGCTTCTCGATTATTGTACGGCGAGGTTTTTTTATCCTGACACTAGGGGCTGCACTGCACCAGATGGTAAATAGCTTATCAGAAAGAGTACCGATTGAATATAGGCCATCATCTCCTGCCAATTGAACAAATGTGCCGGTATACTTAACTTCGAAAGGTTCCTAGTCTTTTTTTATTTCGATATATAAGTCACTCTTCAGCACCTGATGATAAAAAATGGCTTACCAAAATAAGTATCCACTGGCCGCCACTTCTTGCCAATCGATACAATTATGTCCTGTTAACTTCTTTACTATTAAGTAAAAGATCTGGAATTGAAGGGAAGGAAGGAAAACGTGAGCTAACTTTTCCATATTGGGATAAAGACATTGCCGCACCTTCTGATTTAATATTTAAAATTATGGCTTAATACTCCGTTCGCTATACAATCAAATTGGGATAATCAATTTTTTAGGTCTTTCATCGCATAATTAATAATTGGAGTAATTGATAATTCAGAATCGACATGATTAGAACGCAGCTTACGCTTAATCTAGTACGAATTGGTTAGTTAGTACTGTTCTATAATTTGATTCACTATTGTGATATGAGTAATGAATTGTTGGCCGAACATCGGCGTGCCTCAGGCGATATACACAAAGTACCACGCATTATTAAATGGAGAGAAAAACAAAATAATGAATTTTAAATTAAAAAAGACCGATATGAGAGACCGTTCTTTTTTTGTTTGTGTAAAGGAATTATTGTTAAGATATATCAGAAATAATACATGTGAATAAATTACTACGGTGTTAAATTGAAAACGGTTGCCAAAATGGAATTCAACGTTCCAGTATGTTAAATGTTTTCCTATGATCATAGAAAGTATTATAATCAAATTAGTTATGGACTATTTATTTTATTTTCTATAAAATATACGATTCTATAATATAATAAAGAAGATACTGAGAATTTTACCACATAATGACATTTAAAAAAGAAATTATTTACTACACACGAAACATACCTAAAAGAGATCACAATATTGTTGATTCATTATTATTGATGCATAATTATTTAAGAAAAGTTTGGCATTAGTAGTATAGCTGGTAGTACTAGATTCCCATAGAAAAACTGCGGGTTCGCTGTCGTACTTTGTACGGTGTGCGAGATTACCATAGGCGTTTCTAAACTCTTTCTTTTTCTGGCGTTTCCCCTCCGTTTTGAAGAAACTTCATGGGTAGCGTTAATTGGTCAATTTTTTTAATTGGTTTGATTTTTTGAATAATTGAAGAAAAGAATTAAAAAAAACATATTTCATCAAGCTTTATTCTGAGGCTAGTCTCCTCCTAGTTTAGCGCGAGTAGTTCACCCAATTTTTCCTCCGCCTATTTTTGGGTCCATAGTATAACAAGTTGCGATTCTATAATTTTGGACCAGTTTCATAATATTCCTAATGATACTGCGCACATAGTATATAGTGAAAGTTCCGGTGCAGAGTAAACTTTATCTCAACTAAAACTCTAACCTTAGATGTCACAATGTATTGAAAAATTTACGTCTTTTTATTTTTATATACATACATAAACTCACGCCTTTTTCCCAGAAGGGGCAGGCAGAGGTGCCAGGGCACCCACATTTCGCTTTGTGTTACGTCCCACGATGTGATAAGTGGCGAGCCTATCGCCATATCGGGCACAAATTCCGGACTCTGGGCTGATACTGAATAGAAAAATCCAATATCCCTTTGCCCAACCCGAGATTCGAACCCGAGACCTCAGCTTTGTAACCGTACCGTAGTACAACTACGCCACCGAGGCAGTAGTTTATTTTTATTAATTCCCGTAACTAATAGAAAGAGTATTAATAATGTTGTAATTCTATATTAATTATAATACAGTATGCAAATGAGCAATGAGCGAGAAAAGTTTTCTCAAACAAAAACACGTCTTTACGCACGAAATAACATCCATAAACTACCTCTGAAATGTTAACCAACGCTTAAAAGAGAAAAGTTTACAAAAATCCGGTAAAGTAGATTCAGTAGCGAAAATAATAAAAGAAGCGATATTTCAGTGATATTCCTTCGAATAACATTTGCACAACACAAAGGCGTAAGTAACTTTATCCATGAAAATTTCAAATCTCCTTTGCAGTTAAAATCTTCAGCGTCAAACAGAGCCTTTCCAATCATTTCATGTTTGAAGTTGCATCTCAAACGGCGATAGCAAAGACCTTTTTTTTAAATGGCGCAACTCTAGAGAGAAGCTGGTTAGGAGCTGAACATGTCTAAGGTGACGTCATCTGCAAGAAATTCTCAACAGGTAACATTTTTTAAATATAAAATTCGGCTTAATAGATATTTACAATAAAAATCTTTCTTACTTTATACTGAGGTATTATTCAGGTAAAGGCGAGCGCAGACCGGCAGTCAAAAGGTATTTATCGATGCCGTGTCATCAATTTAAGAAAATGGAATTTATATCGTATTCTTAACATATTTTGAATATCCTTAGGTAAAAAGATTGTCAGTCTGCACTGGCTCTAAGTATCAGGTAATAATTAATATTGCTTTGTAGTTCAATTTGTTTGATTAAGCCAATTTTCCCACCTTTGTCTTAGATTCCTGGATTTTATTGCAATTCACAGAAATTTTCATGTATCACTAAAATTTATCTATTTATTTAAAACTTTATATAAAATATGTTGAATAAAGGCGGACGTAATGCCTTAGGCAAGTTTATGTATTGCGATACGCTATAAAATACTACTGCAGTACTACGTACACATAATCACAGACTTGTTGGCTGTTCTTGTATAAAACTTTGATGCCTACTTCGACTTAGATACGAGTCCTTTGAATTTTACCACAAATTACTCCAAACTAAATATTTTTATTATCACATTTTGCGAGCAATCTGGCTCCTTAACACTCATAAACACATTGAGTAGTCACGCTCATTGATAGCTCCTTGCCTCCGACGTACGAATGCTCTTTTCGAAATGAAAAGAAAACACTACGATGCTTCCCAGTATAAATTCTTGGCACTCGGCAAAATTGAAAAGTCCACTGAGTAGAAGCTGCCGTTTGGGTGGAAGGCACAATCCCGCATTGTTTACGCTCTCATGCTCTTAAGATGTGAATGAACGTTAAGTCGGTAAGGAAATGAGCGTTAGATTTTAAATTGTTCAAGTTATTGAGTAAATTAATATTATACATCATAATATTGTCATAGGGCAATGTTTAGACGTAGTTACGGGATGGTTTATGACGAAAAATATTATTATTTTCGTTTTATTGAGGAGTTAAATGATAGGTGAGGGTTATTAAAGCATGACAAAAATGAAGGCCTCGCACCAACGCAAATCTTAGGCAAGATAACATTGAATAAATAAATAAATAACACCCAACAGTCACATACATAGACTGACCCAACACTAAGATCGAGTCTTGTATCGTGGGTATCAGGAACTACAAGAGACTTTCCGGTCTTACAAAGACCCAGACCCGGAAGAAATTTGAAGAAATTTGTGAGTTGCACAAACATTTCTCTCGGTGCGGGAATCGATCCCGCGGCCTCTCGTTTCACATGCGGCGTCTTACCGACTGCGCCACGGAGCCTCCGTGGCGAATTCATCGATTGACCGTCATTGATTGAACAGAATCAATTAAATTTTTTTTTTTTTTTTGCAATGAATGGCGAATCGAGCATGCCGTCCTACTGTTGGTAAGCGATACCTACCGGTCACAGTTGCGATCAGCCATTTTTATTATTAAGTTTTAAAATACTTTGTATTTTATGTACGTTGCATTTGTGTATCAATAAATAGTTATTCTTTCTTTCTTCTTCGATACGACCGTAACAGTAGCAAAACCAAACAACACCCTGAATTACAAGGCTCGCCATCCTGAGACATAAGATATAAAGTCTCAATATTATATTATTGAGACTTAACATCTTTTGTCTCGTTTATTTTACTTTGGTTTTACTTGGTTTTACTATACTCATAAAAGCAACATGTCAATTTACAAGACAATATTACCGAAACAATGACAGCCACTTACAAGCGTCGTCATAACGAAATCCTGTTCGACTGTTTCCAAGACATTTCCCGGTACGAATAAGGAAACAGGAAACTGGCTAAATTGGTATCTAATAATAAGGATATAATAAGAAAAGATTCCATCACAGCGTTGCGACTGACCTGCCCGCTATACGGGAAATTGAATTTGTAACTTGGGTCGTTTTTGATGGGGACAACACGGACATTTTGTTGGTCATACTGATGCAAGTACACTTAGAAGGTTATTCGCGGCAATATCGGATTTGCCCTTAATACCGCCGGTTATGGGCAGAGTTCTCAATTTTTGCAATTTCAATTTAGCTCGCTGATCTTTTTGGACGGAAATTAGATGTTGTGTTGACAATTTTATCGTTCACGGGAATTACAATTTTGTTTTGTTTAGAATTTACACCATTTTGTTGTTTAGTTGGTGGATTGGCTACTGATAATGGATCGAATGACGTTCCAATCGGTATAAGGCACTAATTTTGCTGTCAATAATCTCTAAAATCGAGAAAGTGATAGGGTTGGAAGATTCTTGAAGAGTTTCTTGTGAAGCACTCTTCACAAGAATTCTTGGAGAGTTTAATTCTCTACACATACTCTGAAAACAGGTCCGTGGGGGGACAGATTCATAAGTTTGGTGAGGTTTTCAACGATGAAATTTTTTTGTTTATACGTGACACTGTCGTCATCATCAATATTAATGAAATGGTTTATCAACATCACAGTTTTTTAAACTTATATTTAAATGGTTTGTGTTATTTTTACTATTATGTTAGGTGGTGAGCAATGAAGTAGTTTTAAATTAAATTAAATATAATTTTACATACAAACAGGGATATATATTTTATACTGCTATTAAGAGTCAAAGTTGTACAGTAAATCTTCAAATAAACCTGAGCTCATAAACATTTCTATCCAAGATCGTAAGCCATTGCTTCCAGCACGCAGATTTACTCAAAGCGTGGTCGTTGAGCGTGATGCCGATTTTGCCACGTGCCGTGGGCGTGCTTTGTCACCGCCATGCTAAATAAACGTGTTTACCGTGCTATGAATTAATCACAACCAGACGCGGCTCGAAATGGGCCATGGGGTCTCCGACCCACGATATTAAAAAAGAGGTTTTTTCTAAATGTACCGATTTCACGTGGTACGACAAATATACAATATTTTATCAGTTCGGGATCGTCGATTGCTGCTTAAAAATTTCTCTGTTTGTCTCTCTCTCACGTGCTTACAAGTCTTAATAAACGAGAGTATGATTATAAATATACATTCATAACCCTATATGAAATGTATAATCACACTTGCGTGCAAACGCATGACATATTCAAAACATTTATGTAGGATTTGAATGTTAAGAAGAAAGATGAGTAGAATGGAACGTTGACGTATGACTGATATGGAACGTAGTTTGTGTGAAAGAGATGACTAATGAAAGTATTTAAGATGGAAAGAGTAAGAGGATGAATGATATAGATGTTGAAGTATGCAAGGACGGAATATGAAGAGAACAGTCTGGAAGACGACGGAAGACGTGAAAGACGGAAGACGTATGAAGTGAAGACGAATTTATTTAAGACGACAATATATTGAAGATTATCCAAAAGATCTTTGTTTGATTTGACCCCTTACGGAACTATTCCCACATTTATTATTAATACTATCTAAAAAACCCTCGTAAAATGTGGCAAATGTGGTGCCCGAGATAGAAATCGTATTTGGATTAGGAAAACTATAAATGGCACTAATGTAACCAAGAGGTAATCTCCTTCGGGAATATACATGAGAGCTAATGTAACATTTTAGATACTTACAGGGTTATCACAAAAATGTTAAACCCGCCATAAACACATGACCAGAAATTCTTCAATTACAAAAATTCATGTTTAAGCATTGGTTAGATTTAGACTTGGTTTAAACATTTTTACATTTAAGCCGATGGTGCTCTGACGCATGGTTAATCTATAAACCATTAAAATACAAATAAACTGAGATTCAATCTTTGCTTTTTGTTTGGTCCTATGTTTTGTGACTTCTGTTTAGTTAAGTTTAAATAGTAATTGGAAAATTATTATAATTTTTTGGTGTTTGAATGGGTGTTTAGATAAGCAATGTTTAAACACTGTTTGGTAATACAGAGTTAGACCTGAACTTAGACGGAGTGTTTAAAGATAGACATAACTAAACAAGGTTTAACTAAACAAGTGTTTAAATTATTATTTTTGTAAGAACACCGTTTTTTCGAGACTTTCTCTTCCACACATCACTTTAATTCATATCAGCCAGTACTAACAATGGTATACAAAAAAATTGCACCGAATTTATATATCTATGTAAAAACAAATATTTTACCCCCATCAATTTGGTCTCGCGCCGCCACTGTCCATAACGCTTAGCGCGCGATGCGGAAGCGGTGCGTCGCCAGCCTTATTGTTATTTGTTGCCGCGGTCTGTTATGGATGTCATTGGTCTTCTGGGGATTTCGGTGTGCTATGTTGACTGCATTTTTATTAATAATTTGTTTGCTTTACGGTATATGTTTTGAACTACATAAAAGGTAGCAGTGAGTGGCTGAGGAAGATTATTGAGATTATTTTCGCTGGTGATTTGATGTTCATATTATCCATTTGGATAGAGGCCATAGTCTACGTTTGTGGTGGAAAATCTCACATTTTTATGTATTTCTTTATTAATCCCTATTAACACCATGAAGATAAACAATTTCTTCTCAGCAAGCATAGGACAAGAATCTTAGTAATTTAAGCAAGTACGGCTTATTCGGGTTTGATGATCGGGATTCCTATTAATGTATCCATTTTCAAAAGACCTTACGCTTTAAATTCTAATTAGCCGAAAATAAATAAAATTATATGCTCATAAATAAATTCCAAAATTAACTTAATAGTCAAATTGTTAATTAAGCGTAGTCCTTAAACACCACTTTAAGCAGTAAGCTCAAAATTCAGTTAAATCTTACGATTCCCAGAATATGTAATAGAGTTTGGTATTCAGTCCATCGCCCTAACACAGACTCTATTGAAAGGATTTCGACGTAAGTTACCACTGTCTGCTTCTATATTCTCGTGCGAGTTTTCATTTGAAGCACATTGTTAGGTGGCTTTACACTTCACAAAAGGGGAATACAATATTAAATCTTACTTTATTATTATTTGTGTTTATATTAGAATTGACATTTGTAATTATACGTACAATAATGGATTCATTGTTTTAAAAAAATAACTACGCAGTGTAACGCAAATTAAACAGCTGTAGCTGGAGGTTATTGACCCGCCCTCTGCAATGTAATTTTGTTCGTTTTACATTGCTGGCTAAACAAATAACACATCTGTAAAACTATAGTCATAACGTGAAATGAACATCTCTTTATGTTATTAGTGTTCTAATTCCGTAGCTCTATATATATTCTATGTTTTAAATATCTTGTGTAAAGCTTATACCAGTTTGTCTATTGATTAAGCCGCCAATCAATTTAAACTTAATTACCTGTCAATCCTCATTCGCGATAGTCTTAAGATATCCAGGGTTTGATTGAAACAATCTTGGCGCAATATTCATGCATTTCAGAAACCAGTAGAAGCCAGGAGTAATGTATTCAACAGAACCAATCTGGATTTAAATTATTTTACATAATATCGTTGGTAGGGATAGATTGAATTTCCAACTGGAGTAGTTGGACGGGGCCCTGTTCAAACATAGTTCCAGTTTTCTACGACGCAGTCGGTTTGTGGAAATTCACACGTGATTCCACCACTCATAAGTGGTTTACAACTTGCAACTGGATTTGTTAGTTTCGTGCAAAGTGTTCAGAGTCTTACGAAATTCTACTGCGGCGGGTTAGGCCGCCCGCAGGTAGGGGTAGGTAAGTAAATGAGTACTTAGGGTAATTACGAGGTTCGGGCTTTAATAAATTCGCTTCACTGTTTACACCCGACACTGTTGCTGGTGGTATGCAACAGGAGTCACTGGCCTTCGCTGGACACTGATCCGGGTCTTCGGCACTTGGCGGAACCCGGCGACAGCTCGCCGGCGAAGTCTGCTGCCACGTGGCCGGACACGGTGCGCAGGTCAGCGGCAGGCGCAGGCTCGGTTGCAGTCAGGCAGGAAGCGGTGCAGAGCAAAAGCGGGCAGCGATGTAAACGCACGGAGTTAGCACTCCGTGCCGTGCGGGTAACGAAGAGAAGTAGGCGAAGAACCTGGAATCAGCGTCCAAGAAATCGGAATGCAAACTAGGCTTACATTCCGTGCCAGCGACTCGTGATAGCTCACAAGCCCGGCAGACAGAATACACTGACAAACAAGCAGTTAAAAACGGTTAGCAAATAGAACACTCACCCCAGCGGGTTCGGAAAGACGCGTGGTAGCACGCGGCTTTCAGGTTATAGAAAAGAGGGCGCGAGCGACGTTACACGCGTATTTAAGCGAGCGCCGATGACAGTTCGCACGTCACGTTTGACAGATGTCAGAGATTGAATCAACAATTGGCATAGACAATAGGATTTATGCCAACTATTGAACCATAGACCGCAAATATTAGAGGTGACACTCTAACAACGTCACAGTACCCCGCCGAAAAGACCTTACTTAAGATTTTACTTATAACTGAATATGAGTAAAATCCGTCTGTCTATTTAGCATTCTTGTTAAATTACACTTTCATTCCATCCTCTTACATACTTCATCCTTACAAAATGTCTAGTATCAAAATAAGCGTATATTATGACCAAGACCCTATAGACAAGAGAATATGGTATAGGTTTTTGTTCTTTTTTTTTACACACGTTGGTTTTCGGGAGAAAGTCTGTAGTAGTGTTCTCGCATTGGTTGTGAGTTAGCAGTATCAATGCGATGAGTGATGAGATATGTTCTGCCTAGGCTTCGCTTTTCCGTAGAAATAGAACGAAATAGGTCAATAGTATTATCAGCGTTTAGACGCTGCGATTTGGTTAAATCGTCATAAGAAAATAATTTACTTTTGTTATTATTAAAATAAGAAACACTACTGGTATTAGAATCACCTATAGTTATTGATTTTAAATACTTGGGGCAAATCTCAAACCTAGACCAGAAATCAATACCTAAAATTAAATAAGAACATGAAAATTATTCTCAAAACTTATAGGAATATTCATATAACCTGTAGGGTTTAACCGTTGGCCGCCAGCGGCAACAAAATATATGTCGTTAAGATCTGTACACAACTTAAAACCAGCTGACAATAATAGTTTATGTGAATCGTTCTCTAGTATAGTCACTGAAGATCCAGAATCCAACAAAGCACAAAAAGAAATTTCACCAATTTTGACGTTAAGATACGGACGAGAATCATTCTCCGGTTTACGTTCCCAGATTGATGTGAAGTTATAAGTAGAAAAAAATATTTTAATAGTGGAAAGCCATTGTTCCCAATCTTCCTTATCAAAATTAACACTTTGAGTAGTAATAACACAACAATCTGGAACTAGTAGTTTATTTGGACTCGATTTAGAATGACAATTCGAACAATTAGAATAAATAACATCTTTAGTACCACATTTAAAACAAATCGGAAACCTATTTTGTTTACACTCAGCGAGCGTGTGGTCATTAGTGCGGCAGCGGGGACAATGTGAATGACTACCTGTGCGTCTTTTGTTCTCGAGCGATAAGCGAGCAACCGGTTTACTTGTACCAATAGATGTATTTAAAGTGTTAGTATGTTTATTTGTTTGTTTATTGAAATTGTAGAAATGTGTAGATTTTTTATTAAATTGAATATTAGAATTAGTAGTGTTATTAGAGTAGGCTAAATCTGGAGCTAGCGTATTGTTAGTTATGGGAGGCGGTTCACGATATTTAGCAGTTATACATTGGATATTTTCGAAATTTTTACATATCAAACGGAGTTCCTCGATAGTAGAAATTTTAGGTGAGCATGCTATAACATTAGAGTAGCACGGAGGAATGTTGTGTAACAAAATTTCCAATTTTTCCGACTCAGGCAATTCTTTAGAAAGACAAGAAAAAAATTCAGACATTATAGAAAAATATAACGTCACACTACATTTAATGGATAGAAGATGAGTGTATTATTAACTAGCGGCCCGGCCCAGCTTCGTCTGGGTGCATATATTTTTTGATTCGACTCCACACCAAATACATGTTATTTTTCGTATAAACTCTTGTATACCTAAACTTGACGTAGCTGTCCTACTGTCCGGCTCAATCCCGTCTCATCCGTCTGTTCAGTCTCTTCCCAATCCATCCCGTCCTTTCTCTTTATTATCCATCCCGTCTTATAACGTGCATTTATATTTCGTCCTATCAAATCTGTCAGCTATCCCAGCCTTCTCCCGTACCTTCCACTCTATTATATCCCGTCTCTCCATATACATGTACATATAAAGATTGCCTTATGAAATTTTTGTGCAGCAGAAATCGTAATATTTTAATTTCACCACAACTTCAAAACCAAACGTCCAATTTAATCATTCAAAGACCAAATATTATAAACATAAACTGTACTCATTGATGAAATAATTTATTTTGATAAGGATTAATAGTATGAGTAAAATAAACGCGTTTTTCGCGAGTCAAAAAAAAATTCAAGATTTTTAAATAAAAATGTGGTTGTTGTGCCTCACTCGACATAGATAGGTATAGTGTGTCGCGGACTTTTTTGTAGATATTTATAAGATCTACAATTAATTATAACATTTTATGGTTCTATCTTTTGTAGTTTAGGCAGCGTACGCAAAATAAGTAACTTCTTTGGTTGATTTTTTTCAGCTTGTGTCCGAAAAATCCAAATATCTTACGGAACCCTATTTTTTTCCAAAATAAAATATAGTTTATGTTACTCGTGGATAATGTAGCTTTCGAATGGTGAAAGAATTTTTAAAATCGGTCCAGTAGTTTTTGAGCCTATTCATTACAACCAAACAAACAAACAAAGTTTTCCTCTTTATAATATTAGTGTAGATGATGGATCGGGTTAGAGCAAATTTTGAAGAAAATAGGATTTGAATTTCTGTTTTAGATTTTCAAAAATAAAAGTATGCGAGAGGCCCCTTAGATATGTGCCACCGCAATGTCTATTTCTTTCGCTTAAGAGCAGTATAAATGCACTTTTATATTTTGGATTGAACAGTGTAGCCAGTGTGACTACTGGACATAGGAGACTTAGCATCTTATGTCTCAGGATGGCGAGCGCAGCGGAATGCCAAGCATTGCTTGTAATTCTAGGTGTTGTTTGGTTTTGCTTCTGTTTATGACTGCGTCTCACCATTTATACCAATAAAAAAACACAAACCCTTCCAATTTAAAAACCAAACTAATCTATTCAGACTTACATCAACTGAGTCATAAAATAAATCCATTCATTAATAATCAATTAATCGCAACACAATCTTGAACGTCCGGCAATCAGAGAACGCAAAAACCCGACCGAGTTAAAAAGGCATTAAAGCAGACTGCGAACTCTTGATTATACTCGCCTTTAAATAAAGCCGGAGAGTTACAGGTGTTGAATATTTAAAAAGGTTAAAGAATAGGGGGCTTATTGGGCTGAGGAGGAAAGTCGGGAATTTTTCTAATCACGTTTCGTCGATATGCGTCAGGTTTTAGAGTAATTCGCTTGGTATCGTTCGCAAGATTAAGTGCCTGCGCTTCGGATTTGAGAATATTCCGATGGATTCGAGGAATTGAAAGCTTAACGATAATCGGATTGACGGGGACAATGTAATGTCTTTAGGATTTTTTCCTTACAATAAGCGTCGATTTAAGTGATGATGTAATGGTTGGAGATTATGGTTTTGTTGTGTTTTTGGTGGAATTACTAGTATGTAGTGAGGCTGATTTTAGAAATAGATTGATGGAAGATAATTTAGCTTATTTGAAATCTTCCTTTGCCGTGATTGTTGCAGGTTTGAGATTTCCAGCAAGATTTGGTTTTCATGGAGGTATGGAAAGACTAGACGACTAGACGAGCAATGGAGCGGGCTATGCTCGGTGTTTCCCTGAAGGATAGAATCAGGAATGAGGTTATCCGACAGAGAACCAAGGTGACCGACATAGCCCAGCGTATCAGCAAGTTGAAGTGGCAGTGGGCTGGTCACATTTGTCGGAGAACCGACAACCGTTGGGGTAGACGTGTTCTCGAGTGGAGACCGCGCCTCGGTAAGCGTAGTGTAGGACGCCCTCCAACGAGGTGGAGCGATGATATCCGAAAAATGGCTGGCAGCGGTTGGAGACGTTGGGCTGAAGATCGAGCCCAGTGGCGTGCCATAGGAGAGGCCTATGTCCAGCAGTGGACGCGAATAGGCTGATGATGATGATGATGATGATGGAAAGACTAGTTTAATTTTTACTATATACCTATATATTTATCTATATACTCCCAATTACAAATACAAAGTGAACCAAATAGTGCTATCCTAAAATAAACACCTTAAGGAAAATATATATGCGATACAGTAAGGGTAATAATTGGGTATTTTATTATAAACACATAATTATCCGTATAATATTTAATGTGAATTTAAATAATATTAATATGAAAACAAAGTCGTTTCGGCACCTGATTTAATTAACAAAGTTCGACCACTCAACCTAACCTAAAAGCGAGGCAGTAGGTCAAAACGAGTCATAATAAATGCAGTATGTACAAACACGTAATTTAATTAGAGAAAAGCAATTTCACCGTAATAAGCCAAATGCGCAATTAACCCTCCATGATATATATTTCAAAATAATTAAGTCAGTTAATATGTCAAGGCCTTAACATTTATGACACGTAACTTACCGAAACTATGTTGTATTTCAAATTTTATAGCAGTGGTATTATTTCGTTTATTTAATGTTTTATTTGCAGAAAGAAAAGGAAGCTACAGGTGTGGAAAGTAAAATTATATTGTTGTGTTTGCTTGTCATTGACAGTCTTAACATAATTCCGTAGACATTGTTCGTAGCGTACTACGTAACGGACGCTCGTAGCTTTTCCTCGTAGAGCGCCATAGCACTCTTTTAATTTTAAGATCATTATTGTGGATATTGGTAATGATTTTTTACATTTGTATTTATTATTTTATTTCATACTTCCAAAACATTTATTTAATAAAAGTTATAAAAGACAAAAATAAAATCGTAAATCTTGACAAATATTAAATATTATTTCTATTGATAACTTTAACTATTTTGGCGATCATTTATAAAATAATTAATTGAAAGATTTCAATTACAGAATATAACATTAAGGTTTTTTAGGATGCTGAATGATGAAAAATATCGCCAAATATCCTCAGTTACCTAATGCATATTTAGAAAATGATAAATACGTTAGCGAACATTTGCGGTTGTGTGAATGTTAAAAATGTAACATTATTTTCGTTTAATTATCTCTTGTGAGTTCAGGCCTCGCACGATAATAAGCAGTTGTATTTATTTTTGTTTCATTCTAGTGTGTGAGTTTGATAAACACATGCGTTTATAGTTAACAGGGTTGGTCGTTTTGATAATAAAGACGCGTTGAACTACGCTGTGTTTAAATTAACTTAAAATAATTAAATTATTTGGTATACAGGGTATAAATATGACTATACAGGGTATATCAAGACTGCTACCGAAAACGAAGCCGGGTGGTAGTTTAAGCGACTTCAGACACAATGCAACAGAAAATGTTGCAAAAAAAAGCGACAATTTTTTTTGTTATTTTTTTCCTATGACTATGTTTGGGTGGTAAATACATTTTTTTCCTAAAATAATAGTGTATACCCTTTTATTAATAAATAATCTAAGGTATAAAAGAGTTTAAATTATTATTTTAGCAAAAAATATGGATTTACCACCCAAAAATGACGATATTTAAAACATCATAAAAAAAAATTGTCGCGTTTCTTTGCTAAAATTTTAGTTGCATTGAATTTGTAGTCACTAAAACTACCACCCGGCTTCGTTTTCGGTAGCAGTCTTGATATACCCTGTATTTATACATGACATTTAATTTTACACATATGCTTATCATAACTTCAGGTGACATTGTACAATAGAAAAAAAATCAAGTTTTTTTTTATGGTCGTATTTCGTGATGTTACATTTTACAACTTTTTACCACTTAGTGTTTATGTAAGTATTTTAACGCTTATCTAAAATTCGGTTAGATTTGGGAACTTACGTGAAAATTAAAAAAGACCTGTACCTATACGATTTAGTCAAAAGTCTAGGAAAAACTACTTGATCAAAACTACTTTTTTCGCCATAAACTCTTCTCTTTTCAAACTTGGTAAAATGTTACCTGGGATGGTTAGGAACACGTGGTTTAAATTACTATAACATGTCAATGTCCTCTTGTACCGTTACTGCTAGCTACGGAAAAAAACTGAATCATAATAATGCAATCCTACAGTGGTTTTTTTTTAATAAACCGTGACCTGTAAGGTCTTGATTTCGATGCCTAGGTGCGAGAATCGACAAGGCCAATTTTTTCAAAGAAGCTTTAGGATGACTAAAATGGCTTGGGTAGTCATAAAAGAATAAAAACAATTGTAGCCACAGTGCAATTAAAATTCAGAAATTAAACATTGCACCGACCAAAATGAGACGGATAATTAAATTATTCGTCTCACGCCGCACGCGGACCGCAGCCACCGCGCCGGCATAATAAACTGTACTCACCCGATCCTATTGCCACCCTTCCTATATATCGCCCAAGTCGACGTTCACGATTTCAACATGACCAAACCTTTACGAGCCCATTCTATCAAATTACTTGTTTTGTTTGTACATAAACAAGTAAGCTTTCGTGTTTGCGACGGTAATGAAATCCCTATAATATTTACTGCTCACTCGATTTCTTAGTGTCTTGTAGATTTTCTTGGAAATTTTACCTTTGTCCTTTTCATTCGTGTGAATCTTTTGTAATGCTTTCATTTTTGTGTCTGAGTGTTGGATTTAACTTTTTTTAAAGCAATAAATGGCGAGATTAGCTTGCCGTTGCATGATGGTACATACATAATTGTTTGTCTTTAATGCCAATTGTCACCGCATCGTACTCTTTTTTGTCAAGCTATAAATGGATATGTTATGGGCTAAGTGATTAATCGGGCTTTATTCATAATGCCCGGGCAATACGAATAATGCCCAATAAGAGCGGGCAATGTGATTATAACCAATCAATTTATCACATTGCCCGGGCATTATGAATAATACCCTGTGCCTATTGGGCAGAGTGATGTAAAGCGAATCGAAATCAAAATAATGAGCCGAAGTGGCATCGTGCGGCTATTGCAAGGTCCACGCACCTCCCCTGGTACCACTCCCATAAAAAGGTAACGCACCATTCCTGATAAATATCAATTATAGTAACCTAACCTCAAAACACTTGTTGTCAATACAAATTTTCTTCTGCAACATCTCCGGCTTTTTATATAAACTCTAGGGTCGGTAGCCAAAAGACTACGTGAAGTCGGGGTGTCCCGAGTCGGTTTTGGGGCACAGTAAATCTAACTGATCATAAAGTGGGTACACTAATTTCCTTCTGAAGATAATGTTTCGGACGTTAAAAAACAACTAAACATAAGCAGATCAATTCAACCTTTCTAATTTATGGGTCTATCGCAGATGTGACAATGCGACAGCGCACCACGTAAAAATTTACCTATTAATCACATTGCCCGATCATCATGTAGCCATATTCATAATGCCTGGGCAATGTAATAAATAGGTGAGTTTAGATTGTAATTAATCACTTGGCCCGATATGGCTGGGCATTATTCATACTGCCCGGGCTTATGAATACTGCCCGCATTAATCACTTGGCCCATAACAGAAATACATAATATATACTACCTCAGCAATCACATGCAAATGAACATTTCAATTGTACTAATCCGTGAAATTCACGTTAAAAGACATATAAAAAGGCGTGTTCGAAAGTCAACGCAAGTTACATGAAGCCTTTCGCGATCATTTATCATGTAAATGGAACTTATGGAGTGATGGATTGTCCGGCGTCGCAACTTTTACTCGAATGCTCACATCTCCAAATTGCTGATGATAAATGTAAAATAATTTTAAGTGTATGGATATTTTTGTATGTAATACAGTAAATTTAAACCAAGTATTGTAAATAATATAAATATAAAAGGCTTGTGTGGTAGTATCTTATTGAATACTACCATATAAGCATGTTACAGGTTTCGATATATGATGGATTTTCTAGTGAATTTGATTATGAAACCGGCTAGGATTTCAGTTCATTTCTTTTTAGTAGCTGCAGGTTCTAACCTTGCACCGAGACAATTAGTTGTGTGATCCAGGATTATTTGTTTTGGTCCCAGGTGTAATACATTCAAAAGCCTTTCATATTTTCTCATACCCACGCTCCAAATATATTTTTTATTGCAGTGAATGGTAATAATGTTTAATGATAGGACCGCTCATGAATACTGGCAAAACCAAACAACACCTTGAATTACCAAGCAATGCTTGCCATCCTAAGACAGATGTTTAGTCTCGATATGTCCAGTAGTTACTCTGGCTACAATGTCTTTCACACCGAAACACAACAGTGCATTTAAACTGCCTTTTGGTGGGTTAAATAGACATTGCGGTGGTACCAGGCGGCCTCTCGTATAATATAGACCTACCACTAGTGACACATATTTTACTAAATCAATGATGTATCTCTATTTAAAAACGTATAAAAATCTCCATATATTTGGTGCAGTCACTGAACAAAGTTATAAATACAGGTGAAACTAAGTGATTTGTTCATTTAAATCACACGTATAATTTAAATGCAATGTTTGCACGTGATGTTTGTATCGTAAAATATAAATAAGACTAACATTAAATTCGGTTTTCGTGATCAATCAATAGCTATATTATTTCCATATAAATAGTTAAAATAATTTATTGAAATATAAAGTCAATTACCAATATAAGCTATAATTTATTCTATGGGCTGGAAAACGATTTGTCTATTTTTGTTTAAATGGTACAAAATATAATAAATTTGTAACCGATCGATATCTCGATCTCGATAAATTTTGACGGCCTCCGTGGCGCAGTCGGTTAGACGCCGCCTGTGAAACGAGAGACCGCAGGTTCAATCCCCGCACCGAGATAAATGTTTGTGTGGCCCATGAATATTCCTTTCGGGTCTGGGTCTTTGTGAGACCGAAAAGTCTCTAGTAGTTCCTGATACCTACGACACAAGCCTCGATCTTAATGTGGGGTCAGGACTATGTACTTACTGTTGGGTGATATTTATTTTTTTATCGTCTATTTGTCTGTTGCCTTTGTGTCCGCTAATCTCAAAAACGATTGAATTGATTTCGATGAAATTTTATATTGAGGTAGCTGACACCCTGGATTAACATACCACTTATCCCGAGAAACGTGGTGCTTCCGTAGAATGCACAAGGAATTTAAACATACTTGTTTTCATACTACTACATACTTTCTCAAACCCAAAAGGAATGCGATAGGATAGGATTACAAGCCTTGAGCGAGAATGAGACGGGTTAGGGTGGGATGGAAAAAAGGGGACAGATGATGACAATGTGTTTGAATTTCTAATATAATGATTTGATGTGGAATGGAATCCAAAAGTATCTGTACCCGGGCAGAACCGGGAATGACCCTAGTATGTAATGTGTATGTGGGAATAGTTCCGTCTCCGGTCAAATCGTACAAAAATCGTTTGGATAATCTTCAGTATATTATCTTCTCATAAATTCGTCTAATTTCGTAATTACTTCAGTAGTCCTTCACGTCTTTTATCGTCTTCCAGACTGTTCTCTCTTATTCCGCCCTTCCGTACTTCAACATCTTAAACATTCATCCTCTAACTCTTTCCATCTTAAGTGCTTTCACTAGTCATCTCTTTCACACAAACCACGTTCCATATCACTCATTCGTCTAACGTTCCAAATCCTACATGTATATATGTAAATTTCGAAATTGTAATTAAGGCAGCAATAGCAATACGTTCTGATAATATTAGTTTCTCAGAACGTATTGCTATTGCTGAGAGTGATTACTCTTTAGGATAGATTAAAACCTACATACCATAAAATTTGTATTCTAATAAAACATTTAACTAACTAACCTACAAAAGTTTATTTATCAAATATAGCGGTCCAGCTCAGTTCCGCTCGCATATGCACCTTTTGAAAATATTTTATCACTTATGTTCATCAAGGATAATGTAGGATTCCAATGGGGAAAGATTCAAATCGGTCTAGTAGTTTCCGAGCCTATTAAATGCAAACAAACAATCAAATTTTTCCTCTTTATAATATTATTAGGGTATAGATCACGAAATTAATATTGAAAATTAAACTCGTTAAGTACAAATATACTGTGTTAATTTTATGAAATACTTGTCGAATTGAAAAGAATATGGCTTATAATATTCTTTAATTTAATATTACATTGAAAATAATCTTATTATCCCACAATAGCTAAGAAGCCTTCACAGAAATTTACAAATCCATTTAAGTTTTAAGGAAATTACTTAGTCCGTTTAAGACAGCAAACATCAACCCATCAAATACCTAAAATAAACAGAAACCTTTAAACTATACAAACTATAGAACACAGAATTGAAAATCAGAATCAGTTTGTCGGCAACGGAATCAAGCGGTTCTATTGTTATAGTAACAAACAGACAAGTCAATTACATAAACAGAGTTGAGTTTCCATCTGTTGTAGTTGGCAGATACGCCTGTATCTATGGGCAGAGATGTAGAATGAATAAGTAGTATAGACAGTAGTACATAGACAGGCCTTAACATAGTACCGACGGTGTTAGTAAAACACTTTGCTTCTAAAAGGGCTTTAGTCCAATTATGAATTTTGTTCTATACATGCTTAGTATATATTGACTGTAAAGAATTAAAAAAGGAAATATGTTTACTAAAAGGCAGCTAAAGCCTGATGCAAATGGTTAGACGCTGCTGGCTTTGGGTTCAATCCTCGCAAAGAGAAACGTTTTTTGGGCCCACGACTATTTATGTCGGGTATTTGTACGACCGAAATGTCTCTCGTAGTTCCTGATACTACCGACACAAGACTTGATTTTAGTGTGGGGTCAGAACTTTTTATGTGACTGTTCGGTGTATTTATTTATAATGATTAATTTATTTATTTTCCAATTCTGTATGTGTCTTAAGGCCAAAGTCCTTGTAAAAATACTCATAACAAAAAGATCTAAAAATAATTGAAACACGCGCACAAAACAGATTTTCTGACATAAAATTGGAACCAGAACCAACCATTGGTTCACAGGTTATGCCCGCTATCAGGGGATAAAACAGCTGGATAAGTTTCCAGGACGCTGTAATGGATACAAATTAATTGCTTTCGCGACGGCGAGTACAAATTTGACTCTCTGAAAAGGACTGTATTGAATTGTTCATTAGTTAGCGGCGACGGGAATATTAATTTCGTATTTTCGCTGCTAAAATTTGCGTAACTTATAAAGATTTTAATGAAAATTCTCAATATATCTTTATAATATTAAAATCTGTATTTTTTTGTTGCTAAAACTATCAAGGCCATGCTTTAGTAGTTTTCTTTCACACAATATTTTTATATCTAAATTCATGAAATTATAATTTCGATGCCACAAAAATAATTTGCCTTAGGTCGTGGAAAGCTGTAACTACCTAGAAATATTGATCCTACCACACCCAATGTCTATTCCTCCTATAAAACAGTGGTGTAAATGCACTGTTGTGTTTCGGTTTAACGGACACTGCAACCAGAGTAACTACTGGACATATTGAGACTTAACATCGTATGTATCAGGATGGCAAGCACAGTGGAATGTCAAGCATTGCTTTGTAATTCAAGGTGTTGTTTCGTTTTGCTACTGTTCATGAGCGGTCGTATCGTTTACCATCAGGCGAACGGCACGCACGTCTCGCCATTCATTGCAATAAAAAAAACTTCTGTTCAACTAACTGCAGTGAATCTAAGATGCAGTGAATATTTTAAATTATTTGCTCTTGTCAAGTGCTTCGACTGTTAGTAACCGATTTATGCTACTGAATGTACTGTAAGTGGCAGAGCAACTCTGTAATCGGCTGTCGTAAGAATGGGCCGTCTCGACAAAGTTAGTACCACTGTCCCTAAAAAAATAGAACTTACAATTCAATTTATACGTTACCTTGTGTTTAGATAAAGAAACATCAGTGGAATAGGACTGCTTGACTTGTTATTCACTAATTCGAGCCCTGATTACTTTCATAGTGTGAAATAAAGATACTAGAAATTGCGTATGATATTTAATTTATATGGCATAAGTATTCTGGAAGTATTCGTATTTAATTTTATATATTTATTTATTTAATACTTCTTATATATAGTTGTGTAAAAGCAGGGCTTAATACCAGAGACATTTTCTAACAGCCAACCTTAGGGTGTATTCAATTTTAAACAAGCTGATATATAAATGTATCGATGGGCAGAAAGTTTATCTTTGGCTACTGTACACAAAACCGCAATGACAAAGCGTATTACACTTACATTTCAAAAGATGAAAATACATTTTGTTATTAAGAAATCTTTGATAAACTATACAAGAAACGAATAAAAATATTCCCATATCATCTAAAATAATTCAATCTCGTATATTGCTCTGAAACACAGATGTACCATTTCAAAAATAATTCGAGGATCCATGTTAAGGGCCAAGGAACGCACTCGCGCTCTCTCAAGGTATGTAAAAAGGGCGATACGACAAGCCTTTCTGATTTTATTGAGTGTAAAGGAAAAGATTGGAATTCACCAAGCACGTCGCCGTGTTCGGTCGACGAGTTTCAATTTCTATACTTAAAATATGGGACAACTGGTGTTGTTTTTATATTGACTGCACTGCACGTGATGGCAAGCGCAATAACTTTCATATAATCAAATGGCATCAGACGGAGTGGTTAGGCCATTCGAAGCAAACATACCAGCTTGACAATGCGCTAAAAAATAATTAACAATACTGAGTAACTCTCTCTCTCTCAGCTACAAGAAGTCCACTGCTGAATATCGGCTTCGCCCAATGATTTCCACATCTGCCTGTTCGAAGTGACCTACATCGAACGACTTCCTGCAACCTTAACAGGGTCGTCCGTCTACCTTACAGGCGGGTGTCCGAAACAACTGAGTAACTTTAGTGGAATGATGGGTTAGAGCAGTCTAGTTGGAATACCCACCAAAGATAGATGTCTCTCAGTCGACACAAATATAGCGCCCTGGTTGAAACCAGAACGAACGCTAAAACCTAAACACGACACACTGGTATTATGGGCTTGACTACTATTGGATTTCCACTGTTATGTCGTAGTACATATTTTAGACGCGAGTACAACTTTTAGGGTCAGCGCAGACAGAACGGAGCGCAGCGCAGAAGATTTTATTAACGCACTTGAAAATAGACTTTAAAATTATTTTAATTAAGTGCTATAAATGCTTGAACCTGACAAAAAATGTTCGCGCGTCCTCGAAGATACGCGGGAATTCTCGCGCAGCGTCGAGTCGGCACCCGCGTCGTACGCGTACATACTTTCAGTGTTGTCACTGAGTTTAAAGTGAGGTCGCGCGCAAGCTCGAGCATACGCGATCCATAATGAAAATGCCCGAGACCTGCGCGGGGATTATTCCTCTCTGTTTGCGCTGACCCTTATCTACAATAATATTATAAAGAGGAAATATTTGGTTGGTTTGTTTGCACTGAATACGCTCTGAAACTGTAGGACTAATTTTAAAAATTATTTTACTATTCGAATCCTGCATTATCCCTGAAGAACATAGGCGATAGAATATTTTCAAAAGAATCTGCACCCGGCCGGTGTAGGGCGGGGCCCGCTAGTTGTTTATAAGCGCCAATAGTATTGTGGACGATATACTCATTTTGATGTTAAGAACAATACTTAAACTCAAAATAAATACAACAGTAAAAAGAAAATAAATTCAAATACAGGTGCATTCTGCGCGAGGATCACATTAAACCGACGGTTTCTACGACTCGCAACGTGCGGAATGTAAAGTCGCTTTAGTTAAGAATGTCTACTTCTTATCGCGTTTTATCTAGTGGCTTCATATGTGAGATTGTAAGCCCGTTTTGTAGATTATATTCGTAAATTGTACGAAGCTGGATACAATTTCGACAGTCAATCGTAAAATAATTAATTATTGTATGAATGAGTAATTGTCATGCAAGATCTGAATAACAAGTAATATTTAAAATATAATCCTTAAAAACACGGTATTGGTTTTACATATAAAGAACAGTATTTTTAGTTTTTGTACCAGACCAAATACTCACATAAATTAGACCACTATAAATCCTTATTAATCGAAGACTATCCTAGCACTACATTCTAGACATTTAATACAACCAATAAAAACGTTACCTAATACTTTACATTCCCCACATCCACCTTCCGCATTTGTTAATGACGAATGGGTTATTTAGCTGAATAATTCCAGAGAAGTGAAACATTTCCGCATCGGGTTTACGAGTGAGGTGTTCAATATATCTGCTGGATGCGAACGGAATAGTTAATCTCCTATAAATAGTTGAGGCGACGCTAGACCCCGCTCAGCTAATACTTGTAACGGTTTTAAATAGTTTACGTTGCTCGTGAATTTATCACGTAAATTACGTAAATACTCAAGTACTGGATGATGCCACAATTCTAAATATATAGTTTAGATTCTATTGAATGCTACCATAAATATTTCTTTTAGTTCTGGGTGTAATGCGACCGAAAAGTCTCTCGTAGTTACTGACATCCTCGACACAAGACTTGATCTTAGTGTGGGATCAGGAATATGTATGTAACTATTGGGTGTTATTTATTTAGATGTTTTTATTGCATTCAATGGTAAGATAAGTAGGCCATTCGCCTAATGATAAGCAATATGACTACTTACAGTAGCAAAACCAAACAATAGCATGAATTACAAAGCAGTGCATAATGAAATAAGATGTTAAATCTCATTATGTCTAGTAGTTGCTCTCACTACAATGTCCTTTAAACCGTATCATAACAGTGCTTTTACACTGCTGTTTGTCGGAAGAAATAGATATTATGGTGGGTATCTACCTAAGCGGCCTCTCAATTATGAGAGACCTAGTTACTATCATATTTTATTCATCATAGCAAAATAAGTGGAAAAGTGGATGAATTAAAAGTGTCATCTACTTATACCTACTAAAGTATATTATGTGTTACATCAATAAGTCTTTAAAAGTTTGGATTTTGAAAAATAATTATAATAATCTTACAGAAGCACGATTACAGACATGTATGCAACAGAAGTAAAAAAACAATAATATTAATGAAAAAAATCACAAGCAAAAGGAGACAATACAAAAAGAAATTTAAAAAATAAACGTATTTAAATAAGCACAATAATTCGCATACGTGCCAAAGAGATGCCTTCTCATCATAATTGCTGAATTGTCATTAGAATGTTAACACAACGCTGATTTTTAGAGACAATATAAAACCTTAACGTTAAGTTTGGACTATATGTGTAAATGCATTGCATATATTTACTTAAATAACTTTTAAGTATACACAACTCGAGCTCGTAACAATTCCCGGCGTTGTGGTGCTTTATAACTTAGTAACTAGTACAAAAGTTTGCATCAGTAATACTCTATGAATACGAAACATATTTTTATTTCAACAGTTCTCTTCCTTCCATTGGATTGTATTTTTACTATCAAGTTTCTCCTTTAAACCACAAAGAAAAATACAAAGCACTCAAGAATAAAATTCAAAGAAATTAGATACAGCACAATTACTTAAACATTACACAAAGCGCCCGCGTTGAAACCCGTTAAAACATCATTGAACAATTCAATATTCATAAAAAGAGAAAATTGAATATACTGTACGGTATTAACAAAGTCTCTTTAAAATGTCGTTGGATGCGATTTAAAATGCTCGACGCAAAAAACCCCCTTCCATTTCAGCTTTGACAAAACGCTTCTCCGCCGGCTGCCTTTCCCTTTAACTCATTCTTGTAATATATGGGCATACATTTGGCATGGCTAAATTAATTAATATTTTAATTATATTTTTTTTTAATTTAAATGAGGCATAAGTGTGTTAATGTAATGTTTGTTTTAGTTTATCTGAGTTTAAAGGCTTTAAAGGCCACACACGTAACAATATAATGTGCAAGTCTTTGTTGGAAGTTCTATCATATGTGAGAAGTGTAAATCCACTGTTGACTTTCGGATCGGAGAACATTGTAGCCAGAGTGAGAGACTGGACATACTGAGACTTGACATCTTATGTCTCATGATGGCGAGCGTAGTGGAATGGTTTTGCTACTGTCATGAGCAGTCTTATCACTTCCTATCAGACGAGCGGTATCCTCGTTTTACCATTCATAGCAATAAAAAAGTCTGAGTTTGCAACATTATACGTCAACATGTGTGGGCAAATTATCTCGCAAACTTCAAAAAGGGACGCTCTCTTTGACAAAAATAATGATTGCGCACACTAGACTTTACGGTTATATCTTTACGTGTGTAGCGGCCATAAAAGTGTTTAGTATCTTATATTGTTATGGTAGAAATGCGTGATATAAATGGAGTAACATGGATTTAAATTTAGAATTGTGAGCTACTCATATCAAAGTCGGTATTTTAAGCATGAATTATGATTCAATTTGCAGCACTTAGCCGAGCTGTGAAGGAGGCCTATGTTCAGAAGGCTTTCTGTAGCTGTAGGCAGAGAGATAGATAGCCTAGCCGTATTTTGTTAAAGAATCAATACAATCAGGTCTACTCAACAGAGGTGATACCAATTTTATAAAAAATCTTCGTGAAATTAGAGCTTTGGTGGTACATTTCCTGTATTAATTGTCAGCGACCCAAATTTGGTGGTAGGTAGGATAGGTGAACACATGCATAGCGGGTACCCTAATTTACCGTGGTATGTTCGGAATATTTTACCTTGCACTTACTGTCACATACAAAGTAATCCCTTTTCATACAAGAGTATAAAAGAACTCCAAAAAAAAAAAGAAAAATTTAATCCCAAATAATAAATTCTCAAAACAAATAATTAACAAATTATACATTCCGCTCGACGCAATTCTACCCCGTGTATGCCCCACCGGACTTACTTTGGACATACATTCAATTACTCGTACGTTGAGTGTCAAAGAGCTTTCAGTGTCGTGTGTCGTATAATCCTCATAGCTAAACGGTTCTGTCGTTTGGCTTTTAAAATTTCTTATAATACAGCCTTTTGAATATTTACCCGGCGTAAATTTTGCTCATAGGTGCTCGCCCGACGTTTTGTAATACGTGTTGCTCTATTACCGGGTTTGTGTGAATAATTTCTGCACTTTGTGTTGATTTACGTCGGGTTATTTTGCTGGGGAGTTTTAGTGATTAAATCTGGAAGATGTAACTGTATTACATGGTGAAAATGTATTTCATTTTTTACTTCGCATCAGGTTTTCTGATATATTATTGTGTTTATAAATTCTTTACGTGTACTCTCTTTTGCTTGATGATATGGCGGAAGATTTAAATCGGAATGAAATTCTGTAACTCGTAGAAATGTAAGGTCTTGAAATGGATGAACTTGTTGATCTGTGATATTTCATACTAAACAAAATCTCAGTGATCGAGCCCGAGAACAAAATATTTATGGTATTTTTAAACCCTTTAGACAAAGGCCATTATAATCTGTATCATATTCATTCAAAAATTGTTATACGAATTAAATTACTGTTTTTTTTTGCTTTATAAAAAAATGTTATAAGGGTAATTTAAGATTAATAATATAATAATTGAAAACATTCTATTTGTAGTGAATCAGAACACAAAACACCTACACAAAAATAAGTAAGGACACAAAAAGAATAAAAGGAACACCGTTTCTCCTTTTATCTCTAACCTATTTAAGCTTTATCAATATTCATTATTACAGAGCAAAAGAGCCTACAAATAGCTTATTAAGTCATATTTTAGCCCTACTTCATTCGCAGAAGACACGAAAACAAATTACACCTCAATTACAATAAATCAAGATTCTGCCGCATAATAAAATCAAATCCAACCATCAATTAACAGAACGATTGCCATCCAAACGGGCGGTGAGTGTAACTCATAAAACACGTCATAAAGGAGCGGCTCTTGTTGAATCATCAAGAATTCGGAATTATACGTTGAAATATCATACAGAGGAGGCACGGCAAACAGAATGTGTAACAGAACAGAGGTACATGTACCGTTATTTATTATTTTGTATATATCCCTTTTACGCAATATTCATTATCGCAATCGTTACTATAAATCTTATAACTCGGAATCGACAGTTGCGTGCATCTAATTTTTCATCAGGCACAGAAGATGAGCGAGTCTCTGGGAAAATCCGAGATTTTTTCTAGCAAAGTATTAAATTAAATACTAGTAGTAAAACGAGGCCAATGTTCAGCAATAGAATTCCTGAGACTGTTAAAAGAGAGACAAGAATTTTGTACATAAGAGGAGTTGAAAATAAGAGTGTAAACTCCACTTATATAGTCCACTTCCCGTATTCAACCTTTGTGTCACTCTTACATAATCACCATAGTTTTCTTCCTGATAGGTACAAACACAATGCGCCCAGTTTTTGTTCGCAACGTCCGCTCTCCAAAACACCTCAACGTATTATATCAACGCACCACTTGTTGATTTACTCAGGTTTATTCATGAGCCACCATGTGAAAGTGCGGAATTCGAATGGGTCCAAGTAACAAGGGTGAAGGGAACGGCTGACGTAACCGCAGCACCAAATAAGATCTCGTTGAGTTGGGACTTTTAATATTAGACTGACGTCGACGTTTCGGGTGTGTTGGTACGTTTGACAGAAGCGCTCCCAGATATGATATAGGTTGCTGAGGTGATTTTATTGATGTCGGAATATTTTCCTTCGTTATTTGATTCGCTGTTGTGACAGATGATTACACGACAGCGTTACTGTATTTGCTTTATTTATTTAGATTAGAAATAAATAGGTTTTCTGTTTTTGACAATTTGTTTTGATTAATTTTTATAAAAGGTGCGTAATAGTGACACAGGCACTTATTTTTATTTATTTAATCTTTATTGTACACAAACAAAAGAACATAACAATATACAGAAATAACATCTATTAAAAGTACAAAAGGTGGTCTTGTCGCTAATAATAAACGATCTCTACCAGAAAACCTTTGGATGGATATAAAAGAAGGAGAAAGAAAGGGCAGTGTAAAACAAAGATAAGAAAAGCTCCAATAGATATAAATAATTAAATAGATAATCATAAATAAAACGTATATATAACATAATAAATACACATACGTAATATAATATATACATATATACATACATACAATTTTAAATAATTACGTAAACATCTATAATAGTTTGTAATTATACTATAGATTAAAAATACATATATCCGAAAAGAGGAAATAATACCATGATTTATCTGTTTAGTGAGAAAGGTAGTGTTCTTTCACCAGCTTTTAGAAAGATAACAAGGTTTGTGCCCATCGCACCACAACAGGAAGCGCGTTCCATAATCGGACAGCTTCAACAGCAAAGGATTTATCAGTAAATGTCGTGGTGTTTACGGGCATTCTCAGCTTAAGGTTCTCTGAAGACCTCAGGAACTGTGAGTGAAATGTGAGTCATGGGAAAAATAAAACATTATTTTGTCCATGTTTAAGAAGGCTGTGTTAATTAAATTAAGTCACAATTGTTTCGACCGATATCTTTCAACTATTTGTGAGATATATATGCAAAATACTAGCATGAGAAAGTCTCATGCAAGTATCATAATTATAAGTACATACATTTTCAAATAGAGCAATGTAGCCTACTATTGAATATAGAAAAGGAATGTAAACTAATAGCAAAAGAGGCGACTAAAAGTATAACTAAAGTGACCCAGGAAAGTGTCTCAATTTTCAAGACCAGCACAATTGCGTGACAGTGGTAACTAGATACCTTTGAGTTCTTCATGAAAAACAACATATTCAATACTATATTCGTTCATCATATCAGTCAAATTCAACCGGTCGGCCACTGGCGTATTGTACAATCGATATGCATTGGTTTCTCGCAAAATGCACAATACGTTAATTATTCATTATTCAGCTACCTTTTAAATATTCCGCTAATGGGACATGGGGATATGTACATTACTGTTTCCATTTTAATTGCCCGACAATATTTACTTCGTGTTTACGCAATAGGTTTATGATTCATTAATTATATTTATGCCTTGCGTTCTTGGCGATCAATTGAAGCATAATTAAAATAAGGATTTTAGATTGAAAGACTGCTGGCTTAGGACGTGAAAAGAAATATTTATATTTGTAGTTAATAGGTGTGATACATTTTTTTAAATATAGATATACGGTATGACAAAAAGACCCTGTCGCAAAAGTAATGTATTAAAATAAACGAAAAAAATAAATAAACAGGAAAGGATAACATAAGGATCGTTAGTTAAAAAACGAATTTTAATATCAATATTACCGTAAAATCTAGCCAAGTTTAAATTCAACAACAAGACACATTCTGATAATTCTGAAACGTCGCAAGTTGCTTGTTAAAATATAGTTGTTAGGAGTGTATTGTGAGTTTCCTTATTTTTTTTAAATTTATTTTATTAACATGTTTTTTATCATATTAAGTGAAACGAATATTTTAATATATGGTGAATCTTCATCGATCGGACAGAGTTTATTTTCGCCCGTTTAATTCAAGTAATAGTTGTGAAAGTTTGCAGTATCAGTTAGAAGAAGTTATAGCACGGGGATGTTCTATATTTCTTCCTTGAAAAAAATAATAACTTGCAACATGCTGGACGAGAAGCGTTACGAAAACGCAAATTATCTAATTCGAAGAAAATAATATTCAAAATCTAAAAGATTCAATTTTTTTTTACTTTAAGCCAAATTAACCTTCGCTTAATATTTTTCAAAAAATAATATTACACTCTCTATTTTATTTAACACTGGCAAATTCTTCCCAATTACAAGGCACTAGTTTGGGCACGGACTGTGTTAATATACATTAGTAAACTGACGCACACGTCCAGCAGAATATGAAGGAAATAAAGCTATTATTTTTTCTATTTCCACCGCTCGCCCAAGAAGGAACACAAACAGCGTTCCAGCTCAGCAAACACAATTGTACATTAAACAGTATGAAATCACATTAACTAACAAACAAACGCAGCAACTGCCACGGAATACGTGTAAGTTAACTATAGTGAAGTATGTTTGTGAAAAGTTGTTTTCCAATTCGTTACAGTCATTCAAGTCACGTCCGTCATGAATGTTCCTTCTCAGAATAGGCCTTTATTATATAAATTATATTAGGATAGTCTTTGAGTTGCGATGTCAATACTGACTGCATCTTGAGCTCTGTATTTGTTTTATAGCAAAAGAACGATACATGAAATTAATTGCGTCGACCGGCAAAAGATAATGTGTCTCAAGGCTATTTTGTTGTACTTATTAATAGATCAATACATCTACTGCGTTAGACTTACTTCAACATAAACGAATAAAATAAAAAAGCATTGCATAGCTTTACCGCGGCAGTACTCGCTTCGCTCGTGCGCTCAACTTCGCTCTCGTGGGCAATCGACAACTTCTCGCACTAGTTGCACAATATACTATTCCTTTGTTTTTCTTTGATATTAATTGTACAGATATTCACTGTTGTACGTGCGAGCTTCGTAGAGTCGTACCATGAAGTAAATACAAAGAGGAGGTGCCCTAACGCCGAAACTCTAAGCAGGCATGAGTCACCAGATTGCGGGGCGAAGAGGGGGATTACGCATGCGCAGTAACGCCGATACAACCAATGCCACCTAGAGGCGAGTTGCTGAACTAAAGAGATAAGCGTGATATTTCAAAAAGTCATTAAAAGTTATGCTATTCATCGATAGATGGCAAATCTAAATATCGAAAGAGGTTAGATTACAATTAATCATGCAATAGCTTTGCAATTCGCATTTAAAAGTACTGGCACATATTTGAATCAAAATAAAAAACTAAAGAGATAAGCGTGATATTTCAAAAAGTCATTAAAAGTTCTGCTATTCATCGATAGATGATAAAACTAAATATCGAAAGAGGTTAGATTACAATTTATCACGCAATAGCTTTGCAAATCGCATTTAAAAGTACTGGCACATATTTGAATCAAAATAAAATATTAAATTTAAATTTCGGTCGGTCTTAGGTTATTTTCGTTACGGAATTTCTGGATTCGGTCTCCACGCTCAAGACCCACGATAGAAGCTATGCGATAGCTTAAAAAAAGATATTGTTACCGGTCTGGTGAAAATCCCTTCAAATATTAGAATATTACATGCATTAAAAGTAAATAAAAATTAAGAGAGATAAGAGATTGCCTAGTTCAATAAGGCCATCCATTGTACATACTTACTTTAAATATTGTTTTTGTTTTCCTTATGGTGTATAAATGTATGTACAATAAAGAGATAAATAAATAAAAATTATGAAAGTCCAAATAACTGAATAAAAAAACACGAAGTATAATGAAGTAGATGTTAAATGCAGTAAAACTCTCTAAAGGTGTGATGTTAACCTGGCCATCGTAAGATAACCCATTTATTTTACATAGAATGCTTTTCCCCTCCCATCCACGAGGCTGTAAATCAAGTAAAAATCCGTCGACAACCATTACAGGACTTAACTCACAAGAGTAATTATATTTTAAATGAGATTTTTATTTAGTATGCATTCCTCTACAAGGACACCTCATTATGCGAGCGTGTTCCAATTAACAAATTCTTTTTAATCGTGCAATTCTTTTTATTTAAAATGAAATATAAAGGATTTTTAAAATAGTGTGCTAATATGGAATTATAGTATGTGATAATGTACCAACAATGGGTGATTTTTAACCATGCGAATGTAGTTTAAAAAAATCAAGGGTATGTATAGTTCCTTACTATGGCTTATAATAGTGCTTATTTTACATCTTTCCATGAGCACCAGCGCTTACTTAGTAAAAAAAAATTTTTAACTTACTAAAATACCCAACAACACCTGTGTCCACTTAAATCCTCATCTTCGTGGGCGAGAACAGACGTTGAAAAGGCTGAACTATTTGCAGATCACCTGGAGAAGGTTTTCAAACCAAATGAAGTTGATGGTGAAGCATTCAACGTTGATACCATTCTCAAACAGGATCTTCAGATGTGCTTACCAATCAAACCCACATCCCCAAAAGAAATAGCAGCCGAAATTACTCGAGTGGATCCAAAGAAGGCCCCTGGTTTCGACTTAATTACTTCTACTATATTGAAAAAAATACCCAGAAAATGCATAGCTTTCCTTGCTTCATTCTTTAATGCAACTCTACGTATAGCATACTTTCCTAAGCTCTGGAAATTCTCCGAAATCATAATGATCCATAAACCAGGAAAACCTCCTCACGAGGCTTCGTCTTATCGACCCATCAGCCTCACGCCTGTTCTGTCGAAGTTGTGGGAAAAAATCTTTTTGGCTCGTCTAAAAGACAACATGGAGTACTATGACGTTATTCCTAAGCACCAGTTCGGATTTAGAAAACTACACTCCACTATAGAGCAAATGTACAGAATCCATCACGAAATAACACGTTGTTTTGAAAGAAAACTGTATTGCTCAGCGGCTTTTTTGGACGTGCAATAAGCATTCGACAGAGTTTGGCATGAAGGTCTATTATGTAAAGTAAAAGATAAACTTCCTCACTCTCCTTACCCTATTATCAAATCCTATCTCGAAAATAGATTCTTTCTTGTGAAACAGAGAGACGCAAGATCTAGTTTACGCACAATCGAAGCTGGTGTACCTCAGGGATCAGTACTTGGCCCTGTATTATACAATATTTTTACCTCAGACCTACCAACATCAAAAGACGTGATTGCTGCTACATATGCCGACGATGTTGCGTACCTAGCGAGTGATAAAGACCCAAGTGAGGCTAGCAATAGGCTACAACAATTATTAGACGAGACTCAAGCGTGGCTCACAAAGTGGCGAATCCGGGCAAGTGCTCAAAAATCAAACCATATTACATTCACTTTACGAAGAGGCAATTGTCCACAAGTTAAGCTAGGCGCAGATCTACTGCCTCATACAGAGTTCGTGAAATACTTAGGTTTTAATCTAGATAGAAGGCTTACTTGGACCCACCATATCCGCAAAAAAAGAGACGAAATTAATTTCAAATTCAAGAGCTTAAAATGGCTTATGGGTAGAAACTCAATAATGTCAGTTGATAAAAAACTGTTAATATACAACACAGTACTGAAACCTATTTGGACATACGGTATTCCGTTGTGGGGTTCCGCCAGCAAGAGCAACATAATGTGCATACAACGAGTCCAAAACAACATCTTGCGCACCATAACAAATGCACCATGGTTCTCCAGAAACAGTGAAATTCATGAGCACCTCAATATGCCAACAGTACAATCTGAAATACAAAGACTAAAGAAAAAGTATGGTGAACGCTTATCAGGTCATCCTAATACCCTAGCAACTCAATTCCTAAATCCTCCAGTAACTGCGAAACGACTAAAGAGGAAGGACATATTGTGAAATAGGCAGATGAGGCACTGGTCTCTTCGCCTTCAAGTCAAACAGCACACAACACATCCGCTTAGTCTTGCGACTGATTGCTGATACAAATAAAACAAAAAAAAAACTTACTAAAAAAAATGGTGGAGGGTTGTCGATACATAATTGCTAACTTGTTAATTGCTTGTCAAATGGAATGGCGAGTATGGAGCATAGTGTCTCGTACTGATGACGCTTCTAGCTTTTATCAACTTATCTCACATCTGCGCCACCATAATGATCTTTGTTATTTCTTTGATATTGCTGCCGTCTATCTGTTCCAAAATCATCGTCCGTACAACAGTAAAGATCAAAACGAACATTAACGAACAGTAAAGATCAAAACGAATTTTAACGAAGATGACTTGCACTTGACAGAATTTACTAGACCTCTTAATATTCCTTTTCATTGTGTTATATAAAACACATTATCCAACTCTAAAATCCCGTAAACCCATTAAATATTAAAGTGCAATTAATTTATAGATAAAACCGAGAGAAAACTCCATTTGTCGAGATTTCTTTAAAATATTAAGTAATAAATTACAGAGTAGTTCTTGCACTCTTTTCTGGCGCTATTAACCAACGGACCTAATGATACCTGATTTATTGGGTTCCACCACAACAAGATACTGGGAGCTATTCTTTGTAATTTCGACTATCGGATTTTCAGGTACATTTCGGTTCGTTACGTTTAGTGAAAGATTTACAAGCTCTGTTTAAATGAAAACAAAAATAATTTTGTTTTGGTATAATAATGTACCTAGGTATGATGTCATTTTCTTTAGAGGATTTCCTAGGATTTGGTGACTTAAATAGGGTCAACTAGGATTTAATGTAGGCACATTGTTATTTCTGAGTCTAGCCGTCTAGCAGCATGGGGCTAAAGCTATGAACCGTGAAGTTCTAGGTTCAATTTTCCGGTTTAAACAAATCAAGCAATCTTCTAATTAACATGATTCGTTTCAATAATATTACAAATTATATTGTTATGTTCTTGCATTACCGTAAAAAGTGATTGATAATTTATGCAGTATTGAAGAAACTTTTCGAAGAAGAAATGAACGCTCTTAGATTTTTAAATACATACATTAACTCACGCCTTTTTCTCAGAAGGGTAGGTAGAGGCTTAGATAAAGAAGAATAATTGTATGTAATCTAAAGTGGTATATATAATTTGTTTAAAACAATATAAACCTCTTTATAGGCAGGGCAATCATGTCATACAAAGTAAACTTCGTGCAAAGAAAATACAAGTATTATTCATCGCTGATAAACCTTAGAACAACAAAAATCTCAATTCCAATTTACATAGGACTTATGCCTCCAACTACGCCAATTCATTCCACACAAACTCTGTCGGTAAAATACTTTCTTGATATGCTATCTAATAAGGCGAGTTAGTCACTGCGAGGCCTGCCAGACAGAATGGCAGTGACGAGATTATGTTGTCCTGGATATTACTTGTCAAAGGTTTATCCCAACGGGCCTCGTTTAATACTGCGATTTTGGATGTGGCTGTGAAGTGAGCGGAATAAAAAGCTTGAGGTGAATAAAGGAGGATGTAAATGAGAAATCCTAATTCGTATATAAATTAGAACCTGTACAAAATGCCGCCTCTTACAGGACTGGAATTATGTCATCAATGAATTTAGTTTTGGGATAATTTAGGTGTAATGTAATTTTGCTCAGAGGTGGTTTTGTATAAGGTTCAACGAAAACAAAACATATTGTGTTGAGCGAAATTATATTTTCACTTAGAAGGGTTTCAAATTTCTATTTGTTTGACGTACCAAGGGGCGTGCCCAAATAAAAATCCATTGGCTAATCCATGAACATATTGACCGGATATAGAAAAAAAGAAGTAAAATATGTTGCAGTTTCAACTCTCTTTTCCATCAATCCACTGCATTGTAAATAAATAGAGGTCTAATGTAAACTTAACGCAAAATAAAAACAATATTGGAAAAATACAAACCGTTTAGATCCGCACAATGTTTAGTAAAAACACACTTTAATTTCCTGTTACTTTTGTCACTGAGCTCCAATGTCTCTCGACTCGAAATAATGGAAGCATAAAAATAAAATTTTATTACTCACCGCAATATAAATAGGAGAATACAGTAAAAAAGCTTTTTTCCTTTATGTACCGAACTTGGCTCAATGGCCTAAACGTAATGTTTAAGAGAGCTACCTGAAATCATGGCATTGTTTTTGTTCCAATATGACTATTTGGGTGCTTAAGAGTTGGTATATAAAATTGACGTAATATTCTCTCCTTATTTTATTCGTTTGTGCTCAATGGAATATTAATGTTATGTGCAATGGTCGTGATAAAAAATGTGACGAGATGTTTTTGAGAAAGGACTATGTTGTGTGATAAACATGAATACAAATGTGGAAATTGATTATGTAATTTTAATGGCTTTGATAAATCTTACTCAATGATTTTGATAAAGGACTATGCTGGACAATGAACAATGTGTAGACAATGATGAAATTGATGATAGCAATATGAACTAGTTGAATAAATAAATAACACCCAACAGTCACATACATAGTCCTGACCCCTCACTAAGATCCAGTCTTGTGTCGTCGGTGGGTGAAATAGTTGAGGGCCACACAAACATTTCTCTAGGTGTGGGGATCGAACGCGTGGCCTCTCGTTCCAAAGGAAGTTTGTTGGAAAGACGTGTTATTAATAATCACCCTATGCTAAAAGGAGTCATAAGTTTCAGGACGAGATACGGTGAATAATAAAAATCTTGATTTTTAATTTTAGAACTCACTATTAGTTTAGCACCGACGCTCTTCATGTCATTTAGTAAAATAATAATAACTATGTCATATAATGGCAATTGCTAGGCATTGTAATGTATTAATACTACTGTATAAAATACGAAAAAATCTCGCTTTACTATTCATACAAGTTTGTAGTCTGCTAATTTGGTTAAAAAAAAACAATTTTAAAATATTAAAACATACAGATCACCGTACTTATTATCTTGCTATAATTGTTTATTTATTTAAACTTCATTGTACAATATACGAAATAAAACACAGTTAACTAAGACATGAAAATAAGTGTAACAATCGGCTGTTATTCTTATCACAAAACGGCGATGTCTTCCAGACAACCTTTAGATTAACTAGATCGATTACAAATATGAAAGAAATGGCAATGAAAGAAACAAAGAAAATAAAGTAAATACTTTAACTAAAAGTATTAATGAAAACGTAAAGAATAAAATATACGAGTATTTATAATAAACTAGCGGCCCGGCCCAGCTTCGCCCGGGTACAAATAGGTTTTTGTACAATAATATGTACGTATTATTATTATACATATTATAAACATTCCTATAGCACGCTGCCGCCGCCCCGGCCGGCCAGTACCGGCGCAAGCGCTACGTCCCGCAATTTTAAATCTGTAATATCTTCGAAAATATTCATTTAAATCTTGTGCTGTAAAGGACAACATAGATCTATATTAAATCAACAATGTAATTAAGCTATTTAATTGGATAAGGATTAATGCTGTATTGGTTAAAATCGCTTCGAAAATTAACCAATATTTGTCCTAAAAAGTAAATGACAAAAAAATGTTATTGTGGGATATCCATAAGAGATAGACATATACCATCGCGGAGTTTTCTGTAGACCTTTTCAATGTGTACAAATATGTAGTACATTATTTTGATAAATGTAAGCGGATAAATATTGATAATTAACGACATCACATTAGAAACTTCAAAAATAACAATATTTCTCCACTATTTAATGGATGTTATTATACATGTAAACCTTTCTATTGAACCACTCTATCTATTAAAAAAAACGCATCAAAATCCGTTGCGTAGTTTTGAAGATTTAAGCAAACAAGGGGAAATAGGGACAGAAAAAGTGACTTTGTTTTATACTATGTAGTGAAGAGTTAAAAATGTAATTAAACATTACCTTGATAAGGATGTAATACCAGGTTAACTGTTATCGCATTCCTGTAACTCCAATAAGCCATTTAAAACAGCATTTAATGGTGGTAGGTCTCTAACATGTGAGAGGCTGCCTGGTACCACCGCAGTGTCTATTACTCCTGCCAAACAGCAGTGTAAATGCACTGTTGTGTTCCGTTTTGAAGAACAATGTAGCTAGAGTAACTACTGAACATAATGAATCTTAATCATATGTCTCAGGATGGCGAGCGTAGTGAAATCTCAGGGATTGTTTTGAAATTCTTGGTGTTGTTTGGGTTTTCCGTTGTTCATGAGCGGTCGTATCGCTCACCATCAGGCGAATGGCAAGCTGGTCTCATCATTAGTTGTAATAAAAAAAGGGTAGCCAATAGCCTAGTATCATACATATTATACCTAGTGGATGCAACATGCACGGCTTTATGTCGTCTTCCATAAGGTACACGCATGCGAAAGAGACAACGAGTCCCCACCGCCCAATTAAAAATACTTAATAGTAACTTCACATACAATGATTTGACAGCCTCCGTGGCGCAGTTGGTTAGACGCCGCCTGTAAAACGAGAGGCCGCGGGTACGATCCCCGCACCGAGAGAAATGTTTGTGCGGCCCACAAATATTTCTTCCGGGTCTGGGTGTTTGTGAGACCGAAAAGTCTATCGTAGTTCCTGATACCCACGACACAAGACTCGATCTTAGTGTGGGGTCAGGACTATGTATGTGACTGTTGGGTGTTATTTATAATGTATCCTACAATCACATACATAGCCCTGACTTCACACCAAGATCGAGTCTTGTGTCCTGGTTACTACAGGAGACTTTTCCCTTTCACAAACACCCAGACCCGAAACAAATACCTTCGGTTCACACAAATATTTGTTTCGATGCGGGGATCGAACCCGCGGCCTCTCGTTTCACAGCCGGCGTCTTACCAACTGCGCCACGTAAGCTGTCAAATGTTGGAACCCTATTCACATTTGAAATGAAATGAAAATATTTAATAAAAACCGTAAAATGATTATAACTAAAAAAAAATTATAAATAACATTATTTAGATTCAGTCACTTTTTTTCCACTACCACCCGGTTCACAAGGCTGTTTTCCCCAGAGAAGAACGGGTAAGAAACTCTAGCGTTGCTCTTTTCAAAATAAGTTTACAATACAGTGATTATACAAGATTTGCAATATAATAATAATTAATTGATAATTATACTGTACGACCGAGTGAACGTTTCATGTTTCCGCGTACTTACTAGCCCCGTACCGCAAGCTGGCGCGTATTTCTTACGTCCTCAGCTGAAATATGAACGGCGGTCTCGTCGGGTGCTCCACGCGAATTTGTTTAGGTTACGCGCTTAACATTGTTTGTGGTTAAGTTAAAATGCAAGCTTCATCACCGTGGAGACGCTATATTTTTCTCATGCTTCGCGAGTCCTGATTTACTGGCGGGATGTTGATGAAAAATTTGATGGTTACAGGTTTTAAGCTGGGATGTATGTGAATACGTGATGTGTTTTGTTTTGTGTAGGATATGTGGATTATAGTTCTGTTATATAAGTATTGAAATACATGGTTAAATGAGTAGTTATTTACATACTACATTTACTGGTGGTAGGTCTCTCATATGTGAGAGATCATCTGGGTAGAAACCACCGCAATGTCTATTTCTCCCATGAAACAGCAGTGTAAATGCACTGTTGTGTTTCGGATTGAAGGACATTGTAGCCAGAGTAACTACTGGAAATATTGAGACTTAACATCTTATGTCTCAGGATGGCGCAGTGGAATTTTGCTACTGTTTATGAGCTTCGTATCGCTTACCATCAGGCGAACGGCTTGCTCGTCTCGCCATACATTGAAATAAAAAAAAAACGTAAACTCACGCCTTTTTCCCAGAAGGAGTAGACAGAGGCTTTCCTAGTGGTAACCAAGACACCCACGTTCCGGTTTGTGTGTTTCGTCCCACAATATGATAGGGGCCGAAATAATAATATAAGTCATTAATACCAATATTATTTATTTGAAAGTTTATTAGACGTTTGGTAGGATGTGCTTATTTTTAATATATTAATTGAATATATTTAGGCTCATACGTTAATATCATAATACTGTAGTTGATGCAATTAATTGTTGCTAATTATTTATTTATTCATTTTATATGTTTATTGTACATAGATTTACACACTAAAAGAACAACATTAAATTCACGATAAAATAAATATTAAAACTTGAATTAATATTAAATTTGTGATAGTAAATTTCTCATTAATATTAAGTCACAACATTGCAATACCTACCAACCCTATTGCGCTCCATAAAACAATCACACCACAAAAAATCACCGCACACAAGAATCACACAATAACAATTATTTACGCTCGCCATACACCCAATATCCAGATAACTCGATTAACAATTGTTTGCAAATAAAATACAGCAGATAAAAACCCAACTAACGGGAGGTTTACATTCAATTAACAAACAAGGTAGAGAACTACGCAAGTACAAATTGTTACCGTTATTTACACTTTGACTGCAGTTATTTGCTGTAACATCCGTACAGGTAGATACGATTTTTGTATCGGATTGTTGTGTACACAAGCCACGGTTTGTTAGTTGTGTGCTAAATTATTGAATTGGAAGTTTATAATTTGATTTATTTAATTTTCAGTCTAAACTATATTTTTTTAAGCTTGTTGAATCGCCTGTGTGCTCATGTTCAACACCTAATTGCGAATATGAGCAGTCCGCGCATCATATACTTTGGGGGTGTATAATTTGGCAGATTAAGCGTAAAACAATGCTGGATAGTATACAAATACCATCTGGAGTTGTATACTACATGTATCTTGTAGGAACTAAAAATAACTTCGGCGCTTTCTGGCATTTTTTCCATACCTATTACTGGAATCAACTGGAACAGCTTACGTAATAGGTCCCACGAAATATATTAAAAGTATCATCTGTGGTGCTTACAGCTGACTTCTCAGGCTGTAAAAGGTTTATCAGAGGTTATATACCTGTTTAATTAATAGATTTGTCCCACTTTGCACGGAGGAAAGTGGACAAAAATATTTCCAGCTCCTCCTATTAGTTAACTTCATCATAAATTTAGTTGTGGTTACAAGACAAGTTAAATATTCCCGGAAACTCGCTGAGCTTCAATGCTCGGTGTCATTAAAATGCGTGTTATTGTTGAGCTTAGTTAACAAGAATCGCAATGGCGGGTGTTGTTGTATTTAAAATATGTAGCTTAGATAAACATCAACAAAATTGATAGAAAATTCAAGGCATATTAATTAACACCCGTACTGCGTTTTTTATTGTTATTATTGACAGCCACCGTGGCGCAGGCGGTTAGACGCTGCCTGTGAAACGAGAGGCCGCGGGTTCGATCCCCGCACCGAGAGAAATGTTTGTGCAGCCCACAAATATTTCTTCCGGGTCTGGGTGTTTGTGAGACCGAAAAGTCTTTCGTAGTTCCTGATACCCACGACACAAGACTCGATCTTAATGTGGGGTCAGGACTATGTATGTGACTGTTGGGTGTTATTTATTTATTTTATTATTATATTTCTACGGTCTTATTAAATTACCATATTTTAAAACTTGGTACTTAACAGAGTTAAATACATATATCAACATCGATGTAACTACGAATTTCAGTGCATTTAGTTCAACGAAAACAGGTATTGCGTGCTCACAAATAACCTAGAATGTTAGGTCTTTGAATACGACCAAATAGAATAGGAATCGTCGTGTATACCTTACTTGCGAGCCGCTCCTTACACTTTCTTTGCAGTCGCTTGACATGCAAGGGAAACATTTGACTTAATAGCTTGTTTTTCTGATGTCGTATTGTTTACATATGCTTTGGGTTTCAAATTCACTTTAAGAATGATTTAAAAAAAGACTTCAAACTAAATAACCAAAACTTCTGGCTTAAAATCTAGCATAATTTTGAAGTGGGAACATTAACGCGAAGTTTTTCTGATACGATTTATGTGATGACGCAAGGCCGCCACACATGCTTAGTTTTGCCCGTTTTACAGTTAAACTACACAGACCACCTAGCAAAAATATGAAAATTATATTTTTTGACTGCCCGAGCTGACGAGGAAAACTGCACGCTCCGGTTTACCTGCAATATTCAACTGTACAGGCAAACCTGCCAGTTACACCCTAGCATGTGTGGCTAGCTTAAGATTCCTGGAGGACCCTCAAATATTCGAAAAAAAAAAGAAACAAAAAAATAATTGCAATAAAATGTGATAACTTTACAAGTTTTGCTTCAAATCAATATAAAAATATTATTTGATATAATCTTTACCCCCTTCATAATGTCGAGAGAACCGCATTGCTATCGCGTGTACTGTGAACTGTATGCCCCAAGTGTGATCTCCTATTGAAAGCATGCTATAAACATATTCAATGAGTCTTTTACAACGCTCTTAGAACCATCCGAGGATAAATACAAATTAATACAGATTAGATTTGACAGCATGCATAGATTGAATTTATTTATCAGGTGTCGAAAGATAAATCATGGAAAGTAATATGTTAGGATCGAGTAATGTGGTCTATAGTCTCTGCCTAGTCCTATGGGATACAGGTGTGACGATTACGTATGTTATATATCTGAATGAAACATTGATAATTAATTCATCGAACTTCATGTCAAACCGTCTTCAAATGGAGAGTTCGACTACACTAGCCACATTAGCCTCACAATCGTTTTAATGCTTGAAAAAAATAGAAGAAACAAACAAAACTTAACTCCATTGATCTTCCTACCTTAACGCCCGAATACTGGAACGCAACTTAAATATAAGTTGCGCTTAACTACCTTAATCCCGCTTAAATGTACTGGCTAAGTGGGCCGTGCGCTGTTAAGAGCAACTTATTATTTGAATGGCAAACCAGTATTCGGGCGTATGTCGCTTAGTATAATATCACCCGAAATAAGAATATATACTATCAACCAATACCCATCCGACAAGGAAAAAATAGATGAAAGAAAAGTCATATTGCTCGTACAATTCACCGCGAATGACGTCACGGCATAACGAGTGAGGGATTTATAATATCCAACATAAACGACACTGGATGCGGTGTCGGTGACCGATCATAGCCATCTAGATCACGCTGTACAGAGCATGTGTAGAATACACTTACGCCCGAATACTGGAACGCCATTCAAATAATAAATTGCTCTTAACGGCGCACGGCCCACTTAGCCGGTACATTTTAGCGGGATTAACGTAGTTAAGCGCAACTTATATTTGAGTTGCGTTCCAGTATTCGGGCGTTATAGATTTTGAAGGGTACATATTATACTTTTTTTTACAATGAATGGCGATAAGTGTATGCCATTCGCCTGATGGTAAGCGAACCGATCATGGACAGTAGTAATACAAACCAATGAATTATAGTTTAAAAACTAAAAACATACGCTTTCATAAAAGTTCCAATTAAAAAAATAATTGATAATGAGTTTAAGATTAGAAAATGGAGGAAAATACATACATTTTATTGTTACAAAGCGTGTTGTGTTTACAACAATTACTTATCCTCCAGCAAGGCTAACCGTGTTTGTTTAGTTTTTAAACTATAATTTAATTGCTTGCACTAAAAACATCTATCTACGGCTGTCTTATCAAAGATAGAAAATTGCGCGCTAATTGCTAACATTTTTTTTTTCATAAATGTCATATTTCTGACGATTTTGGATAAGATAATGGCATATATTTTATTAAATTATTATATTGGTCCTGGATACGTGTGCAAAATTTCTAGTAAATCTGACATTTTGAAGTGCTCGAAAATCGACTTCAAAGATTCCGTTACATACATTCATACATACATACAGGCAAAGTTAACAAAAGCGTAATAAAAAAAGGATTAAACAAATTAATTAACACAAACTCAGGACCCGAATCTCTCAGTCCATCGGTAAACAGCTTACATTCTACCCACCAACATACACATTGATCAACAAAAAGTTATTTACAGAAGTATTCAAAAGTTGCTTCGCGCGACAAAATTGTGGTTCGCAGCGAACATTTAAAGCATTGTACGGAATATGCAACACAGATGTTGTGTACTTGTGACTGGAAAGTTTTCACGAATGTGGACTTTGAGCGTTTTGACTGTATATGTTTATAGTCAAACATTTTGGGATATTTATGCTCGGAAGGTCGCATCATTGGTCTCATAGCGTAAGTGTTAAATTTGAGATAAAGGTTTTTTTTTATTGCGACGTATAGTAATATAATATAATTTTCAAGTCGACTTTACTATTATATTACGTTAGTTACATTTTGAGTTGAATTATGAGGACTAGATTTTGCACCCGGTATGGCAAAATGTACGTTGTCGGTGGTATGAACCCATTGGTAAATGAATGAATTTAGAAATGTATTTTTGTTGCTATTTTTTTTTATTTTGTTTCTAGTACTGGTGAATCAAACATGTCCTTCGGCTGATGGTAAACGTTACACCGCTCATGTACAGTATCAAAAACAAACAACACCATAAATTACAAAGCAATGCTTGGCATTCCACTGCGTCTATTCCATTATGTTTCAAGCTGGCGAAAATTCCAAGCATTGCTTTGTAATTCCAGTTTTTTTTTTGGTTTTGCTACTGTTGATGATTCGTAAAGCTTACCATCAGGCGAACGGCATGATTGTCTCGCTATTCATTGCAATAAAAAAAACTCGGAACACAATGTGAGCAGTTTCTTCTTATTAAAATAATAATATGCATATGTAGTATTCATAGCTAATTACTGCTCGCTCGACGTCTAAGGCAAATATTGTGAGCCAACCTGCATACCCGAGAGTACTTTACAAGAATTTCGAGTGCAGACAGCTTAAAATCCTTCTAATCTTTTATGCATAATATTATATAATCTGTTGTTTCCATTCTTGGTTATTGCGCGTTTATTATAAGCTAGATTTAGCTGCTAAATATTTTAGTTTTTGAACAGTGATATCACAAGAAATATGTAAAATATAGATGCTGAAAGAAGACTATATAGTACTTTGATTTGTAGTTAATAAGTATTCACTGCTTATTCATCCACACTAGGCAAGCGTGGTGGACTATATGGCTTAAGTTCTCACAATTGTTCTCTAGTGTGTAGAGATACAGGTACACTGTTTTTTAAAAAAAAAAACTTGGCTTCCCCATAACTATACATCTAGAATAATAATAACATCCACCATACATATGTCACATACATAGACCTCATCCCACACTAATATCAAGTATTGTGTCGTGGGTATCAGGAACTATGAGAGACTTTTTAGTCAAACACCCAGACCCGAAAGAAATATTTGTGGGCCGCACAAAAATTTCTCAGTGCGGGGATCGAACCCGCGGTCTCTCGTTTCATAGGCGGCGTTTTTTTTTTACCTTATAGGAAGACGAGCTAGCGGCCCGCCTGATAGTAAGCGGCTACCGCTGCTCATGGACCTCCGTAGTGCCAGGGGACCAGCACAACAAAGTCGCTGCCTACCGCGAGGAGAGTACTCTCCGTAAGCCTCGTTTGAAGAAGGACAGGTCATAGCGCTGAGGAAACACGGATGCAGGGAGTTCATTCCAGAGCTTGCACGTACGTGGTAGAAAAGAACGCTGGAAACGTACCGTTCGGGAACGGTACGCCTCCAGGTGGTGGGAATGAACTCTACTGCGGAAACGTGTGGTGCGATGGTACATAGGCGACGGTGGTACTAACTCAAACAACTCCTCGGAGCACTCCCCATGGAACAAACGATAGAACACACAGAGAGATCCGAAGTCTCTCCGCAGTCCTAACGGTTCCAATTTGTCCGTGAGATCGGGATCATTGACTATTCGACAAGCTCGCCGCTGCAAGGAGTCAAGTAGGTCGAGCTGGTATTTTGGGGCAGCTGCCCAGAGGTGGGAGCAGTACTCCACGTGGGGCCGGATTTGCGCTTTGTAAAGCGTCAATCTATGACCCGACGTAAAGTACCGCTTGACTCTGTTCAGGATTCCCAACTTCTTGCTCGCCAGTTTGGCTTTGTCCTCCAAATGACTCCTAAACTCGACCTTGCTTGATATTTCGATGCCAAGGATTCCAATACTCTCGGATCCTTGGAGAGTAACTCCTTGGAATTGCGGCGCCATGACAAAGGGGTCCTTCTTCGCAGTGAACACGCAAACTTGTGTCTGCGAAGGGTTAAATTGAACTAGGTTCAATTCACCCCATTCGGAGGCCCGCCCCGGAGAGCTCTCGACTTCAGACACAAGTTGACTCCGTCTTTCCATAATGGAATCCCGAGAGTAGCTCCGTTGGCCGATGTACCGCGCGTCACTTGTACTATCATCTGCATAACAATGCATGCTATCAATGGACAACATGTCATTGATATGCAGGATATGCAGGATAAAGAGTGTCAGCGATAGCACCGATCCTTATGGAACACCAGCATTAATGGTCTTGGTCTCGGAGCAACAGCCGTCCACTACGACTCTTATGCTCCGACCATCCAAAAAGCTGGCGATCCATTTGCAGAGCCCCTCAGGAATTCCATACGCAGGTAGCTTCGCCAGAAGGGCGCGATGCCACACTCGGTCGAACGCCTTCGAAATGTCAAGACCGACCGCAATCGCCTCACCCCCACTCTCCAAAGCCTCCGCCCAACGGTGCGTGAGGTACACAAGAAGATCATCAGCCGAACGACCGTGACGGAAACCGTACTGGCAGTCACTAATCAACTGGCGATCCTCAAGATACCTCAGGAGCTGAGTGTTTATAACTCGCTCCAAGACAAGCAATCGGCCTGTAACTTGAAGGGTCCGAACGGTTACCCTTTTTGGGGACAGGGTGTACATTGGCGACCTTCCACGAAGCCGGAACCCGGTTGGCTTTATAGGAAAGACGGTAAAGGCGCGTGATCACGGGTGTCAACTCAGGGGCGCACGTTTTAAGAACCACTGCGGGGATACCGTCTGGCCCACTCGACGTATGGACGTCTAGAAGCCTGAGCTCCCGTCTGACAGCCCGCTGGGTGATTTTTATGGCAGATAGGAGGCTCTCACAACGCGGGATGTTCGGCGGTGTGGCGCCCCCGTCATCCAAAGTCGAGTTCGAGGCAAAGAATTGGGCCAAGAGATCAGCCTTCTCCTCTGCACTGTGGGCCAAACTGTTATCGCGCTTGCGCAGTGGTGGGAGACTGGACAGGCAGAAATTACCCTCCACAGCCTTAGCGAGCGACCAAAAAGCACGACTCCTAGAGGGATAGCTCTGGAGTCGCTCGCCAATTCTGCGGATGTGCTCCGCCTTGGCCTTAGCTAAGGCTCTCTTGTTGGATCTAGAGGCGGCGTTGAATCTCCGTTTCTCCTCCTTTGAGTTTGAATCCCGACGCCTTCTTGCGTCTTGCCACGCCGCGTATGCGGACTGCTTAAGGCGCTCAGCAACAGCACAGGCACGATTGTACCAAGGCCGGCTGCGACGCCCTGCGGGTATTTTAGAGCTGGGTATGAAAGTCTCCATACCCAAGCTGATTGTATTCGCGACGCAGTCCACACAGGCATCAGGATCATCGGAGGAGAAACAAAGCCGCCCCCAAGGGTAGGACGCAAAGAATTCTCGCATGTGAATAAATAAAATTGTACCACCGATCATACTTATGTAAGCACAAAATTTCCAAATTTCAATCTAAAAACCGCAATCTCAACAATACCAAAGGGCCTTGAACACTTTTTTTACCTATCTAAACATTTGACCTCGGTTCGCTGCATAATCGCGGATTGCACTCAAATACCGCTGACACGAACCTTGCGAGGCCTTCAGACTACTTTTAACGATGTCATTACATCGGCCTAAATCTTCCAATACTTAGGCTTGAGCAATTCCAAATTTCAAATAATTTTGATTGATTAAGAATACTGGCGTTGATTTAAAGTGCGGGTATGTGTATAATAATATTTTTTTTGAATAATAATGCTGTTTCAAGAGTTAAATACAGAAGGCAGTATTACTGTGCAAGGCACACATTGTAAGGCGGTTCCTCACTTTGTCTTCTTAACCGCCGGTGGCTCGGGTCTTGAGCTTCACCAGCGGAGGGTAAATAAATTATTTTTATAAGTATATTATTTATACTTTATAAAACATACAAAAAATGTGATAAATAAAATAAAGAGAATTACGATGTTACTTAATATAAAATATTTGTATCCATGGTGTTTGTTTACTGGTGGTAGGTCTTTCATACGTGAGAGGCCGCCTAGTTAGGTACCACCACAATTTCTGTTTCTCAGCGCAGTGCAATTCCAAGCATTGCTTTGTAATTCAAGGCATTGTTTAGTTTTGCTACTTTCCACGAGCGGTCACATTGTCGCTTAACATCAGGCGAATGATATGATAGTCTCGCCATTCATTGATATAAAAATAGAGTGCTATGCATGTTACCTATATAGTGGTAGAAGTTTCAACAGTATAACTGTAACGTTATCATGCCCTAGTCTGACTTATTCTACATGCTCCAAGTGAAATCAATCCAACCTCCATAACAATACGTTCCAACTTAATCAATGCAACGAGTAGGCGAAATATTTACAAAACAAATATACGCAGACATTTAACACGAAATTAGTAAAGTTGGGGGGTTAATAACCTATAGTATGGCCCGCCACAGTCGCCCCGTTATGGCAGTTCTATGGGTAAAGTTTTCGCATTACGCCACGTAAGGTATGCTGTACCGATGTACTCCGGTATAAATTGCGGTTAACATCAAGACGGTAATTTACGATCTTTTCGCGGTGTAGACAGGAATTTGTTTTTGGTTATGTCTTTACTTCTTAACTCTTAAAGGAATATCTTGACAGCTTTTGTGGCGTGGATAGTTAGCCACGACAAGAAGATGCAAGTATTGTGAGTCCAAAAAGTCTCTGGTATATTTTAATATCAAAAGCGCAGTTATTGACGCCCGTCTACAAGTCATGGGATGCAGGTCGCTTCCAATAGTTCGATGTGGAGATCCTTGGGGAAGTCTATATTCAGCAGTGGACTTATTCTGTCTAAAAGAAGAGAGAGAGAGATAGACAGACAGAAATGGTACAATGGTGTATTTCAGTGTGCGGATCTAAAGAAATCTGAGAAGATCTGAGGAAATGAAATGAAATGAAAATTATTTACTGAATCCATGAAAATGTTCAACATCATTTTGATTCAGTCATTTTTTGATCTACTACCAAGTTCAGAAAGTGGGTTTTACCATCTAATTTGCAGCTTCTTACTAAACGCGCTGCACTGCCAAAATGACACTGTCATTGTAATTTCCACTCCTAAGTGCAGCCCAAATAACGTATATAGTACGAAACATTCCTACCAAACCCACCTCGCGATCACTCAAGCACATAATCCACTCAGGTATTTAGCACAAAGAAAGTGTTATACCAGTCCTTCTGGGGCCCGCGAGCCGAACGCACTTACCGACCACTAAGCCACTACACGGCTTTCAACTTAAAGTCACGTGGCCCCGCGGGAGGGCTCGATACATGCTATGTTTTATTAAAACTTTTACGCTAACACCTTTTGTTAATAATGTTGTTTACAGTTGTTTTGGTTGTAAGAGGCTGTAATGGGACTGTAGATTGAGGACTACGTCGATAGTATTATTTTGGTGTTTTTTTTTTGCAATAGATTCACTAAATTCACGTAATGGTTGGCGATACGACCGTTCATGAACAGTGGCAACACCAAACAACACATTGAACACCTTGCTTGGCATTCCACTGCGCTCGCCATCCTGAGACGTTTTTTTTTATTATTGCAATGAATGATTAGACTAGCATGCCGTTCACCTAATAGTACGGCACGGTACGGTAAGATCGCTCATGAAAAACAAACCAAACTACACCTTGAATCACAAATGGATGTTTGGCATTCCACTGCGCTCGCCATCCTGAGACGTAAGATTTTTCAATATGTCCAATAGTAACTCTGGCTTCAATGTCCTTCACACTGAAACACTGCCGTGCATTTACGCTCCTGCTTGGCGAGAGAAAAAGACATTGCCATGGTACCTACCCAGGCGAACTCTCTCTCTCTAGATGTCAGAACATATGAGAGATCTACCAACAATAAAAGTTGTATCCTGTAAGTGTATAATGTATGTATCCATAACGTCATATACGACTACGAAGACTACATTTTGTTAGATTGAAAGTAGCCTATGTATTAATCCATGGTATCAGCTATCTCCATACCAAATTTCAATAAAATTTGTCCAGTGGTTTGGGCATGAAGAGGTACCAAACACACAAACTTTCGCATTTATAATATTAGTAGGATTAAAATAAGTTCAGTAATGATTAACAGCAAATAACCTTATGTAAACTTCATAATAATATTATCTATGTGAATATTTACAACCTTTAATCATATTATTAGCATTTTTACTTTTGCATCTAAAACGACATCAATACACCATTCGACAAACCCCAAACTCAGTCACAACCGAAAGAGAATTTAAATATCGCAAGGAAATTCGGAAAGTGCACGCGTGAGGCGAATGCAAAGGGGTATGACCGGTTGCCATGGCAACCGCACCCATCACGTACAATGAGGCTGCATTGTACTATGATAACTTTACACCTCACGCTAACATAATTCTTATGGCGTATGGAATTGTCTTTGTAACTGTACAGCTTTATTGCAAGAGATATGACGTGTTCTGTTTCCACTGCAAGTTATATGTATGAAACCAAGACAGCTTCAATGGTCAGGGTAATATTTCACAGGCCGTAATAGAGGAGTGGTATACATATATTGTTACATGGCAGTTACGTGTAGAATGGATATACGTTATATCCTAATGCTATCCAATATCTCTTGTCTTTTTTTAAATAATGATTTAAACAATGTTGATCATTTGGGTCGAAACCAAGATCAGAACAATTGATTATATGTTCTCTAAATTTAGTTTTTATGTTGTTTTAAAAACTTGTTTCTTTCTAGTCCGAATATCGCCCAATTGCTATCGCTAACTTAGTTTATAAATATGTTTTTAATGATCACAAAACTTACCCAAAAATATTTCTGACGCGTAGTCTCTAGATGTTTCTGTAACCAACAAAAAAATAGAAATCAGAGTCCCATTTATTGAACACGATAAAAATTATGAGCATTAAAAATACACTACCATAAGTAACACTAAAAGCCCCGATCCGACACGCAAACGACACGTACCCGACACGTTCCCGACAAGTCACCGTCACGATCTCCTTGTTTATCCCGATTATCCGGTACATTACCCGCGATGTCGTGTTACCCACGTAAAATGCCGTGATGTCTACATCCCGAACGTTATGCCCCGTCTTTAGTTTGTTTTGAAGCGTCTTCATATACATTTTACGGTTTTTGGCGTTGTTTTTGTTTGCCCTTGCATGAATAAGTTATAGTACGGTGTTAATTTGACTATGTACAGGAAAGAAACAGGCTGTGAAAAAGCGTTGTAAAAGGGTAAGAATCTCAGCAATGTTAGTATGTTAAGAAATATTTTTGCTACGAGTCTGATTTTTGGACCGGATAAATCTATTTATTAATAGACACTGTAAAAGGCTTTTAATAAAATAAAAATATTTTATTTCAAGCAATACCCTATAGTATTTTACACAGTCAAATAAAAATATATTTAATTATAATGCAGTAAAAAATTGCAGAAGAACCCTTGGTGGTGTAGTTGTTCTATAGTACGATTACAAAGCGGTGGACTCGGGTTCGAATCCCAGGTTGGTTCCGTGACCGCAGACCGACTGTCCGCCCCGTAACTACGAAAGCTGTAATATTATCATAAATAAAAAAAATCGACATGATTTTTATCCAAAGTATTGATTTAGTTTTCAAGATTTCTAATCACCCTATATTGGTATTTTTATCGCCTAGCTGAATTTCAGTTTGGTTCGGAAACTTACGTCAGCCGTAAAAAGACTCTTACCTATACGTGTTAATCAAAAGCCTTGAAACATAAAATCGCAATTTTGGATAAAATTACTGGGTAGTTTTATTTTCAATTTGTAGAAATGTTACCTCGGTTGGTTTAAATAATTAAATATTGTCATATCGTCAATATCATCCTGTATATAAAAAAAGTTATTACAACTTTCCTTTGATAAAAATTCCTTATTCCACCGTATGGTACTTAAAGGTAAACCGGTTATACCAAAGCGAGGGGAATTTTAAATACGTCATACTCGACAAAAGATGCAATTAAATACTCGGAATATTTAAATCCAGTATATCCAATTTCTAGCAGCTTTTGAAGTTTTAAGTTTTAAACATTAAGCTTAGGAGATGTTCGAATACAATACAATACAAAAACTCTTTATTGTGAACCAAATACAAAAACACACAAAATCAGACAAATTAAATATAAGACTTATGGTATTACAATGGGCGGCCTTATCGCGTAGAGCGATCTCTTCCAGACAACCTTTATATGGATAGTATCAGAAGAAGGTGGCGGTACACAATAAAGAAAATCTAGAGGATATTGCGTAAAGAATAAAATATATACTAATACACGAATACTTAGATAAATATAAATATACTAATATATACTATAATATAATGAAGATAGAATAAACACACAAAAGTGAAAATATATATATACATACATAATATTAAGTAACATTACGAAGGTAGTGCTTTTTTAGCAAAACTTTAAAGTGACATGAAGATCTTGCACGCCTGATCTCTATCGGTAGTGCATTCCAAAGTCGAACTGCTTGCACAGTATAGGATAGGTGGGAAAACTATGAAGAGTGCACGGGAGTTTGGAGTTGCAAGGAATTGGAAGAACGTAAGGATCTGGAATGAGTGTTACACAGAAATTGGAAACGGTTTTTGAGGTAATGAGGAGCGGCAGGATTCAAAAGTTTACTGTACAAGAGTGACAAGATATGAATATTCCGGCGAAGACGGATAGGTAACCAATTCAGCCTCTTACGATATTCAGATACATGATCGAATTTGCGTAGACCGAAAATGAATCTAATACAAAAATTTTGTAAGCGTTCGAGTTTATTCAGCTGTTTTTCGGTTAGATCCAGATATGTAGCGTCAGCATAGTCTAGAATGGGAAGTAAGAGAGATTGTGCAAGCTCAATTTTGGTGACGAAAGGCAGAAAATTACGCAGTCTCTTTAAGTTGTAGGTGGAAGCATAGAGCTAACGGCTTATCTCAGCAAGGTGCGGCCTCCAAGACAAATTTCTGTCAAGAATAACCCCAAGATGATAATGGTTGCTAAGGAAATAATTTAACTTCAATGAACTGCCAAAATTGCTACCTTCTATAGAAACTTGCACCCTTCATATAACCTGATAATTTCAAAATTCCTGCCTTAATTCGTAGTCCTCACCTAAAACATATTAGAAACTTCCTGGCATAATTTGATGTATCTAAAACCACTGGCAGGTAAGCTGTATTAATTATAAACGTAGAAACCCTATACCTAATTTATTTATAAGATGTGGTAGAGCAATGTTGTCCGTCATGACACATTGCATGGATAGACAGGCTCATCCGGGGCGGTACCACTGTCTCACAGGAAATAATAAAAATTCAGGAAGGAATAAAAATAATTAATCTATCAGAAACTAGAACGCAGATTGAACGAGTCAATCGGATTAAGCCCCTTTTCCTTCTTCCAATATAAGCGAAGGTCCTTCCAAAATGACAGGACTCATATCACCTATGCATATAAAAACAAAAAATAAATCTTTCTTGAAGTCCGAGATACAAACCATTCAAGAAAGGATTGAAGAGCCGTATCGAAATACACTACAAATATTTTGGAGCGCCATAAATAAAAGGGTCACGCCACTTTTTACAGCCAGTACTATCGCGAAGCCCGTATTTCAGGTGCAATAAAATAACTGAACGTCATACAATCTCGCAGTTTTAAAATATTTGGCGGTGACTATTCGATTTTGGCTAGAATTTGAAATCAGGTTGTGTTTGCGGTAGGAGGCAAATTGTTTCGATAATTTCTGCAGTTGCTTTAATTTATTATCTAAATAAATAAATAAATAACACCCAACAGTCACATACATAGTCCTGACCCCACACTAAGATCGAGTCTTGTGTCGTGGGTATCAGGAACTACGAGAGACTTTTCGGTCTCACAAACACCCAGACCCGGAAGAAATGTTTGTGGGCCGCACAAACATTTCTCTCGGTGCGGGGATCGAACCCGCAGCCTCTCGTTTCACAGGCGGTATCTGGTATTGAGCTTTGAAAAAAAATAACAATGTTATATTATGGCGGCAATGCCACTCTATAGTTTGGTGATGGTGGAAAGAAAATTACAAACAGTAAAAATATTAATGACGAGCATTCTAAAAATTAATCTTTGTAATCTTATCGGTTTTGGTGATTTCTTCGAGATCCTTTGAAATATGAGTTGTTACGTATATTTTGAACATTAAATACGTGATCAATAATAGGAAACATTAAAAAAATGGGACTTTAAAAAATGTAGATAATCCAAAAATATTTTACAACCGTATATTCCTTTACAATGTATGGCAACTATAAAAGGTAGTAATAAAAACACAACACAGATAAATAGCTTCAATGAATAGTGTTGTGCTTATAATATACAGTAAGTACAGGGATCGCTCTAAAGAACGAAGCCAGGTCATAGTGGTGGTTACTACGTTCACGATAATATTTGAAACCTAAAAAAAAACTTTATTTACTTATTTTTATTTTTTAGGTAGAAACCTAATATTATACTGTATAATGGAATTGATGGTGTAGGGACACACTGTATGTTACATAGAATTTATATTTTGCTGAAGGCGCATTATGTAGCTGCGCGGGAGCGTGCCCGCCAGTCATCGTCAGTCGTTCCCCGTCACTCGCCTCGCTAAGCCATACTAGACGTTAGGTACCGTACACACGTTATGTAATAAGTGGTGAATGTAAAAGTACTGAACAATATAGACTTTATTAATCCTTTGGTGAACTTTCATTTATTCAACCTTCTGAGAGTCAAGTTGAGGAAACATATATGTATACACACACGCAAAAGTACACAGTCTTTATCTGTCAAGTATAGAGAACCTCCACAATGGTAATTATATATCATTTTTTTCTGTATGAAATAGAAGTTGAGGAATTGAGAAATATTAAATCAAAAAATTCTAAGTAATATGGTTGATCTTCTTTTCAACATAAATTAATTATGGTATTATAAAGATTAAGCGGTGAAGGAAAACATCGTGAGGAAACGTGCATACCATAGCGATTCATAAGAATTTCTATGGTATGTAAGTCCGCCAACCCGCACTAGGCCAGCGTGGTGGACTATATGGCCTAAGCACTCTCAATCGTATTCTCGATTGTGGAGTAGGCCCGTGCCCTGCAGTGGGACGTATATGGGCTGATACAGAAAGATTAAGCAAGTTGCATTGAGCTTTCCCGGCAACAGCGCTAGCCACTCCACCACTGATGGCATCACACGTGTCGCCATCACCCTCAACGAGTTCGGCAAGGGAAATCCCAGAGGTTTCACCCGCAGAGCTGCGGGCGGCAGTGCTTCGGCTGCGAGGCAAAAAAACGGCTCCGGGGCTCGACGGCATACCCGGAAAGGTCTTGGTGTTAGCCCTCGAGCACTTGGGTCCAAGGCTTCGCGGCCTTTTCTCCGCATGCCTGGAGCAGGGCATCTTCCCGTCTCGGTGGAAAACTGGGAAGTTAGTCCTGCTCAAAAAGGCGGGAAAACCCGCAGACTCACCGTCGGCCTACCGGCCGATAGTCTTGCTTGACGAGATCTGTAAACTTTTTGAACGAATTATTCACGCACGCCTCGTCGAGCACTTAGAGAGGATCGGTCCTGATTTGGCCGACTGCCAATTTGGATTTCGAAGAGGCCGATCAACCATCCACGTGATTTTGCGGGTTAAAGCGGAGGCAGAGGAAGCAGTTGCACGGGGCAAGGTCGTCTTGGCGGTATCCCTCGACATCGCCAACGCCTTTAATACCTTGCCCTGGGCCTGCATCCATGAAGCACTGCGGTACCACGCGGTGCCACCCTATTTGAGGCGCTTGATATACTCTACCTGTCCTTTAGGGACGTTGTGTACCCCGGCACGGACGGGTGGCACCGACGAGCCATGACATGCGGTGTTCCACAGGGCTCTGTGTTGGGTCCTCTCTTGTGGAACATCGGGTATGATTGGGTTCTCCGTGGTGCCAATCTCTGGGGTGTCCGCGTTATATGTTACGCCGATGATACGCTGGTAATAGCATCTGCCAGATTTTTCCAGGAAGCTGCAATGGAGGCGGCGGTCGGTACCGGCCAAATAGTCGATCGCATCCGCCGACTTGGCTTGAAGGTGGCCCTTGAGAAGACCGAGGCCCTTTGCTTTTATGGGCCTCGTAGGAGGCCACCGGCTGGTGCCCATATTGTTGTGGATGGTGTGCGAATTCCTATCGGTACTACAATGAAATATTTAGGATTTAGCTCTATATGGTAGTCCTGTATGGGCTGAGTCTCTGAGCGACCGATGCGCCGCTCTCCTGCGGAAGCCCCAGCGAGTAGCGGCGCAGCGAGCGATCAGGGGCTACCGTACCATCTCTTTTGAAGCATCCTGCGTTTTAGCCGGTTATTTACCTTGGGACCTTGAAGCCAAGGTTCTCGCCAGGGTATTTAACTGGCGAGAGAATGCTTTGAGACGTGGGCATAGACCGGCATAGGTTGAAGTTATTCGTAACTCCCTCCGTAGTGATGCCGTGGAGGAGTGGCGTCTCAGGCTGGACAACCCTACTGCGGGTTTGAGGACCGTTGCGGCAGTGCGCCCTGTTTTTAGTCAGTGGCTAGATAGGCGCCACGGCGCAGCGACATTCCGATTGACGCAGGCAGTCACAGGCCATGGATGCTTTGGCGAGTACCTGTGTCTAGTTGTCGGCGTGGAATCGTCAACCGTGTGTCACCATTGTGACAACTGTCCGCGGGATACGGCTCAGCACACTCTGGAGGTGTGTCCAGCCTGGGACGGTGAGCGTAGCGCTCTCGTTGGGATCGTCGGTCGGGACCTCTCGCTGTCGGCCGTGGTGTCATCCATGGTTAGCAGCCCGAGATCTTGGAGGGTGATGTCCCAATTTTGCGAGAGGGTGATCTCGCAGAAGGAAAGAGCAGGGAGGGAGAGAGATCGATCCGATCCCTCTCGTCGCACCAGGAGACATAGGAGACGCCGGGCGGACAATTAACCGGTGACTCCTGCCCTGTGGACTGGGGGCTATTTTAAGAATTCCACCACGGTATCCCCTACCTGTCGTAAGAGGCGACTAATGGGGGCAATGGTAGTCGCGGGCACGCAGCGTGGGGCTGCGTAACGTCCACTAATAGCGACTACGGGAAGAAAATATGTGGGGTGTGTCGTGTCGCGGCATCGTGCAGGATCGGATCCGGCGAGGCTAGGGCGCCTAAACCTTAGGAACCCGGACCCGCTCCAATGCGCTGAAGAGGTTCACCGTGGGGTTTTTGGTTGGTATGCCGGTGTAGGTATTTTGTTAGGGACGCGACTCAACGGTCGCCTGGATGTTAACATCCATTCCGGGTGGTTCAGCGTTGAGTCGTAAGACCGGCGAAACCAACTTAACCGCCTGCCTTTCCCCCCAGGCAGCGGTAGCGATAAACCGTTTTTCCCAGCGAAAACAAAAAAAAAGTTGCATTGAGCTTTTGTGGCATCTAAGGCTAGCTAGATTTGAAAGCAATGAAATGTTTTTGATCTTATTCCTTTCTTGCCTTGAGATCACATTATGTTTTTACGATTCTTACCAACATAAAATCTTAAGTAGGATCCATCATAAAATTTGAAAATCCAAAACTGAACGTAGACTTTTAATTTCACCAAAAACAATCAAACATCGAACTGGTGTCAATAATCGATAATTTCTGTCACTTAAAACTCTATCTATATATCGATAAATCAATATCTTACTAGCACGACACTACACAATCGATATGTATATTCGTTTGACCAATAATAACTGTTAGGAGCGCGCTGTAGTGTCGACGTGGCGGAAATTTGATTTCTTCGTTTGACGTTTGGAGTTCTTTTGCTTTTGATTGATTGGGCTCTCGCATGTTGGTTAGGTTATTTTTTTCTATACATACGTTTTGATGGCTAACTGGTTTGTGTACATATTTTTTCATTAGTTCTTTTTCGTTCGTGTCGTTCCAATATTTGTGATTTTATTCAAATATATATATTTTTGAGCGGGATATGTTATTGCATTTTAGTATGAAATGTTTCTTGAATTATATTAACTCCGTATCATTTCAGCCCAGAATCCCGTTTGTCCTTTAATACTAGACTGTATTAAGTTCACTAATTGACAGCAATTAATGTTCGCTCTTTGGTTAGCTGTTTGCTATCCAAGTTGGAGTTATATGATATCCACATTTTTTTTTATTTCAATGAATGGCGAGACGAGCAAGCCGTTCGCCTGATGGTAAGTGATACGACCGCTCATAAACAGTAGCAAAATTCCACTGCGCTCGCCATCCTGAGACATAAGATGTTAAGTCTCAATATGTCCGATAGTTACTCTGGCTACAATGTCCTTCAATCCGAAACACAACAGTGCATTTACACTGCTATTTCACGGGAGAAACAGACATTGCAGTAGTACCGATCCAGATGACCTCTCACATATGAGAGACCTACCACCAGTAAAAAACAAATGCAACAATTGCAGCAAACAAATCCATTAGCAACAGCATGCAGCTCTATACATCCACTTACACAATAGATGAAAGTTATAATTAATGAGAAAGTTAGGACCTCATGGCTGCCACAGGTATATATACTCAGCATATTGCTCTTAAACGTAAACTAGAACACAAAATAGTACATTTCCTCAGTAAAATATTAAAAAAATATTTTAATGTTCACGAAGTATATCAAAAAGTAATCCAATACTGCAATTCCTACAACCGTAAATGATCCACCGTGCATCGAACCATTTAAAATACACGTGCATTTTGCAGCAGGAAAAAATCCTCGAAACCTCGGTTAAGAGTATACAGCGCAGTGATCTATCATTTTTATGAGCTCCCCATAAAAGCCCTAAGTCCGCAAGCCGAGTGTATGTAACAGCCTATATAAAAGCGTTCTAGCGGCAAATTCACTAAAGTTAACGTTCTAATATCTACTATATTTGGTAATGTATTGTATCGTACGTCTTGGCTTTGGATCATTTGAATGTTTAATGAGATATGAATTCGATATGTGCGTTTTAAAGTGTCAGTATAGCCATGATATTGACTTTGAAATAAAAATTATTTTCAAAAAATCTTCTGTGCGTATTGAAATAAACGTAGGGTAGTATAATATAATACATTACGACGTTTTACTTCACCGTTATAGTGCGTAATGGTTGAATATCAATACACACATGACTCAAAAAAGTCAGAGGTGTGCCTTGAGATTCAAACCTTTAAACACCGTGAACAGGCCACCACGCAATTTCATGCAGAATTTGAATAATCTAGAATAAACATAATAAATAATCTAGCATAATAAAGATCTAATAGTTTCTAACACACAAATTTTAAGTCTTTCTTGAGAATATTATATTGGAAGCAATTACTTAGACTACAACTACATTTAAATAGAAGCGGTTGACCGTTTTTATGGTTCAATAACTGACATTTCTGTCCCTATTGGACACATTTAGTTCAACATCATTATTGTTTATGTTCTATGGCAGTGATAAAATGATGCTTTCATAGTAACTGTCAGGATACCATCGCGAAACAATTTTCGTTTATCTACTTATCAAAGCTTACTAAATTATCTCCAAAATTTTATGAACGTCATTACAAAATTACTTTGACTAAAAGCCCAGCAATTCAATTACGATAAACCAATTATTATCGATGTTTGAACTATCGCTATCGAACATTTTGGTCGCGTGTTAATATTACAAAATATATCATCACTTGCAAAATGAAGCCGCATTTTAACATCTCTCAACTAAAAAGATATAATATATTGTCCAAAGTTTCCCAATAACGAGAACTGTTAGATACCGAAAAGTGATTCTTTCTCTAGTAATATTGGCAGCAATTGGATTATAGACGTCGGCGAAGTTTTAAGCACCTATTTTTGAAATAGAGCGTTATTATATATTAGGTATTTCAAGAAATCTCATTATAAGTTCTCTGAATAAGAGGCTTGTAAATCAGTTTGTGGAAAAAGTTCTCGCGCTAGCTATGACTGCGCAAGTGGTGCATGAATCATGAATCCAATATGTGGATCGACTGCTAACTTCAGTTAACATTTTTCTATTATTGATTGAGTGATAATATCCGTTTGTATAGCAACTATTGTATTTGAAGATGAAACGGTAATTCATATAGATGAGCATAATTGTAATAATTATTTGATTTATTGATACTCCATTGTACACCACACAAATATAAAAAGGTAGTAACTGAATAGTAAGAACTAAAACATAAAAATAAATGTAAAAATCGGCGTAATGTAACAAGTATGTGTTATTTCTATCAATCTTTCAATTATAGAAGGTCTCGTGCTCATCTATGACTTATGAGCAATTATCAACGTGATATTATGTGTTTTTATCCAAAGTCACTTACACTATTTTCATATCTAATACATTTTGACCTATAAATCCCATAGCAAAGCACATCTACCAAGTTAGTAAATAATCAAAATATACCCCAATAACCACTGATGACCGATCAATCATTTCACTGTGATCTAATTCCTTTCCAACGGCGACAGGTGGTAACTGCCCACTATCAGCCATAATTATACAACGACCTACATTTAAACGAGTGCGATCGGTATCTAGACAGGTTTCATGGAATATTCATTTATAAATTGAGTTGGTTTTCTTATTACAGACTGAAGAGTGGTATGTCTAAAAGGTGATTTATAATAAATGTGAAATATACATTGTTTTCTTTCTTCAAAATAGCCTTATGTTTAAAGGTTGCCTTGCTGTTAAAAATATTTATACATAATGATGATAATAATAAATATACATTATTGGTGGCAGGTCTCTCATATGTGAGGGCCGCCCGGTTAGGTAAAACCGCAATGTCCGTTTATCCCGCTAAACAGCAGTGTAAATGCACTCTTGTGTTTCGATTTGAAGGATATTTGACCGAAAGTAACCTAGCCAAGTAACCACTGGACTTTTGCGAGCGCAGTAGAATATCAAACCTTGCTATGCATTTCATTTGGTCCTATCGTTTACCATCAGATGAATGGCACGCATGTCTCAACATTCAATCTGTATCTGTATCTATATCAGCCCATATACTCTACAATCGAGAATATGATTGAGTGTGATTAGGCCATATAGACCACCACGCTGGCCTAGTGCGGGTTGGCGGACTTACATACCATAGAAATTCTTATAAATCGCTATGGTATGCAGGTTTCCTCACGATGTTTTCCTTCACCGTTTTAGTGCGTGGTGATTGATTATCAATACACACATGCAATTACATAATTAAAAAATACATGTCAAGAACCCTAAGCCGCCATAGTTAACATAATATTATTTTCATCAATTGATTTCCTATGCCTTATAATATTGATGACGCAAGGGGATAAAACGCGAAAACCCATAATAAAATATAACCAGTAATATTTACAGACATGTTAAAATCCTTTCAGTTTATATCGGAGTAAAACAGAGCAGGCCGAAGAGAAAACAAGTCGAAATTTAAAAATTTATAGCCGTAATAAAAGTTATTATTGTTTATTTATTACAATTTCCATGAGAATAAATTAGTTTCGCAGTATTCAACCTTTATAATTTGAGTGGAGCATTTAAAATCTCGGTTGTTCGGAGAAGCGTGGTATTAGATTTAGTCCTAAGCGTAAGTCAAAGATTAGTTTAGATTGAAGAACCTTTAAATTCTTAAGTTAAATTGGCAGCGTCGGTAGTGTAGTTGTACTATGCTACTATAGCAAAGCTGAGGTCTCGGATTCGAGTACTGGGTAAGAATACGTAGTACGTATCGTTATTGTCTCATCGGTGTTACGTATCATTAAAGTTAAATAAATAATAAATAATAAATAAATAACACTCAATAGTCACACATAAAGAAGTCACACACAAAGTGCGTGGTGGCCTGTCGGTAAACGGACTAGACGCGACTGCCAACATGTTCACGGTGTTCGCGGGTTCAAATCCCAGGGCACAACTCTGACTTTTCGGAGTCATGTGTGTATTGATAGTCAATCACCACACACTTAAACGGTGAAGGAAAACATCGTGAGGAAACCTGCAAACCATAGCGATTTATAAGAATTTCTATGGTATGTAAGTCCGCCAACCCGCACTAGGCCAGCGTGGTAGACTATATGGCCTAACCACTCTCAATCGTACTGTCGATTGTAGAGGAGGCCCGTGCCCTGCAGTGGGACGTATATGGGCTGATATAGATATAGATAGATAGATATAAGTCTTGTGTCGTGGGTATCAGAAACTACGAGAAACTTTTCAATCTCACAAACACCCGGACCCGGAAGAAATATTTGTGGGCCGCACAAAGATTTCTCTCGATGCGGGGATCGAACCCGCGGCCTCTCGTTTCACAGCCGGCGTCTAACCTACTGCGCCACGGAGGCTGTCAAATTATTTATGTAATAGTCAAAGGCAGAACGTTGTTCTGCTGTAAAACGATATGAAATCAATATCATAGTATTCGACCTAGTTGATTTTCGTTTGGTGGCATGACACACACTGCTTCGTGCAATATAACACCAACGTTGCGCATAGTGTATTGGGCGATTGATGGCTCCCCTTCCTCATTCGTATAAACTTACATATATGTGATTAATTCCGCGGAAATAAATTTGGTTAACCATAATATCTTTTTATTTTGTTTATCTGATAAAAACTGATGGTGGGTCTCTCATATGGTATATCGTAGCTGCCACCGCAATGTCTATTTCTCCCGCCAAATAGCAGTGGAAATGCACTGTTGTGTTTCGAATTGAAGGATATTGTAGCCAAAGTTACTACTGGACATATTTAGACTTAACATCTTATGTGGCGGGCGCAGTGGAATGCCAAGCATTGCTTTGTAATTCAAGGCGTTGTTTGGTTTTGCTACTGTTCATGGGCAGTCTTATTGCTTACCATTAGGTGAACAGTATGCTCATCTCGCCATTCATTGAAATAACAAAACAAGCAACGACTAAGAACAAGCAGAATAATAAATTGAATATCATTACACTATAATCATAGTCACTCATATTAATATGTCCAGTCATTGTCCAGTCCTACCTTCAACGTCCAAAGCAAAATATTATAATAATTATCAAGTCAATCTCTTAAACGATCCCTCTCATAAAAAACATATCCTTGTAAAGAATGCAAAGTGACTTATGAGATTTTATATTCTTATCAAAATTCAGCTTCATCGTCAGTCCTTCGTTCGATATTGCAAATTTTATTTCCTCTTAAGCTCACATTTCTATTCATACATGAATGTAACATTCTGTTATGCCGTTTAAACTTCGTTTTATCTGTTTCTTTACGTGGCATTCATTTGTTTAGATAATATTATTTTTGCATTGGAAATGTGTATGTTTTGTTCGAGTTTTATATTTATTTACATCAATATTACAGTTGAGTTGTTTACAACGCTGCTTTTGCTATTTACTATGCTATAACCTTTGTGGCGCAGTTGGTTTAGAGCCGGCTGCGAAACTACAGGTCGCGGGTTCCATCCCCGCACTGAGATATTTTTTTGTGAGGCTCATATATATTTGTCTCGGTTCTGAGTGTTTGTGACACCGCAAAGTCTCTCACAGTTCCTGATAGTGGGTATCAGAACACAAGACTTGATATTAGTGTGGAGTCAGAACTTTATTTGACTGATGTGCGTATTTCTATAATATGTACTTGTTATTCTTATTTAAATAAAGTCTTACACAGCTTTAGAGAGTCGGATTATCGTAGTTACTTTGATGACTTTGATTATATTCCTCATGTTATACCACAAACCTGAGTAACTTTGATCCTATATTGTCAAAATCGAACTAAGCCTTCTAAACTTACACGTGAATGTTCAAACGAACAATCGGCGTAAAATTGATCCGATTTAGATCTGTTATACAATCGACAAACCTCGTAACAATCTCGCATTACAGTGAACAAAACGAAAGCCCGAAAGTAATAGGCAGTTCACTGAACTGATTTTGATGAAACTTCAACAGCTTTCCGACCATCTTGGCTTGAACTTGTCGTGTTTTGCCCCGGGGCCGCTCATTGTCTTTGATTATAAGACTCCCGTTTTGATGGAAGTATTCTTAAAATTAAAATGGCGACTGTAGACATGGTATTGTGTATTTCTTAGTGTGAAATTATTCTACTTGGGTTATTTTCTTTGGAAAGCATTTTAGGTTTTTTAAAGTAAAATTAAAAGATTAACATTTATAGTTTATCAGTATTTAAAAGATTTTTGTGAGTATGTCTTAAAAAATGCTTTCTCTTTTTGGTAGAGCATATACAGGGTATATCAAGACTGCTACCGAAAACGAAGCCGGGTGGTAGTCTAAGCGACTTCAGACACAATGCAACAGAAAAAGTTGCAAAAAAAGCGAACATTTTTTTTTTGTTATTTTTTTCCTATGGCAATATTTGGGTGGTAAATACATTTTTTCATAAAATAATAGTGTATACCCTTTTATTTATAAATACTCTAAGGTATAAAAGAGTTTAAATTATTATTTTAGCAAAAACTATGGATTTACCACCCAAAAATGACGATATTTAAAAAATCATAAAAAATAATTGTCGCGTTTCTATACGAAATTTTTAATTGCATTGTATTTGTAGCCACTAAAACTACCACCCGGCTTCGTTTTCGGTAGCAGTCTTGAGATACCCGGTATTTTGGAATGAGAATTTATACAAAATTAAAAGTGTATTACTTTAAGAAACCGGAAAAATAATCTCATTAAGATTTAAGGTCTTTATATTCCACACTGAACAGTGTATTCTTCATACAATTTGAACGTTTTAGAATGAGCGTACGACGAAATTTTACCTTACATTTTTCAAAACAATATTTTTTCTCGTGTCAGAAAAATGCGAGCACGAACCCGACTCAGAATTTATTTCACAAGACATTCTTACAATAAAAGCGAGAGCAACAAACGAGTTAATGGACACGCAAAAAGTCTCACAAAAGATTTTCGCCAACAAAGTAGCAATTATTTGAAATTCTCATACGGAAATAAAAGGCTTGTCGACGTTTATATATGCAATGGTATCGTGTTCTACTTAAATTGCTTTCAGAATGTAAGGGCGTGGGCATAAGAGCTGTTGAAACCGCTGCGTTTTTGTGCGTGGAATATAGTTCATAAAGGCTATTTTTTTGTACTTGCTCTTACTCAATATATTTGTGGTGATGAAGCAATTTACGAAAGTTATAGAATCGTCCTATCGATCCGGAAAATATTTATTTGACGTACGCAATGTTGAAAAATCCCCGTAGTGACCTATGTAAAAATCGTATTTCGAGCTAAGATTTTATATATCTAGTTTTGAGCTGATTGTGATTGTGTCGATTGGCGTTGCCAAAATATGGTTATATGGTGAATTATCAATCGAAATTGTATATCACCTAGTCAAACCAACGTATATAAAAAAACAAGTTTCGATTGACGCGACGCCCTTTCGCACAATATACATTCTTCAAAAATGTCTTTAAATCCCCAACGTACAGAAAGATAATTGCTCTTCATTGGAATCAAACCTAAAACCTCTACAATCCATACCGCCAAACCGATAACGCGGTAAAAGATTCCATTGATATTTATATTTTCATTTCCAATAGTCACATCCGTGGCATTCGAGTTAAAATCGTTAATTTTTCTAGTTCAATTATTGTATTGTAATTGGATGAAACGGTTGGCTTTTTAAATTCAATTTTTAAGCGAACGCGTAATATGGTTACCGCATGGTTGGCACCGTGTAGTGAAGTTAGTTTTAACTTTGTTTTTACGCGTAATCAGGGACAGTTTGATGTCATTTTATTGTAGAAATATGTGACTACTTTTAATAATTATTAAATTAGGCTCTATACAATTCATATTTTAACTGTATACACAATAGCGGATTTATTTTAGTGGTTGATTTACAAAAAGCTTTGGGGACAATTTTTTCGATAAAAATTAAATTTTAAAAATTAAAAATTACTAACTAGATTTGGGTAGAGCTTCGGTAGCGGTATTGTGTTTTTTATCGATAATTAATTGACTGTGAGTTGAGTAAGATAGCATAAAGTAAAGTTATTTTATTATCCTTCGAGGATGGTAGATTTTTTCAAGATAAAAGCTATTCTATACCCTTCACTGTACCTCCAAAAACGTGTATGCCCAATTTAATAATGATTGGCGAAGTAATTGAATCGGCACTAATTCATATTCCTATTTTTAATATTCATTTTATACGAAAGAAGGACAATTTTAAGTAAGATTTGAAGCTGCGAACGCAAAGGTGTACCAAAAAAAATAGTGCAACCTAAAAATATGTCGTATCCGTAACAGATATTCATGTGATTTATAGTACCATCAATTCAAGGTGGGAGTCGAATCCAGACACCAGTGCAGGCCTGTCTACAGTTACCGGGCCATTACTCATGCAATGACATCTCTAAAGCACAGTTTGCAGGAATAATATGATCTGCCTCCAACACGCTCTATCAACATTTTGTGAAAGAATAATTTACTTGGATTTTTATACTTTATTTTATTTTATATGCTGGCGAGGCAAAGTTAGAATTATGTACAGTCAGCAACATAAGTCGCTGAACACATTTTTTGATAACCTTTTTATGAATAAAAATTTGTACGTACGTACTCTGTAGTCGTAAAATATAACCAAGTAAATTCATCTCTGCTGAGAATTGCCATACGATATTGAAAATAATTATTATTTTGGATGATAAGACAATTCCAAATCTCGTGTCTGTGTAGCGGCTTATGTTGCTGACTGTACTTGAAAGTCAATTAATTTTAATTTTAATTACCTATCAGCGAGTGATGGTATCCCTTGCCAGTCAACAAGATAATACCTAGAACAAATAAAAAATATAAAAATACGAAACATTATTCACTTATCGTTTATGCACGTAACTCCAATGGAGAATACATAGGCACTAACACCCTTTGCATAAACTTACCTCTAAGAAAGTTGTTGTAGGAGCCATGCCTCTGATTATAATATAAGGAATTAACTTCATTCCCAGGCGAATCATGCATTAATTGAATGTATTTGGAATTAGCAAACAGGACTTCACTGTTCTGCCTACCTACATGCTATTTATATAGACGTACACATACATATTTATATATTATTTACAATCAACTATATAAAACCAAAATAAAATTAAGAAACCACGCACATATTGAGTGTGTATTAATGTAAGATAAAAATAAAAACATAATATCAATGAGGCAATAAGGTCTCCAAGTATCGAGCCATTCAAAAACCCTATAGCGTCTTCGCTTTAAAAAAGGATTTATTTTATCCCACAAAACTTCTCAACTTATTTTGTACATAAACTTTGCGTTGGAACGCAATCAAGCGGTAAGTGTGGAAGCGGCTTGATAAAAGTGCAATACATTGTAAGGGTGGCACGAGGCGCATACCGATGGCGTCTCCGCATCTCTCGGATTTTATTTCCACGACTGTTCATACATGCCTTTGATGGTGAGCACCTGTGTTGGTAAAATAAAGTGGCTTCTTTATAAACTGGTTGAGACAAAATCGAAACCAAATGCAAAGGAGATTTTTGAAAGAGGTAAAAACGGTGGCAGTATGTTTATTGCTTTGGTACTCCTTGGAAATTTTTACATGCATATATAAACTCGCTATGGTATGCAGGTTTCCTCACGATGTTTTTCTTCACCGTTTTAGTGCGTGGTGATTGACTATCAATACACACATGACTCCGAAAAGTCAGAGGTGTGCTCTGGGATTCGATTTATAAAAATTCTATGGTATGTAATTCCGCCAACCCGCACTAGGCCAGCATGGTGGACTATATGGCCTAACCACTCTCAATCGTACTTTCGATTGTAGAGGAGGCCCGTGCCCTGCAGTGGGACGCATATGGGCTGATACATATACAGATATATAAACTCACGCCTGATTCCTAGAAGGGGCAAGTAGAGGTTGTAGCAGGCTATCATCTTTTGGCCTTATGTATTCCGTCCCACGATGTGATAGAGGGCGAGTCTGACGCCATATCAGGCACACATTTCTGACACCACGCTCATATTGAAATAGAAAAATCTAATTTCACTATTCTCAAGCCAAGATTTGAAGACATAAGATGTTAAGTCTCAATATGTCCAGTAGTTAATCAAGCATTAAAAAAGAAAATAAGAAATAGAAAGTCACGAAAGAAAATCCTGAACTCTAAGAGCAACAATTTTGAAAATCTATCGTACATGATAATGCAATAAAAAAGCATATTTCATATTCATTACATCCTATACACGTGGACATTGTGGCAACTAGCCTAAAGATAAAAATGTTTCGCTATTCGGTGCCAGCTGGATTCTAGAGCAATAAATTCTTGGAAACCATTAATGGATTAAAAAGTTCCTTAAACACGGCCACGTTGCTATCTACGATGTTAGGATGAATTATAAGAGCTGGGATATTACGTCAATGGTTTTTTATGACCAAGATCCAGAATATTCTGCATTAATTAAATATTTTATTCATAATGTTTGGAAGAAAATTAAAAAGGCGAAGAAAAGACTAAAAAGTATAGAGAACGATATGCGCAAAATAAGTTTATTGAACTGACACATACTTCAAAGAATGTCCGTACTACTACTGACCCAAATAAAATAAAACAGAAATAAGATTAAATAAAACTTTTGAAGCAGTCACAATATCAAATCATAAAAACAAATGCTGTCGCACAATAAGATGCCCTTAATATCTCTGATTTATACATTCATCAGTGAACAGCTTACAGCCAACGATAAATATTCTAAGGAGCATCACCACTTTATTTATTACTGGCGGCCCAGCCCCCTTCCTCCCGGGTACAGATATATTTTTTTCAAATACTCTATCACCTATGCATGTTCATCAGGGATAATGTATCCTACATTATCTAATGTTTTTTTTAAATTGCAATTAATGGCCGAGCATGCCGTTTGCCTGATAGTAAACGATACGACCGCTCATAAACAGTAAAAAACAGTGTTTTACTATTACAAGAAATCATGACATAACTTCTGATTAACAGGAACCAGAGAGGTTCTATTCTCAGACTCGAAGTTTCAATATTCAATCATTTGACGTCCACGTATAAAACAAAACTTCAAAAATCAATACCAGTCTCCTGAGAGTAATTATTTTATATATATATTACCTATAGAGCGAGTCGAAATGTACTGTACATCGCAAAAATGAGACACACCGATACGAATTTCCTTATATCAGAATGAGATGCAAAATAATGTCCTATTTCATGTGAATGACGTGCCGCTTTTTGTTGTTTGGCGAAATTCTTTTTTCGACGAAAGCGACGTCATTATCATGTCAAGTGTCATTTGATGTTTTTTTCTCAAGCAATAAAGCAACCTAATTTCATTGAAATAGGGCCTATTTTAATTCAAGGCCACTATATGGCGCTTATGACAGTCGAGGGGATAATTCAGCATTTTGTTGTGTTGCTAGACATTCGAAAAGGTTTCCCTTTGCCCGCTTACCAAAAAAATATTACTGAAATATTAATTTAAAACTGTTTGCATTGGAGTCATATCTGATATTAAATAATATTTGTTTTTTTATCACATTTGTCCCTTATAGCTGGATTTAATGTTATGCTGTCCATGTGCAATGTTGTGTCCATATTATGTTGCGGTGCGTAGGGCTCAGAGTCGAATCTTTTCGGCGCTGAACGGTCGGCGTCATGAGTACACTATAGTCGGCATTACTCTAAAAAAATATTTAACGACCACACATATTGGCCTATCAGCACCAATTGCTGGTGTAGCGTGGCATTAGAACCAGCCAATATAACACATAATTTATACGTTTAATACATACATGGAAATAGATACGATAGTCTTTTTAATCTCTTTGGGTTTATAGAGCTTTTGGAGAAAAAAAAGGGAAGGAATAGTGACGTAAACCCAACTTTTGGTCCAAGAAGAGTAAATTGAGAATTTCAGTCTTAATAATTTAAAAATAGGATGACATAATAATTCAGTTAACATTCAGTCTCATCCTGAGACTGGGTATGTCTTGAAGCACAATGAGACTTAACATTTTGTGTCTCAGGATGGCGATTGCAGTGGAATGCAAAGCGGCAAGCATTGCTTAGTTATGCTACTATTCATGAGCTGCCGTATCGCTTACTATCAGGCGAACGGCATGGTCGTTTCGCCATTAATTGCAATAAAAAACACTATCATAAATCAACTAGGATCCATGATAGTACCGTGTCACTAAAAGCAACGGTGTACATTGCTGGCACACTTCTTAATATTCAGTCTTCCTTTATGTTCAGCACGCAATAAATCTGCATTTATGATCCTTTTGCGAGTACATGGTCTTACGCGATTAAGCAACAACAACAAGCACTAGCATGGAAATTAAATATCGTCCTTTTTTTATTGCAACGAATGACGAGACGAGCATACCGTTTGTATGGTAAGCGATACGCTACTACGCTCACCATTCTAAGACATTAGAAGTCAGCTTTAATAGTTACTACAGCTACAATTTCCTTCAAACCGGAACACAACAGTGCATTTCCATTGCTGTTCGACGGGAGAAATAGACATAGTAATACCTACCCTGGCGGCCTCTCAGTATGCTACCTAGTCAGCTAATATTATGTATTGTTTATTTGTATTTATTATTTTCACACTTACCGTTACTTTTAATAATATGTATAACTAGCGGTCGGGCCCGGCTCCGCCCGGGTGTATACACGTTTTAAAATGGCGGTCAAAATATTTAATTCTGACTATCAGTTTAGAATAGCGACCAATCGGACCACGAAAAACGAACAAAATTTCCTCGTATTTGCTAGAAATATCACTACTGCTTCCCTCCTATAGGTCATAGCGTGATGATATATAGCCTATAGCCTTCCACGATAAATGGACTACCCAACACTGAAAGAATCATTCAAATCGGATCAGTAGTTCCAGAGATTAGCGCGTTCAAACAAACAAACTCTGCAGCTTTATAATATTAGTATAGATTTTATCATAAGTTGGGAAAGATGAATTATGTGGTAGCACCAAAAAATGTGTCAAAAAACTATTGATGTCTCATGTGCGGTTACAACGTAAATCTCTCTAGAGGTAATTACTCTAAGCCATTCTCTATGAAAGTTATCATTCACTCCGAACTTGTTGTATGGTTATGACGTACGATAGAGGATTGGAACATTTTGTGAAGTATTTAGGTACATTCGTACAGTTTTCCGTTCGACGTTTGAACATTCGTCGTGGTATCGATAATTAAGTAATGAGTTGATATAATATGAAAATATTTTTTTGAATCCATCAAAACGTTCGACATCATTTAGTTTCAGTCATGTTTTGATCTACCATCCGGTTCGGAAAGCGGTTTTCACTAGAGAAGAACGGGTAAGAAATTCTAGTGTTGCCCTTTTCAAAACCAGTTTACAATTTAGTGACTATTACACATATACAATGAAGTTGTGATGTAAAAGAATAGTTTTTTGTTTCTTTTTTAATATTTTTTTGCTTATATTTAGGTTTATTTTGAATTGTCACGTTGTTTGTTTATTGTATTTTTACTATTAAAATTACTGTCTATTAAATAAGTAACTCCGACTGATCGTCCGCACGTCTCTTGGGCCTCCCATTGAAAATCAGCGTTGTAGTATTGCATATGCAGTACTGCAGCAGAAAGCTGAATGGGAGGTTCCATTGCTGGCGCAATATTTATAATTCATAATAATTAATTTTATATTTATAATTCTGTTCTTAGTGTAATTCGTTTTTTGTTTTGTATTCTTTTGGTTTTTATTTTTTGTAATTTATTTTGTTATTGTGCTAGCAATAAATAAATATTTCTTTCTTTCTATTACAAAATTTCCAACTTTAATCAGAGCAGTTCATTAATATTTTTTATGTGAGTGAGACCTTTAACAAATACTTTGTTAATCTCACAAACATTAGTTGCTCCACCAATCAATATCTCCATTCGCAGGCATCTTTTCACTCACTGCGTCTTAACTTATCAGTTCGTTCCCATTACCACAGACATTAATGCACGATCTTTTGTTAATAGCCAATGAAATAAACACACAAGTTAGGAAACCATTAGTGCGGCGCGGTGGAACACGTTTGCGGTATAATAACAGGCACGTGTATTATCACGCTGATTTACTGGTAGTCCCCTTACCAGATAAATGTTGGAAGTATTTCTTTCAATGTTTTGGATGTAATTGTCATTTCTTCTCTCAGTTATTGTCTCTCGTTGTGTTATAATTGCATATGTAAAATGTGTTATAATTTCGTAATTACAATTGTTGAATAATATCCGTATTATTCGGATTAATATGATAATTTATTACAATTCAAACGTGCTGTTTTACACCGTGGAGCTCTCAAGCTATAGTGTATAAGGCAGAAAAAGTAGTGATTTTTATTAAAGGTTACATAATATGGTAGGTTAAAATAATTGCCTATACTTAAAGACAGGGTGCACAATGTACCTTTTTATAAAATTGTAACATCTTTATAATATGTGGTGTGCAATAAAGATATTGAGTATTGAGTAAATAATATATTGAATTAACACAGCAGAACCAAGTCTTCAAGGTTGACCAAAAATAAATAAATAAATACACCCAACAGTCGCATACATAGTTCTGACCTCATTCTAAGAACGAGTTTTGTGTCATGTATAAGAAACTACGAGAGACATTCGGTCTCACAAACACCTAGACCAACAAATACTTGCGGTACACACATATATTTGTTTCGGTGCGAGAATCGAACCCGCAGCCTCTTGTCTTGACAGTCGGCGTCTAACCAACTACGCCGCGGAGGCTGTCAATACTGATCTAAGATCAAACAAGTTCCGTCCAATTAAAGTTTCAGACTAAGTGTAAATTACCCTTTTAGAAACAAACTTAAAACTTCGAGGTCCTTTGTAAATGCTAGCTGAGCAAAAACAGACCATTAATTATAGTAATTTTATACTAAAACTCATTCGCAATTCAATCATAAGTTATTAAAGAAATCTACATTTAAAAGTTGCAGTGCCAAAATAACAGCTATTTATAGCACGAAATTCTATTACACACAAAATTATTCAATCATATCGAATAAATCAACAGCGAAATTCACAAATTAGTAATTTGCATGAATCAACAACGTTGAAAGGTAAAAACAAAATAACCAACGCGCAAAATTACAGGAACAAAACACCTGAACATAGAATAGAGGCTGCGGAGCACAAAATTGATTGAATTTTAAACTTTACCCGCTAGTTGTGGACCTGTTGGCTTTGACGATATATTACGAGGGACAGTACCACAACTTTAAATTAATGAGCTACATAATCAGTTAAAATATATTTAACAATTCAAATTAAAGTTTTAAGCAGGATAAATAATTTTGAGATAAAATAGATGCTTAAGTTAAATATTGAACTGAAAGATAGACCTTACCTCTGAATGAAATAACGCCAGACAGAATGTAAATACGGTAGTGCCGTCCAGGATTACACTTCCAAGACGAAGGCCTATGTGTGTCTTGATCTCTCATCACTTGTACCAAAATCAATAACTACGAGGAATTAAAATAAAACTATTATTTACGGATTTTATCGCGAATTTAGTTTAATTTTTTTACATTTTTGACTTCCCGACGTTTCGATTACTTTACAGCTTTCGTGGTCACGGGGCGGACTGAGGTTTAGACGTCCGCTCTGTGACTGTTACAATTCAACTACCCTTACTTTACAATTATTAATTTAAAAATTAATTTTAAATATCTAGTCTGTGTTTGCGATCCGATCTACGCAGAAGGAGCTCACAGTGTCTTGAGGTCTGGCAGTTGGTCTTTTGGGTTCCGATTTAATTAAATGTAGTATTGGATCCCATGCTTGTGCAAGCTTCAAGCCATCTTCTCTATTGAAATTTGGATGTTTTTTAATTACAATAGCCTCGCGAAACATCCTGGGCAGGAAACGGTGTTCTTTAGCGAGGACTTGGGGCTGGTCAAAGCGGAGGTAAAAAAATTTACAGGGCCTTAATAAGATTTTTTATTGATAACTCGTGTACTAAAAATCAGCACAGACAAATTGACCTGTAAAGCAAAACTTGCCTTACTGAATCTCCCTACACACGAAGCCTGTCGCGAGCGATGCAGTTAATTACCTAACTCCCGCTTTTGAGACTGCGATGTTGAATAGATAGGTTGCGGATGTACGCTTAAATCTTTCACGTTGTTTAGCATTCTAAAGCATCCGGTTTTCTCAAACACGCCTTGGTTTTCTGTCATCAGAGGCAGTAACATTGTTAGTTCATTCGTTATTCGTGAATGTTCTGACATTTCCAATTTACGATGGAATTAAAATTGTAGTTGAGGAAGTTATGCTGACTTTTTTGTTGTGAAAGCAGTTTTGTTTGATGAAGTGGTAATAATGGGTAGTGAAAATGTTTAATGTTGTTCTATTAAAGATGATTTGCTTTTAGGTCGTGTAGGGGGAAGAATAGTTCTTCACATTAAATAGGTCTGACTCCAATATTAAGCAATTTCATTCGTAAAATGTGACGATTAGAAAAACATGATATTTGTGTTTTTAGATCATTACAGAGAGGAATTCCGAGATATGTCACATCATTATCGAAGTTTATATGCAACATGCACTAAATATATATATACAGGGTATATCAAGACTGCTACCGAAAACGAAGCCGGGTGGTAGTTTAAGCGACTTCAGACATAATGCAACAGAAAAAGTTGCAAAAAAAAGCGACAATTTTTTTTTTATTTTTTTCCTGTGGCCATATTTCGGTGGTAAATACATTTTTTCCTAAAATAATAGTGTATGCCCTTTTATTTATAAATACTCTAAGGTATAAAAGAGTTTAAATTATTATTTTAGCAAAAACTATGGATTTACCACCCAAAAATGACGATATTTAAAAAATCATAAAAAATAATTGTCGCGTTTCTATGCGAAATTTTTAATTGCATTGTGTTTGTAGCCACTAAAACTACCACCGGGCTTCGTTTTCGGTAGCAGTCTTGAGATACCCGGTATATATATACATCAAATATATGTTATGGGCCAAGTGATTAATGCGGGCAGTATTCATAATGCTCGGGCAGTATGAATATTGCCGAGCCATATCAGGCCAAGTGATTAATTACAATGTAAACTCACCTATTTATCACATTGCCCGGGCATTATGAATATGGCTACATGATGATCGGGCAATGTGATTAATAGGTGATTTTTTACGTGGTGCGCTGCCTCATTATCGCATCTGCGATAGACCCATAAATTAGAAAGGTTGAATTGATCTGCTTATGTTTAGTTGTTTTTTCGCCTTCAGTCACGCATCGACCGTTGCTTCTAAAACGTCGCAGAACTTTACACAATATTATGTGAAAAGCTACTTTAAGCTCCAGGAATAAGGTGGAATTTGTGTTAATAGATATGGAATATGTGATCTTTTTGTTTACTTTTTTTCATGTCATGCATCGGTGCCACTTTTTAACAGAACTTTTAAAGGGAACTGTGTATCTAGTGTATATTTGATCGAAGGCAACATGCATAAAAACCATGTTACTGCGATGCTAGGCAACCGTAAACACGTTACAAAAATAATGATATTGGTAAAATACGTTTCCAAGAATTTCATCGTATCGTACTTGACTATATTTAGAAATGGTAATGCGTTCTTTGATTTTTGATGATCTTTGTTCTTTGAAAAAGTAATTGGAAATGTTCGTGGAAAATAATATGAAATGAAATGCCGTCAAATTAATACAAACCAGAGCGTAAGATTCAATATTTTAATTTGTAATAAATTAAGTAATTTTCTCAATATAACATGATACGAAAAATATCAATTGCAGAATTATTCTTAAATTGAAATGTTGTAACTTTTTGCAAGGGAAAGATTCAATTTATATAAAATGTTCTGATTGAAAAGTCTCGAACTAGCTGGCCGCCAATTAAATGCCTTATGGTGATAGCGGTGAAAATAAGCGTGGCAAATTTGAACGTCACTAGTGGCACTTTTGCATAGCCCTTCTAAGCTTCTAGGCTTCTGAGCTTTTGGATGTGATTAATATCTATTAAATCCAAGCTGTAGTAGTTGTAGTTTGATTTCTTGTTTTAGCATAGACCGCTTCATAAGCAAGACGTTCACAAGAACGTAAGTAATCACCACTATCCAAATGTAGTTATATACCAACAGCACTCGTGATTATTTATATACTTAAAACTTTACTGTACTGTATCAGCCCAAATACATCCCACTGCATGGCACGGGACTACTTTACTACCGATAGTTCGATTGAGAGTGGTTAGGCCATATACCACACTGGACTAGTGAGGGTTGGCGGACTTTACACACGATACAAATTTTACAAATCGCTATAGTATGCAGGTTTCCTCTCGATATTTTTCTTCACCGTTATGTGCGTGGTAATTGAATATCAACACACACATTACTCCGAAAATTTAGAGGTTTACCCTGAGATATATATACTTGAAAGTTAATGTAAAATGGGAGGGTTGAGGGAGACAAAGAGGGATTGGAATGGAGCCATTACACGTAATTCTTTTGGTAGAATACGAGCGTATCGAAAAAATCACATTACAATTTGAATAAAAAACTTTTAATTAATTCCCCTCTGAAAGCATTCTAATTAAAAGGAAATTGTCAAGAAATTCTTCAGTAGCGATTGTAACTATCCATTAGCGACAAGAGGTCACGATACTGATCAATTTCTTTGTTTCGCCGTGTCGCTGCGGAGAATGGACGCTGTGGTTTGGTGCAAAATTAAAGATAACTGGTGTTTATTAATAGTTCAAAAAGATGGCCAAACAAAAAAAAACATGTATTGTGAAATTTCCTATTTACATTTAATATACATACTTATATTCGCAAAGAATGACGAGACGAGCATGCCATATATATTTCTGCGTTTAAGTTTAAGCGTTTTGACCGCTCATGAGCAGTAACAAAACCAAACAACATCACGAATTACAAACCAACGCTTGGCATTCCTAAGACACACGTTGTTAAGTCCCAATATATCCATTGGTTAATTTGGCTGAAATGTACTTCAAACCGGAACACAACAGTGTGTTTAAACTGCTATTCAGCGGGAGACATAGGCATTGCGGTGGTACCTACCCACGCGGCCACTCATATATGTGATACCTACAACCAGAAATATATATAATATATTCTAATTCTACCTTTAATCTCTAGGATTATAAGATCATTGCAAAGTATATGTTTTTCGTACCATACAGAAATAGGTCTCGATAATATTATCACGATTAGTCTGTCTAAGATGAATTCTTCAATTTTCGAACACCGAAATATATTTTTTAATTCAAGAACCTATACAAATTTAATTTCATGATCTGGTCATCGTACATGAACGTCATTAATTATGCACACAACCGCAATACCAGTGAGGTTATCCACACTTAATCGTAAAACTTCATTTATAAGTAAATAGCTGGAGACACTAATGGAGCCGCTTTTAGCTAGACAAAAATCTGGCCTCCCATGAGACGACATACGTTACAATGTCGGCAAGAATAATTCAAGAGAATTCTCTTGCAAATACTGTGTTATTTGCCGAGTCCTTAGCTCGTTCACACAGGCGTACGACTTTGTGAACTTCGCTTCATAGATCATTGTAACCCACAATGAACGGCATAGCCTTTAGAACATGAATTTTTTACGTTTCACAAAGTAAATCTTTTCAGCAATGCGAGGAATTTTTAATGTGTCGACGGAGTTTTGTGATTAATAAAGTTTCTTTCAGCTTCTGAATATGTAAATTAATATCTTGGAATGCAAACATGATGGGTTTTTATAACCACGTTTCGTTTCAAAAGGCTGCTTGATTAAGGTATCTTTGTTTTTCATGTTTTGAAAGCAATCTTGCGTTACGAAAAGTATGATTTATGCTCTTTTATAAAACGTTCGCTTCTTTGCGGTGAATTTTAATTTCAGAGTTGAAAAATTTAGTTCCAAAGTATTTGGTAGTATTATTTTAGTTGGATTTTAATATTCATAAAAATATTTTGTTCTGAATACTTAGGGCATTCTTTATTGCAATAAAAGATTGGCATAGTTCAGGCGATAAAAAAAATGTTTTGAGTTAAGTCTCGTTTTAATCCATATATTAGATACAGTAGAAATCTTTCGCTTAAATATAAGAGGTTTATAAAATGTAAAGATTCCATTATCTTTTTTTTTTTGTTTAACTTATTTCATCCTACTGCTGGGCAAAGGAAAATTCTAAGGAAATTTCAGGCCACAAGGGCTCCAAAGCATCCAGGTCGTCTCTCCAGCGTTTTTTAGGTCTGCCGCGGCGTCTCCGACCATCAGATATCCTTTGGGTGACGATATTAGCCCAGCGATCTGGAGACATTCGAGTCACATCATATCTATTATTACTTATTCAACTTAAAAAACCAGTTGGTATATTAATTTAAGACAACGACATTATATTCTATACACAAAAATAGATGATTTTTAATACAAAATCACTGCCAACAGATCATTCATTCAATAATATATACAATAATATTCATATTGAGACTTAACATCTTATGTCTCAGGATGGCTAACTTAGTGGAATGTCAAGCATAACTATAACATTTATCGTGTTGTTTGGTTTTACTATTATTTATGAGTGGTCTTATTACTTGCCACATAGCCAATGGCATAGTCTCGCCATTCATTGCAAAAATATGTTTTTGTTTGCAACCGCAGATGAAAGCAGGTTAGCGTTGCGGCTCGCGCCGCAGTTCAAAATTATAGTGAGTGATCACTTCAGGGTCACAGGGATGCGTCGCCCAAACTCCAGCGTTATATATACAATATATTTTACTTAATTTTATACATTAATGTATGTTTTGTGTGTGCGTCATATTATGTAGTCAATAACAGTTTTTTTTTTCATGTCAACACAAACAAAAATCACAGCTAATATACCTTTCTCAAAAGTGAATAATATCCCAAATAGAATTGACTGCCAGCATGTCTTCATAATCCGCTCTCGCTCTCCCATTGTCGGCGATCGCAACACTTGTGGAGTCCGAACGATCGAAAGTAATTAAAACTTGGTCCCATTTATCTCAAACGTCGATGCGGTGCGTACACAACCACAGTTTTTGCTAATCGGCTCTGTAACTTTTAATTGCGTGGTGCAAATATGGTTCGTTCGGGTGAAATTGTTTCGTACAAAACACCCAAATATTTATAACGTAATAGTGAATGTTAATATTTTAGTGTATATTGATGATGATTTAATTATTTTCTAGTGAATATAGTTGCGAGAGTATAAAGAAAGAGAGAGTTGAGAGTAGAAAATAATCAATGGGTTATTTGTTGGAATGGAACAATTAGCTTTCCATTTGGGTTCAATGATAACCATGAAAATGGATGAAGCGAAAGTAATATATCAGGATCGAACATAGTGGTGGTCTCTAGTCTTTACCTACCCTATGGTATACAAGCGTGACGAATATGTATGTATGAATGCTATCTATAAATCATAACGTGATTAATACCTTTTTCTTTTTTCCGGGACGTGTAATGTATGGTAATATTAAGGTATGCAAATGTATTAAGAAGGCCGTAATAAATTGTATCTCCTAGCAATCGGATGTTTTATTTACTTCTAGCTTCCATACTAAGAAAATAAGTATCTTGCTATGCAACGCACATCTGTAAGTCACTAATGTGTCGCTTTAAGAGCTGTGGTTGCTATTTAGGTGAATATAATGTCTTAAAAGGTTACAATAAAATAAATTAATTCACGTATGTTAAAAGGATATGATAAGATGTTATCAACAATTCTATTAACCTAAGTCACAAAACAAACACGAAATCAAATTCCATCAAAATTTTCATCACTCAAATAAAAATCTATCCACCAAAATGCAATAAACTAACTCAACGACGAAATAACACCAAAAAAATGGTAACATTAAAAAAATATAAATGGTTATTTTACAGAAATAAGTTTGTGCCGTTCGCGATTCGGAACGTGCTCGCTAACGAACCAAGAGTTGCGGGAACAGTATTTGCACAACATTGTCTGCCGCCGCGGATGTGAACTAAAGGGTATTTTGCACTGAGTCGACAAGAAATATAGCGTTTAGAAATGCAACTTGTGAAGTTGGGAACATGTGCTGTTTACTTTAACGTTGCATAATAGAAATGCTAATTGTTGTAAATTAAGAAAGTAAATTAAAGAATGTTGCGATTTCGACGATGCAGTGAGCATGGAACGTAGAACATAATAAAATATAGCAAATGAAACTATAAGACTTGATTTAAAAAATAAACATCTGAAGAGTACCAGTTTCTACAAAGAAAGATAGGATACAGATTTTTTAGTTACTACAACACCACTCGCAGACGCACATAAAATAACATACAAAAATAGGAAAACAGAAAAAAGGAAGGAGTTTGCGATGCTCATCAATACAAGCGGTGAGATTGGTTTAAATATTCACATGAAATAAAACTGGATGTTATTGTAGCTTTTAAATACAACTAAGATGGCAAAAGCACACGCCCCCCTTGATGGTAAACAGTTACCGTAGCTTATGGACGTCTGTAACACCAGAAATGTCGTTACAGACGTCGCGCGTTGCCGAGCTTGTTTAATGCCTTATCGTTTGAAGATCACCATGCCGTAATCTTTTGTAAAAGTCAGAACACAATTTAATATTTGATACACCACGAATTTTGCTACCACAATACAATGGTGAAAACTCATCACTGTAAGCCACGCAAATGTAATATTCCGGTAGTGATCTAAGTTCAAATAAACGTGACTGATTTTTTGTAAGAGGTTACCGACTCAAGCTCACCAGCTTGACTTGGTAACTTGGTCAATCAAACACTACTGAACTTTTCACCGAGCATATTGTGGGTCAATATCAAAAAAAAAAAAACATCATAGGATAATTGTAAAAGTACAATTTTATCTACCTTATTCAATATATTCATTTAATTTAAACAGAGCCATTCGAGAACGTAGTTACAATTAATATTACATCAATTTAAAAACCTAAAACACTTCTCATTCAATATATGACGAAATATTGGATTCTGTTGTAGAAAAAAGTAATATGAGCAATGATATTGACAACAGCGTGCCACAACTGAAAAGCAAATCAATCATTAGCACTCTACTAGGAAATAACATAATTAAATAGAATCATAACATTTATACTAAACATTTTCACACATTGTAACTATTCGCACAATTTAATAAGTACCGACAGTTCAGTAGAAATAAAAATTAACACGCACATTGTAGCATCAAGAAAAATTCAATATAACATTTACATACATTTTTTTGTATATGAAATGCAGTATTTCAAAATTCGATTCAACAAAACTGCGGCTCAGCAAAATCAATAGGTGCAAAGTGAAAACACGTATGCGCACAAACGCAGCGAGGCAGGTACCATTTTAAAGTACAGCAAAAACTCTAAGTTGCACGGTAAGTGGAAAATGTTCTTGAATAGAAAACTTTTTATTTAGAAGCAGCGAGCTCTGCCAAAAATACGTATAACTTGCTCCGGACAAATTTGATTGCAGCCAGCTGGATTTTTTATATGCATTTCTATACACATATTTTGTTGTTCCATTATGAATTTCTGTTTAATTAAATCGTAGATATTTCGGGGTGCAGACTTTAATGGTAAATTCTTGATTAAGTATGGGATGAAAGAACTAAAGGACTTTACAGACTACACTAAGACTATGCCTACTTCATACTCGCCGCTGCTTTGCCTCTCAGAATACAAAATACCTCAGAGTTATTTATTTTATCCACATCGAGGACTAAAGCTCATCGACTTTCTTAGTGTACCTATATAAGTTGTCTTTAATCTAAACGAAATTAATCAAGCAGTAAAATTAACACGAGTTGGGAATAAATTATTTACACACTGTAAATATATTTATAGATCACACAAACATTACCCTAAGTGCCCAGCACTAGAATGTCATTCAACATTCGCCTTTTTGACATCTGCTGACGTTATATAAATCTTGTCTTGAAAATAAAAAATATAACCTTAATGTTAGTTGAGTCTAGTCTGAGGCTGAAGTATTGAAATATTTTGTGTAAACATTAATCTTGGTTTTCTAAAAGCACTATTCGTTAACAAATATCAAAATTACAAAATAGAAATAGTAGTATATTACACACCACTTTATTGAACACCACATAACATAAAATAACAAAAAATAATAGAGAAACCTTACAAATAGTAAACAATTGGCGGTCTTATCGCTAATAGCGATCTCTTCCAGACAACCATATAGCAATAGAATAGGACATTAAAGAAAAATTAATAGTGGGTATATATTTATCTGTAAAATACAAACAAGTACATAAATACATAAACTCACGTCTTTTTCCCAGAAGTTGAAGGTAGAGGTGCTACCATGATATCCAAATTTCGCCTTGTATGTTCCATCCCATCATGTGATAAGAGTGAGCCTATCGCCATATCGGGCACAAATTCCTGACACCGGGCTGATGAATAGAAAAATTCATTACCCGACCTGGTATTCGAACCCGAGACCTCAGCTTTGTAACCGTATCTGTATCAGCCCATATACGTTCCACTGCAGGGCACGGGCCTACTCTACAATCGAGAATACGATTGAGAGTGGTTAGGCCATATAGACCACCACGCTGGCCTAGTGCGGGTTGGCGGACTTACATACCATAGAAATTCTTATAAATCGCTATGGTATGCAGGTTTCCTCACGATGTTTCCCTTCACCGTTTTAGTGCGTGGTGATTGATTATCAATACATACATGACTCCGAAAAATCAGAGGTGAACCCTGGGATTCGAACCCGCGACCACCGTGAACATGTAGGCAGCCGCGTCTAGTCCGTTTACCAACAGGCCACCACGCACTTGTAACCGTACTGTAGTACAAATACGCCACCAAGTGTCGTATCCACGACCACCAATCTGTACAAAGTGATTCACTATATCACTTATTGCTTCTTTGTTATTTCCCTACAGATCATGTAAATATTTAGTAAACACGAAAACTTCTCTTTCTTTTCCTGAAAACTTAGTACTAAAAAAATATTTCTTCCAAATACTCTGCAAAACGACACAGCATTTTGCAATATCACCAAATACACACCGGAGAAAACTCTTCAGAACTCTCCTACAGTGTATAGATGCGTCAGACGCCGAAAGTAAGGTGCAAGTTATGCCTGTGTTTTATTTACGAAACCGTGGTGAGGAATGTCGCTAAAGTTTGTATTTTGTCCCGATATATTTGTATGGCATGTTGTCAACTTAGCTGCTGTGTCGGACGATGCTCGCGAAACTAAAGAATATGGTGCAAGGCATGAGCATTAGTGGGCTTAGTAAATGTTAAGCATATTTTAAAATCATCATCATCGTCTATTGCTTTTTTTATTTCATAAGATGATGAGATGAGCCATTCACCTGATGGCGATGAATGATGAATTACACAGCAATGCTTGAGACATAAGATGTGAAGTCTCAATATGTCGAGTACTCTGTCTACAATATCCTTCAAACCGGAACACAAAAGTGCATTTACACTACTCTTTGGTGGGAGAAATAGAAATTTCGGTGGGACCTACCCAGTTAGTTAGGCCTTTCAGATATGGCAGACCTTACACCAGTAGCTTAAATAAAGCCACTGCAGGACATCTTTGTTCAAGGATTTCCGTAACAATGTGTTAGAACCGGCCATGGCAAGCGACTCGTTGCATCCTTTATCAAGTCCTTTTTTCGATTCATGGTTCCGTTCGAAAACTTTCTACTTCGACGGGCATCATTTCTCTGCGTTTTGTGTGCTACTTTTTCCCACTTTGACTTACTAACCAATGGGGCTAGGTATAATGCAAGAAAAATAATGTAGTAGATGAAGATATTTTTATCCAAGAAATATTTTACAAAAAATATTGCCAAATTTTAAATCCAGGTGTTAAAATCTCAAGAGTTAGTAAATCTGTGCAACTTCTAGTTTGAACCACAATCGAAAAGTTTCTCCGTCTAGTGCCAGAAGCAATCAAAGGCGTTTCTTGAACCAGTTGTTTCCTTACTTATTGTTTTGTGAGAATTTCATTTGCCCTCTCCTTCTTTTTGGGCTAATGGATGATTCACTTTATGTAACCTTAGCTCCGGATAAATAAAACATTTTTAATATAACTCTTCTAACTTCCAACTGTATATTAGCAAAGAAATTGTTAACTTTATGTTTCTATTTTATAGTTTTGATCAACAATTGCAAAGTAAGATTGTAAGAAGAAATATTTTAGATTACACGGAATTATATTTTGAATTTTCTGACGTGGAATTCTAAAACATATTTTTGGTTTGCGCAACATGATTTTCTGTGTTTTGAAAGCTTTGGTTTATGATTTAACCACGACGCCATTTCAAATGAATCCCCTAAGTGCCACGCAAATCATGTTTTTTGTAAGCAAAACTGGCATAAATTAAGAGTAATTTCACAATTTCATCCAACGTACGAAACAAAAAAATGGTAACCAAAAATAAAACCAAAAAAATATATCAGTTTAGTGGTTTTAAGTGTAGGTATTAGAATGAGCACTAACTTTCAGGAACTATATTTGTATCTATTGTATATTTTGCAAATTAACACTTAATACATTCAGAGACAGAGTAAAATTATAACTATGCGACTCCGAGCGAGATGTGCTCGTGACGAGAGAAGGCAGACTGTCCTTCTATCCAAATAAACCTACCCTTTTATAGGACTACCCAAATGAGGATCGGTGGGGATAAATCTTAAAGAAAATATATTTAAACCATAAAATAGGGTCTATCTTTTCAACTAAAAAGTAAGGTCTGCCCAAACATCTGGGCTATTGTCCAAACCGAAAGGTTTACCCAAACATGTGTACTATTGTCTAAAAAACATGAATTTGTTGCAAAGGATTGCCGCCACTAAAGAACTTAACTATACCATTTCTATTTCTAAAAGTTCCATTTGACATATCTCAAAATTGTGAAATAGGGATGATGTCAAATAAATCGGTTAGTACAATATCCGATTATTAACGAGATATCGATACCATTTGTTTGTATTTCTTAATCGATTCTGTATCAGCCCATATACGTCCCACTGCAGGGCACGGGCCTCCTCTACAATCGACTACCGATTGAGAGTGGTTAGGCCATATAGTCCACCACGCTGGCCTAGTGCGGGTTGGTGGACTTACATACCATAGAATTTTTATAAATCGCTATGGTATGCAGGTTTCCTCACGATGTTTTCCTTCACCGTTTTAGTGCGTGGTGATTGACTATCAATACACACATGAGTCCGAAAAGTCAGAGGTGTGCCCTGGGATTCGAACCCGCGACCACCATCATCTTAATCGATTACAGTTTATATTTTTAGTTTACATTATTTCGTTTTTTTTTAATGTACATCTTTATCCTAATGAGAAATCCACAATTGCATAAGTCACTTTAGTATTAAGGAACAAAAGCAATGATTTCTTTATTACTAGCGGCCCGGCCCACTGAGTCGAAATGGCAATTTTTTGTGACACGATTTTTTTCGGAATTTCCAATTTATTTTGACGCCAATGGTTCAATATTATCATTCCTTACAATATTCATTCTTTGTACATGTTTGTTTAACCCTATAATTTTGACTAAATAAAATATTTTATATTTTTGATGTATGGAACGCACTATAAAACCCTAAATTTCTACGAAATCCTGCTAGATCCTGCGTTGAATCCTTATTTTTCTGAATGTTGGTCTGTTCTACTATACTTGTATACTTCGAACGTCTGTAGCGACCTGCAATTTTTTCAGTTATGCAGTTCGAAATAAAATATAAAAATCAATATTTCCCAAAACTCTTTTTACGATTATCTTCAGTAAATTTGACACAAATAAAATAAATTAATCCAATAAATTAACAAATACCAAGGAAAACTTGTATATGTACCGTGCCAGATTTATAATACGAAGGATACAATTGAAAGCCTTTTTCGCATGCTGATTCTCTTAGGTTTATATATTGTATCTTCAACAAATTTAGAGAAACAAGTAGCGCCAACGCTTTATCAGCAGTGTATGGAACGACGCTGGCCTAGTGCGGGTTGGCGGACTTACATACCATATAAATTCTTATTGATATTGATAAAATTAAAATACACGTAAATTCTAATATCTTCGGCAGCTTTTAAGCGATTTTATTGATTTCTTTTTCATTGGAAAAAACGTATTGACAGGTTGATCCCAGGAACACAACATTAAGATCTTATTATCATAGATATTTAAATTAATATAAGGCATAGGTCCTATATGTTTGGTACTGGGCGGCCCGCCTTCAATATGTTATGCATATATTTTGATTTATTGAATAGTCAAGTCATTAAGCAAATTAATCAACATGCACGAGCTCCATGAAATAAATATTATTTTTTTGCTTTGGAGTGGTAGTTATTATTTTATTTATTTTTGGTTTTTAGTGGATTTTTGTTTTGACGTCGGTTTTTATTTTTTTTATTAAAAATTTTTAATTACCGATTATACGTATACAAATCCGTTTGCATAGTCTCAACTCTACACATGGAAGACCTAACGACGTGACTTTGTAATGACGTCTAGAAAAAAAGTATGTTGTTTAAAATGGTTGTTTTGCTTTATTTAAAGGATTTAAATTTAGTTATTATGGATTGTAAATCCTGTGATAAAATAAGAATAGCTTCATAATTCCATGGTTTTACGGAAAGTTTTATTGAAATTGTGTGAGTTACGTCTGCACAAAGTTATTTATGATAAAAGTATGAAATGTCAAATGGAACTTTTAAAATTAGAAATGGTATAATACAGTTTTATTGCCCCGGCATGTACGGGCCATTACAATTAGGAAACAATAATTTAGCACAGCATCTTTTTAACTAATATTACACAATATGGTACATAAAAATTCTTACTTTAATAAATTTTACGACTCGCAGATGTTTTATGGTTAAACATCTGCAGTCATATCTTAAAATGAAATGCATGTTTAAATAAAGTTAAAATTACAAATAATAAGCGTGTAAATTTAAAAGCTAAATCTCAGTTGGCGTATTGCTACCACATCAGTAATGTTTGCGACAAATGAAAACCAGAATCACATATCTTCAAATACACAAACATAATCCCTAATAACACTGAAACCCAAAGCTAATTACAGCATTTGGCATGTAAAAACCCATTGAATCATGAAATCAATCTATCCCATCAGAGTAATTTGTGCAGCGATGATGTGGCGTCACAAATACGATATTAGAGATTAGTTTGGAAGGCTTCCAGAGGGTTGTAGCTATCGGCATGATCTACCTACTGCAAGCCATATATTTTCATCTTTTGCACAAGGTTTATAGGCTGTTGTTGCGAACCGCAGCGCAGATGGCGTCGACGTATTTGGAAGAGGCATGTGCCATGCTGCTCTTAATGGATGTGTTTTGGGGTGTCTAATGTTTGGGAATACAACAAAAATGTAGAGGAGCTGCAATATGAGAAAATAAGGGTATTACGTAGATGCAAATACAAATGTTATTTATTTTATGATACGTTGTTTCGTGTTGGTAGGATGACCAGTAGGTACGTAATAATATAATAGTGTAAATTGTTTGAAAAGAAACTGATAGTGAATAAGTGTAGTTTAAATCTGGCGAAGGCTTTAGTCAGGGACAGTCTTTGGTCAGTCAGAATCTGCAAATGTGCCCGGCTGGTTGACGATGCTACCGGCATTACTTTTGGTCTCCCACGTGGCATTGAAATCGAAGCATAATAGCTTTCATTTAGTAAGAAGAAAATGTTTTAGCAACATCCCGGGCCTGATAAAAAAATTAACCATTTGAAAAACAATATCTTCCTAATGAATGCTAAGAAAATCAAATACAGCCTTCGTGATGCAGTTGATTAGACGCCGGCTCTGAAACGAGACGCCACAGGTTCGGCTCCCGCACGAAGATAAATGTTTGTGAGGTCCACAAGTATTTGTCTTGGGTCTGGGTGTTAGTGAGACCGAAAAGTATATCGTAGTTTCTGGTACCCATGACAGTCGACTAAATTGATCTTAATGTGGACTCCGGACCATATATGTATTATGACTTTTACGTGTATTTATTTATTGAAATAAAAATGTTACTTCAAAAGCAATAACACGAAAACAAATATTATTTCTATTTTAACTTCATCTGGAAATAAAACTAACAGGAATCCGGCAAATTAGCTTTCCCTTATGAAGCTGATAATCGAACGAGCGAGCGTGTATGTTGGCGGAACATTTTCAAAGAAACACCTGCAAAGAAACGCTTTGAAGTTTCAAAAGTGTGAGTTTGCCCACGTAGCAAACACTTCATGTAATGTGTTAAAATGTTTTCCAGAAGGTTCGATCAGTTGCCAGCGGTCGACGCGTTTGATGTTTCCTATTAGCAACACATCGCTTTCTGTACAAATCTAGCTTTTGATTTCGAGGGTTATAGGGAATCTTATTTTGTGTACGGAATATGAAATATTTAATATTATTTCTTATTTAACGTCGATCTGAATATGGAACGAACAGTTCGATTTCGTATCTGAATCGCGCGACCCTTATTGGGGATATCTATGCTATAATAAACAGGAGAAATATTTGAGGCCTTGGTATGTTTTCGTAAAATACAGACGAAATCGGCTTACTGGAAATAAACGTAGAAATTGTTGCTGTATTACGCAAGGATATATTAAAACATAATTTATTTCTTACGAAATATTGAATTCAAAACTTAAGTGCAGATTTTTTTATCATAGTCGCCTTGAAAAACATCAAACATTAATGATCCGCTTTTCGGCCTAGTTCATCTAATCTTCCACATTTTCAGTTGTGAACCATTTGATTCTAATATATTATTCTATTGAAACATCAAACGAATGCTTTTCAAGTTAAATTTTAGGTCTTGGCCACGCTTCACCGAAACGTTTCCGCGTATTTGATTTAAAACGTGGCCAAACTGATTTAAGTGCAAATTGTAAGGTTGAATTATTACCACAGCACCTTAACCTTAACAACATTGATATCTTATTATTTTGCCATTCGTTATATAGTGTAACCGTTCTTCTCTGGCGAAAACAGCCGGGTGGTAAAGAAAAAAGTGACTGAATCTAAATAATGTTTGACATTGTATTATAATAAATACTTTCATTTTCATTTCATTTCATAACTACTGGACATATTGAGACATCTTATGTCTCAGATGGTGAGTGCAATGCAATGCCAAGCATTTCTTTGTAATTAATTGTGTTGTTTGGTTTTGATACTATCCACGAACGGTCGTATCGTTTACCATCAGCCGAACATCATGTTCGTCTCGATGTACATTGCCATTTTTTTTAAATAGTTAAATTTGTCTAAATTAAGATTTACCAGAACCATATAATCCTGGTGGTACCAGGATCCAAACAACATGAAATTAATATATACCATAATAATATTACATTTAATTTTTAATATTACATAATATTATTTTATGTAAAATTATGTAATGATATTTTTATTTTTTAAATGGAGCTTTCGGATCCAAGACTCTAACTATGGATTCAAATTTTCTGTACCATAAACAAGTTTACGTTGCGTTAGTATATTACATTAAGAAATATTAACATTTTTAGTAAAATCACCTACATAAGGTAACATGGAAAATATTGGAAAAGCGAATTTCCATCGGCTTCGAACCGAACGTTGATCGAATATTTAACGCTTAAAAGAATTTTACTTTTCTATCTAAAATATTATTCAGGTCAATAGATCAAGCTATTTTCACTTGGGTTAAACGTATTTTAAGAGATGTGAATATTTTATGTCTGATTTTGAAATTTATTTAAATTGCTAATGTTATCTATTTATTGTACACGAATATCTATTGAATAGGTATCCACTGGTAGAACTAAAGGTTAAATATCATCTGATCAATAAAGGTAACTTGCAAAATATTTTTACAGATGGCTAATTTTATTTTTTATAGATATTTTTTTATGTATACATAAATAAACTCACGCCTTTTTCCCGGAAGGGATAGGCCGAGAAAACAGAATACCCACATTTTGCCATGTATGTTCCGTCCCATAATGTGATAGGAGGTGGGCATATGGCCATATCGGGCACAAATTCCTGACTCTGGGTTGAAAATCCAATATTACTTTGCCCGACCCGAGATTCGAACCTGAGACCTCAGCTTTGTAACTATATCATAATTCAACTACGCCACCGACGCAGTCATCACCAGACAGGCAGAGACTTTTTGAATTAAAACTAATAATAATTAAGATATTACTTAAGCTAAGGCTATATTGCACTCAATAATAGTAGCAAACATGTTAATTCTACTATTATAAATGAATAGCTGTTTATACCAAGTTTTATGAAATTTTATAATAAATAAAATAAAATACAAAATAAATATTTTCGCAATCCTACATAATTTTTCACGTTCTCTCTTTTTTTTCCGAATAACCAGCAACGTATCAACGTATGAAGAAGCATCAAATTTCTCTTATTAATAATTATTACCATTGCTGTTATTGAAAATGCACGCAAAAGGATTCATATGTACAGTCAGCAACATAAGTCGCTGAACTCTTCGCATTTTTTGATAACTTTTTTATGAATAAAATGTGTGCGTACTACTTTGTAGTCGTAAAATATAACCAAGTAAAGTCATCTATGCCGAGAAGTGCCAAACGATATTGAAAATAATAATTATTTTGGATGATAAGACAATTCCAAATCTCATCAATATGTAGCGACTTATGGTGCTGACTGTACTCAAATATAAATGTAATGTATTTTCTTCGTTGGATATTCTAATAAATAAAATAAGAATAAATACAAATAGATAAAAATAATATTGATGGTGATTTCTATGGTATGTAAGTCCGCCAACCCGCACTAGGCCAGCGTCGTGGACTATATGGCCTAACCACTCTCAATCGTATTCTCGATTGTAGAGAAGGCCCGTGCCCTGCAGTGGGACGTATATGGGCTGATAACAGAATATTGATGGACTCTCATACCCATATATGGACGACAGTGTTTATATAAATAATATAATTTATGTGAATTAAAAACTAAAACGTTTTGATATAGTTCGATATTTAATGAACAAAAATCTGCTATTATAGTTTTCAGAAGTGCCATTTGAGACATCCTAATTGCGGCAAAATTTTCGACAAAATATAAAATATCTAGCCTTAAATTCCAAACAGGCTTCATCAGAAATCGGAGTGAGTTTGTACTGTAGGCACCTGTATATACAGGACACGGGACACGTGACTTGGCACAGACTAAAAATCTCGGCGCTGTTGAGATTTCATTGATTAAATTGTTTCAATTGTTCTCTTTGTTTTCGGAATCACCAGATTTTTCAAACTTTTATTTTGCTTTTTTACTTGTGTACTAGCTTATTTATTTCTATAAACCTCGTAGCCTTTTCCGCTGTATAGAACATTGTTTGTGTCGTATATTGTCTCCACTTTTCTTCAACGCATATACAGGGAATATCCAAACTGCTACCGAAAACGAAACCGGGTGGTAGTTTTAATGACTATGAAGTACTAACACAATGCAACAATTTTCCTACAAAAATTGCGACATGTTATTTTTTGATGTTTTAAATATCTTGGTACTTGGGTGGGAAATCCATTATTTTTAATAAATTTAACGCATTGAGTACCATAGCGTCTTTAATAATAAAATGGGGTACATTAATGTTTTAGGGATTTTTTTGGTTGTGTCTGACGTCACTAAAAATCACTTGGGTTCTGGGTTATAAGGATATTTGAAAATGATAAGTGCTCAATTTATTGTCATAGTTTCTAAGCTATTTTTATATTTTTTTCCATTTGACTTATTGCATATGGAAGGATATATAAAAATGTTTAGTGCCTGGTCTAACGGCAGAGTCATTTATCGAGTTTTTGATAAACCGCTTACGACTGTCGGATGGCTATTACAAATACCAACGGAATATTTATATTTATCAATTTATATTGTAGATCAAAATGTATGACAAAATTAACAATAAATCGGTAAAATATTATACTTAAAACTACGGACATGGTGGCGGCCTTATATCGCTAGTTGTGATCTCTTCTAGTCAACCTTCGGATGGACATTAATTTTGGATAATGTCCTGTCTGAATATATGTGTAATTATGAAGTGTTCCAGATTCTTACTATTATTAGTTATCATCGATCCACCAACTGACTATAGATTTATTTTGGTTCATAACTCCATTATTCTTTCATAACCGCAACCTGTCAATAAACTTTATCAATATGAATGAATCGCCACGCAAGCTTCTACACAACCGGCACTTTCGACCCATACGAATCTGTTTCACACAAGCTTTCCGTATAGACAACAGATAATATATTCTATGAATAATTCACACGTCAAACATAGACGAGACGGTATATCTCTTCTCTCGTCATCTCGAAAAAACTCCCGTGTAAATGTATTCGGGGTTCTTTAGACCATACAGTTTACTGTCACTGTATTCAAAGTAACTGATTTATATTTTATGATACGTTCCATTCTTTTGATCATTGTTTTTGTTTTTACATTTGTTTGTTTTAGTTTTTGGAGTGTATTCTCAGGAGTTACAGTTTGTGATAGCGGACAAAAGTTTGGAAGATTGTTTTATTGTAAGGAATTTGCTTATAATGTTATTACAGTATGTATTTCCTAAAGTTAACTGTGATGTAGGGCGTTTGTTCGACATAACTTTATAACTTACCATGTTTGCAATATAATGCCGTGACTCATGTTTAGAAAACATTTGGATTCAGTTTTCATGATGTTTTAGTTATTTATCTAATTAAAAACAAATAAGTGGTAATTAAAGTGTTATGTCGATGACTTTAAATATCGTTACTCAAAGTTGAATAATAGAAAACTAGAAAAAAATATAAAATCTATTACCTCGAACCAATTTATAATATTCACTAACCACGCCTGACATTAAATATGTATGAAATGTGTCTGAACTTTATAAAAAAATACTTTACTCTAAATCCCGACCGCAAACATCAAGGCCGTGGACCTAAATAAAGCAAAAGTCCTTTTTAATCTGTGACACAATTAAAAAATTACCATAACATTATATGACGATTACAATGAAAGGAACAGGGTTGGCACGACCAGCGAGTTTTTCAGGGCTTCAACAATCAACATTCGAGTCACGATCCACCCAAATTTCCCTAAAGATAATAAACATTTCCCGTGTAAATTAAACTGTTGTTACCGCTAAAGTATATTTTTAAGCGTTGCCGAGCGTACCTGCCTCCCTTCTATTGTTTTACGTTGATATTCGCGTGCGGTGTTTCGACTTCTGTTTATTTATCTGCTGCAATAAAATCGAAATATAAAATGTGTGATTTATTAACATTTCACTTAACAATTTTTGTGGCCTACAATTTTTTGTCTGGTCGTTTGTGAAACTGAATAGTCTTTTGACGTTTCTAATACCATCGTCACAAGATTTAACTGATCTTGATGTGGGGTCAGAACCATGTACGTACTTTTGGGTGTATTTATCAATTTGTTTATTTATTATTTTGTAATCACAACATAGGTTGACAATATAGAGTTCCATTCAGTTATTTAAGACGACAAAAATGACTATTTTACACTATCATTATATTTTATTGCGCAATGACTAAATGATAATCAATTATATCAACACTAGAGAATATATTTTACAAAAGGCAAAAGGAAGCCCGTGCCCTGCAGCGGGATGTAAATAGGCTGATACATTACAGATGCTTCTCATCGATCATTTGATTTTGTTCTATTCATAACTCAGTTTAAGGTTCAACATACGTATTTATATAGTACATATTTAGTAACTTACGGTACCTAGAATTCATTATCTTCATGATAAAAGTTTTTAGAATATATACTAAGTCTAAGAGTACTCTGGTTGCTACAACAATGGATTATATTAATTTTCCTGGAAAGTATAAGATCGAACAGGCTCAACAATGTTTACCAATATTCAATTCAAGTAGAACTTACAAGTAAGGTGGGTTTAAGTAACACGGTAATACAAGGATGGAAGGGTAAGAACGTAAGCTTTAATATTTTATATGACTTTACGTTCTTACTGCTTAATATATTCTAGTAAATCTTGATTAATATTAAGATAGGTGTTCTCTAGTGTTCTTTGAAAGAAGAACTGAGTGAAATGGCACGATGGCACAATACTCAAATCCAAAAGAAATATTTATTAGTCACACAAACATTATTTTACTACTTGGCGTTATCACGGTGCCAGGGTCAGCATTCCGGCTAGTTTTACTTCATTTCGCTCCATATTTGATATCTTCACTAGTAAGGCCCTCATAGTATTGACCCTCATATTTTCCTTGACGCCATCTAGCCAGCGAATCTTGAGTCTACCCCTAGTTCGGGGTCCGGGAACATTGAGGCTCAGAGACACATTGCCAACGTACAGCTGTGGTTTTTGCCGGACGTAACCATACCATACATTCTTAGAGTTCATATGCCACATTGCGGACACTAAGACCGCCGCAGATGTTCTTACTATCTCAAATGACATACTTTATTCTTCATTGACACAAACGTTAACCTTTGATTTCATTATTAGTTCGACGTGGAAGCAAATACCGAACATAATATTCGATATAGACAACATATTATCAATACCTTTAGTGATTCTTCTTTTCTTTTCTTTATCAGCCCATATACGTCCCACTGCAGGGCACGGGCCTACTCTACAATCGACAGTACGATTGAGAATGGTTAGGCCATATAGTCCACCACGCTGGCCTAGTGCGGGTTGGCGGACTTACATACCATAGAAATTTTATAAATCGCTATGGTATGCAGGTTTCCTCACGATGTTTTCCTTCACCGTTTTAGTGCGTGGTGATTGACTATCAATACACACATGACTCCGAAAAGTCAGAGGTGTGCCCTGGGATTCGAACCCGCGACCACCGTGAATATGTTGGCAATCGCGTCTAGTCCGTTTACCAACAGGCCACCACGCACACTTTAGTGATTATTTGAAGACAATTTTATACATTGTTAATACGCTAACAATATCTAAAATAACTAACCAGAATGCACTAAAGTCAAAATGCAAAGGCGCCGGACGTTACCAAAGACACGGCATCCTGGCATGCTTCCCAAGAATCGCCTGTGTAGCGTAACAGCAGGGCCCCAATTAATAACATCTTATAAGATTTCAATAGCGCTTACATATAGTGACTTGTGAATAGTTAAATTTTGTTAATTATCTTGCAACATTTTGAGAACTATCGCTTCTTTATAATACAGTATAATATATATCAAGATTGCTACCGAAAACATAGTCGGGTGGTAGTTTTGGTGACTTAATGTACAATGTAGTTAGAAATTTTGCAAGAAAAAGCGACGAATTTATTTATGTTATTTATTTTTCATATCGTCGTATTGAGGTGGTAAATACAAAGTTTTTTTTTCCGTAATAATAGTACACAATTTTATTTTGAAAGGCGCTCAGGCGAGAGAGCTCAAATTTTTATTTAAGCAAAACAACGTCGAATTAGGAATCCTAGTTATCATAGTAGCTTATAAGCAAATACTTAATGACTTCTTACCTCGTATGAACCTTAAATTTTACTTGTTACTTCCCTAAGTAGATAATAAGACAAAAGGTTGCAGACTAATAATTTCGCCTGTAATTCTGAGAGCAACACCGCAACGTGCGGGACTCCACATTGCGAGTTATTATTAGAAATATGATAATGGCCTGCTATTGTGTTGGTTATTTACACAAAGTGGAAAAGATGTTTCATACGAAATGCTTGATATTTTTCCACCGTCGTCATAACAAGATCGATGCGAGAAATGGGTTATTTCTGTATGTTACGTTTGTATTTATATATCTTATAGACTTACATATATACATAAACTCCGTTTTCCAAGAAAGGGTAGGCAAAGGTGCCAGGACACCCACATTTCGCCTTGAATGTTCTGTACCACGATGTGATAGGACTGACTCTGAGCTGATAATGAATAGAAAAATCCAATATCACTTTGGCTAATCCGGGATTCGAACCGTAGACCTCAAATACTCCACCGAGGCAGTATCATATACTTTTCATAGTATATTTTTAAATATGGAAACAACAATAAAGTTTATATTAGAAATAATTTTGGTGCAGAAACCTATGACTTTGGCAGCAAGTATTTTTTCTTGAAGTCGGAAGAATGATAGCAATTACTAGGTCCTCATTATTTATTGATATGGAATCTATTGAAACTATCTAGAAGTCCGAATATACCCATTTTATTCAATAAATAAAAATCCTACAAACTGCCATTGTAAAGCCCTTATTAATACTATCGGTTACATACAATTTAGGTCATAGAACAAAGTAAAAAATGACATGATCATAAACACAGATCAATGACGAAACAATCTCGAAAAGTCCACACTTCATAAAGCCGACCAAATTTCAACCGCCGGGACCTCTGGCATACGAGAATCACTCTCAGTAATACAGTGAAAGTTTAATCAAAAAGTTGCGGCACTGTGTACATACTACGAACTGTCCGCTCGATACAACTACTCTTCAACTTTATTTATTGCTCGATACTTGAGTTGCAACGCCATAACTGAACTGACTAACGTACAGCCCCGGTACATGCCTTTTGACGTGGACGTGTTTGCACTAGAAGAGGTAAATTAAGAAATAATGTGATAATCTGTATCAGTCCATATACGTCCTACTGCAGGGTAAGGGCCTCTTCTATAATCGAGAGTACAATTGAGAGTGGTTAGATAATACGTCTGTTCTTTTTTTCCACGCAGGAATCGGTATTATTAGTCCCTAGCGTAGGTGTACTTTCAATAATAATATCTCCAATAACGCTATTTCATCATCTTACGTACATGTTGATTGCCATGATGCCAATGATAATTATTAATCTTAAAATATAACATTCAGAAGTTTTGACCAACTCTAGTGTAAGTTGAACGCTGTGGCAGAATTCACCGATGTTATACCTTCAAAACACATATACATATAACACACAATATCAAACTTTAGAGATTTAGGCATCATGATAATAACTGCTTTTATAAATGATGAAATGATAAATAATTATCATCTTCCCTCGTTCTCTCTTTCTATCTCTCTTTTCAACCACACGAATTCCACTGCTGTTCGTCTTCAGGAAGAGAAAACCTACCGGTAAACATAAGTCTACTTTTAATATTTTATATATTTGTTAGAAGACGTGTACATCAAAAGACTTCTTGCAAATTTTATTAAATCTTTTTGTCTAAATATTCTTTAGTAAATATTTTATCCACAGCCTTGTCCTATGAAAATTATTTCTTCGGATCCAATATATTTTCTAATAAGTCGAGTCTATAATAAATATTCACTGGCGGTAGGTAGGTCTCTCATGTGCGAGGCCGCCTCAGTAGGTCCCACCGTAATGTATATTTCTCCCGCCACACAATAGTGTAAATGCACTGTTGTGTTTCGGTTCGGAAGGAAATTGTAGCCAGAGTAATTTCTTGAAATACTGATAGTTGACATCTTATGACTTAGGATGGCGGACGCAGTGAAATGCCAACCATTGCTTTGTAATTCAAGGTGTGTTGTGCGGTTTCCTACTGTTCATGAACGGTCGTATCGCTTAACATGAGGCGAACGACTTGCTCGTCCCACCATTCATTGCAATAAAAAATATTCTCATCATAATGACTTCGCATCCAGGCGCTATAAATCGTTGTACCCAATGCATTTTGTATACAAGCCACGTGGATGCACTAGCAACTGGGTTGAAGGCAAATAAATTCCGCGATTTGTGGTTGGAAGGCTTCCAGCGCGATGTTGCTGGTCGACTTGGTGTTGGCCGAACAAACACGGCTTGTAAGCCGGGATACTGTGACGTATCCGGCTAATTTACAAAGGGCTACTGAGGTGTTAAGACGGTGGTCTGTAGAGTTTAAATTGGAAATGTTCGGGTAATACCATGCTCGAGTTCTGTTTGTTAAACCGCGTATTGTTCTGGGTTTTGTAGCATGGTAATTATCTGCGTTTAATGAGTCTCATGTATTTAATATATGTTTTATGCTTGTTTTGAATACTATATGAGTTTATTTTTGACGAGGACTTTCGGGTGGTTTTTTATTGCAATAAATGGCGAGACGAGTATGCCATTCACCTGATGGTAAGCGTTACGGCCGCTCATAGACAGTAGCTAAACCAAACAACACCAAGAATTAAAAAGCAATGCTTGGTATGCCACTGCACTCGCCATATAGAGACAAAAGATGTTGAGTCTCAATATGTCAAGTAATTACTCTGGCTACAATGTCCTTCAAATCCTTACACAACATTGCGTTTACACTGCTATTTTGCTGGAAAAATAGACATTGTTATGGTACCTACCCAGGCGGCCTCTCCCTTATGAAAAACCTACCACGCTACCAGTAAGCTGTGTTGCTGTAAAATTATGTTTATCTGCGTTTAATTATTCTTCTGCATTGACGCAATATGTTGTATCTTCAATCGACCTTGACCGTTTAACAGGCGTAGTCAGAGACATTTAATGTCAATAAAATCATTACTTAGGCTGAGTTGCAACCATCTAACTTTGCTCAATACCTTTAACCTTGAAAATGTATGGGACATTGGCAATGTCAAATACGTCTGAAATGTATGGGATTGATATTTTTAAAATCATTAAATTTTTAAGGTATTGGCAAAGTTAGTTTTTGCAACTGAGCCTTAGCGTAGATTTGACGAAGATAATCTATGCTAAGGAACGATTTAATTGACACTAAACGTCTCTGAGTGCGGCTTTACGTCCATTTTATTTTTCGAGCTATTTTGTTATTTCAATATCTATCGTCGCATTGTATTGTAAAGTGGTAGTTATTAGTCGTGACAATGGTTGCATTGTACTGGCCTTTCAGTTCACCGCGTCTTTTATATGTCTGAAATAGTATTTAACTATTATTTTCATATGCGAGGTTTTTGATTGTTAGTTGTTGTAGACGATATTTTCTCCGACTTTCTTAGAGAATATAACTATGGGTATTCTGACAAACTGAGTAATAATTAATTTGGAATCTTTGCGGAAGTCTATGCGAGAGTCTGTTCGAGAAAATATTTGTAGTATCTCTGAAATTCTAACTTCAAATTATTACATCCTTTGTCCAAAATATATTTTAAGGAGTATCTTGAACGTACGAGGAAATAAATAACATTTAACTTAGCATGCTGTTATTTGTTCATGCACATAAAGTGTGAAAAATTCTTCGTGTGCGCCGGTATTATTTATTCGGTGGTACGTTGGTATGACAGAAAATTACGACTTCCCGTACAAATGCGAAACTTCCGCGCAGTTTGGTCCGGCGTCGTATTTCATATGTAGAATGGTTAGAATAGCCAGGGACACGCTATGCGCTGGGGTAGTGTCGGACTTTGGAGCGATAGTGGCTTTCAAATGCGTGATGTAAAAAGTTGCGAGGACCGCGGCTATTGTGGTTTCGTCGTTCGACTTTTGTTTTTATTGTGACAATATGGCAATTTACATGACAGCGAATGTGGCTAGCAAAATATGGGTTTTGTACCACCTCATATTGGAAATCTGTAGAATTACACCTCATATTGGACATTGTAAAAAAAATATTATGAATATAAGTAATATTATGTAAAAAATTTGAGGGGCATTTAATTAACGTCATACACATTGATATGTTTTGTAAGCACGTAAATAAATAGAAAATATGAAAATAAGTTACACTCAAACACACAAAAATTGCCGGATTATCAAAATGAAACAAAACGAAGAATCGAAAAATTCTTCGAAACTTTACCCGGGGTACACAAATTTCCATGGCAATTTCCATGGCAAAAAGCGTAAATTCTTGATTTAATTTTGTTTATCAAGTAAACTTGCTTTATTTACAGGTAACAGATACCTTTTTGTTGTGAAATGTACCCGCGGTAATAAATCAGACCCAGAGACCGGCGCCTCCCGCAACTAATATTTCAACATATTTATATATTTATTGTGTTTTTCAAGTTATTATATACTTGAAGGAGGTGAGAAAAATTTGGGAGATATTGGTACTGGATTAGGTATTATTTGAAGTATCAAATTGAACAGTTATATTTTTTTATCTTTTTAGCCAATCTAGGTAGCCCTAAAGATGTCCAAAATTGTTGATTGCGATGACATCGAATACAAATCTAATTATCTCAATATTTCCAGTAATTCAATGTGATTAAAAAAAATCTCTGTAACGTAACCAGGAAGATCTAAGTCCAGCAGTAGACTATTTCATTAGCTCCTTGACAAACCTGGATATAGACAGTTAAAGTATTATGAATAATTGTAAATTGAATTATCACCAATCATCATCATCATCATCAGCCCGTAGCAGTCATTGCTCAATAGGCCTCTCCCAAGGTAAGCTAGAGAGCCCGGTCTACTGTTTTATGCGACGGCTGGATATATACTATCACCAAAATTCTACATTAATCCTTCGAAAATCGAAGCACTTCACTTACTTCTAATCAATTTCGGTTATGAACTCCATTCAAGTCTTGCTAGATAGTTTCAAATTCGCGGAAAACGTGAACAAAATTTCGGAACACCCACGTTCCTGTTTAAAATGTATCTGCGACACTTTCATACTTCTAACTTCTGAGTTCGGATCGAGGTTGAAAGTAAGGCTGGGTTGGTTATGCTATGTGGTATATCTGTTGATGGTAAAAAATATATTTTTAAGATTAATTTTAGATTTATGTGGGAATTGTTCCGTCTCGGGTCAAATCAAACAAAGATTGTTTGTATCTTAAATATAATAATATCATCTTCTATTTTCATTATTTTGTTCACGTCTTTATCTTCCGTTCATCACGTCTTCGATCGTCTCCCAGACTGTTCTATTATATTCCGTCCTTCCGTACTTCCACGTCTTTATCATTCATCCTCTAACTCTTTCAATCTTAAATAATTTAATAAGTCATCTCTTTCACACAACGTGTTCCATATCAGTTATTTGTCTAACGTTTCATTCTACACATCTTTCTTCATATTATTAAAATCCTACATTTGTAAATATTCTTGTCTCCGTGACAATATATACAAGGCATTTCAAAACTTCTACTGAAAACGAAGCGGGTTGGTAGTTCTAGTAACTTCAGACACAATGCAACTAAAATTTTAGGAAAGAAAGTGAGTGTGAGTGGAATTTTTCGTTTCGTGGTATTTGGGTGGTAAATACATTTTTTTTTTAAATATTAGTGTATACTCTTATTTTTTAAAGCCGCTACGGTACGCAATTATTATTTTAGCAAAAACAATGGATTTATCATCCTAACACGACGATATTTAAAAAAACGCACAAAAAAAGTCGCGTCTTTGCGATATTTTTAGTTGCACTATGTTAGTAGTCAATAAATCTACCACCTGACTTCGGTTTCTGTGGCAGTCTTGATGTACCCTGTATAGTTGCGATAAAAAAAAAAATGGTGGTAGATCTCACATATGTTGTTTGTTTTTGCTAATTTTCATACCGGTCGTATTGCTTACCATCTGGCGAAAGGCGTGCTCATCTCGCCGTTCATGGCCATAAAAAAATCATATACTTGTAGTACACCACCCTAAGCTTGGGATTTGAAAGCTTGACGGTCCATTGAAGTCGCAAAAATTCTTAAGACTGGTAGTGACTCCAATAACATATGTACATATAACGGACAGCCTCCTTGGCGCAGTTGGTTTGACGCCGGCTGTGGAAACATGGAACCGCGGGTTCGATCTCCGCACCAAAACAAATATTAGCGATTCACAGGTTTTCATATTTGGGTGTTTGTAAGACCGTAAAGTCTCTCGTAGTTCCTGATACCAGCGACACAAGGGTCGATCTTAATTTGGGGTCAATACTGTATATATGACTGTTGGGTGTATTTATTTTCTATATTACTTACATTTACATTTATTACAGTTCTGTATGATGTGCCCTACTTACTATCACGTTTGGTAGGGACAGTCATTTTTTACACGTAAAATATTAAAGTTCCTGCAAATAAATCCCCCAAGCCACGGAGAACAATAGCTCGTTATTCAGTATTTATTATGCACGCTTAAATATTTCATGTAACATGTTCTTATAATACAAAAATTCACGTGTATTCCGCGGCGATTTATCAAAATTAACTGATTTAACCGTATTTTAAGTGCCTTAATGATATTACCATTCGGTGTGCGTGGTTAATTTACAATTAAATGAGCAAGAATGGAGTGTATTGTAATTTTGATAGTACTTTATTTAAATTGAATATTTTAATTGGTGTTTCAGAAGTGGAAGAGCTTTCATAATATTATTTATATATATTAAAATACAATATAAAAGCTTCAATTTGATATGATACCTGTAATATATTAATAAATGTGCAGAGTAAAAGAAAGACATTATCGCCATGAGAATATACTAACGACAGTCTTGTCTAAAAAGTAAACTGTTCGGTATTAAGTATATGTGAGTGGCCAGAAACAATATTGACAAGTGCGTGGTGGCCTGTTGGTAAACGGACCAGGCGCGTCTGCCATGTTCACGGGGGTCGCGGGTTCAAATCCCAGAGCAAACTTTTGACTTTTCGGAGCCAAATGGGTATTGATAGTCAACCACCTACAATACCAATGTCTCACAGAGAATCATAAAATAATCGGCAGTTCAGTTCTGTTTTAGTGAGATAACCAAAGTTTATCGATTCTAATTTTGGAGGTCTTCTCCCTTCTAAAGCTTATCCCTTTCTAACAAAATGATACACAATTTACTTGTAATTAAACTTTAAGTGAAGCGAGTACTCATAAACTTGGTCGCGGCGCTACTGTGCCAGTGTTTACATAGTCTCCGCAATTTTTTGCAAGTAAAAATAGTAAAAGTGGTAAATCTGAACATAAAAGTTAATAAATCTGTGAACATATCTTAACTAAAGTGATCAGTGTCAAAATAACTAACAAATTGGCTGTAATTCGTGTATAAAAACTGTATCATAGTCGAAAAATATAAAATTAAAGTGGCGGCTAATAGTTCCTGGATTTTGATGATAAGTTCAACATAGAGTGAGGTTGCTGAGTTGTGAAACTTAATACAGTGCAGCTATTCGGATTATCTAGTATTTAACATACAGTTGAAGCTAGTTTACTACAAATAAATCTTGATTGTATCCATCTACCTACACTCGTCAATTGTCACCTCTGCCGAACTAAACACATCAGACTGACAATTTCGAAACTCTACGCATGCAGCGGCTTGGCCTAACGGCTTGCGTACACATCCTTCGTGTTGTTTGGCTCGCTACGGACTGGGTGTTCAAATCCCGCCATCGCTGCACTAGACGAGTTGGAAATTTTTTATAAAAAAAATATTCTTTGTTCCATCTGAATCTGATTGTGAGTAATTGAAAATAAAATGAAGTTTGCCTGCTGTGATTCAACTGCGGATGGTGCGAGTGATAAATTAATATGCTCTAAATGCAATCGCAACTACCACAATGATTGTATAAATCCGTCAATAAAAATTGGTGAAAGATCAGTGGATTTTAAGTGCAAGTGGGTCTGTCCTGAATGTACACTTTCTCAGCCGAGACAAATTAACAATGATAACACCCCAATACGTGGTAATAGCTCGAATAAATCTGCTTACAACAATGAGAACGTTACACTACGTAGAGGTGGTGCTTCTTCGTCGATCCAATCACAATTTAATTCTGAAGACCTTCTTCGTGGGAATTCACATTTTTTGGAGCAAGTAAAATCTATAGTATCCTCCGAATTTTGTAGTCTAAAGGCGGAACTCAGGTCTTCCATCGTGAGTCTGCAAAATGAATTAAGAGCAATGAAAGCAGAATTCTCTAGTATTAAACAGAGTATTGAATTTGTCAACGCCAGGTTCGATGACTTCAACAATAGAATAAACAAATGTGAAACAAACTTAAAGCAACTCGATAGTTAATGTTCTGTAATTGGTAACGTGAAAACAACTATGGATTAAATTGTTGATAATAATAACAATCATGAACAATGGGCTCGCAGATCAAACGTTGAGATTTATGGAGTTCCCGAAAAGAAAAATGAGAATTTGTTCACAATGATACAGGAAATAGCTAATAAAGCCGAATTGAATTTAAAGGTTGAATCTGAAATTGACTTTATCACTAGAATAGCCTCGAAGGATAAAACCAATAAGAGACCTAAACCTATTATTGTGAAGTTTCTATGTCGTTGGAAAAAAGATGATTTTCTTTCTAAGGCTAAAAAATTGAAGCTCAAGTGTAGTGACCTCGGATTTACAACCAACTCCAATCCAATATATTTTAATGACCACCTGACTACCTCCAACAAAGCTCTATTGCAACTCGTCAAGAAGACTTGTCAGGAAAAAAAATATCAATACGTCTGGGTGAAGAACTGTTCCATTATGGCTCGTCGCAATGATTCTAGTCCTGTATTGCATTTTACCAAACCCTGTGATTTAAAAAAACTTGTGTAGGTACTATTGCGCTGCTCAATTCTCATTTTATCGGGAGCTTAAATAATATAGACTTTGCTTGCTATCTTGTCATTAGGTATTTTATTGGAATGTTTTTAATATTGGACTTACTTTTTGTAATAATGTTCTACAATATAGTTGCAGGGTGTAACGTTTTGTGTATGGTTCTGAACTGTTTGTTAAATTTAATTTATAATATGTTAATGGTTTTCTATCTATTCGGCGATCATTGGATTTACGTTAAATATTCTTGTGTTATAAATGTGTATAATAAATTCGTTTTTCAATTATGATTAAACAATTGACTATATTTTATCAGAATGTTCGTGGATTACGCACAAAAACTAATTCATTTTTTCGTAATTTAATTCAAACAAATTTTGACATTATATGCCTTAGCGAAACTTGGTTACATGATAGCGTGCATGATTCCGAGATTTTTGACTCACGATATATTATATATAGAAGTGACAGAAATTATGAGGCGCGCGGAGATAAACTGGGAGGTGGTGTTTTGATCGCACTCAATTCTAATCTCTCTGTTTCAGCCTCCTCTTCTATCACCTCGGTCAATTTAACTGCAGATATTTTTAAAGTCTCCATTGTCTTATCGTCGGTCCCTGTGTCCAAGCTATTACATGTTTATTGTTGTTATTTTCCCCACAATAAATATCATCAAGAAGCGATTTGCGATTATTTCGAACTCGTTTCCAACGAGATGCTTAGTCATCCCAACGATAATATGTTAATGGTTGGTGATTTTAATGTTTCTTCTGCCATTTGGTCCCAATTGGGTTCCTCAATGAGTTTAATTAATTTCTTTGATGATGATCCTTTGATTAATTCAGTGTATAATTTTATAAATTTTACAGGTCTCAGGCAATTTAATTGTATACCTAATTTTAATAACAGGTTTCTTGATCTTATTTTTAGTTCTTTAGACTGTTCCGTAAGTCGTTGTCCTCCTTTAGTGCCAGAAGACCCTCATCATCCTGCCGTGTACTTATTGGTGGATATATCAATTCCTCGAACATTGACTTGTCCTCCCCGTACAATTCGATTATATCGTGATGCAGATTATGATGCCATAAATGATGTTTTAGCAAAAATCGACTGGATAGAGCTATTGGAAGACAGTAATATTTCTAGGGCAGTCCATGTATTTTATGAAACAATAAATACTGTTATATCTGACCTAATTCCAGTTAAAATGGCAAAGTACGACAATCGTTATCCTTTCTGGTACTCAAAACTTTTAGTTTATTGCGTGACCGACAAAAACAAGCTCAACTCGAATGTTATAAAAAGTATATTGCTAATGCTGAGATGAAAATTAGGAGTAATATTAAATTCTTCTGGGCCTTTGTCAAATCGAAAAAATCTACCAATAGTATACCCAATAGGATACATTTCAATAATATTTCAGTAAATGATGGTAAAGCAATTTGTAATGTTTTTAATGATTACTTTCGGTCGGTTTTTGAATCACCAAATTCGGGTAGTGTAGATGTTTCTAATTCAGTTTCCCATAATTCTGTTAATATTGGGTCGGTTAAGATTCCGCATAAAACTATTGTTAAATACCTTAAACAGCTTGATGTGAGGAAAGGTTATGGACCTGATGAATTACCTCCATTATTTTTAAAATCTTGTTGTGACACAATCTCTTATCCAATTTACTTGCTATTTAGAAAATCTTTGAACTCTGGAGAAATGCCTTCTTTTTGGAAGCGTTCATACATAGTCCCTGTTTTTAAGAGTGGGGATAGACATAATGTCCTTAATTATAGGCCCATCTCTAAATTATGTACAATAGCGAAAATGTTCGAAAAAATTATTTATGATATGATCTTCCCTTTACTGAAATCGGCTTTATCGAAGATCAGCATGGTTTTATCAATAAAAAATCAACAGAAACTAATGTATGCCAACTTGTTGACCAGGTTGCCAAGTATATGGATAGTGGACGGCAAGTGGATGTCGTGTATACTGACTATTCTAAGGCTTTCGACAAGATATCTCATTCGCTATTAGTAAATAAACTTGCGACGGTTGGTATACACGGAGATTTGTTACGCTGGCTATCCTCCTATCTTCGTAACCGTAGCCAAGCAGTAACTATCAAAGGTTATTGTTCTACATTTGTCCCAGTCACTTCAGGTGTTCCTCAGGGCTCTCACCTCGGCCCACTACTGTTAAATTTATTCATAAACGATATTCGCAATATTGTTCATAATTCGTCAATATTACTTTATGCCGATGATATGAAAATCTATAGACAGATTTCTAGTCCATCAGATTGTATTCTTTTGCAAGATGATCTGGCTCGGCTGTGTAGATATTGCTCAGAAAATTTATTAAAGTTAAATGTTGCGAAATGTTGTGTCATATCATTTTCTCGTAAAGTTAGTGCTATAACCTATGACAACCATCTTGATGGTAATTCTCTGAACAGAGTAACTGAGGTGAGAGACCTGGGAATATACCTTGATAGTAAGCTTTAATTTAATTAGGACATCAAATATGTGACTGCGAAAGCCTACCGTATGCTTGGCTTCATTCTAAGAATTAGTAAAGACTTTAAAAGTAATTCCACTCTCATTCTATTATACAACTCCTTTGTACGATCTGTTTTGGAATATGGGTCTGTAATTTGGAACCCCAAATATAAAGTATACATAGATGCTATAGAAAAAATTCAGCGAAAATTTGTTGAACATCTAAATTACATTACCTACACATTAAATGTTGCCCCCCCTGTTATGATGTCCTTATTCGATCGTCGAATACTTAGAGACCAATTGTTTTTGTTTAAATTAATAAGAAATCTTATTGAATCTCCATATCTTTTAAGTTGTTTGCAGTTCAGATGTCCAAATTTACGTACACGTAACTCTACTAAGTTCTTGTTTAATGTACCCCATACAAGGACTAACTGTGCTCGAAACACATTTATCTTTAGAGTATGTAATGAATATAATGAAAAGTTTTCTCATGTTGATGTATTTAAAGCCTCCCTCTTAAAGTTTAAAAAGGATATATCAGATTGTTTGTCGTTTTGATTTTAATTTTTGCTAATTTTCATATTGTTTTAATTTTTACTAATCGGATTTTTTTCCTTTGATTTATTATTGGTTTGGTATTTTATTTTTTCTAACTGTAAAATAAATTTTGGTCTGTTTTTGATGTTGCGGTGTATTTAATATTTATTAGTGAAAACTTTACTGGTCTATGTATTAGTTATATCATATTTAATGTTATATGTATTATTGTTGTTTGTTTTCCTTAAACAATAAAAAATAAAAAATAAAAAACGCATAAAACAAACTGAAGGTAGTTTATAAGACTGCCCCGGTGGCGTACTTGTACTAGGGTACGGTTACAAAGTTGAGGTCTCGGGTTCGAATCCCGGGCTGAGCAAAGTGATATTGAATATTTCCATTCATTATCAGCCCAGAGTAAGGAATTTGTGCCCGATATGGCGATAGACCCATCACATCGTGGGCGAAATATACAAGGCGATATGTGAGTGTCCTGGCACCTCTGCCTACCCCTTCTGAGAAGAAGGCGAGTTTATGTATGCGAGTAGTTTATAAACTAACAATATGCAAAACCTTTTTAACCGACTACTGAATATATTCAATTGATAGAAAATGCTTCTTCCGAGCAAAACCGTATTAAACCAAGCGAAAACTCGATTTTAGAATACACTAAAAATAAATTCACATTTATTAACTGAATTTCGGCGAGCGCCCTCGACCGGTGACCTGCCGCACCTGCTGTGTCCGTATGCCAAGAGCTGGTGTGAACTCGTTATACACGTGGCTTTCACATGTTACGCTCGAATTAAATCGGTCACGTTCGTCGACAGTATGGAAAACGGCAGTTACATATTGCCGTGTTATTGTACTTGCGACCTTACCGGATTGAAACGTTAGACGGTTCAGAAGGCAATGGAAATGGAAATGTTAATATGAAACGTACATTTATTAGTGATATTGGATTCACGGAACTTGGTAAAGGAATTATTGCCAATATAATTTAGTATAATAACATGAAATGCCAATTTTGATTGCCGCATTAGTAGGGTAGCTATTGTTTTATAATATAAAGTTAGTATTTATGCTTTTTTAAAGGTCTATTTTTTTTATTGCAGTGAATGGCGAGACGAGCATGCCTTTCGCCTGATGGTAAGCGATGCAACCGCTCATGAACAGTAGCAAAACCAAACAACACCTTGAATTACAAAGCAATGCTGGGCATTCCACTGCACTCGCCATCCTGAGACATAAGATGTTAAGTCTCAATATGTCCAGTAATTACTCTGGCTACAATTTCCTTCAATCCGAAAAACAACAGTGCATTAAATCTGCTGTTTGACGGGAGAGATATACATTGCGGTGGTACCCACCCAGGCAGCCTCTCACATATGAGAGACTTACCACCTGATTAGTCAAACCTCAAAATTAAAATTACATATACTAATTAGATAACAAAAAGAAAATGATTGAAGTATTTATTATTATACTACGTGCATCTAGATAGCGCGTCGTGATTATGACATGTAGATGACCACTCAGCATAATCGTAGAGTTATGGCGTCACCACAACCTAATGCTTTTTTAAATTTGGTTGTCAGTTATTTAATTTTAGCCTAACAAAATTCACGATATCACAATTATATTGATACCAGATATGTAAGAAAAAGAAGGAAACGAATGATAATAACAAAATAAAATTCTAAAAATGATGGCTGATTATGGCGAAGGTGGAAATATAACAGCCCACCTTCATCACACGCATGACGAAATCCAAATTATATTTTTGCAATTCTAATACACAGAAAATATTACAAACGAAGGCAATGAATTACAAACCAACGTTCCAATTTACATTATATAGCAACATTGGATAAAGGACAAAGATCCTTTTATCATATGAGACTTCCTTTATAATTTCTGCAAGAATTACAATATTAAAGAAGAAACGAAATAGGAAGGCCAAAACGTATGGGGAGAAAGTCAAACATTTTTTAATCTAATATCTTCAAAGGGTTTCCGGGTAGATTTGCTTCTTTATTCCTTTAATTTGAACGCATAATTGAAAGTCCTTTACTGCCGTATTAAAATAATCTGTGGTTGTAGAGTTAAGATCATTCTCGATTACGAGTAAAATCTTAAGAACACAAAATTAACAAACACCATACGATGTATAAAATTCGCGTAAATCTAAGAAATCAATAAAAACCATACACTATACTGGAAAAGAAGATAGGTAGTATCTCATCATCATAATCATCATCATCATATCAGCCACAGGAAGTCCACTGCTGAACATAGGCCTCCCCCAAGGGTCTCCACAATGACCTGTTGGAAGCGGCCTGCATCCAGCGACTTCCTGCAACCTTAGTCACTGGTGGTAGGTCTCTCATATGTGAGAGGCCATCTGGGTAGGTACCACCGCAATGTCTATTTCTCCCGTGAAACAACACTGCTTAAATGCACTGTTGTGTTTCGGATTGAAGGACATTGTAGCCAGAGCAACTACTGGACATATTGAGACTTAACATCTTATGTCTCAGGATGGCGAGCGCAGTGGAATATTGCTACTGTTCATGAGCGGTCGTATCGCTTACCATCAGGCGAACGGCTTGCTCGTCTCGCCATTCAATGCAATAAAAAAAAAAAAAAAAAAAAAAGTCAGATCGTCCGTCCACCTTGTAGGCGGGCGTCCGACATTTCGCTTGCCTGTACGTGGCCTCCACTCAAAAACCTTTTGGCCCCGCCGGCCATCGGTTCTACGAGCTATGTGCCCGGCCCACTGCCACTTCAACTTGCCAATTCTACGAGTAGTTGCTATAATTATGTCTAGTATCTAATACTAGACATTATTATAGCATATTTATCTATACCATATACAAACAATCTTAAACCGAAACTCCAAATTTTCGTGGGTCACATTAGTTTTTCACGTCATAAACGAGCTTGCTCTTGGGTAATATAAATATCCCGCCAACTATAAGGTTGTCAGTAATATTTTCTTCTATCTAAAAATATTCTGCAATATTGAAGCTATTAATAGAAAGCTAATACACCAAGAAGCCTATATATATTTATGAACTTGAATTTATTAGTCAGAAAATTCATTTAGTATGAAAACGACTTACGGACTGACGATTTTAATACACGAAACCAAATTGACAACTGATATTCGTGTGGAAAAATCCAGGTTATTTTTTGCGCCAAAGATGGACCGTAATATGGATTGGTAATATCCAAAGTAATTCCTATGAGGATGAAGTCGAATTCAAACTATGTCCGTAGCAAATATCCGAATGAGGACATCGAACAAACAGCCCTTTCGTATATATTTTCAGATAGTTGTACATCATGAAATATTTTTTGTTACTGTACCACATTACAAAGTTAGAACTGTTTAGGGTCCTAAAGTATGTGGACTTTTCTTCTCTTTAATTCTCAAAGGGAACGATTCCAAGAACTCTTACTTGAAGCTATCCCGCGACCTTTATTTAAATAGAAATAACGGATCGTGGATAATAATTCTTTAGAGTCAATCATGCAAGTAATATCTTAAAATAAGATTGTCCGACCTAGATATTAATTTTATAGTCCATGGCAAGATGTGACAAGTGATCGAGTATCGTTAAATTAGCTAGTTTGTCACTTGGTATCTTATAAAAAAAAGGTGACCCGGTTGCTAGAAGACCAAACTCAAACTACACATCTGTTCGAAGAAATTTGCGTATTTTCAGTTCATTATTGCTTCCATTAAGGGCCGAAGCCGAAGCATTAATCCCCGCTTCGGAATTAGCATTTATAGAATTTTAAGATCAACATCAGTTCTCGCCATTAAATACTCTTACTAGACATACAAATTATCTACAGATGCTTCAAATCACTTAGCGGTGCCAGCTGAAATAAAATATTCTACAATAGCAATATAAAAACTCAGCCTTCAAGAATAAACGACGTCCACAAATCGCGGTTCTGCGCCGTCTGCTCAAGAATTAAAATAGTTTAAAGACACCAGTTTTCACGATTCCGTGCCAACTATTACGAATCTACGAGTATGCACATCTTCGGCCGCCTGAATAAGTACATTTTGCATTTCGTTGGTTTAAGCCGTAAAATATATTTGATCCTTTTAGTACCTATATATTTTTACGTTATTGATTTTATTACCCCCTTTGTGATGTTTTTTTGGCCCGCTTGTGTAAGTCGTTCCATGCTATTTTCGCCCAGAGCCGGTCTCCACTCTAGAACACGCTTACATCATGACCATGTAGTTTAACTTAAAATAATCAATAAATAGTTAATCTTTTTGAAAAATTACAAGTTACGGAACATATTATGACTATATAAGAATTTCCTCCTACAATAATATTGATCCCATTTTTAAATTTTGAGCTCAAAGATATTCATACTTTCCTTCGTATTTACCAAAGTTCACAATTCATAAAAGCAACTGGTGTGTACCAAGATTATCATTCCACCAGGAAGCACCAACAAATTCTGCTTCAATAGACAGGTTATGACGTGCACAAGGGAAATATTTTTTTAATATCAATTTTCATACAAAAAGCGTACTCCAGTAGATCCCCACAAAAGGCAGTTCCATTTAAGCGTTTGCCGATAAAACGATAGTCATTGTGAGAGTTCAATTTTGAAGGGCATTGTCATGGTAATACTGAAGGCGTGAAGGACAAGAGATTCGAAATAAATTTATGTAATAGACTTTCGGAAAGTGAGGAGGTGGGGGAAACGTCTTTTATTAAGGTTAAATCAATGGACTTTGAGATAGTGAAGCATGTAATTAAAGTCTAAGCAGAAAACAGAGTTGGCGAATTTTAGATTGACTATTTAGATCTAAAAGTTCAAGGAGCGAGTTTAAAATACTATTAAAGTTGTTTTTAATTAGGATATATTAATTTTCAAGTTGAGGTATCTAACTGTTTTAAAAGATATAATAAGTATACAATGATTGGTGTTAAGCTTCTGAATTTTCCAGAAGGAGGAAAGAATATGGCACGATCATCATCATTAACACATTGAGTCACACATACAGACTTCGATAGTGACCTGTTGGAAAGAACTGCCTCTAACGAATTTCAGAAACTTTAATTAGGTCATCCCTCAATATTTTCATTGGACGTCGATCCCTGGCACGAACGCATATAGCAGTCTAGAAAATGGCGTGAACTAAGCCGTACCTCAAACTACTTAAAACAATAATTGGTGTCCTAATCATGGCAGACCACATGGTTTGGAAAGTAAGTGGAATTTCGTACAAATATGTTTGTACCAAATTCTACTCATCTTCCAAATCATCTATCAAATCAAGGGAAGCAACACAAGGCATAATCGGTGCGAATTGTTTCTCGCTAAAATCTAGTCGGCTGCGTTCCGTTCACACAGTCTAGACATTACAAACGGTGTTCCTAGTCTTCACACTAGTTGTTTATCCAGCTGTTGTTAGTTCAACAAACTATGTAATTAACCCACTGTCGCTTCTATTTGCCGGTGTCTGCGCCGCGTGCGGTTTTGGATAAAATTCAATCTAAATTTTAATGTTTTGCGTTGGGACGGTTCTGTGTATAGATTTCCCGGGTTTCTAGTAAAGGTTTGGTGTTTTGTTATGAAATCATAATCTGTAATTTAATAGAAGATGAAATATGGAATAATACTTTCAACGTAGGAAGAATTTTGTTGGAAACGATTAATTAATTTTATGACTGCCATTGAACGTTGTATAGCCGTGAAAATGAAGTGGAGTGACGTAATCCATTCACTGCGTTCATACTTTCTGCAATCCCTACGATGCTGCAGAACGGACCTCCTACGACGCTTATACATAAGTTGCCTTACATAATCATCATGTTAGCATAATGCAGGTGGTGGACTTATTTATCACCACATATATTTAAAGTCACCTTATTATTCTAGTAATGTGATGCTATGCTTCAAATCCCAGGTCAGATAACTCATTTTGAGTATGTTAGTTTGGAAAATCTCATATAAGTAGTCCGGGGCTGCTTTTAGGGGTTAACGGTTTAAAGGGTTAGAAAATACAATTTTACAAGCCCAAAGACTACACGTCTAACGGGCGGTCCTATACCTTGCAGTGTTTAAATTATATCATTAAAACATATTTTTCAACTCAAATTACTCTAAAATGAAAATAAAACCAGTCAAAAACGGACATTTCGTAGCAAGTTGAAGAACAAAGACATTATAAAATTACAGCAATTCAGTTGTTAACAAATCCTTTTAAAACATTCATAAAATTAATGCTCACCGTTGCAATTAAAGTGCAATTAATTTTGTCTAAGACGTGATTAAAACACCGCATTCGAAGACATATAGTTAGCCTGTTGCGTGTACTGTAACTATGGTTTTGGGTTTACTTGGGATATTCCTTGCTTTCTGGGTGACGCAGCTTTTTGCCATCCATCTTTTTCCACCAGTTCGTGTAATGTCGTCCTCCCATCTAGTTCTAGGTCTTCCTCTCTTCCTTTTTCCTGAGGGCCCTTGCCAGGACGTTACCCGACTTGTCCACCTGTCGTCGCTCATTCTTCCTACGTGTCCTGCCATTTTAATCTCTTAGCGTAATTTAAAGCGTCTATTACTCCTGTTACTTTCCTTATCTTGGAGTGGCGAATTTTTTGTATTTTTCTGATTTTCATCGTGCTTCTCTTCATGCTCCTCTGGTAAGTAGTTATTTTGTTTTTAGCTCGCCGTGTGAATTTCCAAGTTTGACTAGCATATGTGAGTGATGGTAAGAGACAGCTGTTCATAACCTTTCTCTTTATTTTTACAGGCATCTGGCTTTTGAAAATTTCGTTAAGGCTCCAAAACTTCCTCCACGTCGCTTTTATCCTTCTATCAATTTTCTTTTCGTTGCGTTGCTTATCAAAAGAGATTTGTTTTCCCAGATATATATAAGAATCGATATACTGCTGGAAAAAGATGGATGGCAAAAGCTGCGGATAGAGACCACTGGGCATCTCTGGAGGAGGCCTTTACCCTCAACTGAGAGGGGTTCACGCCAAAAAGACATTTATGTTCTTTGAAATCGCATTCGAACTTCATCATTAGATTTTTTTTAGAATTTAACAAAGTCAATATTACATTAAATTTGTATATACAAAAAAATTACTACATTATACATTAATTAATATAAATACTAAAATTTTTAACAAAAAAGTTAATTAATTATTTTTTTTGTTTTTGCATTTTTATTTTAATTATCGACCTTTGTAACGAAACCATGTATGTATGTATCAGCCCATATACGTCCCACTGCAGGGCACGGGCCTCCTCTACAATCGACAGTACGATTGAGTACAATCGACAATACGAAACCATACCGCGATCTAATTCTACGGTGGCGCCATCTCTTAGCGAGCGGCAGTAAACTCCCGTTACATATTTATTTTCAGTTTTTGTATTAGTTTTATTGAAAAATTTCTTTATAGACAATATTTTGTAAATGTGATATTGATTCGTTGGTAGGAGAAGTGGTGGGAGGCGCCTGTGTGAGCTGCGCGCGGGTATCGCAACATTACTTTATTTTTCTAGAATAAATGTAGCCTAAGTAACTCCTTGTTATATCAGCTACCTGACAAAAAAAGTCCCGTCAAAATCGGTCCAGCCAGACAAAAAAATTTAAATTATCATTTTCGGCACAGGTATCGTGTATATAACGATATGTAGTTGGACATTTTTTTTTTATTTTCACTTTTAAAACAGACACTTCAATTTTATTTATAGATTAATTATATAGCTTCCCTAACTATAAGTATGAAATGGAATGGAAAAAAATATTTATTATGCATGGACTTGAAAACATAATTATTTATTACTATTAATTATTATATTGCAAATGTGTGAAATAAAAGCCTTTTTTTTATTATTTTTTTTCTTGGTGACGTTGGGCTGTTGCCCTAGCTACGATCAGATTATTGGGACGTACCGAAATACTGGTTGGTCCCACGGTAACATACTATAGATAGAAATTGAATGATAAGGTCTTCATATCTGGGTAAGAACGAAGTTTTATGTGTATTTCGGTTTAAGATTTTTCCATGATTGGTTTAGCATCAAGCCCGTATTAAGCAGAAATAAACGGCACGTATTAGTGTGTTAGTTAAGTTAGTTAACAAGTTACTTGTTATGTGTGCTTATAGGCATTGATTTTGAATTTGGCAATAAAATATGTTCAGATTGATAGTTGCCTATACAATGCCTATACAATGTTATGAGTGCATATTTTACTGGTGGTGGGTCTCTCATATGTGAGAGGCGGCCTGGGTAGGTACCACCGTAATTTCCATTTCTCCCGCCAAACAGCAGTGTATATCAAAATATCAAATCCTATCAAAATTTCCTAAATTCGTGTTTTCATAAAGCAGAGGATCAGTTTTAATGGATATTTTACGGATACAAGATAAAGAATATTTTTCCTCCATTACGATGTTATATCCGAGAGAGGCTTCGCGTGATCGCACATAATTATGTCTACCATGTCAATTTCTATGGTCCGTGATCGAAAATATTTATTCGATAAGTGAGATTTCAATGCTTTTTAGATAAGAAAACAATATATTTTTATATTAAGGAGCCATTGCCAGCTATGTCCAGTCCAGTTAACTTTAAATAAATGTAGCTAATTATTATGTTTTTCTTTTGATGTATGATGTATATTGTATGTACAATTAAGAGGAAATAAATAAAAACATAAATTATTTTAAAACATCGGGCTTCTTATCATTTCGGTCCGAAAATTCTTCGTAAAAATGAAAAGTATTATGGGAAATTCGTCAACTTGGAATGGGATGGTATTGTGTTTAGTTACATGTCAATCAAAACGCAGTCAAATTTTATAATTGAAACATAGAGGAAAAATATATAGCCTGCATATCAAGATCAAGATATCAAGACTGCTACCGAAAACGAAGCCGGGTGGTAGTTTAAGCTACTTCAGACAATGTAACAAAAAAAGTTGCAAAAAAAAGCGACAATTATTTTTTTTGTTATTTTTTCCTATGACCATATTTGGGTGGTAAACTAACTTTTTGCTAAAATAATAGCGTATACCCTTTTATTTATAAATACTCTAAGGTATAAAAGAGTTTAAATGATTAATTTAGGAAAAACTATGGATTAACCACCCAAAAAGGTTAATATTTAAAAAATCATAAAACATAATTGTCGCGTTTCTTCGCGAAAGTTTTAGTTGCATTGTGTTTGTAGTTACTAAAACTATAACCCAGCTTCGTTTTAGGTAGCAGTTTTGAGACACCCAGTATATTATAGGGGGCAAACGAGCATGCGGTTCACCTGATGGTAAGTGAACACCGCTGCCCATGGACATATGCAACACCATAGGGCATGGTTCTCCATGCAACGCATCTGCGTTGCCGGCCTTTGAGGTGGAAATACGCTCGTTTTTTGAAGGTCGCCAGGTCGTATCTGTCCGGGAATGATGCCGCTGGCAACTGGTTCCACAGATTTAAATTCCGTTAGCTTTGGCAATTATATCAGAGTGACAAATTATCTCTAATTATATAAATGTCATATTTAAAACAAAATTTCACTCAGAAACAACATAAAAAAATCAGCTTTCATTCCAGGAATACATAATGAGTGCACAATAAAAATAAATATCCTAAGACGACTTGCAGACGTGGTGAATTTCCTTAAGGTTGTATGAACCGCGGCGCAAACCGTAACTAATGTATGCAGTGACAGCAAATTAATTTCTGAGGTCTGTGCATCCGGCCATTTTAATGGAAACGTATCCGTACGGCGATATTTCTTAACGTGTTTTAAAACAAACCTTCGTGCATTTTCACGTTTGTTTATTCAAAATGTTTAACGTTTTCTTTGTGTTAATTTTTGGCTGGTAAAACATGATTTTAGTTAGTATAATTTATATTTTATAATTTACATATTTTTAATTACAGGTTGATTTTAAAATATAACGCTTTTATTTTGTTCAAATATTTCAGAAAACATTTATGTTAATTAATATTATTGCTTTGACTTTTCGTTTGTCGAATAAGATACCGAATAAGTGGTGTTAAAATATTCTTATTTTCCCTGATTGCGTCCAGAACATAATAATAATAATAATAATAATAATCATTTTAATAACAACAACATTAAAATGATTAAAACGCAATAAGATGATCACAAGATGATAACACGAGCCAGAAGACGAATCGCACGTTCGAGATCTCCCAGCTCGTCGAGCTCCGCGTCGTGGGCGTCGGCTTCGGAAGTGTTCGAGTCGACGCCGAACCTCGACGTGTCGAGCCAACACGGCGAGCTGCAGTCGTCCCTGCCGCCACCAAGACCTGCGCGGCGAAGAGGACGACCCCCTCCAGCGGTGGGCTTGGGACCTGTGGGGCCGAGTGTCCCGCCTACGGTCCCCGCTACCGGTGGAGTAGTGCGCCGCATGAGATGGACCCAAGAATTGAATGAGAATGTCATGCGGGCCTACTTTGGGGCAACAAAGGGAGGAACTAAACTCACTGCGTATCGTTCTAAAATGCTGTCTTTGTTTCAGGCTTTGGAACCAACAGTTGATGTGTCATCCCAACGACTGTCGGATCAAGTACGATTTATTCAGCGGCGTAAGTTGTTGGATGATCAAGTACTTGAGCGGTTGCGCACAGACTTATGTGTTGTCCAGGACGTCAATGTCCCGTCCGTCACCGTGGATCAAGCAGCAGACACACCACCAATACCTGCTGCTGATATCGATCAGACGGACAATATGAACAGCAATGTAAGTCCTCAAGATGAACAACGTCTGAGAGGGGCTTTGGAACGTGCGATTTCGGAATTCGTATCTCTACCCGCGTCTTGTAGACCGCGCTTGCCGCGTTTGCCGACGCATAGACGAAATTTGATGCTGGTGGGAGCTCTGGACTCCATGTTACCTACGTACTTGGAGTCCAGTCGGGATCTTGTTGATACGCATTCGATCCTTTTCTGCGCGGCAGTTGCAGCATGTCGAGTGGCTAATGTAAAATTTCCAAGTGATTTTAAAGCCACTCGAGGTGTTGTGACTGTGCCTGCTTGGCAGCGTAGGATCGAGGACCGTATCAACAGGGCCCGAATTCTCATCGGCAAGCTAATTTCCTTCAGAGAAGGAAATAGCAGGCCGAAGATTATGCGTTTTGTGACGCAGGCTTTTGCGGGGACCAATACAAGCCCTCGCAATTATAGGCTTTGCGTCACAGAACGCATAGACTTCTACAAACAAAAAGTCTATGCGTGGGCGAACCGCATTCGCCGCTATAGGAAGCGATGGGATTGTTTCCAACAAAATCGTATGTTCCAAAGTGACCAAAAAAGAGTTTATAGATGTTGGGAGAATTCCCAACAAGGTGTGGGAGATGGGTGGCTGCCAAGTGCTCACGAAATGCGTGAGTACTGGGCGAATATCTGGTCGTCCCCTGTCTCTCACACTGAAGCCCCTTGGTTTGGTGTTGTCGATCGAGCTTGCGAGGCAATACCGGCTATGGAAACCATTTTAATCAGTCCAGAGGATGTTCTGGCAGCGATTCGTCCAACCCAAAATTGGAAGTCTCCGGGTCCGGATGGTCTGCACAATTTCTGGTTAAAATGGTTTCCAAGTTCGCATGCTCGATTAGCAACACAGTTCCAGGATGCGCTTGAAAGGGGATCGCTCCCAACATTTATGACGACAGGTGTCACTCACCTGCTCTTTAAATTCGGTGTTACCACGGAACCAAAAAATTATAGACCCATTACATGCCTTCCAACTATTTATAAAGTTTTGACTTCCATTATTAGATCCAAAATTACAGACCATATTTCTTGTAATCAAATTCTCTTTTCCGGCCAGACAGGTTGCATGAATGGGTCCCGTGGTACAAAGGAGCTCCTTCTCATTGACATGACCATTTGCCAACAGGCTCGTCACAACCGAACGAATTTATCGGCTGCCTGGATAGATTATAAAAAGGCCTATGATTCAGTGCCCCATACATGGCTCAAGAGAGTTTTAAATTTGTATAAAATTGATACAAATTTATGCAACTTCCTTGGGTCTTGTATGGGGCGGTGGGCCACTGTCTTGAGATATCCAGGCGGTACGGGTCCTTCTGATTGTGATGAGCCGATTAGAATCAAACGGGGTATATTCCAGGGTGACAGTCTGAGTCCAATGTGGTTTTGCATGGCCCTGAATCCTCTCAGCACGCTGTTGTTGGATTCAGGATTAGGCTACCGTCTGCGGAGAGGCTCTGAGCCTATATCTCACTTGCTCTACATGGATGACCTAAAATTATTTGCATCAAAACAATCCGAATTGATTGAGTTGTTAAAAATAACTGAAAGATTTAGCAACTCAATCAATATGGAGTTTGGTGTCGATAAATGTGCGGTTATCCATGTGAAGCGAGGGGAGGTAGCGGTCTCTGATGACATACAAGTCTCAGAGACTGTAAGTCTCAGGTACCTCTCTGTGACGGAAACCTACAAATATTTGGGTATGCCAGAGGCTCTTGGTATCATGGGTGCAGATGTAAAACAATCGATGAAAGAACGTTTCTTTAACCGCCTGACAAAAGTACTTAACAGTTTTTTGTCAGGTGGAAACAAGATTCGCGCTTTCAACGGTTGGGTTATGCCTGTACTCATGTACTCTTTTGGCATACTCAAATGCGCTTCGGTAACCTCTTTGGGGAAACCGAGGGTTTTGTCTTTGCATTGTTATTATGGACGAAGTTATTAAGACGAACAACTATAGGAAATACATCCTGAAGGACGGTACGGTCGACATCTGTCGGGCATGCCACCGTCCTGGCGAGTCCATCAGGCATGTTATCTCCGGTTGTTCGTATCTTGCTAACGGCGAGTATTTGCATAGACATAACCTAGTAGCCAAGATCATTCACCAGCAAATTGCTCTTCGATATGGACTTGTGACTTCTGAAGTGCCATATTACCAGTATGTTCCTCAACCAGTTCTTGAAAATGGTCATGCAACGTTGTACTGGGATCGATCTATTATCACAGACAGGACTTTTGTCGCCAATAAGCCTGATGTTGTGATAATAGATCGATTGGCGCGCCGGGCTATACTTGTTGACGTCACCATCCCGCATGACGATAACCTCGTCAAAGCTGAAAAAGATAAAATGTCTAAATACTTAGATTTAGCACACGAGGTTACCGACATGTGGGATGTCGATTCAACAATTATTGTCCCGATTGTCGTATCTGCTCATGGGTTGATACCAAAGAGCCTCGACCAACACCTACAGAGGCTCTCAATTGACTGTTGGGTCAAAGGTCAAATACAGAAGGCAGTATTATTGGACACGGCACGCATTGTGAGGCGGTTCCTCACTTTGTCTCCCTAACCGCCGGTGGCTTGGGTCTTGAGCCTCACCACCGGAAGGTGAATAAATTATTTTTATATTTTTATATGTATATTTTTTTTATAATTTATATATGTAAAAATAGAAAAAATATGTTAAATAAAATAAAGAGAATAATAATAATAATAACTCTTTATTATAACACCATATACAAAGGATAAACAAAACACAAAAACAAAAGAAAAAAGAAGAAAACAATAGTTATAGAAACATAACGTTGGTGATATAACTGGCGGTCTTATCGCTTTAAGCGATCTCTTCCAGACAACCGGTTGGTAAAGGAAAGATCCAATGGTTATGGACGGTGCTTATTATTAACAATAAACTTACATGTAATATAAATATATAAATACCGATATAAAACGAATAAATGCAAGATATGATACACTTAAATACAATATAATACATATACATACATATATACATAACAATAATAGTGAATGGTGATAAATCTATTGCGAAAGGTAGAAAGCTTTCACCCTTGATTTAAATATTTCCAGCGAGGACGATCGCTTAATTGTAAGAGGCAAAGCGTTCCACAGCCGCACTGCCTCAACAGTAAAGGAACGGTCATAAAATGACGTCCTATGTGCTGGAAACTGCAACATCAGATTCTCTGATGACTTAAGAGAATGTGAATTAGCAGTATGTAGGAAATTAAAACGTTCCTGAAGGTAGCGCGGAGAAGAGGGATTAAATAGAACACTGTAGAGAAGAGACAGGATATGAGCATTTCGGCGACGACGTATAGGGAGCCACTTGAGCCTGTTACGATATTCAGAAACATGGTCATATTTGCGCAAACCAAATATAAACCTGATACAAAAATTTTGAAGGCGCTCAAGCTTATTTAGCTGGGCCTCAGTAAGATCGAGATAGCTGGTATCGGCATAGTCGAGAATAGGGAGCAAGAGAGCTTGTGCAAGCGCAATCTTAGTGGTAGTCGGAAGAAAATTACGCAATCTACGCAACGAACCAGCAGAGGCAAACAATTTACGACTAACTGCCATTATTTGAGGGCCCCAAGTTAAACTGCGATCGAAAATAACACCAAGATTTTTCACAGTGTCGCTAAACGGGACCACAACCCCTTCTAGCAGCACGTGAGGCAGAAGAGACCAGTCGAGAGCATTTTATGCAGTAACCGAATAATTAATTATTATTAATTTTAATTAAAATTGACTAGTGTGGTAGCATTTTTGCGGTATAGCTTCTACGAATATTCAATGTCGTTAAGGCATCTATACTTTTCTTGTTTTTTTTGCTTAATTTTTTAACATATTTAACATGGGTGGATTTAATGCCCGAGGCTTACTCTTTCAGTCTACCTTGAGATGGTACTGAGATGAACGAAGTACATAACATTATTATTCGATTAGATATAACTTATCAATATTCATTAACACACAACTACAAATAAGTATAATATATCTATATACTACACAGAATATATAGCTTCCGAATAAGAAGCAGGGTGTTGGTTTTAGTGACTACAAACACAATACAACAAAAAATTCGCAAAGAAACGCAATTTTTTTGGTATTTTTTCAAATATCCTTGTGTCTGGGTTGTAGATCCATAGTTATTGCTAAAATGATTATATATCCATACGCACCATAGTGGTTTTAAAAATAATAGGATGTACACGATTATGTAAGAGAAAAAAACTATGTATTCACCACCCTAATACGACGATAGGAAAAAAATAGAAAAAAAATTATAGTCGTCTTTTTACAAAAAAAATTGTTGCATTATGTCTGAAGTCACTACAACTACCACCCGGATTCGTTTTCGGCAGCTGTCTTGATATACTCTAAAAAAACCAATGGTATTGAGGTTTTTTTATCGATAAATTAGTTCTCAAGTTGTTGCTATCCATGCCTATTTATTTATGCAGGTGACTCCGAAAAATATGAGTATGAAATAATGATCCGGTACACGATTTCGATTCCGATTCTGATACACAGAATTTAATATTAATAACGAGCAAACAACTTATTGTCTGAGTCAAATGAGCAGAACCATTTCAACAGTTTTAACTGAAAATTTGCTATTTACAAACACTTAGGGGAGAATCCTATGTAAATATTAAACATCCTTGGACCCAACATTACGTTTACACTTCTCACAAACTGTATTGTGTGTATAAAACTAAATGCTCATCTATTTATGAAGATCTGGCTCTATTACTTCTGTTTAAATTATATGAGTGAGTTCATAATGTTGGTATTATTTATACAGAGTAGGTAGACCGTAGCTATTTGAGACAGCAAGAGTGAATTTTGTTTGAGTATGAACACTGATAAGAATACGTAGTGGCCTGTTTGTAAACGGACCAGACGCGGCTGCCAAAATGTTCAAAGCGGTCGCGAGCTCGAATCCCAGGGCACACCGCTGACTTTTCGGAGTCATGTGTGTATTGATAGTCAAACATTACACACTAAAACCATAAAAGAAAATATCGTGTGGACACCTGTATACCATTGGTATTTATAAAAAAAAATTAGTATATAAAGTCCGCCAACACGTATTAGGCCAGCGTAGTGGACTATATGGCCTTAGATTATATACTCGTCTATAATCTAAGTATATGGCCTTACCACTCTCAATCATTCTCTCCAATGTGGAGGACGTCCGTGCCCTGCAGTGGGACGTATATGGGTTGATACAGTATAATCACAATTAGAAAAACAAATACAACTAATTTATGTATATTTCCGAATGAAATTTACAGATAATTTAAAATCTTTAAAATCTGCTCCGTTCTCTCATGTTGCTTATTTTAATATCTAATGGAATATGACGTATCGCTAGATAGATATTTGGAGAAAGGAATTAACTCCACTTGTCACGAACAGGATATCAACTTCTACCATAATTGTTCGTGTTGTATTAGTATTATCATTAACTCAATATTAATTGGATAGAATTTTCCAGACTGTCAACCCGTAATTCAAATAGCCTCGTATCCAGGAACATCACAAAGTGCTTGTTCATGCAATACTTACTGGCATCGTCAAGAAATTTAACTTTCTATTCAGCACAATAACGGAACCCACTAAATTAATTTTAGCAAGTTAGTTTCTGCGAGGAATTCTGTATAAAGGGCCAATTTGGCCCGGAGGCCGGTGGCTCAAAATGTCTTGAACGACTTGACGATTTCGGTTCGGTAACAGCTTATGGGGCGATTTATAAACTATTGGCTTTATGGTTTCAATAGTTCGGGAGGTACAGGGTATTGGTGTTCGGTTGTAACATTAAAATGAAGTGGGTAGTTGCAGAAAACAATATGCCGGTGTTTGTAATTTATAGTTTGCAACATTTGATAATCCCCATAAATTAAAGTCCCTTTCACAATATGGGAAATGGGCTAAATTAAATCAAACATAGGCAAATGATGATCAATTATGAAATAATTGTAAAAAAATATCTTAAATTATTTCTGACATATTTATTTATAGTGCGTGGTGGCCTGTTGGTAAACGGACTAGACGCGGCTACCAACATGTTCACGGTGGTCTCGGGTTCAAATCCCAGGGCACACCTCTGCCTTTTCGGAGTCATGTGTGTATTGACAGTCAATCACCACGCACTAAAACGGTGAAGGAAAACATCGTGAGGAAACCTGCATACCATAGCGATTTATAAGAATTTCTATGGTATGTAAGTCCGCCAACCCGCACTAGGCCAGCGTGGTGGACTATATGGCCTAACCACTCTCAATCATACTTTCGATTGTAGAGTAGGCCCGTGCCCTGCAGAGGGATGTATATGGGCTGATACAACACAAATTTATTTACTAACGGCCGATGCCAATAATCAACCGCAAAAAATAGATTGAAGTAAATCTGGATTGTTTTCTACTTTTCGATTTGTCATTTACCATGTTGCCATAGTTTTCACTACTGAGATTGATTATTGGCAATATAGTATCAGAAAAAATATTGAGCTGTCAATCTTTAACGGCAAATTTTGGATTGAGATTGTTTATTGGCAGCGGCTGTAAAATATTATGGCCGAGAAAATTAAGAATCTAATACATTCAGGCTATATTGTGTCAGCATTTTTAAAATTCATTATTGGTAAATCTATTTAAACAACATGGGTAATAATCGCTGTACCTCATAATTTGAACTCCACGCTGACACTTCACTCAGTTTCAGTATAACTTCACAGCTTTGACACTGTTCAATATTTAGCTTCCACTTGAATATCGGTTAGAAATAATATTTTAAGTATGGTAAACTCCACACAAAATAAATGGAACGTCAAGTAACTTCAAGTACTGACTTACACTCAAAAGGCGTTTGAAAGACTATTAAAACGTCAAAATTCTTCTGCGTATTTTCACAAAGTGGCAAATTGTCACGAGAGGCCTCAGTAAGGTATTCGACACTCGGTAGTACTGTATATAAAAGTCATTAAACCACTTGACCGTTATTAGAAGCTTAATATAATGAGATAGGCATATGTTATTTCCGTTGTATCTTACCTCTCTTTTTTATGTATATCGCTATCTCTTTCGCACGACCCTTTCCACCAGGTGTGGTGGGGCAGTTGTGAACCTGGTGGTTCCAACTGCTCAGTTCATCATTGGCTTGAAAATTTCCGTTGTAATAACTTGTGCTCCTGAGTGCTCCTAGTAATTCTCTTCAGTACATTGTGTGTAATATTGGTATTACAGTGAAGTGAAATTTTCCTGTTCAGATTTTTGCACGTAACTTGCACAAGGATTTTATAATTATTCTATAACGGTTTTACCGTTCGATATAATTTTATTTTATTACTTTTTACAAGTGTTGCTAATACACGTACGTATTGAAATGTTTGAATTGTTACGTATTGAAATATTTTTCTACCCTCAAAAGCATAAGTATTTTTCTTGGTAATTCAAGATAATTATTTTTTGTCTAGGATAGTTAATATGGATAACCATAAAGATATTATTAACCCATATGAGACCGCGATGGCAAGTACTTCGGGAGTTAAGCATCAAGTACCTAATCGGCGGTCAAAAAGTAGCAGTAGTAGTTCTAGTTCTTCTTCGACTACTTCACAATCATCGCAAAATTCGAGAAAAAAGAAAAGATCAAGACGACGTCCTTCCAAAGTACAAAAAAGGGAACGTCGGCTTTTAGAAAAAATATCGAAAGAAGTGGGTGATTTAAAAAGAAATTTAGCCAGCCGTGAAAATAGGAACTACCTAGACAATATCGACAATGTATCATGTATTTCGGATATTAGTCGAGATCTTTACGATGAAAGTGGTGTCAACACCTCACAAGTGTTACCGTCTTCTTGTAATTCGGATTGTGTAGGAATGTCGAATTTGACGTTTCATATGGAGACTAAAGTTAAAGATCCTTTGTTGCCGCAAACACCGCAGGAATATTTAAATATACTGAACGAGGTTCAAAGATTTGACTCTAGTACTTGGTCGGATATACGTTATGCAGACACCCAAAAATTATATAATCATACGCCGGGATTTGTAGAACTTCTAACAAATGAAGAAGTAAATGCGTATGACAACATACGACACTTGACTTACTCTGATAAATCATATGCAGCCTTAACCTTCTGCATCCTTAAACAAAAAGAGACTATGCTTAACAGTTTACGCAATTTAATAGCTTGGTCTAAAACATCTGATGCATCACTAAACGGCCTTAATGAGAAAATTGAAGAGCTTTTTCTCAAAGGTGACTGTCATAAGGTCTCTACAGATCTATTACAAATGGTGTGCGGCCACAGAGCTGAAACTATAGAAATGAGAAGAGCGGGTATTCTCAAAAATGTTCGAGATCCTCTATTAAAGGTGAGTTTAAATAAAATACCCCCTTCCAATACTCACATTTTTAACTCTGAATCGCTAACTGCTGCACTAGAAAAAACAGGGGGCGTACGAAAAGCTTTCTGGCCAGTAAAGCAGTGTAATTATGGAAATACGCTGAAACCAAAAACTGCTCAGCGTGTAAGGCACCCCTCGCAGGGGAAAGCCTCTTATCATGTACCATCGCGTGGTACTTCAAGTTACTGCTGTGAGCCAGCCTCTGCTGCTCGTATGCATTGCCACCAAGATCCACCCTCGCAGGGTGATTACCAGTGCCATTACTCTACGAAAGAGCGGAATAATTATAATATACAAGGACATTCCTATAATTCGAATAACAGATCAAGTTCCTTTCGAGCTCGTGGCTCGAAACCAAGACACTCAGGCGAGAGAAGCCAAAAGCGTTCGTATTCGCCTTCTTTCAATAAGGGCAATAAAAGACGGAGACAATGACTCACCGGAGTTCCACGCAGGACGATTAGTACATTACCAAAGTCGATGGAGTTCCTTGGGAGCTCCTGCTTTCATACTAAAAATAATAAAAGGGTATCGCATACCCTTTCTACAGAAACCACCCATGAGAATTCCGGTTTTGAAGAACGATCGTTGTTGCACAATGGAATCAATGGAAATGTCTGTCATTGTTCAACAAATGAGAAGGCAGGGTGTTCTCGACACAGTAGACCCATCTCCAAGCTTCGTGTCGTCCCTATTTCTAGTGCCAAAGAACGATGGAACTTTTCGTCCGGTTTTCAACCTGAGATTGTTGAACCAGTTCATTCAAACAGACAGATTTCGGTTGATAAATATGTACCGTGTCCCGGATTTTCTCCAACCCCGGGACTGGTTGTGCAAGGTAGACCTGTCGCAAGCTTATTTCAACCTTCCGATAGCCCAGTCGCACAGACGATTCCTACGTCTAATTTACAAACAAGAGCTTTTAGAAATGACCTGTCTTCCTTTCGGCCTGAGCACCGCGCCAAAAATATTCGCATGTCTCACAAATTGGATAGCACAAACTCTACGAGAAAAAGGTGTAAGGGTCATTGTTTATTTGGACGACTTCCTCATTGCCCATCAGAACAAGAGCGTTTTAAAGGATCATGTGGACATCTGTTTAAACACTTTGCAGTACCTAGGGTTTCAAATAAATTACGAGAAGTCCATTCTTGTCGCACAGAAACGAATAAGCTTTCTCGGCATAACCTGGGATACTTGGACAAATCAAAAATATCTTCCAGCAGAAAAATCTGCTGCTGTCATAAACAAAGTGTCTCAGATCATGGACACGGGCAACTCTACACGAAAAGAACTCCAGAGCCTAATAGGCCTACTAAATTTCGCCAGTTTTTGTGTACCTCGAGGCAGATTGAACCACAGAGCAACCCTTCGTCACTTGAACTCGCTACCAAAGTCTGCAATCTCGACCAGATACAATCTCCCATCGAGGGTTATAGAAGAAATGCAATGGTGGCTAGAAAATTGCCATTTGTCAACAATAATACATGTCCCACCACATACGCATTTCTTAACCACCGATGCCTCAGAAATGGCATGGGGTGCACAGCTCGACAACCAAGTAATGTCAGGAACTTGGACCGAAAAAGAACAGTCCCTACACTGCAACTTGAAAGAGCTGCTAACCATTTTAAAGGTCCTAGAGGTACATGCACCAAGCATGACTCACAGTTCAGTTTTAATCCAATCAGACAATCGAACAGCAATTGCTTATCTCCGAAACGAAGGGGGGACGAAATCCCAATCACTCACCGATCTAGCTTGTCAAATTCTGTATATTCTAGACAAGTATCAGATACAGTTTCGAATTTATCACATTCCTGGCAAATACAACAGTCATGCGGATTGCCTTTCCAGACTTCGAGAGTTTCTAGAATGGCACTTACTCCCAATATGCACAGAAATGATATTTATGAAAATGGGAATTCCTGTGATCGACTTATTTGCATCCAAAACTGCACGAGTAGTAAACAATTACGTCTCTCTAGACCTCAGCGACCACCAAGCGCTGTTCCACGATGCATTCAGCCTTCGTTGGAATTTTCCTCTAGCTTGGGTGTTTCCACCACCGTTCTTAATTCCTCGAGTACTAATGCACCTAAATCAAGCCACAGGAATCTATTTGATTGTAGTTCCGCGTTGGCTGAAGATTTTCTGGAGAGCGGACCTCAAATCACGAGCTATCGCAGCCCCGTTCACACTAACGAATCTGAAACGGTTTCTAGTCGACACGAGAACCGGGATGCCTCCTCCCAGGGTTCAAGACATGATCCTGAAAGTCTGGAAGTGTGGGGGTGGTCAGAATCCTTGACTTCTTGGAATTCAAATCAAATTTCATTACTAAAATCTTCTTGGCGAGCTTCAACGTGGAAAACATATAAGGTGGCTTGGGATCGTTGGTTATTATGGTCTAGAAACCACAAGATAGATGCGGCACGTCCTAACGGCGCCCAATTAGCTCAGTTCTTAGCAGATTTGCATCTCAGTTTTAAATTTTCTTATAATACTATTCTTCTTCATAAATCAGTAATATCAACATTATGCAATACTGAATTATCAAGTAAATTGAGTCAAGATGTTCTGGTTAAACATATTTTAAAATCAATATCTTTGAAAAATCCCAAGGTGAACAAACCTCCCATTTGGGATATTAATCTACTTGTTGATTATTTGTGTAATTATGTAGTAAACAGTAATAATATTTTTCAAACTGTACGCCACACAGCAATATTACTAATATTATGTTCAGGTCGTAGAATTTATGACTTGACTTTATTAGATGTAAGTGACAATCATTGTATTATTAAAAATGATCATTGTATTATTAAAAATGATTATATTATTTTTTGGCCTCGATTTGGTTCTAAAACAGATTGTCACGAATATAGACAGTCGGGGTGGAAGCTTTTAGTTAACCCTGATAAACAAAACATGGATCCAGTGTATTGGATTAACAAAACTATACAAATTCTAAATAAAAGACGTAGTAGCTGTAAGTCATCAAGTTTATTTGTAACCTTGCACGGACCACCAAAGCCAGCCTCTCGCACTGTTATTGCAAGGTGGATTAAGACACTTATGAAGGAGGCTGGCATATCAGCAACACCTGGTAGCGTACGCTCTGCTGTGGCATCCAGGAATTTTGTTGACAATTTTCCCCTTGATGATATTTTAGCCAGGGGAAATTGGAAATCGGTTAAAACTTTTCAAAGATTTTATTGTCGTGAAATTAATAACACAACTAATAATTCATCTATTACATCATTATTTAATCCTATAGAATGATTTGTGTCAACTCACACTCTTATGTTAAATGTATGTACATAAATAAATCATATATTATGTTCTAGTATTATGTTTCCTTGTTTCTTTAACAATACCGGGTATCTCAAGACTGCTACCGAAAACGAAGCCGGGTGGTAGTTTTAGTGGCTACAAACACAATGCAATTAAAAATTTCGCTTAGAAACGCGACAATTATTTTTTATGATTTTTTAAATATCGTCATTTTTGGGTGGTAAATCCATAGATTTTGCTAAAATAATAATTTAAACTCTCTTATATCTTAGAGTATTTATAAATTAAAGGGTATACACTATTATTTTAGGAAAAAAATGTATTTACCACCAAAATATGGCAATAGGAAAAAAATTACAAATAAAAATTGTCGCTTTTTTTTGCAATTTTTTCTGTTGCATTGTGTCTGAAGTCGCTTAGACTACCACCCGGCTTCGTTTTCGGTAGCAGTCTTGATATACCCTGTATTAAGCTTCTAATAACGGTCAAGTGGTTTAATAGACGCGTTTTACCTGAAAATAAAACGCTTCTTAAACTACTTACCTTATTAGAAGCTTAAGTTTTATCGCTGCCTGGTATAAATCGACGCAATGATGAACTGAGCAGTTGGAACCATCAGGTTCACAACTGCCCCACCACACCTGGTGGAAAGGGTCGTGCGAAAGAGATAGCGATATACATAAAAAAGAGAGGTAAGATACAACGGAAATAACATATGCCTATCTCATTATATTAAGCTTGTAATAAGGTAAGTAGTTTAATAAGCGTTTTATTTTCAGGTAAAACGCGTCTATTAACGTATCTACTCTCATACAAAACTTGCAACATTACAAAATTCAGCTTTCCCAATAAATCAAGGAGTAGACTCGAAATAAAGATTTGGTTTAAAACCGACTGGACAGTCCGGCCCGTGACCACGAAAGATGTAAATCAACGTCGGAAAGTGACAAAAAGTGAAATTAAACCAAATCCGCCATAAAATGTTATAGTTTTATTTTAATGTGTAATATTCACGTCAATCCTAGAAATCACAAAGAATCAAAATATTAAAAAAAAAAATGGATTTGAAGCGGGATAATAAAATGAGTACTTTGCATCAGGTTATTACCCAAAGGTCATCACTTTAAATGGTCACTGTGACGAGTATTATATACCGTAGTATGGCCTGCGACAACCTCTTGAATCAGTATGTTACATAGTTGATAAATCATAAAATTATGAATAAAATAAAGAACTATTAATTCTACACCAAACAATATACATAGTATTACAAGCCAACTCACCAAATCTAGTTCGCTAAATGTTCGGATTTGACGAGATTGAAAACCTATTCTAGCACTAAACGGTTGCCATTGGATCTTTCCTTTACCAACCGGTTGTCTGGAAGAGATCGCTTAAAGCGATAAGACCGCCAGTTATATCACCAACTTTATTTTTCTATAACTATTGTTTTCTTCTTTTTTCTTTTGTTTTTGTCTTTTGTTTATCTTTTGTATATGGTGTTATAATAAAGAGTTGTTATTATTATTATTATTAAACGTCACTTGCACCAAATTGACCACAAACTTATAGATTTTAATTTTAAAAATTCAGCGCGTAAGCGGAGCACGCACTCCGCTCTCGAAGGTTAACGCGGAACTGTCAAAAAAAAAAAAAAACTACCCTCAGTTATATAGTATTTTTGTTTTAAAACACGAGAACGAAATAATGAAACTGTCATTCTTACCAACAATTTATTTTTATTATCCATAATTGACAAGTGTCGACACAATTAATTTTACTTACTTGCAAATTTATTATGTCTGTTTTTCTTAGATTTTAGAATAAAACTTTCTCCGGAGGCCTTTTGTGTCTTTTAAATATGTTGGGTTAATAATTCCACATTATTGAAAGCCCCCAGACTTTAAAATAAACAAACCTGTGTGATAATGTAATTGTGACAAGCGTAAAGGAAATATTTCATAAATAATTTATTATTATAAATATTGTAATATACCATCAAGTCGCAGGGTGACTTGGATCCCGAAGTCTCAGACATCAAGTTTACATTTAAAACAAATAAACTATTAATCATTCCTAAAACAGATTTATTTCACAAATACTAATCATACAATCTGTTCTAATTTATCTGTTCTAATTTGTCGATAAAATCAAATAATAATTAAACATTTGCATAATATCATTGGATGCAAAGTGAATTCGACCGCGTTTGAATTTACATCAATAGGTGGTGTTTCTATTAAAGTTACGAGCATAGTGAATATTATTTATGGTTCTATTACGACAGGCCACGCCTATAGTTCAGTCATTAATTTAAATTGAATTATTAAGTTTGCCTACATCACCAGTATATGTTGACCTGTATCTACATACTGCATTTTGCTTTGTCCTGTGTATGCAAAGTGGTTGGTTATTTTAAAATAGTCTGTGGCAATTTTCATGGGCATGCCTCAATGGCGTTGTTGTTCTGTAGTACGATAACAAAGCTGAGGTCTCGGGTTCGAATCCCGACTCCAGCAAAGTGATATTGAATTTTCTATTGAATATAACCATGGAACGTCCACGTGGATGGATTTATGTCCGATATAGTCTCGACCCTTATCATATCGTGGGACGGAACATACAAGGCGGAATGTGGGTGCCGTAGCACCTCTGTCTACTCTTCTGAGAAAATGGGGTGAGTTTTTGTGTATTTTTGTAGTGTGTTGATACCGCTTTTATTGGAAATTATTCAGGTGACAACTTATTGACAGTAGGAAGTTAAGAAATGCAAAAGTAATTATACTTGTATAAATATTTATACCAACAGAATCAAAGGTTTCTTAATGAAGAGATTTACCTGTATAATATTTCTCATTTATTTTACTGTTAAGTGCATCATAGCTGTATGTTTAAGTTATCCGCACAGATCATAATAGACTATTTATTTGTAAGCAACTTATATAATACAATGATATAAACCTAAAAACATATTGAAATGATCCATTTAATATAAATAAATAAATAAATAAATACACCCAACAGTCACATACGTAGTCCTGACCCCACACTAAGATCGAGTCTTGCGTCGTGGGTATCAGGAACTACGAGAGACTTTTCGGTCTCACAAACACCCAGACCCGGAAGAAATATTTGTGGGCCGCACAAACATTTCTCTCGGTGCGGGGATCGAACCCGCGGCCTCTCGTTTCACAGGCGGCGTCTAACCAACTGCGCTACGGAGGCTGTCGGAATATATAGTTTTTCTCTTTGTTATGTTCTTTATTCTGTATTAACAAAAAATATAATTTGCCCTGAAGCACAAATGAAACGCACGAAGCACAGATTTTAAAATTTCATCCCATCTTTAAAACATCAAAGCCACACTTTAACAACCCTACAAAGAAGGTACGAGGGCTCTATCGCAACTGGTAATCAGAAGGGCACCCGATTATTCCACAGCTTACACCCTTATAAAATTTAAGCCACTAGGGTCCGATTCAGTGATTAACAACTACGCGGCACCTTCGGTGGATTGTTTGAGACGGTGTTAAGTTCAACTTAATGAAACTTAAGTTGATATCCGTTCTCCAGACACCGTTGTTACAGTAAGGGATCTTGTTTATTACAAATAATCCCTTTTGAAGTGTCTTCGTGAAATTAGCTGGCAGTTTGGCGGTTTTGCCATGTGAGTAAGGGTTTCTGATAAGGGCTGGGGGTCAATTGCTGTGACGTGAATTATGATACTGTTTTGATTGGGTGTCACTTTAGTGGTGGTAATTGTGACCTTTCTATCTTTGGAGAGTACTTTAATAAAACTTGTAGTCTTGAATTGTATTTACTGGTGGCAGGTCTCTTATATTTGATATGCCACTTGAGTAGGTAACACCGCAATCTATTTCTCCCGTCAAACAGAAATGTAAATGCATTGTGTTTCGATTTGTAGGATATTGTAGCCAGAGTAACTTCTGGATATATTGACACTTAACATATTATGTCTCAGGATAGCGAACGCAGTGGAATGTCAAACATTGATTTGTTGTTCAGGTTATTGTTTGATTTTGCTACCACTCATGATAATTGTTCCGGCTTTCCATTAAGCAAACAGTATGCTAGTCTCGCCACTCATAGCGATATTTTTTTTTTCATCAAATATACTTTCCTGGCGTATCTGATTTTATATTGGTAAAATTAAACTCACTGCCTCAGGTAAGTAAAATATTACTGCCTAATTCTTCATCCAAAAGGTGAAAAAAGGAGGAAATTCATTGTTAATAGATATATAGTTGTATAGATAACATTTTATTGTTCACGACATATTGCTTGCAATTAAACAGTATATCTCCAAAACCCTAGACGGATTTGATTGCAAGATTGTTCACTATACACTTGTTCTACTATAAAACACTTTGGGAACTACTGTGACTAAATAAATATATAAATACAAACATAAACCTAATTTTATGTATTTATACAATGAAATAATCTCGATAATAAAGATCCCAAACACTCATAATACCAAAACCTTGAAATTTCGTGGTATATTTAATATTAATAAACTCATCAATATTCCCACCAAAAATATGAAACGTAAAATTATTTATGAAGTAATTGTTATATTGCCACAACATTTTCCGATAAGGAAATTAATTCCACCAATTCTCAATAGGCTTGACGGCAATTTGACAGATATCAACTGTCATTCCGTTTACAATTCACGACTTGGAATATTCCAAATGGATTACCACGACCAAAATGTAAATAAATTTAATTTACATAAATATTATATTCAAGTTGACGACACATTCTATTCTTCTCGCTTAGATTAAATTAAACCAAGCCTTTATACAGGGTATCTCAAGACTGCTACCGAAAACGAAGCCGGGTGGTAGTTTTAGTGGCTACTAACACAATGCAATTAAAAATTTCGTATAGAAACGCGACAATTTTTTTTTATGATTTTTTAAATATCGTCATTTTGGAGTGGTAAATCCATAGTTTTTGCTAAAATAATAATTTAAACTCTTTTATACCTTAGATTATTTATAAATAAAATGGTATACACTATTATTTTAGGAAAAAAATGTATTTACCACCCAAATATGGCCAAAGGAAAAAAATAACAAAAAATAAATTGTCGCTTTTTTTTGCAACTTTTTCTGTTGCATTGTGTCTGAAGTCGCTTAAACTACCACCCGGCTTCGTTTTCGGTAGCAGTCTTGATATACCCGGTATACTATTTAACATAATAAAGCCTTTTATAAATATATCAATCAATAGAATCAAATTCAAACATATAAGAATAATATAGTAAAATAGGTATAAGTCAATTAATCAATCAATCATTTATTTACTTGTGATACACAGGTATTACATAGTTGGAATAATATTAAATTAAGTGCTCCATGCTCCGCCTCAATTGGCATACAAGTATGATTACAAAAATATATATATTTTTTTACAATTAAATATTCAACAAGCTGATAGTCATTAAAAGTAAAATGGTCAATAATTATTCAAAATAACAGTTCCGTATTCTTTAAATTACATTACAAAATAATCGTCAGGTAATTGTATATATGTATATATTGTAATTGTATTACATGATCAAAAACATTCACTACTTAAAAAATCAAAAATCAAATAAGTAGTACATTAATGTGTAAAATATTGAAACAATAAATTAAAAAAAGAAACACATTTATTTGGTCAACGATTTCGATACAAGCCTCTTGAGTGTCGTCAACCCTTTCAGAAAAACGGTCAGATCTGAGACCATTGTAATAATAATATGTACATTGATCTAATACATGTTCGTAAAGTTGGCATACCCATAAAAACTTGCGAATTAATTTAAGGTGTACATAATTACAAGTACATCACCATTTATACAAACGACATAATTTGCTTTCATATTATAATATTTATTTTAGTAAAATTATGTGAATTGAATAACATACATCCCAAACAAACCTGCACTGTAATCAGCAAAACCCAAAGCCCAATGTGTCGGAAAGTCTCGAAGCGACATCAAGCAGGCAGCTCAAGACCGTTTAAGATCGGAAGGAGAGTCGCTGTGGATGCGCTTTCCCCCATCCAGGGTACATAGGACCTGATTGAATAAAATATCACGCAAAAACATTGTACGGCCCATATACGTCTCACTGCAGGGCACTAGCCTCCTCTACAATCGAGAGTATGACTGAGAGTGCTTAGGCCATATAGTCCACTATACTGGCTTCGTGCGGTTTCGTGAACTTTATATAGCATATAAATTCTTACAAAACGCTATGGTATGCAGGTTTCCTCAGTATGTTTTCCTTCGCCGTTATCGACTATGACGAATACGACACACATGACTCCCGAAAGTCAAATGTGATGGGTGATGTATCTGGTCCGTTTACCAACAGGCCACTACGCAGAAACAGTATAAGTTCGGAAATTTAAAATACATTGTCACAATTTTTTTTCTTAATCAATCTCATCAATCAGTGTATAATTTTATTTCAGCAATCCGACGCACCACGCATGGTAAATGCGAACAAAGGAACAAATTAAATGGGCATATAATTTCGTCACTGATTTAAACCGCCCGAAATGGGGAGAGCCAATAGCGGCCCTATCTGATGTAGATAAACATTATAAAGCGTCAAATGAAATGAATTTGTCAATTTGTTCAATAAGTTTAATTAATTGATGGATATCTCTTATCGCCTGCTAGTAATTTCGGATCGGCTCTCAAAGCACTAATGTGTTTGATTGTTTGAATATAATTATTTATTTTATGAATTAAATTAGTAGCGGCGGATAATTGAAAATTGTGAAATCCTTGAATGGGCGTCCGAATTGGTCAATTCAAACAAAATAAATAAATAAACTCCAAACAGTGACATAGACATCCTGACCTTAACACACATTAAAATCAATTAATATTATAATCGAACCACATATGTAATAAGAAAGAGCTAGAGTTGTGTTACCTTTAGCTCGAACCTGTTTACATCTGATTTCTCACTCATGCCCGACACCAAGGAAACTAGCGTTCACCTAACCTGTATCAATTATAGAGAAGGCCCTTGATCAGCCATGGACTGTATACTGTATCAGCCCATATACGTCCCACTACAGGGCACGGGCCTCCTCTACAATTGACAGTACGATTGAGAGTGGTTAGGCCATATAGTCCACCACGCTGGCCTAGTGCGGGTCGGCGGATGGACTGTATACAAACAAATAATTTGCTGTCTTATATCAGCACTTCAACAAATTAAAAATGTTTATGAAATAAAAATAATAAATAACAAACTGACAAACAGATGTGATATGAACACAAATCATCCATATTTGTAGCTACGGTTAGGAAACCTAATTTTCAAATTTATTACTCTTTCGGACACGCGGCAAACACTAATCATAATATGTAGATTATATTACTGTTGTTGGAACTTATCGGGGTTTTGTTATCTCTATGAAATATTTTGATAAAGCATTTTTGTGGCGTTACTCGGAAAATGAGGGTTTAAGTGGTGGAATTATCATGGAAAATATATTATGTATTATTGAAAAAAATCAGTAATTTATGCGGACTTTATCGCGGATTTGGTTAATTGTACATTTTTAAAAATCCTCAATATAGGCTTAAATTAAAAAAAAAATGAATACGTACAATTGAATACTTGTTTTTCTAATGTTTAACACAACAAGTGCAGTTCAAGAAAAACAATTTTCGCAGTTGTTCCTCAAATTTCCGCCATTTATTTTCATTGTGCGGGTCTGTCGTTCACACAATTTGCTGAAAAATACTTGAAGGAACCCGAATACTGCAAAGTAGTTGACAAAATTATTCTGAAACTAAAAACTCTTACCTAAGTTAGTAATCAATTTACGTACCTGTTATGAAAAATATAAATTGTAAATTTTGTTGCAATCAAATAATATGCTTAACTAAAAATGCAAATTAAATTCGAAATTAAAAACGTTGAGAAAATATAGTTTATAATTTTCAGACATGCTAACTAATCAAACTAGACACATAACAAATTACACAATTTATTTCACTGAGCACTTAATTTTTAAAATTTATTTTTTAATAAGATGTATAAAATGTAATAGAATTACAACGTAAGAAGCTGACAATATACTATTTAAAAAAATATATATTTTGTTTCTATGTCAGGCTGAGGCTGTATAGCTGTGGTCTTTATTGCCCACAGTCCAATATGATATATTTTTTGCATCTATATCTGACTCTTTTAATATCGCACAAACGGTAGGGGGATTTATTAAACTGTATAAATTCGTCAATTGACATTGCGTCCGCTCCGAAAGACGATATAACTTCCAAACTCATTTTTAATATCTACCTCCAATCCCAAGCGCGATTACCTACCAATAGAATTATTCTTTCTTTCGCAAAATAAAAGATTAGCCGGCAAAGATTGGTAAACATTTTATCGAAGGGTTCAGTATATTTTTTACAAAACCGGAAGGAAAAACCACCTACCACAGACAAGTAATATTAGATTGTATTGCACTTTACATGTGTGAGAGACTTAACATTTTATGTCTCAGGATGGCGAGCGCGGTGGAATGGCAAGCACTGCTTTGTAATCCATATTGTTGTTTGGTTTTGCTACTGTCTAAGCACGATCGTATCGCATATCATCAGGCGAACGGCCTGTTCGTCTCACCATTTACCGCAATAAAAAAAAAAATATTTGTCACTTAGTAATAACGCAATTATAATACGGGATATATCAAAACTGCTATCGGAAATGAAACCCGGTTGAATTTGAGTGACTACAAACACAATGCAACTAATAATTTTGCAAAGAAACGGGACAATTTATTTGGGATTTTTTAAATATAATTGTGTTTGGGTTGTAAATTCATCTTAAATAATAGTTTGAACCCTTATTTACCATAGCGTCTTTAAAAATAAAAGGATGCACACTATTATTTTAGAATAAACTATGGTTGTACCATCCAAATAAGGTGATAAAAAATTACGTCGTCGCTTTGTCTTGCATAATTTTAGTTGCATTGTGTTTATAGTCACTAAAACTACCACTACTACCATTGTATCATTTTTCACATGTGACATTGTTCAGTTTCTACTATAAATGGGTTCGTAAAAAACTCACTCCTTCATAGATTACACGAGATCGTATAAAAATATTAGCTGATTGGCTTTGTGAATCACAATCGCAAATCGCAAAATTTGCCTATTTATATAATTTGTGAAATGTTGTCACCTGCTATTTGTGACTGCTATTGCTATTTACTCCAAATCTATCCCAAACTCACCTTACAAAGCGTTCGTTTTGCGGCCGACGCACCCCTACGCGCCACACCCTTCATTTCCATGGAAAGCGATCGGGGGCGAGCCGATCCAGTTTATTGAATTCAAATCACATCGGGGCGCGACAAAGAACTTAGCAACATCCACTGATCTGGTAATAAGAGTAGTTTCATAATGTCTTGTTGACTTGCAGTCGAAGGCAATCACATGATAATATTGGCTAAGTTTTAAATGAATATCACTACATAGTATAAAACAAAGTCGCTTTCTCTGTCCCTACGTCCCTTTGTATGCTTAAATCTTTAAAACTACGCAACGCATTTTGATGCTGTTTTTTTAATAGATACAGTGATTCAAGAAGAAGGTTCATATGTATAATACGTACATATTATTGTACTGAAATCTATTTGTACCCGGGCGAAGCTGGGCCGGGCCGCTTGTTAGTTATTCCTAAAATAATTTTGCATCCAATACTGTTGAAGTTTAATATCAAGTGTAATGGATATTTTTAGTGTGTATTCTTTGTGTAATTATCGTTTTGCCAACAAACCGTCAAAACGGTGAGGGTAAACGTCATCCACAAATATTTGAGAGTTCTTTACAGGAATCTTCTATTAATAGCAGGCTAGCGAGGTGGAATAAAAGAACTATTAACCAGGATTAATGTTAAACAGCGCTGACTTGATATTTTCAGGGTATATAATACATCTAAACCCGCAACGTAAATTATTAAAAGCAAATTTGAGAAGATTATGTTGGAAGCTGATGTGACAGTGGACTAGCCACATCTGTCGAAGAACCGATATCCAATGAGGTTAACGTGTTCATGAGCGGAGACCGCGTCTTGACAAATTTGCGGAAGGTCTTTGGGTGATTCTGGATGCGATAAATGAAGACAAAATGGCACATTTTAAAGAGGCCTTATTCCAGCAGTTTTCAATTTAAAAAAAAGAAAAGAAAAATAATAAATGGCTGGTGATGAAATGTGATGTTGAAAGGACAATAACTGCAGGGATATCGCACGTTTCAAAATCTGCATTGAGGCGTCCGTGACTGTATAAATAGAAAAAGTAATAAAATTAACTCCATTTAAATCTCGCTGAATCACAAAAGCAGTCTGTAACTATGCTTACCGCAAAAACGAATAGAAGTACGCGAGGCAATATAAAAGAAGCACGAACAAAGTTGGTGTTTAACACGGCACATTACTTACATCCGTACATGTAACATATTTGCATACAGCAAACAAAGCTATCCGGGTGTAATTAAACGTCAAACTGTGAAGGGAGAAACTAAAACAATTACTATACCGCTTGGTGCGATTTAAAGGCGGATAATTTAATGAGATCTTTTGTGTGGATTTTTGTGACGTGTTATTAAAAGTTTTTTTTAAATTATCTTAAGACTTAAGAGATGCTTTGATGAAATATTATATGCATGAAATACTATGGAACGTCACTGGCTTATGAAGAAACGGTCTAGCCGACATCATTCTGAAGGATTCAATTTTTGCCATTAACACACAATGGCAATATATAATGTTATGACTTCAAAAGACGTAAGATAGATTATTGTATTATTAACTTTTGAATAATAATTTTATTTATCACCTACATCGAGTGGTGTATTTAAAAAAACCTGATAAATATATTCCACTTTTTTTATATCATACCATTTGATTATTCATTACAAAAATATCGATGTCAATAAGTCATTTTTTTATTTTAAAACCCTGAAACCAAATAACTATGTCAAGTAGTATCATAACGCTTAATTACAGTTTAGAGTAAAATGTTTTAGTCAAAATTGTGAAATATAAAGTTTAAAATTAGTTTAGAAATGGCTAATGGAGCGTATGTTCGCTAGTTTACTAAATAAAAATAAGCATGAGATCGTTTAATTTCCGCAAGCGTGCAGGCTTAAGCCTAAATCGAAGTGCTGTTTCATATTCTAAAAATTAAATTTTAGAATGAAGCATTGTTTTTAGGCACGAGTAGTAGATGGAGTATATTAAGTATCATATTTATTGCAATATTAACTTGCTCAAACGCCTTTATTACAATTAGAAAATTTCAACACTCTTATGCAGTGCATTTACAATATCGCGTATCAGTTTAGTGGCTGAATTTATAGGTTGTAAATCATGAGGTGATTTGTTCAATTTTCAGATCTGGCATTCCAATATGTCAAATTTTTTTATCTAAAAAACATGATGAAATACAAAATAATTTACCTTATACAGGCAAGATAGCTAGCGGGTTGAAATCTTACAACCTCCATCATTTTGCAACAGACACAATTGAATATGATCCCCAAACTTCTCATAAGTGTGAAATCACGACTGATAGAAATAGAATTTTACGTAATACCAAATAAAATATGCTATTAATCAATTACTAATTTCGGCAACCACTTCTCACTTACACCACATACAAAGCCGCGACGGGCATTTGATTAACTTTGGCAGCTTCGCAAGTTGTTTGCTAACGCGCTTCCGGGCGTGTGTGCTCGCGATTTTTATAGCCGCATCCTTTGAGAATTTCTCATTAAAATTCTTCCTTGCTTAGCAATTAATTTGAACGGTTCGGATTAAAAATAACAAATAAACTATTGTTTCGAATTCCATTAAGCTGACTATCGTGAGGGAAATCTTAAAGATTACAGTGTATTCATTCGTAACAGTGAATTAAGTAAAGAAAATAGCTGAATAAAAACAGCAGGCCTGGCTTTGAGTGGAGGGGGATTCATTTAGTGAATTACTTCGATGAGATTCAAGAGTTAAATTTAAATGAACAGTATTCGTAATTATATCAAGCTTAGTCCATTGTCAGTTCACGATTCATATTGCAGAGTTAAACGTTATAATTTTGCTTGATGAAGAAATATATAGATAGCTGTCGAGATTCTGGTACCGTAATGTGGGGAGAACGTAGCAGGAAGTGTAGCATAGAACGTCTACCCAAAAGGTGGTCGGACGACCTGATAAAGGTCGCGGGACGTCGCTAGATACAGGCTGCCTCCAACAGGTTACTGTGGAAATCATTGGGGGAGGCCTATGTCCAGCAGTGGACTTCCTTTGGCTTATGGGTGATGTGGGGGAAAACAAAAAGAGCATACTGATGTGACTAGCCTTTTGACCTGGTGCTCTTGCCAATGTTGCGGCTGGACCCAGTCTCTGCCAAATCTTACACCAGCATATTGAGTTAAATAGTAATTGTCACGGGCGTTATGAGCGGAATAGGAATTTTGAAACTTAAAAGAAGAATTTGGACTCCTAATAAATGTGATATTTCATATCAAGCCAAGAAAATCACAGCTAATTATTGACGAACGATTGGCACAATAACTATGAAAATATTTTTTTACGCCATAGATTGCGGGTTTGATCCTCGCATAGATAAATATTTAAATGTGTCACAGTTATTCGTACTGATTTCGGCATTTGTTAATGTGGAATCTAAATTATAATTGTAGTCATAGTAAATAGTACATTATTTTCACGTTTAAAAAAATATTCAATCCATTGAACAACACGCCATCTAAATAAAACATATAAAAACGTGCTAACAATCCAGTGTAACACAGTTGTAACGAACTGACTGTGCAAGCGCGTCTAGATTTAATCAGACAAGTTGCCCGCGGTGCGGTAATTGTTCCTGCGAGCTACTGGATCCAGTGCGGCCATTGCTATTTGCTTTCCAAATTGTGTAGTGTGAACTGTCGTGTGTACTTTGATAATAAGGAGTCAGAAGGTATTGCATGAAATGTTAATACCGATGTTGTTACGATAATAACGAGGAATGCTCACGTTTAGGATATTTAATTATTGTACTATCAAGAATCAAAATTTATAAATTAGTTTACCTCACCAATAACTTTTTCTATTTTAATAAAACTCTGAAATTTTAATACTTGTCTCAAAGTCTTAGTTAATTACTTGCCCTGTGTGATGATGAAGATGATGTCCACGAGGTATCCGTCGACGACGACTCTTACATTTTTTTTGGACGAAATCGGATGTGGCTGGAATATTCATTTTTTTACTTAAAAGTCCGGTTGCACGTGAGGCAATATAGTAGTTGTCCTGTTATCTGTGTACAACATACATAAAAGATCGTTACCCTATACCCACGTCACTAAGGTGTAATGGTATATTGATACATAATATATAAATATAAATTATTCTGCTTGATAGCAGAATAATTTTGATACTTGATTACCTTCATCCAAGGAGCATTAAAGCCTCTCAGGTTATGACGGTTATGATGGTATGACGTGTTAATTATTATTAGATCCGTGTAAAACTGAAACATAGTAAAAATATCACATCTATTTGAGATTTGACACAACTTCGTAAATATAAACAATAATGCCTTCTACACAATATGTCAGCGGTGTATGTTTGAGCCGCCGGAAAAGCCGTATAAACGACCTGCTGGCATACCTGCCTTGATTTACCGGCGGATTTCACGGAGTGCCGCCACGGTGAGTTGCTAAAAACAATAATTACTAACATTTTACACAGCTTTATTTTACGAATTGTGTCCAAAGGAAAACGTTATCGTGGCCGTCCCAAACAAACATGGCGATGTACCGTGATAGACGAAGCCAAAAGTTACGAAAGTCTTGGAGCGACATCAAGCAGGCAGCTCAAGACTAAGCGAGATGGAGAGTCACTGTGGATGCCCTTTGTGCCACCCATGGGACATATGACCTTATTGATGATGAAAACAGTGCATCAATTCACACTTAACTTGATGCACTGGTCAAATTCCAAATGCGGCCAACCGGGTCTGGGTGTTAGTGAGACCGAAAAGCCTCTCGTAGTTCATGATACCCACGACACAAGACTCGATCATAGTGTGGGGCCAGGACTATGTATGTGACTGTTGGCTGTATTTATTTATTATTGATTTATTTATACCCCAGTGACACAAACACGCAGGCTGGGTCAACAGCAAAGCTTATAGGAGAATTAAGGCACTGATAATATTTACAAAACAATTTACCATATTTCAAATATTCTGACAACGATAAATCTTTATAAAACTCGCTAAATTCCAAGTACTACGACAAATCCGGACCGTAGCAGCAAATTCAAGGTCCCTTAATTAAAGGACGGACCCGGCCGGCAAAGGCCTTTAATCTTGATAGTGGCATAAATAAAGTCGCATAGTTTGATGCAAAATGTTGAATGGACTTTAGAAAGGGGAATTTTGGCTACGGCACTCACGTGGTTTACTATAAAATTTCCATTAGACATAATGTTAATGGGAGATGACAGTTTTATGATGATGGAAAATATATGGCTATTTATTTAATATGTTTTGTGGTATCGGTGTGTGACCTCAATAAAATTGCAGAATGAGCGTATTATACCTTTATTTTCAAATTATATTTCCCTTCAAACACAGTGACGGTTTCCGATTTTAGTGTATATCTAAGTACAGTTAGACAGCTAATTAATATCAGGTCATCCAATAATTATAAATGGTTCCCGGGATTTTAAACTTAATTTTAAATGAAATAATAAACTTATTCGAATTATATCAATATTATGATTGAGACCACGGAACAAACACAAATTGAAAAAAAAAAACTATAAATAAGAACCTTTTTTAGCTATTTATAGCGAGACTAGCATACCATTATCCTAATGGTAAGCGATAGACCGCCTAAGGTCAGTAGCAAAACTAAACAATACCAATAATTTCTAAGCGACGCTTGGGATTTCACTACTCGCCATCCTAAGACATAAGATGTTAAATTTCAACATGTCCAGAAGCGACTCAGGCTACAACGTTCTCCAAACGGAACATAACAGTGTATTTCCACTGTTGTTTGGGGAGAGAAATAGACATTATGGTTTTATCTATAAGTAAATCACAAAATTAAACAGTATGTGTAACATAACAAAACCACCGTATATTTTAAGATGAAACAATGTAACAAACCTTTTATTTAGTTCAGTTAATGTTGCTCTAAAACAGAACACAACCGTTGCCTCGATTCGCTTTTGATAGTTGCAGTGGGATTCTTCGGAAAGTTGAACCGCAAAAATTACCAAACCGCGATGCACACACTGTGCCATTTAGTTTTCTCCAAGCCCGCCACTCTTGGCAAACTAGTTTCCAAGTTCCACTGAATCCCACTGTTGGCAATTTTACACATTTCAAAGAGGCTCAATACGGACCGATAAAAACGAAAAAGAGCGCAACTGTTAAGGTTCTGAACACAATGGCGGTGTTTTGTGAAGGTGAAACTTTTAGATTTCAATCGCGAAAATATAATTTTAAATTGGAACTGTTGGTGAAAAACGTTGATATTTTGTTTTGTATACGCACTTTTATAGAGTTTTGTTGAAATTTATTTTAGAACATATATTTGTCTGAAACAGGTTTTATTGTTTTTGCTATTTCACATAGGACGTATTAAGGTGCTGAACCTGATGGTGAATTCTGTGCCATTCAAAAAGAGATATCGGAGCACGACATATTACGTGAGTCAATACTTTAAGTTTTACTTCTGCTGTATGTTGTACAGCATTAAATTACCGCAGGCCGAACATCCCACTGATCCTTTTTTGTTCCATTTCCCTTTTCTTTTTCTAAAACGGTTCTAGATATTCACAGGCATCGGTAATTATCTACTTCCAAATAAACTCTTGCTTCTGTATCAGCCCATATACGTCCCACTGCAGGGCACGGGCCTACTCTACAATCGGGAATACGATTGAGAGTGGTTAGGCCATATAGTCCATCACGCTGGCCTAGTGCGGGTTGGCGGACTTACATACCATAGAAATTCTTGTAAATCGCTAGGGTATGCAGGTTTCCTCACGATGTTTTCCTTCACCGTTTTAGTGCGTGGTGATTGACTATCAATACACACATGACTCCAAAAAGTCAGAGGTGTGCCCTGGGATTCGAACCCGCGACCACCGTGAACACAGGTAGGGCAGCCGCGTCTAGTCCGTTTACCAACAGGCCATCACGCACATATTTACAACTAAATTCATTCCACTATAGTCGTAACCTTACCGCGTTGGTGTGGGTATGTCGAGAGCTGCTCGCCGTTGGAACGTCGGTAAAACTTTGTACTAGAGGTGACATATGCACCTTAATAGAACTGAAAACTTTATTGCAGTTTCCATTTGGAGATTTGGGCTATTTCCGTCGGTCATTGTTTACTTTTGTAACAATATTTATTGGGAAAGGATTAGTTCTGGAGCGTTGCAATTTGTATTTTATTTTATAGTGTTCAAAGATAGAATTGTTATTTTGCGTCGGTTTATTGTAAAAGCTAAGTATGACCTCGATTTAAACGAGTTTAATAGGGTACTGTACTGAATTAGCCCATATTCATCCCACTGCAGGGCACGGGTCTCCTCTACAATCAAGAGAACGATTGAGAGTGTTTAGGCCATGTTGTCCACCATGCTGGCCTAGCGCGGAAAGTCAGCGAACACGTCAGTTGCTGGAACGCGAGGAACTTGGAGATGATAAGCCGTCACAGTTTCTTCGACGTCTACGAAACCTAGCTGGTGAGAATATGTCGGAATCTACTGTCCGTACACTTTGGCAAGGACGATTGCCAACGGTCTTACAGCCCATCCTAGCAACTGTTAAGGACCAACCGTTGGAGAAAGCTGCGGAAGTTGCAGATGCAGCTTTAGAATACTTGCCAATGCGTTCAGCTATTGCAGAGGCCGGAATTCGTCCTACTTCCACCAAACAAGAGGAATCGGTATCGGAAGATATGAAAAAGATGTACGTCAGTTTAAAGGACGAGATTGCTTTGCTACGTCGAGAAATCAACGATCCCACTTCACGTGTGCGAGTGCGAGATAGAAACAGATCACGATCTCGCTCACGTTCCAGAAGCCGCGGTCCATGTCCACGTGATTTGTGTTGGTATCACTGGCGGTTTGATACGAAGGCAACAAAATGTATTCCACCATGCAGCAAGGCTACGGGAAACGCTCCGGGCAGTCGTTAATGACGGCTACCGACTCCTGCCCTAAGAAATCACGCCGTTTATTCGTCTGTGACCGAGCCAGCAAAATCCAATTCCTGGTGGATACCGGAGCTGACATCTGCGTGTTTCCTCGTCATCGTATCCAAGGCCCGCATAAAAAGTCAAACTACGAGCTTTCTGCAGCCAACGGGACAGTGATCGCTACATATGGAATTGCTAATTTGACGTTGGACCTTGGCCTAAGACGAGATTTTACTTGGAGGTTCATAATAGCTGATGTCTCCAAGCCAATCTTAGGTGCTGATTTTTTGGCATATTATGGACTCCTACCAGATCTACAACGTAGACGTTTGATAGACTCTTTCACCCTGCTTACCTACAAAGCGGAGATAACAGAGTGTCAGGAACCAAGTATCAAAGTCATTAATGGCTCATCACCATACCATGAGCTTCTACAGGAGTTCCCAGATATTATTCGTCCGGATGGCGCACCCAAAACAGTAAGCCACAGCACAAGACATCACATCATTACGACTCCAGGCCCACCAGTTGCGCACAAACCCCGTCGTCTTGCTCCAGACAAGTTGGCCGCCGCTAAAAGGGAATTCGAGGCGATGTTGCGACTAGGATTGTGTCGGCCATCAAAAAGTCCATGGGCTTCTCCACTACACATGGTTCCCAAGAAAGGAGATGAGTGGAGACCATGTGGAGATTATCGGGCACTCAATAGTCGGACAGAACCCGATAAATACCCAGTACGTCACATCCAGGATTTTGCACAAGGACTGCACGGGAAGAACATTTCTCCACTCTTGACTTAGTAAGAGCATTCCATCAAATACCAGTCGCAGAGGAAGACATACCTAAGACAGCCATCATTACTCCATTCGGACTCTTTCACCACGCACTAAAACGGTGAAGGATAACATCGTGAGGAAACCTGCATACCATAGCGCTTTATAAGAATTTCTATGGTTTTTAAGTTCGCCAAACCCGCACTTGGCCAGCGTGGTGGACTCTATGGCCCTAACACTCTCAATCGTACTCTTGATTGTAGAGGAGGCTCGTGCCCTACAGTGGAAACGTATATGGGCTGATATCGATAAAAGACTCAGATAAAAAAGAGAAAAAAAATAACTACAAGATTTATTTCTTCTAAATTTAATTATAGTGTATAATCATTTTCATAAGCCTACTTTTTAATTTTGTAACTTGTAACTGTTTGTAATATTGTTAACATTGTATAAAAATTGTGTTGTCTTCATGCTTCATTAGTCAGAACGCTATTATCTCCTTTAATTGAGGGAGTACAATAAAATAAGACTGTCAGCATTATATTGTAATTAATCTTAAACTGTGTACATTCCGCGTTGGAGATCTATGGAATAAATAAAATTAACTAAGTAAATGAAACTCTCAGGTGATTGCTACAATCCATATTACTATTCCAAGATTTTCAAAACCGCTTAACATACACATAAACCAAAAATAAATAAATAAATAACACCCAATAGTCACATACATAGTCCTGACCCCACACTAAGAGATCGAGTCTTGTGTCGTGGGTATCAAGAACTACGTGAGATTTGTCGGTCTCACAAACACCCAGACCCGGAAGAAATATTTGTGTGCCGCACAAACATTTCTCTCGGTGCGGGGATCGAACCCGCGGCCTCTCGTTTCACAGGCGGCATCTAACCAACTGCGCCACGGAGGCTGTCAAAAGTAAAGAAAACAGCAAAATATAATATAAAATCCCCTAATGTACAAACAGTAAAACAGCAATGACTTATAGACATAATAACGTAAACATTTCAGTGAAAAATACACACGACTCCTGTTTTATTGTTGGTGAAACAACTTAAGAGAAGCTAAACGCAAACAGACAAAAGCTTCTAATTTATTAAAGGCATTAATTTCTTAGCGTAGTGTGGACAGTGTAATTATTTTGTTTAAGCATTTTGTAACGAGCTCGCCAAGTTGGCAACATGCTACTCTGTTGCTGTTCTTTATTTTTGTTACTCTGTTTGTATGGCTTTATGGATGTACGTAATTATTTTATTGGCTTTTAATATTTGATGTAACGAGTGATGCTGGGTTCGTAATTCAATTGAAAGATCGTATTTTTGTGTGCTTCGGATTTTTCCGAATAGTTCACTGTGGATTTCTTTGTTTTTGGTAGAATTTCATATTCATTCGTGAGCATTTTGAAACTAAATAAAAATAATCAGTTGATCAGGTCAATATTGTAGTTGCAAATCGAAAAAACTCTTAGAAAATATTCGATTTTTAATTATATCTATAGAAAAGATGAACAGACAAGAGTCTAGAAGACTAGAGCAATTTTTTTTCCCACAAATTTCAAGGAATTACATTAAAATAAACACACAAAAATACCCAGCACTTTCACTGATAAATTACAGATTAATATTGTATTTTGTACTTGGCTATTCACATAAAACGTATCAACCCAAAAAGCCATCAATCTACATGATAAGTGGACCGTACTGGCTTACGTGAGTAGTCCACATACGGAAGCTTTTAAGACGAGGAACACGTCTTAGTGCCGAATTGCCACCAGAATTGTGTGGCGGAGATACTTCGAGCTAGATATTTTGAGTGAGAAAGGCGTGTATTTGCACATTTTATTTTAACGGTTCATATAGTAGGTATACTTTAAATTTTTTATAAATTATAACATCTGGTGCTGTAATATAGTTTGAATGAAAGTAGATATCGCGGTATTGAAAAGAATAAAAATTTTAAAATATATTTAGATGATGATTCAGAGGGACATCTTGCTTTACCATGTTGACTTAATGCTGGATGGTAGGCTTGAAACTATATTTAAATATTCTGGTTTTCACACTACTGTACATTCTCTCTCTCCCTTCGGCCGTGGGAATTCTGAACATAGGCCTCCTCCATAAATATTCGCTATTGGCATCGGGATGCATCCTGCGATCCTTTTTATTTTATTCACCATTAGCAATTGATAAAAATATTAATACAACCTAATTTTAAAACACTAATAGATTGTGATCTTAGATGTGGCCACGCTTTAAATCTCCGATCCAATCACTTGACTCTTTTAAGGATAATTTAAAAGGTGTTTAACATTATAACCGTTTTACAATAAACGTGAACCTATCAAAAGTTCCACTCCGTTCTTCGCTTTTCTTTGTATAAGAATGTATAAGGCCGGGGACGGCGCGATAGGTGCGTTTGTACAGCGAGCAAACATTTGCCTCGAGTGTGGATTTTATAAGATCAAGTCTTGCATTCTATTCGGTTCGAATTTGCAAACAAGAATCTACTTTTGGTGAAATTGTCTTATCTACTTCAAATGCTGCTGTTTAGTACTTTGCTACAGATATTGTTTCTTTTTTCTATTATCTTTTTGTTCCCTTTGCTTCCATATCTATTGCTTAATCATTTCTTTCAAGCACTTGTTTAATACGCTATCGAGTATAAGTATAATAGATATCATATTTTTTATTATAAGAACAACATCTGATATTACTGATTAGGACATACTTACATAAACTAACGCTTTTTCCTAGAAGGGGTAGGCAGAGGTGTTTCTTCCCACGATGTGATAGAAGAGGAGCCAATCGCGATTTGGGGCGCAAATCCTAGCTCCGGGTTCATAATGAATAGAAAAATCTAGTATCTTCACTCGATCCGGCATTTGAACCCGAAACCTCAGTATTGTAATCGTACCTCAGTACAACTGCGCGACCGAGGCAGCCTTATTAATTATGAAACGAGTTTAATTTGATTTCCTGATAGTAAAGCACCTTTAATATGACAAAAGTTATGAGGTTGTAAAAAGCCAGAGGGATTTCTATTATCTACATTAATTATCAATACAAATTTAGATTTATGGTGCTTTAATTTAATAATTACGAAGTCGAGTTTTCTGACATCTAATCCTTTATTTAGGTATAGTAAGTGCTGTTGTTTTGATTCGTCATAAGCGAACTAAAACTCTCTAAAAAACATTACACTAAAACTTTTATATTCAAATCACGTAATTGGAGGCAACAGCCATAAAAAAACCGTAAATATTTCGGCAATATCTTGGTGTAAATCCATCTGATTCAGAGAAAAGATTTACTACGTCTAGTGTAGTTCGTAGCTTTAAGAAGAAATCGACTAGGAACCTAATCTGTTCCTACGTATTCATGCGGAATGATCTCTGGGGAAGACACACGTGTCAGGACTCCTTTTAGTAAGTGAAGACGTGTTAAATATTAAACCATCATGTTGGAACTTGTACGAAAAAAGTCCATTGGCTACGTATTGGCAAAATTTCGAATCGTCCTTGAATCAAATATTTATTCAGCCTTTATATGTGCTACTATCTCTTTATATGTATGAGACTTACACGCTGGCGCACTGAATGAACATTTTATTTAGTTTCTAATTATAATATAATTATTATATAAGCACACAACTACGTTAATATTATACCTTTTGACAAAGTTACTCCACAAAATACAGGCAAAAAGATCAAGGTCGCCTAAAATCGCTAACAGCCTTGGGTTATTATCTAGTATGATTGTTCCACAAACAATCAAGTCCCTTCATAAGCAATAGAGTAATATTATAGAAGTAGATAAGATGTACGTTTTGATTTCCTATTTCGATATTTAGGTATCTGAAATGAGCCATCTCTTCATCGTTTGCAGTAAAGTCTCTACAGAAATCCAATAAAGTCGCAATTTGGCTAATAAATACCTTCTACAAAACGAAGTCAATTTGCACCGAGTGAATCCAGCTAACCAAAAACGTCGGCCCATTTGGCGTCTCTTCATCGGAATGGCCCCTAGATGGCTCACCAAATTCGTGAAAAACGTACATCCGTCCAGTTTCTCACATACAAATGAGCGTGCGAATGGCAATCAGCCTCACTCGCCGAAGCGAACGAATGAACGAACGAATCTGTAACCCTCATTCGATACCCTTTGAAATATTGATGACTGATCGGCCCAAGGGAACTATTACTCGGAGCGGATCGCATCACGTTGTACCGGGAGGTTGAGGCTGACAATTTTAGAACTTTTTATTACCGCCCGTGTATCGAATTTTATAAATCTTTATGTCCAAGCGGTAAAGTTCAATTTCGCGTGAATTATTTAAAATGCGGATGAGTGAGCACTCGACCGGATTTTCAACAACGTGAAACAGCCTTCCTACCGTTTTATGAGCCGGGACAGATTGGAATAAATGCGTTGAAGTGCAATACAGGCTTCAATGCGGTATAAAGATGAATGGTTGTATAAAAATAAATATGCATGGGTTTTTAAAGCTGCAGTATATTAGTGTTACACATATAACTGATATTTTTTATTCATCAATGTGTATCTGGGTTTTATATCAGAGGATTTTTATTAAACTTTTTGGAAACAATATTTTTATTATTTATATTTTCAAAGGCTTGTAACTGAATGAAATTAATTTTGCTCTCACTATCGTAGAGTAACGGAGCTTAGCCCTGAATCCAGGAGTTAAAATGAAGGGATCCAGTACAAAATACTGAATTCCATTTTTTTTATCATTTTATATATCAATATAGTAGTCAAGAATGGCTAGTTAGTTCAACCTGTAGATAACTTATTCTTACAATAATTTAATTTTATAAAAATAAGGCGGGAGACATTGTTGTGTATCTTGAAAATATTTGAAATAACATGGAACTTATTTATTTATTTATTTTATTTTAAATCTTTATTGTACACATGAAAAAAATACAACATACAGAAACAAAAAAATATAAAAAGTACAAATGGCGGTCTTATCGCTTAAAGCAATGTCTTACAGACAACCATGGGATGGATTTAAAAGAAGAAAAAAGAGAGGGCAGTGTAAAATAAATAATTAAAAGTGAGGAAACTAGACTATCATCATCATAAAAGCATGGAAAATTAAAAAATTAACTCAAACCACGGAATAAGATATGAGAAGCAATAGTCCAGCAATAATACCAAAAACTAAATGGCGAAAATTATTTTATATTAAATTATTAAATAGGCAAGCGCGGGACTCATGCTTTGGCCGAGATAATTCTGGTGAGAAAGAAAAAAATTAAATACATAATATAAAGTAATAAGATACATAATAGTACGGAGTGGTCTGTTGCTAATGGACCAGACACGGCTGCCATCATGTTCACGGTGGTTGCAGGTTCAAATCTAAGGGCATCTCTCTTACTTTTCCGAATCATGTGTCTATTGAAAGTCAATCACCGCGTACTACAACAGTGAAGGAAAACATCGTAAGGAAACCTGCATACCATAGCGATTTGTAAAATTTCTATGGTGTTTAAAGTCCGCCAACCCTCACTAGGCCAGCGTGGTGGACTATACGACCTAACCACTCTCAATCGAATTCTCGATTGTAGGTAGGCCCGCAGTGGGACGCGTATGGGCTGAAACAGTAACCACATTAACATAATATAAAGATCAATAAAAGACTACAACTTAAATCAACAATGTTCTATCTAACAAAAAGGTGATTACTACACAGCGCATTCTCTGAATCGATGTTAAATTCACCATTAATATAAAAGGCAAATTCGAACTCTGCCAAGGTACGGTCAAAATTTTAAGTTCACCGAAACACTTGTAGTGTGCTTCATAAAATTGGCTCGGTTTAATTGGCAGCAGGCCAGCGCTCGGGGCGTCGGTTCTCAAATTTATTTATGACGAATTTCTAGTTTTGTACAAATTGGAAGGGTCTGGCGAGGTGTTATTCTCGACTTTATGTAAGTAGTTGGTGTAATTTTAAACCTTTCCGGAGTTTGTAGGAAGACGCTTGTGGATTTTATTTTAGGCTGTAAGTTAGGGTCTTATTTTAATTCAAATAGAAGGTGCTGCCTCGAATTAGACTACATTTATCAAAGTCAATAAGTATTTTACAAAATTGTGCGTGTCATTAATATTACAAGCTTTTTTTAACATATTTTAGGTAGTAACGTAGCTAGCAACTATGTTGGTTTTATACAGGTTAATAGCATTACCCTATTGGAAATTGACCGAGCCAAGGACGACAGCAAAAAGTAAAATCAATTTTTGCACCCTCTAAGGCTAGTTATCAAATCATTAGACATAAATAAAGGAGCAACGGAAGCACTACTTGTCATACACCTTGGGGATACGGGCTTGAGTGTATGTAAACTGCCTTAGCAGAAACAAGATCATATCTACATATCTAATATCAGAAGCGAAGCCATCGAGAAGCTAACTCCAACTTCGCATTTCACTGACACAGTGTTTCGTGTTTGTTATTTCGTTTAACTAAACTCGGCACACTGCAAGTTTTAACCGTTGTTGGGCCGAAGTTGGAATGCATGCGCGATAACGACGTAATTATGCATGAGGTTGCTGGAATACAGAGATTGCATCGGCTGTAATCTAAATATGCATTGCCGAGCTATGTGGTACGTAGTTGGCTTGATGAAATTTTCGGACAATTGACATTGATATGTAGATGGAGAAGGTAGAAGGCATTTACAGTAGCTGTCTTTGATGAAATAAACGAAAATTTTGTAGCTGTTGTATTAGATTAGAAAAACATTCGTAACCTAAAAACCTTGAGTGGCGACTTGAATTCCACTGTCAAGAATACTAATTTGTGTGAGATTTTAAATTTTAAGAATGTTGTGTGAATTGCCTAACACTAGAAATAATTAAGGCTTTGCCATAGAATTGGTCTGTATCACGAAAACAGTTAACCAAACTGCAGTCGGTATTACAAATTGAAACATGCAATGACGAGGTTTCTCCTAATTACGAAAAAATGACCACTTTTATAATAAAACAGGAAAGCAACATATGCTCTTGATTGTAAATATGTTCCAGTTAAGAAACGAGAGACGTCTCATCTCTCAACTTGAATTGCAATTACAAAACTGACTTAGCCAATGTACTTTCCTGGAAACAAGTTTACTTCAAAGAATCGGATCCTTAGAACTAAGACTAGATTAAGAAATTCATAATTAAATACAGTAAATCTTGTACGTGTCCTTAATTTTATGCGAAATGTGAAGGTTGTGACTTACGAACTCACAAACGTAAAACGACTTCAGTGCACGCCGTGTTCATAGAATTGAATCTGAAAGCCATAAGAGCATCATAAATATCTTTAAAGTACATAATTAAAATTGCCTCACCGAAATATGTTTGAATTCACAATCGCATTAATTTTAATTTATAGATCGATAAAAATGAATAGTTTTACAGTAAGGATCAACCATGTTGACGGTTATCCTGTCATTGGTATTATTCTCGTTCTAATCCCGAAATCCCAAATAACTTTTTATTTGATTAGATCCCATTATTGCTAATGATTATCCGCGTAGGGTGAAGTGAAATTCTTAGTACTGATTATCGTCGAAAGCATGCTTTCAAAGATAACTTAAATTTAATGTAAATATAATATTACCAAACTCCATACTTACACATACCGGTACTGATATTAAATTTGATTGTCAATGTACCACTCATGCGGGTGATACCAATTAGATGTGTGGAAACCGCTTCGGATATTCCGATAGAGTCGAATTAATGTATGTACAGCAAATATGCTTACTGACAGCGTTGCTAGTCGGTTATCGATTTAATGGAGTACTGTGACTGTTTCTAATCGAATAATGGCTGTTGAGTTGAGGGTGAAGTGACTTGGTAAATCAGTAAAGGACTTGCTTAACACTCGAACCTGCGTAGGTAGCGATAAATATGAAACACCTGACACACTAACGAGATGTGGAGTCGATATTTCGTATCTGGATATTCAGCTGCATTATAGATGAAGCAATTGCGGCTTCGGATCATCATTTAGTTGGTAGATGTGGTTTTGCATTGCACTTAACCTTTAGTATTTTATCAGACTAGTGTGGCGTGATGTTGATATTTAAATATCATTTTTTATAGATGGTTTGAAGTATCATCACTGATATTTTTATAAATCTATACAAATACACAATGCTATTTTAATCCTCGACTTATGTTGTCAAATTATTATCATAATTTGACAACATAAGTCGAGGATATTCCGATATATATCTATACCTATGGTTTTTCTGTTCCATAATAACATCTAAAAATAGCACGTTTCCACCTCGAGAATGAGTTGAGAATGAGAGATGAGTCTCTCATTTTATTATCGAAAAAATAGGATGCGAACAATAGGTCTAATGTGTTTTGGTTCTTCATTCTTATTTTTTTGCGAATTACATATTAGTTAAGTACCTTCTGAAAGGTCAATTTGAAGATCCTTTGGGGAGGCCTATGTTCAGCAGTGGACTTTCTGTGGCTGACATGATGATGAATTTATATATTTTATTTTATTTCATTCAAAAAACAAACAGTTCCTTATCTAGGTAATAATATACAATATTTAAATTACAATTAACAATTTACATGTTTTCACATTTATAAAGCTTATTACTATGATGATGATGATATGCACCTTAACAATCAGTCTAGTTTACATACTCAACAGTATCATCACTAATCTCCCACAGAAGCATGTACAAACAAAAATAAACGATAAAACTGTGGTTACAGTCTTAGCAGCGAAGTTGAAATATTTAGTACCCATACCAATGCTATAATGATTGTGTGCACGAGATATCAAAAATAGACAAAATACCACCGTCTTAATCGATGCATTAGAGTAAGGTGATCGATTGAAACAAAGTTAATCGATTCAAAATGAAATGAGCGAAGTTGAGACAAAAAGTATTCGTTCGATCTCACCGTCCATTAATTCTGCTTGGATATCTGTGAGTAAAATGTTCGAATTAGTAAGAACTATGGCAACGTTAGCTTCGAGATTGGCTCTTGTTAGCGAAGGATAGAATAATTTATTAATATCTCTACACGCGTACAAATTTATGCATGTAATTGTAATTACTTCGAAGACATAGTACTTCATTAATATAACTGCAAATGTGTTGCTAATAGCTTAAATCTAATCTACTAGTTCATCTGATGGATTTGAATTCTAGGTGAAAGGGGAATATTCCAAGTGCATTAGAACCTAAATAGTCTTAGCTATCTATATCATTTCATACTTCTAACTGCTGGGCACCAGCCTCCTCTAAAATTGAGAAAACGATTGAGAGGGCGTTAGCCCGTAAAGTCCACCACGCTGGCCTAGTGCGGGTTTACGAACTTTACATAACATAGAAATTTATAAAAATTGGTTTGCAGGATTCCACTTTTCTTACAATGTTTTCTTGATAATCATTCAAAGGTTTAATTTTAGGTAGTTAGTGTACAACACCGAAATATCCATGAAGACGTAATCTGCAAATATAGATTAATCTATAATTCCCTAATATAACAAACTCCATTTAAAAGAATATCTATATATTTAGTTATGTATTATGTATTACATAGATCCAACAGTCACATACTAGTCATGACCCCACACTAAGATCGGGTCTTGTATTGTGGGGATCAGAAACTACGAGAGACTTTTCGGTCTCACAAACACCCAGACTCAGAACAAATGCTTGCGGTACACACAAAAATTTGTCACATATCTAACCAACGGCGTCTAACCAACTGCGGCATGGAGGCTATTAGGTCTATATCTCTATTAAACTACTTACCAACAATGAAAAATGAGAAACCTGTCACGAAATATCAATAGTTTCAAAGATCATTTGAGTGTGCGAGACGTTTTCAGCCCTAACAAAAACTCTTAAAACAAACCATTTATCATCTTCAAAACTTTGAAACTAACCGATGAAGTCAGGTGTAAGTTCACACTGCAATAATTATTCTTCATTACCCGAAATCTCATTGCGAGGTAGATATTTTTTGTTTCTGTTACCCAGTGATAAATAAACGAGTAAGGCGGCAAGATGAATGGCCCGTGCGAAAATTATCTCGCTCGGACTTACGTGTTGAGTAATGAAAGTGTGAACTGTACTCGTCATACACGCTCTTAGATACAGACTGTTCAACGGACTGAAATGGTATGGTAAATGCATTTGTTATTAGTTCAGTTACTTTTTTTCGTTGTATAATCCGGTTTTTATGTTGGTCGGTGTCAGGATGTGTCTTTTTGCTCAAATTGCTTTATCTTTATTCCACGTCTTCAGTTATAAAATTATTGACAGAACTTGTTTGACAATCTCCGTGGTACAGTTGGATAGATGCCGGCTATAAAATGATAGGTTCGATCCCAGCACCGAAACTAAAATATAATATTTGTTAACCACATTGTTTCTGGATGGGTGTTTGCGAGATCAAGAAGTCTTTCGTAGTTTCTGATACCCACGACACAAGATTCGATCTTAGGGTAGCGTCAGGATTATATAGGGCATATCAAGACTGCTACCGAAAACGAAGCCGGGTGGTAGTTTTAATGACTACTAACACAAAACGACTAAAATTTTCGCAAAGAAACGCGACAATAACTTTTTATGATTTTTTAAGTATCGTCATTTTTGGGTGGTAAATCCATAGTTTTTGCTAAAATAATAATTTAAACTCTTTTATACCTTAGATTATTTATAAATAAAAGGGTATACACTATTATTTTAGGGAAAAATGTATTTACCACCCAAATATGGTCACAGGAAAAAAATAACAAAAAAAAAATGTCGCTTTTTTTTGCAACTTTTTCTGTTGCATTGTGTCTGAAGTCGTTTAAACTACCACCCGGCTTCGTTTTCGGTAGCAGTCTTGATATACCCTGTATATGGAACTGTTGGACGTATTTTTTTATTTTTGGTGAACCTAGAAGTCTTGGCCCTGCTATGTGCATGTGTTCAATATATACTTTAAATATATGTAATTAAATTACCCTATATGCTTTGGTAAAAATCTCATCTTTTTCTACCTTATTCATTATAGTATAGGATCCCGCCATACATCGACCTTCACCGAGATGTTTATTTGATGAAACCTATTTTATATGCAATGTAATATGTCAATAAATATATTGTATATGGGTTGCCTTGCAAATTTCAGTCCAGAATACGATTAATTAATTACTTAAAAAAAAAATTTTTACACATTTCACCTGTTTGATTATTATTAAACAAAGTCTATACCAATCGAAAGTATGAAGCCCATAGAATATGTAAACGTTAGGTTGCCTATTTTTTTCCGGTCACAACCCTCAGGTTGCCAGGTATAAACAGGTAAATCGCTACTAGCATTTTGCACCGATCTGATTATTGAATGAAAATTAAATGAAATTAAGATCATTTTATTACGAACACGGTGGTATAGGGTTGCCTGCGAAAAATCAGTCCCGAATTGCGGTTGTCGAATTTAGAAAAGTGAAATATTGCTCCGAGTGACCATCCCATGCGATAGAAGAGGACACAGCATAGAAGCTGTTCGAAGTCCGCTCATAAAGAAAGAGGGTGCGCATGCTATTTATTCTTGAGAATGAAAAGGACAGCGATAGACTCGTATATGCTGTGTTTTGGAGTAGTTTATTAGTAAAATAGAGGAAAAGTTATTTAATTTTGGTTAATCAATTAATTATTTATGTGTGTATATATTTTATGTGACACCAAAGTATATACTGCCTCGGTGGCGTAGTTGTACTAAGGTACGGTAACAAAGCTGAGGTCTCGGGTTCGAATCCCGGGTTGGGCAAAGTGATATTGGATTTTTCTATTCATTATCAGCCCAGAGTCAGGAATTTGTGCCCGATATGGCGATAGGCTCGCCACCTATCACATCGTGGGACGGAACATACAAGGCGAAATGTGGGTGTCCTGGCACCTCTGCCTACCCCTTCTGGGAAAAAGGCGTGAGTTTATGTATGTATGTACTAAAGTATATATACATTTTTAGCAAAAAAGAAGGTTATATTATTACATATATAATACTAATCTTGCAAATTGTATCTTTATTATTAGAAGACAAAATAAAAAACAACAATTAAAAAATACTTCTGTTTATTGTAAAAAATTGTAAAAACAAAAAAAAAAATTAGTCAGATTCCGAGTCATTTCTTTTGTATTATTGTTACCAAATGGTCGTTTTCCCAATAATCAACCAGAAACCGCACCAGAGCCAACAGCTTTTAAAAATGTCATCATTAAAATTAATTAAATCAACATCCGAAAAAACACTTTTTCGCCATTTTTTTAACAATAAATAGTAGCACGTTTTTTCAATTGCAACTATAACCACAATCTACTCCAAAATGATGCACAGCATATACGAGTCTATCGCTGTCCTTTTCATTCTCAACAATAAATAGCATGCGCACCCTCTTTCTTTAAATGGGCGGACTTCGAACAGCTTCTATGCTGTGTCCTTTTCTATCGCATGGGATGGTCACTCGGAGCAATATTTCACTTTTCTAAATTCGACAACCGCAATTCGGGACTGATTTTTCGCAGGCAACCCTATACCACCGTGTTCGTAATAAAATGATCTTTATTTTAATTTAATTTTCATTCAATAATCAGATCGGTGCAAAATGCTAGTAGCGATTTACCTGTTTATACCTGGCAACCTGAGGGTTGTGACCGGAAAAAAATAGGCAACCTAACGTTTACATATTCTATGGGCTTCATATTTTCGATTGGTATAGAATTTGTTTAATAATCAAACAGGTGAAATGTTTAAATTTTTTTTTTTTTTAATTTTTAATTAATCGTATTCTGGACTGAAATTTGCTAGGCAACCCCTATACAATATATTTATTGACATATTAAATTGAATATAAAATACGTTTCATCAAATAAACATCTCGGTGAAGGTCGATGTATGGCGGGATCTTAGACTATTATAGTTTGAGATGTCCGCGGTATGAAAAAGCACGTTCAAATTCTAATAAATTATAATATTAACCCGAATAACACAGATACTAGAATCTAAACTACAACTGGATGGAACTAAACACAACTTTAAATTAAAATATTCTCAAGAATTTATCACCATCAGAAAACAATTAGGGTAAGGATGATTAACAATGTAGCGAATGCAAAGTTACATTACTCATTGTCCACCGATTTGTTTGTAAAATAATTTAAAATTGTAATCAATATTTATTTACCCACATTTTATTTATACTAAAGCAAATAAAATACAATTTGTAAAGTACAAAAAACCGTCCGTTCACATCACGTACATCAATAAACACCTACTCGTACACGCAAAATATCCGCTTTTTTTCCACATTTCGCGACAGAAGCACAAAAAAGCCGCGCGAAATAAATTAGCATGTTGCATCAAAAACAACCTCTAACACGGCCATTCGCAGTCGCCAATCAATCCATATTTTTGCAATATTCATCGGTAAAAATTAAACAGCGTTCGGAAACCTCATTGGAAAAAGAGGCGTATAATAGATGCTCTGCGGGGATTTCACAATAAATTGCGTTCGTTCTACGAGGGTAATTGGCAGGTGACCAGTGTGATTATTCAATCGGTCCGTTGATGAATTTAAGCTGCGAGGGCCGGCATTTGCGTGCCCCGTGCGGCGCACGTAACGTGAACGTTCTGCTTTTGTTGCTTTGTGATTGGCTATTTTTGGAAATTCCGGTGTAATGTTGCACCGCTCGGAGCAGTGGGTAGAATGCAATTTCGTACTGCATTGGTGTGAGTTTCTATATTGTATAGTAAATAACTAAATGTATCAATAAAAATCTATATACATTTAAGAATATTCTTAGGTAGGTAAAATGAGTTTTAAGCTCACTGTTGTTTTTTAATAATCATAGCAACTGTGGTCCAAAGAAAGATATTCAACTTAGGCCCCATAATACTAAAGGGAACCCAAGCCTTATTCATAAAACAAGAAGATGATCTCTTCATGTCTTTTAAGTGCAAGACCTAAATGCGACAATAAACGTGTAGTAATAAACTTATATTTATATTTAACTAGTGGCCCGGCCCGGCTTCGCCTGGGTGCAAATACAGATTCCAGTCAACAGCCGTTGTCTAAACTGCTTATCCAATCCCATCCTGTACCTATTCTTCTGTCCCATTTTATCCACCTTATATTCTATTCTATCCCATCTCTCCAGATTTAAATCATTGTTTTGCTACGGGAGATAACAACACTGTTACTACTCCGACGACATTCATTGAAATCAATTTAAAGATACCATAGCTGACCCGACCACGCTTCGCTATGGTTTAGTTATTATATTATTAGCGACTACTTTCAAATTTTATTAAAAAAAATTACCGTGACACAACAAAAATGTTTATTAAATGATTGATTTTATTATAATTTGCCTTATACTATCTAGATCTTGACCAAATATAATTACTATATAACATAAATTTAAATAACTTATTACACAAATTACACAAATTGATAATAATTATGAAATAAGTAGTGAACGCTGCGCGTGCCGAATGAAAAGTGAAGCTCCGTCACAAATGCACAACCCCTCTTGGATTCGTTGATGACGTATTCAATGGTCGGGTGATCACGTGATGCGCTGGCTACGCCCTCTTTTCTTAACTTGATGCTAATACGGCCTCTCCTGACGCGTGGACGTCCACGTCCACCTCGGTATTGGAGCTATGAGCAACTTCTCCCATTGGTGAAGGTTGAGTTTGATGTTCTTCATTGGATGAATCAGGACTGCCCTCGTCACTAGCTGGATATAAAAATTGAAGTTTTTATTAAATTGTCAGTTTATAGTTCAGCCATGCAAACTATGTTGATGTTACTAACTAGCTAGTGTGGCATGCCAATGTGTGTACATGTTTTGTGTCCGTTGTTAAGCTAAGTTAGCAATGTAAACAAAACGACATGGTCAAGTTATCATGTCGATGTGTGTAGTGACAGAGTACAGTAAAGTTGGTATGGCCAAGTTATCATACCAACTAAGCCCGTACATGACACAGTTAGCATGTCGGCTATAAGATTGACATGTCCATGTTATCATGTCAACTAGTGGCACGACATGACCCAGTTAACATGTCGGCTTCATATGTGACATGGCCAAGTTATCATGTCAACTAGTGGCACGACATGACCCAGTTAACATGTCGGCTTCATATGTGACATGGCCAAGTTATCATGTCAACCCTACAAAGCATATGTAGGCCAAAAATATCAGTATTACTAACTGTTAAAGAATGCCGCACATGATTCAGGAGTCCATTCTCCACGCCATGCCACCATATATTCGGCGGCAGCTCGCGTGATTTTACCAAAGGAGCCTCCAAGCAGTCGCAACTCGTAACGATCATGTGGCAATACTTTCAATACGCGGTAAGGGCCACGCATTCCCGAGTCTAGTTTTCCACTACTCTGCGCTGCCTTCGCGACGAACACTAGGTCGTTTACTTTAAAACATCTAGTAACCTTGCGTTGTTTGTTGACATAGGCATCCTGATATCTTCTGTTCTGCTCGAGTCGTTCGGAAGCCATCTGGCGACGTATTTCCCGCATGGCCTCGCGATTTGAATTAGTGTTGTCGAGAGCAACGTCTCGTATGAGAGACCTTATTACAGGCGTTGCGCCTTCAATACCGATGAGCAGTTGCATGGGAGAATTATGTGTAGTCTTGTGCGTCGTACAGTTAAGCACTAGTTGAATTCTCCAGAGAGAATCAGACCACTTATTGCCCTTACTATCAGCTTCAACCCTGATCATATTAAGAACAGTGCGGCAATAGCGTTCCGCCTGACCGTTTTCTGCGTGCATTTCCGGGGTGATGTAATGAACCTGACTACCCACGTCATTTGTCCAATTTCGAAAACGTGTACTTTCGAACATCCGACCGCGATCACAAACGATAAGCTTAGGGGTTCCAAACAATGAGATAGCGTTAGTCATAACTCGAATTAATTCATCAGAATCTTGACGTTTAATCGCATAGAGTAGGCAAAACTTTGAATAAGCGTCGACAATAATAAGAATGAATTTAAAACCATTAGATTCAGGTAAGACGCCTAACACATCTATATGTATTGTGCTGAACGGGGTATCCGGTTTGACCCATGACGATATTGGTTGATGAGAGGCCCTAGGTACTCTCTTTGCAGAAATACAGATGAGACAGTGCCCAATGTATTTTCTCACAAAAGTCCTTAATCCCGGAAACCAGAAATGATTTAATATAAGGTCGACAGTTTTGTCAACACCAATATGATCATGTTGATCATGAAAAATGCGCAACAAGCTTAATCTATGCCCCTTCGGAATATAGCAAAGCAATTTAGGGTCCTGACCGACGGGCGTATATTTATAAAATAAAAGATCGTTGCGAACTACGTAACGTGATTGATCTAATTCGTTGTTTCCGAGTTTATCAATTAGAGTACGAGTCTCATCATCGGCAGATTGCGCAATTTCAGCCCAAGTTTTTGGCTTCGTGATAGTTCGCACGTCTACAGGGTTTCTACTCAAATAGTCAGCGTGGGCCATTTGAGACCCCTTTCGGTATTCAATTACGAAATTATAGTCTTGCATATAAATCCACCAACGCGCGACACGGGGAAGTAAGTCTTTTTTTCGTTCCGTTAATTTTAACGCATTACAATCTGTTACTATTTTAAACCTTATGCCTAGTAAATATTGTCTGAAGTGACACAATGCTTTAACTACTGCGAGTGTCTCGAGTTCGTAAGAGTGATAACGAGCTTCCGCACCTTGCGTTGTTTTGCTAAAATACGCGACTACGCGACGTTTCTTATTTACGTGTTCTTGGATTAACACGGCACCATAACCGATGGAGCTAGCATCCGTGTGGAGTTCGGTTGGCAAGTTTTGATCAAATATGGCTAATACTGGCTCGTTTGTCATACACTCTATCAAATATCTGCGAGCAGACTCTTGTTCCTCACTCCACACGAATGGTACCCCAGCACGAGTCAATCTAGCAATAGGTGCAGTTTTGGAAGCGTACCCGGCAATGTAACGGCGAAAGTAACCAGCTAGTCCTAACAACTGTCTGACTTGTTTTACATTTGTAGGTACAGGTGAGTTCACTAGGGCCTGCACTTTTCTGTCGCTCGGTCTAACCTGACCTTGACTTATTTTACGACCAAGATATTCGACCTCTGTAGACACAAACGTGCTTTTCTTTAAATTGATCGAAAAACCCGCGCACGTCAAAGTTTTCATCACCTCTCGCAAGTCTGTCAAGGCCTCATCTACGGAATTTGACAATATACAAACGTCGTCTACGTAAACTAACACTTTGCCTGAATTTATAAATGTTTGCAAAGTTTTCGAAATTATTCGTTGGTATACTATAGGTGCGTTTGTGAGTCCGTAGGGCATTTTAAGATACTCGAAATGCCCCTCAGGCGTCACAAATCCGGTTTTTGGTATGGAATCGTCATCAATTTTTATCTGGTGGAATCCAGTAGCCATGTCAATACAACTAAAATATCTGTGTTTGCCTAAGCGGTCAATATGATCCTCTATGAGAGGTAACGGATAACGATCTCGCACTGTAATGGCGTTTAACGCACGGTAATCCACACACATGCGATCGGAGCCATCCTTTTTCTTGACAAGAATGACAGGGCTTGCGTAAGGAGATTCTGATTCGCGGATGATTTTATTTTTCAATAGGTCTTGAACAATCCCTCGCACCCTGATCTTTTCGTCAAGAGAAAGTTTGTACGGACGGTAGTGAATCGGCACATCACTAGTTAATTCTATATGCATGGTGCCTGTACTAACGGTTGACGCGGCGGTGCCGATTATGAAATAATCTTTGAACTCCGCGATTATTGAGGACAACTTTGTTCGCTGGCCACCCTGAAGTGGTGACTCAATGAGGGTTTGTTGGTCCAACTGAATCTGTAATACCTTACTAGCACGGACTGATTCGTCGACGCGCGTTAGGCGTTGCTGTTTGTTCGTTCGTATATATGCTACACCCTCGCGGTTTAATACGTCTGTTCCTATGATCACGGGTACATTCATACACGACTCGGAAACTACAAGAAAGTCTATTTCCAAAGAAATTTCATTAAATTCAATTACCAAAGTGACGTAGCTGGTACATTCTACGTTTTGACTACCTATGCCCCGTAATAATTGATAGGTTGGTATTTGGCAACAATTAAAATGTTTTAGAAGTGCTGCGGATATTAGAGAAACGCGCGATCCACTGTCAATTAAAACGTCGGTAGGTACGTTTTGAATTACTGCGGTCACAATATCATTATCAGTCAATTTACCCTCTAATTCGCGACAAAAATTAACTTTTTGTTTACGTGCTTCTAAACGTTGCTTTGAGAAACAAACGCTCGCATCATGACCAATTTTCTTACAAAAGGAGCATGTCTCAACCGTCCTCTGTGCAATAGAGTTGTTAATATTTTTGTTGTTTAGAGAGTCAGATTTATTACGTTTAGGACATGATCCTTGTGTATGACCTATTTCATTACAACAAAAACATTTCACTGATTTCAACCCGTTATGAAATGGTCGTTTCCGCGTATTTCTTTCAATACTATTATGATTACGAACATTACGCACAGAATCATTGGAGGTGCTGGGTTTCACGTAAACAGAAAAGAACTCTACTAAATCCTTAGGTAATAATTTGAATTTGTTGCTGTTGCACGGATTTGTGGGTCAGTTATTCCACGTATGATTATTGCGACTATTAGTTCGTCACTTAAACCTTTTACAATATTTAACCGCAATAGCGAGCGTCTTGCATAATCAGCATACGTGGGATAGCGATCAGAATTCGTGCACATGACATTAAACAAAATACCCGCGATATCGACTCTTCGAGAACACAAAGGCTTGAATTCAATTTTAAAATTTGACCAACTGCGGTCGTGAGTCACCCAATCTTGCAACCAAGATTTGGCGTCTCCCGTAAGACAGTTAGCAATTCTAGATAAGCATTCGTTATCGTCCCATCCATTTATTTCACGAGCTCTTTCAACTTCGTCGCACCAAGAATCGATATCATTCACACTGGGGTCAAAATTAGAAATATAAAAATGGTTAGATCTTACTTTACTCAATGCACTCAACGCTCCGATGATTCTGTCTGTAGTGTCAAGGCTCGATGCTGTGGCCCCAGTAACACTCGTACTAGCACGAGATTCCGACGGCGCAGGTGGCGTCGGCGGCGTGGCAGTACTCCGAACTATCGCGGCGCCGGCACCCACCTCGTCCGCGGCAAGATCCGTACCACGTGCAGCGTTCACACTAGTTGAGTTTTCTAGAGCGGTTAAACGTGCGAGGATCATCCCGAGAGTATCTCGGAAATCCACCGCATCTTCGCTTCTATTTGCCCTGCTCCTAGTTGTGCGTCTTTCAGCCATACTAAATTGTACTATGTAATAATTGTTTCGTCAGGAAATATCAAAGCTGGACAGAGCTATGGAGCCCTATCCCACTTCTGATATTAGCGACTACTTTCAAATTTTATTAAAAAAAATTACCGTGACACAACAAAAATGTTTATTAAATGATTGATTTTATTATAATTTGCCTTATACTATCTAGATCTTAACCAAATATAATTACTATATAACATAAATTTAAATAACTTATTACACAAATTACACAAATTGATAATAATTATGAAATAAGTAGTGAACGCTGCGCGTGCCGAATGAAAAGTGAAGCTCCGTCACAAATGCACAACCCCTCTTGGATTCGTTGATGACGTATTCAATGGTCGGGTGATCACGTGATGCGCTGGCTACGCCCTCTTTTCTTAACTTGATGCTAATAATATGATTAATATTATATTCAATTATTTAGCATAGCAAAAAAGCCCGACCCACCTTTGCCTGGATACAGATATTTTTTTATTTTACTTCACACCAAATACATGTTATTTTTCGTATAAGCTCTTGTATACCTTAACATGACGTAGCTATCCTACTGTCCTGCTCAATTCCATCCCATCCCGTCTATTCAGTCGCTTCCCGATACGTCCTTTCTCTTCATTGTCCATCCCATCCCATTACTTTTTGTTAGTAATAAAGAGATGAAATATTAATTTTCATAGAAATAACTTCAGTGGTTTCGATTTTCTTCGACATAACATTTCATATGTATAATATTTCTATCAGTGAATTATAGCGAAGGAAAAGCCACTGTAAAAATTCGTGATAAAAGTAAACATAATAACACATAACACACACACAAACATACACTATTAGCACTTTCTCACACTGAAACTCACAATTAATGTAATAACAATTATATTTAACTGGTTTCTCAAGAAACCAGTCAACGCAGGCAACGCCTTATTTGAGAACCCCTGCAATATTCTCCATATGTAAAATTGTTATTTTAATAAAGATTTTTCATTTTCAAGTGACATTATATCTTGAAAAGAATTAAATATTCTTACGTGTGAATATTATTTATTTCTTTGTCTATTAATTTCTAAACGCATGCATAAATATTTGACAACCAATTTAAATGTCAATCACTTTTTATTAACGTCATTAATATACATCTTTAAAACCTAAAATACGCCATTAATCGAATATTATGGATATATGTTGTCGATTCGAAACCTTTATTTAAATACGTTATTTCATTTGAGGGAAGAGTTTACCGTATCGACGGGATGAACATTAAATGTTTGACAGTTACGAACCCATGAACATTTTGTATGAGAAAATGTTAATGAGCTAATAGAAACTCGGGAAACCGGGAACGTGATAAAAAGTATCCTATGTCCTTCTCCTGGTTCTAAGCTACCTCCCCACCAATTTTCAGCCAAGTCAGTTCAGCCGTTCTTGAGTTATAAGTGGAGTAACTAACACGACTTTCTTTTATATATATAGATTTCATAACCAATAAAACCATTTTCTCCTTAGATCTTAAGATTAATAACAGGACAATTGAGAGCCGCCATCTAAATTTCCAATATCAGCATCCTCAAAGAGTGCACAGAAATGAAATTATTCAATCTAACAGAAAAAACTTTTCATTCACTGCTCTTGAAAGAGCATCGCAATCAAAAGGCGCCCCTTTTCTATTTAAATTAAGCTTATTTTCATAGGCTAAATGTCTTTTCGCTATATTCATAGCTTTCTTTGAAGATTTCTCTAAGGACCAGATAGAATTTTGATTAAAATATCTGTGGATTTTTATATGATTTAGATAACTAGTCACAGATTTCTCTATGTCATTTTATAATACCTACTAATAGTTAAAATTCACCCCATCAAAAACATCCTGTAAAAAAATTCCAAGTCTCGCAGCTCAGGTTTTCTACCGCAAAAAGTTGTGAGATGTATATAGTAATTAATTGTATTTATTTGCAACACTTTTCCTTTCTAAGCAAGTTCTATCCTTTACACTTTAGACTGCCCTTTATTTATCCTATTTTTAAATCCATCCCATGGTTGTCTGTAAGACATTGCCTTTCGGCGATAAGACCGCCAATTGTACTTTTTATATTTGTGTTTTCTGTTTGTATTTGTTTTCCTTTTGTGTGCAATAAAGTATAAATAAATAATACCAAGTCGATTAATTTATTTAGTCCTTGTTTAAGGGACCTTCTGTATAAAGTTATTACGTAAGTTATTATCTATTTATTTTAAGCACTTTGTACGCAGATGTAGTACAGGCGGACTTAATGCCCAAGGGCATTCCCTACCAGCCAACCTTAAGGTAGTGCAGAGAGACGGAAGCAGGTGCTTATTAATCAAATTAACAATAAGCGAAAAGAGAAAATATATGAAATATAAATAACAATGTTATAAATTAAGTATATATAATAATAAATTAAATTTATTCAGTTTGTGACATTAATGTTAATAATAAATTATGGTATTTTTTATTTTTTTATTTCATTGTAATAATTTTCGAGATAATTTTTTTGTATTTGTTTTTTTTTCTTCGTTGTAACATTTATTATTTTTCTATTTTTTGTTATAATTTTATTTTTACTTTGTTTCTGTTAATAATTGAATATTGCTGACTTTAATTGAATAGGATCGTTTATGACATATGAATTTAATTACTTTAAATAGTTCATAATATTGTAACGTAGATTTTCGTTTTTGTTTTTAAATAGTTATCACCTGTTAGTTTTTTTTAGGTAAGGGTCAATATTATATTATATTATTAATATTATTCAATATGAGTGCATCACCAAAGTCTACTTGCCCTCATTGCCCTAGTCCCTCGCGTCATTTCTCGTGCCACGGCCTCAGAATCCACATCGGCCGTAAGCATAAAGACATTGCTCAGGCAGCCAGATTTGGTACTGTATCAGCCCATATACGTCCCACTGCAGGGCACGGGCCTCCTCTACAATCAACTACCGATTGAGAGTGGTTAGGCCTTATAGTCCACCACGCTGGCCTAGTGCGGGTTGGTGGACTTACATACCATAGAATTTTTAGAAATCGCTATGGTATGCAGGTTTCCTCACGATGTTTTCCTTCACCGTTTTAGTGCGTGGTGATTGACTATCAATACACACATGAAATGATGGTAAACGGACTAGACGCGACTGCCAACATGTTCACGGTGGTCGCGGGTTCGAATCCCAGGGCACACCTCTGACTTTTCGGAGATTTGGTACGAATGTTCGTAATGTTGGTGAACCATTGTCCCTATCTTTAGGGTCGCAACGTTTATACATCGATACCTTGTATGTCTTAAAAAAGAATGTACTCGTATTGCGGTACATTCCGAAAGCAGCGCGAAGTTTGGCAGCGGATCAGCTATGCGGCCTAATTAATAGGAGCTTGGAGTCCAATAATTTGGATGACTGGTGTTCCTTACTTACTTTTTCGTATCGTGCGCTGAGGGTTCCTGTCAAATCGGGAGAGGGAAATTTAACACAAAAAGTCAAATATAAATTTTGCAACTTTGCCCCTTTCCTATGAACCTTTTATGTACAGAAAACCCTCTGGGCGTCAAGCCATAGAAAAATATATAGGTTCCAAGGTATACGAGGGCGATTTGGGAGGCGCCGTGCGACTACTAGTCTCTGACGAGTCGTTGGCTGAGGCCAGCGCGGAAACTTTGTCGTCTCTTCGCTTGAAACATCCTTTACCATCGCGAATGCTTTCTTTTCCGGATGCGCCGGATGACTCTACGCAAAGTGTTACAGTGAGAAGTGAAGAAGTGGCTCAGGATCTGCGCTCCTTCCGAACGGGTTTCGCTGCAGGTCTGGACGGAGTACGTCCAGGGCATTTGAAAGAACTCACTTCCAATTCAGCCGGTGATAGCGGCATGCGTTTATTGGAAAGTCTAACGAAGTTGGTTAACTTTTTGCTCAGCGGTAAACTTAACTCGGATGTGTGCCCCTATCTATATGGAGGATCGCTGTGTGCCTTGAAAAAGAGGGAAGGAGGTGTGCGACCTATAGCGGTGGGGAGCGTTGACAGAAGACTTACTGCAAAAATCGCATGCCATTCTGTAAGAGATAAAATGGCAGATTTTCTACAGCCGCAGCAACTAGGTTTTGGAACCCAGTTAGGGTGTGAGGCAGCTATACATGCTACACGCGCTTTTGCCTTAGAACCCACAAACATTAATAAATTAATTATAAACCTGGACATACAAAACGCTTTCAACACCTTAGAAAGGGACGTAATGTTGAGGGAGGTAAAGGAAAATATCCCGGCCATTTATCCCTTCCTGTATCAGGCCTACAGCGCTACAAGCAACCTTTACTATGGCGATATTTTTATCCCCTCTCTTGTAGGGACTTAACAGGGGGATCATCTTTGACCGCTTATCTTTAGCCTCAGTATTAAAAAGGTTATTTCCGATTTGAAATCTCCCTTAAATATTTGGTATTTGGATGATGGCACCATAGGAGGGACACCTGAGCAAGTGGAGGACGATTTGCTTTATTTGATTCCCCGTTTTAGTGAACTTGGTCTTAGGTTGAATTCCGCCAAGTGCCAACTTTACTCTTGTGGGCCCGGAATGCATCACCTTATATCCCGATTTAATCCAATCCTCCCTGGTCTCACTGAACTCACCATCGAGACTTTCACCTTATTGGGATCGCCTTTGTTTACTGAGGGTGTTCCCGCAGCTATTGAACAACGTAGAGAACTTCTTTTGGCTGCTCAAGCACGGTTAAATAATCTTACTCCACATGTTGCTTTGGTTCTATCGAGAATGTGCTTCGCTGTACCAAAGATCACGTATTTATTACTTACTTCGCCCACATGGCTGTGCCCTGTTGAAATTTCCAGCTTTGATAACGTCCTTAAAATGTCGGTGGAGACCTTGTTAAACGTCTCCTTAAACGAGGCACAATGGGACCAAGCAACGTTGCCGATTCGGCAAGGGGGTTTGGGTATAAGATGATCCCGGGATGTGGGTTTGCCTGCCTTTCTTGCGTCGGCCAATGGCGTGATAAGTCTGGTCACTAGAATTTTGTCTCCAAATGGTGATCGGGTGGACATACCATTCGCCATTAACGCCTGTGAAGCCTGGTCGGTCAGCAACCCGAGAGCGGGGCTCCCAAAGTTCCTAGATAGCCAGCGCTTGTGGGATGTTGTAGAAGCAAGGAGATTGCGGGACCAACTCTTAGAGGGCGTTACGGGGGCAGATAGGGCTAGGCTGAAAGGCCTTTCCACTCCTGAATCGGGAGCGTGGTTGCACGCTTTACCGTCACCTCACCTGGGCACACTTCTTGACGCCGACTCTCTGCGTGTGGCCGTAGCCCTGCGTTTGGGTTGCAATGTTTGTGACCCTCACACTTGCACGTGTGGCTCTACAGTGGCAGCCAACGGCCATCACGCATTGAGTTGTGTGCGTTGTTTAGGTAGATTTGCACGTCACCTTGCTCTCAATGATATCATCCGTAGGGCTCTCGTGTCCGCAAACGTACCTTGCGTACTTGAGCCCCCAGGCTTACTTCGCACCGAAGGTAAAAGGCCTGATGGTCTTACTTTGTTGCCTTGGCACAAAGGAAGGTGCCTAATTTGGGATGCCACGTGCGTTAGCACGTTTGCCGTGAGCCACTTAGGCCGAACGAATTATTTTTTAGTTCCTTTTGCCGTTGAGGTGACTGGTTCTTGGGGAACAGAAGCCAAAGTATTTTGTTATCGTGTTGTGCACGACCTGATTTCAAGTGGGAGTGCGTTCCAGAGAAGAATGGATTGGATAGCAAAGGAAGAATGAAGGAAGTCAGAAGTATGGGGAGGACTTTTTAGAAGGAGATTGCTAGACGAGCGAAGATTTCTAGAATGAGTATCACTCAGGTAAACGAAGTCAGGAGACAGATAAGAAGGAGGGGAAGGAGACTTAAGAATGGAAAAAAAAGTAGTGCAACGAATGGCGCTGGCGGATGGGAAGCCATTTTAATTGCGAACGGTAGGAAGAGATATGGTCAAACTTACGAAGATTAAAAACAAATTGAATGCAGTTATTTAGAAGACGGTCGAGTTTGTTGAGTAAATCTGCATTCAGATCAGATATTATCATATCAATATTAAAAATTCTTTACGTTTTAAATAAATAGATCGACTTGGCTATCACATGAAAACATAATGTATCGTACAATTTATACGTAATGCTGCTGGCTAAGTCGATCTATTTATTTAAAACTTAAAGAATTTTTATAGTCTATTTAGTCTATTTATTTGCAAGTATTTCTTCGTCATGTTTTTCTAGAGGAATATTGTACAGTTTCATGGGCTGAATACACCCTTTCCCTCTCTATACCTCTCTCCTGTTATGCCTCATATATACATATATAGATACCTATCTACAACTATTATTTCATTATATACGGGTACAACGAATCATGAACTGCAATTGTAATCTTATACATTTATATAGGATTACAAAGTTATTCACGCAGTTGGTGTATCTAGAAAACTAGACAGATATTATGAAATTTTTAAATTTTCCCTTAATTTAGATACTAAATACTAATTATATTCTAAATTTGAAGGTTCTATGTCTGCTAGAAATGCCTTAGACTTTTGATGATCGGTCAGTCAGTCAGTGAGCGACAAAATTACGAAAGTTTGACAACTTATAATTCTTAAACTACTGGTTCAAATTGAATGAAATTTTAAATGTACCGTAATTACATAATGCTTGCTTAGTAACTGAAAATTCAGGCTTCTTGCTTTAACCACAACGAAGTTATGTGGTGTTGAAAATGGTCTGAATTGCTTCGAGAAAAGGATGGTACGACTGTGCCGCTTTTTAGCGCGACTTGGAGAGGGCACTGCCGTGCCCCCAGATAAATTTAAATTGTCTGAAACAGTATTATTGCGCAGAATGAAACGCGACGTCATAGCTTTGTTGTTGCGTGCCGTTTAGTTAGTGATGTTTCGTGTCAAATAAACCGTATAATTGGCTTCTCCTACGCGCTACAATTTTCATACAAAAAGCCTGAATATAACTTTTAGGTTTCTTCGTCTAGTTTTAAGAATTTGGCGATAATTTTCGTGACTTGATCTAGTAGCTTGTGATATTTCATATATAAAAATCCGCGGTACATATTGCCGGTATAGCTATAGGTAGAACTTCGTATTCTTCCGCATAGCAATTACTACAAAAGACGAGGAACACTTAAACAGATCCACAGAAGAATCCTTTCAGGTTTAGCCAGTGCTATCTATTTTCGACCAGACCTGTATAATGTTCTCAACCACCGGTACTCTATCTAAATTTGTACACATTACTACACTTCTTTTGTGCCAGAACAAAATTATCAAGGCTCAGTCGATGTAAATAACAGTAGACCAATGAAAAGTATCAGAAGTTGATTATCTAAGCTCAATTTATACTTTACTAGCGGCCCAGCCCAGCTTCGCCCGGGTACAAATAGATTTCTGTACAATATTCTGTACGTATTATACATATAAACCTTCCTCTTGAATCACTCTATCTATTAAAAAAACCGCATCAAAATCCGTTGCGTGTTTTAATGATTTAAGCATACATAGGGACATAGGGACAGAGAAAGCGACTTTGTTTTATACTATGTAGTGATCTGCTGCCTTGAGTTACCATCGGGTGCACTGTATCAGCATTCTCATGCATGAAGAAAATCACACCTTAATTAATGTACTAATTATATTCAACAGCAAATTTTTTTTTTTTTTTATTGCTATGAATGACGATACGAGCAAGCCGTTCTCCTGATGGTAAGCGATACGACCGCTCATAAACAGTAGCAACATTCCACTGCGCTCGCCATCCTGAGACATAAGGTGTTAAGTCTCAATATGTCCAGTAGTTACTCTGGCTACAATGTCCTTTAATCCGAAACACAACAGTGCATTTACGCAGTGTTGTTTCACGGGAGAAATAGACATTGCGGTGGTACCTACCCAGATGGCCTCTCACATACGAGAGACCTACCACCAGTAAAATATTTCAGCAACTTTCCAACTGTCACAAACTAAAAACACATTACCTCGCCGCATCGTCCATTTTTATTTCATCTCAACTAAACTTTCACATTAAGTGTGTCCGCAGTTGCTCGGCTTACTTGTAATCCTAAAAGGGTAATATTTTAACTGAAGAGGGCTCTCTCTGGCGCTGCACTAAAGTGTTTACCTCAACCATTAACCCCATTACTGTATCTAGTGTTTTGACCGCCACTTCAATGTAAGCCAACAAGCTATGGAAATTGCCGTGCTTAGTTTGCTATGGAATCTCCACTGTTATGGCTTTGGGCTATTTTATCAACATAATTAGTTGCGACATTTTCTGTGCGATGAAATTTGTTGCCTTTTTGATTCACTTGCATAGGTATATCGAAATTGTCAATCATAAATATATCACAACTAGAAAGCAATTCTACTACGTGCTTATCTAATTTGTATTTTTTTGTCGGCATACTGACTACATTAGCAGTAATACTTGACGTCAAATGGTATATGATGCAGGATCCCTATGCTAGTATTTGATACTGTACCGTTGGAAAGACTCCGGTGGAAGTAACAATAAGACGCTTAGTTCGAAATTCGAAACAGATTAAAAATTAAAGTCAGGTTTAAGCTCAAAACATGAAATAAATAAATTAGCTTCTATAAAAATTGCCGATAATGAAAATTATGCTTTACAAATTACCCTTAAGAAGTAACATTACAATCACACATAGATGATCATATTACCACATTGCATCGGTTTAAGCTACTACGTCCAGTAACGGAGTAATGTGTTCATAACAAATATACTAACACGATGAGATACTAATTCGGTCAATTTATAATCATCACTGACGTCAGATTGCTCGCATTAATCATTAGTTTGTATGATTAATTTTGGCAGTAGATTGCTAATGCACGCGTGATAAACTTTATTGACATTTAAAAATTAATTGTGTTGTAATTACAATGTTAATTTCTAACAGGAATAAGAATTATAATTTTTAAAATCTATTTTCAAATGCCTAGACGCAGGTGGCGAGACAAATTGTACGCCTATTGGAAAGATTGGTCCTATAACACCTTTGATAACGATGTATTATGGGATGTAATAAGAGTGACCTTTGCCATGCAGTGGAACGTTATAGGGTCATAGTAATAATATTAATAACACCATATACACAGCTCTGCAAAATCAGATAAACTTATAAAATACCAACATATTGTGACACCGAAAGTTCGGTAAATAATCTACACAAGCAGACATTGTTTTTTATCATACTATGGGTTTGAAAACGGGTTGTAGACCATGCCATCTATTGTTGGTTTGGTACTTTACATTGTAGGTTGCAACTTCTACATCAAATTCAAGATAAAACACTATTATAAGATAAACTCCATTTTTATTTCCAAAGCGGCTTCGTTGTAAAAATCTTTGTTTTAATTCTTTTGTTTCAGCCATCTTTTATCATAATGATAAAATTCTTGGTTTACAATAGGCTTTTTGTTTTGACGGATCGTTTCGTATTTTTCAATACCTTATCTTTTTCTTGCTTTCAATGGAGGAATGTTTCTGAGACTTCAATTTGATTTTAAGTGTTACTTTGTTAAGTTCAATCATAATAATGTAATGAAAATTTGCCTGGCTAAATGCGAGCAACTCGTTATATTGAAAAACATGAGAAAATTTCAGAATTATTGATTACACTATAAAAAATAACAAAATTGATAAGGTTTACAATAGAGAAACACAAAAAAGTGAGAAGCGATGATTTGACCTTAGGTGGAGTTTAATGACTTTGCCAAGTCATTAAAAATTACAGAACCTGGCATATCTGTCAGTATATTATTTAGTTATAAAAGCCAGTATGTTCTAACATATTTCAGCACTTTTTGACCCCTCGTGTCCCTTAAATATGAGCTCTCAAAGCAATGAACCTAAAACGGCTGAAAGTTTTAAGCGCCCAAAATAGTTTCCAGCTAATGGTGGTCAACCGTAAATCCCTGAAGGACGCACATATTAGCTCGGTATTTTGAGGAGTTTATGTGCCGATGAGGTTTTATGCTTTATTGGAGAAAAATATGTTTTTTTAGTAGTATTATTTGTAGTATTTTTTTTTTATTGTAATGAATGGCGAAACGAGCATGTCTGATGGTAAGCGATACGACTTGAATTACAAATCAATGCATGGCATTCCACTGCGCCCGCCATACTAGGACATAAGATGTTAAGTCTCAAAATACCCAGTAGTTATTCTGGCTATAATTTCCTTCGATCCGAAACACAATAGTGCATTTACGCTTGTGTATTTGTGGATCATCGCTCGAAATGACTTTGCTCACCAAAACACCATCCTAACTCAACAGAAACTAAATACCCTTACATATACACAGAGATCTCTGCAATACCAGAGCAATGTCATAATTATAAGTCTCCAACTATCCAACTAATGCATACAAGTGATAAATAAGAAACCGGTACACGAGGTACATAAACTTCAGGTTAATTTATATGAAATATTCAGCTTTTAGCCGAACATGTTATGCTTTAATGGAATTTAGTCCAAGGTATGAGAAATACGTCGGGTCGGCCGAAACTTCGCTTTTGGTAAGGTTTCTAAAATTTGGAAGATGGACATCTTCAGTTTATGGAACATTTTGGAATATAGACTTTTTTGTTTGTTTTGTAAGTATCACATTATTCTTATAATAATGTTCTGACCTGTACTACCTAGAGCGTTGTTTAATTTAGCTGTTTGTTAGACCTAAATGGCTTTGGGTAGCGTCTCAGGGCTGTTGAATGGTTTATTTATTTATTTTCTTTATAAATTTATTTTTTGAACACATCATACAGTAATAAGACAAAAAATATGACAACACGTTTCAACAAAGCTTACAATTGGCGGTCTTATCGTTTAAGGTGATTTCTTCCAGACAGCCATTAGATGAACTAGGTGTTGTAATGTTCTGTTTATATTATTCAGTTGTTGGAGTTAGACATCTTATGATTCTAGGATATTTTAAAATAAATATAAGAATCAATAATTTTAAATCTAGTACGGGGATCATTTTCAAAGTTGTTTTATTCTAGCCAGGCCATGGATCATTAATCTAAACCTATTTGTTTTTTTAACGTGAATAAATAATTTTTAACGGTTAATAATCATTTTCATAAAAGTGTAAGATAGAAGTTCATGCATCATTCACCAAGAAAAGAAGAAAGAAAGAAGTAAAAAAAGAAAGAAAAAGCATTTGAAAACACAATGATCCTGATTCAGCTATATGCTGCAATACAACGCAGCTGTTGCCGCTTGCTATTGTATGTATGTATATTCTCTTATTTACTTATAACTGAAGGTATTAAGAGCTCTTCGCCGATGAATTATAATCAAGCTGTGAGAGTGTATTGTGAACAAGTACCATATAGAGCTCCAAGTTTCTCCTTAATTAAATATTATGGGTCTTAACATTGTTTCACACCTAAGTGTTTTATAATGACAAAGGCTCTTTTTAAGAAAACTTGACAATACTCTAATACATCATATACCTTATTAATATTCACAACTTCTAGAGCAAACATTCCATAATTATTGAACAACTATGAAAATTAAATCATGCAACCAATCTGCCACGTCAAGCAAAATTTACAAATATAGAAATACATACATACATAAACTAGTCAGAGTAGGGTAGTCAGAGGTGCCAGGACACCCACATTTCGCCTTGTATGTTCCGTCCCACAATGTGATAGGTGGCGAGTCTATCGCCATATCGGGCACAAATTCCTGACTCTGGTCTGATAATGAATAGAAAAATCCAATATCACTTTGCCCAACCCGGGATTCGAATCCGAGACCTCAGTGACCATACCTTAGTACAGTCAACGACAAAAGTCGTTGAGCATATTCAAAACGCCAAAAGTCTTGTACACATGAAGCAACAAAAGTGGTTGACCAGGTTCGGCCACAAAAATTCGTGAACACCTTAAGGTTACAAAAGTTTCTGAGCAACAAAAGCAACAAAATTCCTAAACACGCCAATATTACATAATTCAATGAACACTTGTAAAAAGCAAGTTTGCCGTAGATGTGTTCATCTACTTTTGTTGCTTTGTAATACAATTTATATTTTTTGCTTTTCTCTGCATTGACTTATTTTGTGTTTTTGTGAAATAATATATATTTACGCGAAGTTTAAATGTTGTTCTTGTTCGTCTGTTATAATACGTGCCTAATGTTATTCATACCGTGCTGTTGATGTTGTAAATATTATAATAAAAACTTACATAAAATAAAAAAATATAAATTACTCACTGTACTACTTGTACTTGTGTGTACGATTTAGGAAATAATTTAAAAGAGTAAATACAAAGATAATAATAACATTTATTGATCGAAAAATGAATTCAAAATACATATATCTAAAAAGGGTAGAAATATTTAAAATCTTGTGTGGCCTCCATTTGCTTCGATGACGGCCTGTAGTCGGCATTGCATAGAATTTACCATATTTGCACACACATCTCCTCCTCTGAATGTATCCCATATGCGTTCCACGTGCCTTATAATGCCTTCCTTCGTACGTGGCGTGTCGGGCTCCCAGGCTTGGACAATGAGACCCCATAGATTTTCTATAGGGTTCAAGTCTGGACTCTTCGGCGGGAACGGCATCTCTATAACAGCATTTTCATTATTGCAGAACCATGCTTGACATCTTCTAGCTTTGTGCACGGGGCTGTTGTCGTGGATGAGGTGTATTGGCTCCGTACGTGCATTCTGGCCGTAGGAAGTAGCAGGTTCTCCAACAGATCTATATAGCCTTCGCTATTCAAGCGGCCGGTCATTTCTGTCAGCTCACCGGGGCCCGATGCACTCATCCAGCCCCAAAAACCAACGCTAATACGGCCGCTCGATCGATTAGCTCTGATATTTCTGGGGTTATATCTCTCACCAGCTAATCGCCAAAGAGTGCATCTTCCATCTTCCGATGATTGGAACGTTTTTTCGTCCGCGAAAACGACTTGGAGAAATCGAAATTCAGAAATCTTTCGGCAAATTGCAGGCGTTCCAGTTTGTGCTGTGGTGTTAAAATAAGTTTTCTCGCTGGAACTCGATTATGAAAGCCGTGTTCTTTCAGCCGCCGACGAATTGTTTGTGTCGATAGATCCATGTCTGCTGCGACCGTCGATACACGAGTGAAGCCGCTGCTTTGGAAACGCCGAACAATATCAACATCTTGATCTCTTCTAGTTTTCCTCGGTCTACCAGTACGTTTAGATGTTTCAATCAAACCTTCAGAATCCCACCGTCTTGTCCACAGGTAAACGGTATTTCTCTGAAAAAATATATCATTAAAAAATGATTGACTGCAGTCTATAGTCATTAATAAACTGCAACTTAATGCCTGGATTACAAAAAAGTAACCAGTGGTAGGTATATTGGACAAAAATAAATAAAATTGAAAATAAGCAATACACCCAACAGTCACATACATACCTACACTACACTACAGACTTTTCGGTCTCACAAACACCCAGACTAGGAACTAATACCTGTGGTTCACAAAAATATTTGATTCGGTGCAGGGATCGAACCTGCGGCCTCGGTTTCACAGCCGGCATCTAACAAACTGAGCTACGTCGGCTATCAAATACACGCAAGTCTCATTATGACCTCACAACACTCAAACCGAAAATTTATATAGGTAGGTATAGTTATTGGGGGTAACAAAAATCCGCGTCTCCGTACGGGGTTTAAAACTTTAGGTTTACGACTGACTCTAGCGTTTGGAAACCACAAGACACAAGGAACACAACAACACATAATAGAAATACAAATTAAATTAAAAATAATAAATGTATACTTACAGCAACACCTAGGCGTCGTGCAATATCGGTAACAGACATACCGTCGTCGCGAAGACTCACTATTTCATGCCTACAATGTTCACTTAAACGAGTATGTGACATTTTCGGCTCTAGTAAAGACGAGTAAATATGGTGTTTCAGTATGTAGACGACTTGCAGTTTTGATTTTTATGATTGCAACCTACTATTTATATATCTTCCCTTCGTTAGAAAAATTAATACTTCAGTCAAATTACGTTCTTTTTTAAGATCAAAAATACATATTAACAGCAATTTATTTTGATCACAATATAATTATAATATCGATCAACAGTAAAAGTAATTATTATTCCAGTAATTTTACTATTAATACATGTTACAGATAGTATGATTTTAATAAAGGATTTCATTCACTGAATTATCTGTTTTTTAAAACGGAAGGGACGGTATGTCAGTAGCTGATCTGAATTTAAAGAAAAGAATAATCATTAATAATTTTTATTATAATCAATAAACATTAATGCTTATGGTAATTTATATTATAATTATATTGTGATCAAAATAAATTGCTGTTAATATGTATTTTTGATCTTAAAAAAGAACGTAATTTGACTGAAGTATTAATTTTTCTAACGAAGGGAAGATATATAAATAGTAGGTTGCAATCATAAAAATCAAAACTGCAAGTCGTCTACATACTGAAACACCATATTTACTCGTCTTTACTAGAGCCGAAAATGTCACATACTCGTTTAAGTGAACATTGTAGGTGTATAGTGAGTCTTCGCGACGACGGTATGTCTGTTACCGATATTGCACGACGCCTAGGTGTTGCTGTAAGTATACATTTATTATTTTTAATTTAATTTGTATTTCTATTATGTGTTGTTGTGTTCCTTGTGTCTTGTGGTTTCCAAACGCTAGAGTCAGTCGTAAACCTAAAGTTTTAAACCCCGTACGGAGACGCGGATTTTTGTTACCCCCAATAACTATACCTACCTATATAAATTTTCGGTTTGAGTGTTGTGAGATCATAATGAGACTTGCGTGTATTTGATAGCCGACGTAGCTCAGTTTGTTAGATGCCGGCTGTGAAACCGAGGCCGCAGGTTCGATCCCTGCACCGAATCAAATATTTTTGTGAACCACAGGTATTAGTTCCTAGTCTGGGTGTTTGTGAGACCGAAAAGTCTGTAGTAGGTATGTATGTGACTGTTGGGTGTATTGCTTATTTTCAATTTTATTTATTTTTGTCCAATATACCTACCACTGGTTACTTTTTTGTAATCCAGGCATTAAGTTGCAGTTTATTAATGACTATAGACTGCAGTCAATCATATTTTAATGATATAATTTTTCAGAGAAATACCGTATACCTGTGGACAAGACGGTGGGATTCTGTAGGTTTGATTGAAACATCTAAACGTACTGGTAGACCGAGGAAAACTAGAAGAGATCAAGATGTTGATATTGTTCGGCGTTTCCAAAGCAGCGGCTTCACTCGTGTATCGACGGTCGCAGCAGACATGGATCTATCGACACAAACAATTCGTCGGCGGCTGAAAGAACACGGCTTTCATAATCGAGTTCCAGCGAGAAAACTTATTTTAACACCACAGCACAAACTGGAACGCCTGCAATTTGCCGAAAGATTTCTGAATTTCGATTTCTCCAAGTCGTTTTCGCGGACGAAAAAACGTTCCAATCATCGGAAGATGGAAGATGCACTCTTTGGCGATTAGCTGGTGAGAGATATAACCCCAGAAATATCAGAGCTAATCGATCGAGCGGCCGTATTAGCGTTGGTTTTTGGGGCTGGATGAGTGCATCGGGCCCCGGTGAGCTGACAGAAATGACCGGCCGCTTGAATAGCGAAGGCTATATAGATCTGTTGGAGAACCTGCTACTTCCTACGGCCAGAATGCACGTATCGGAGCCAATACACCTCATCCACGACAACAGCTCCGTTCACAAAGCTAGAAGATGTCAAGCATGGTTCTGCAATAATGAAAATGCTGTTATAGAGATGCCGTTCCCGCCGAAGAGTCCAGACTTGAACCCTATAGAAAATATATGGGGTCTCATTGTCCAAGCCTGGGAGCCCGACACGCCACGTACGAAGGAAGGCATTATAAGGCACGTGGAACGCATATGGGATACATTCAGAGGAGGAGATGTGTGTGCAAATATGGTAAATTCTATGCAATGCCGACTACAGGCCGTCATCGAAGCAAATGGAGGCCACACAAGATTTTAAATATTTCTACCCTTTTTAGATATATGTATTTTGAATTCATTTTATCGATCAATAAATGTTATTATTATCTTTGTATTTACTCTTTTAAATTATTTCCGAAATCGTACACACAAGTACAAGTAGTACAGTGAGTAATTTATATTTTTTTATTTTATGTAAGTTTTTATTATAATATTTGCAACATCAACAGCACGGTATGAATAACATTAGGCACGTATTATAACAGACGAACAAGAACAACATTTAAACTTCGCGTAAATATATATATTATTTCACAAAAACACAAAATAAGTCAATGCAGAGAAAAGCAAAAAATATAAATTGTATTACAAAGCAACAAAAGTAGATGAACACATCTACGGCAAACTTGCTTTTTACAAGTGTTCATTGAATTATGTAATATTGGCGTGTTTAGGAATTTTGTTGCTTTTGTTGCTCAGAAACTTTTGTAACCTTAAGGTGTTCACGAATTTTTGTGGCCGAACCTGGTCAACCACTTTTGTTGCTTCATGTGTGCAAGACTTTTGGAGTTTTGAATATGCTCAACGACTTTTGTCGTTGACTGTACAACTACGCCACCGAAGCAGAAATATAGAAATAATATTATAATTATCAAGTCATATCAATTTATAACATAACTTCAATCCATAATTTATAAGTGTTGTGTACTTGTAATATAATTGTTGTAAACATCAAAATGTGACTAATAAAAGATAGTATTCATTCTTATAAGCTGCATACTGCCGGATAACCTAAATTCATTAAAATAATAAATGCAATCACAACCTTTTTCTGGCGCCCTGGGCGATCGCCCAACCTGTTTCCGTTTCGGTTGGGTTTCTTGCTGTAATTGCGGTTATTGGAACCGAATCCCCGACGTAAAAACTTTCCCAAGACAAATAGAATTAAATTGTTTAGAATATTTTTCCTCTGTAATTTAACACCATTTATGCCTTTGTATGTATTAAAAATACATTTATTTTTAAGTTGTTTAACTTACATCCATCCACCGAAGACGTCCAGTTTTTTCTATAGCAATATATGGCGAGTCTGTCACGCCATTCGCTTGATGATAAAAGATTCGACCGCTCATTGACAGCGGAAAAATCAAACTAAACCATACATTACCAAGTAATGCGTAGCATTCCATTGCGCTCGCGATCCTGAGACATAAGGTGTTAAGTCTTGATATGTCCAGTGGTTACTCTGACAACAATGTCCTTCAAACCGCAAAAACCAGAACATTTGCACTGCTGTTTGATGAGAGAAATAAAAATTGCGATGGTACCTACGGTTACCTAGTGGTAGTGCCGATTTAAGTGATCGGCAGTTAAGATATTTGACCACTTCCTTAAGGTGATATTATTTGCATCTTAGTTGTAAATGGAATGGAATTTTATTCCACGAAACACAATTTGTGTAAAAATTACAATTCCATAATCTTTAACGTTTTGAGATCAGACCCTTAATTATTCAAAATCTTGACTCCAAGCATTCAGCTGACTCACTTGAACTTTTCAGGTATCGGCTAAAAAACTGCTCAATAAAACCTCGACATTAGCCAATTCAATATGCATGTAAGCATCATAAAAAGCGTGTATTACCGCTACCTTCCCCCGATTACACCACAACGTCAAAACTCGAGTAGCGGGTACCAGGCGCAAACGATCGTCACGTCTCAAGAACTACGTGATGGGGTAGCACCAGCAAAATTGTATTTATATCATACCGCGCGAGATGTTTATATAGAATGATTTAATAATAGCCCCTACCCGCATAGATATGTAACTTAATGCCTCTGAAGAGCTACGGAAAAATATTATGATTTGAACATTATTTTATATGGTTAAGTGGAAAACGTGGGTGCAAAGGATCACCCACGGCTTTGTGAAGGGACTTTAGACCTTTATCGTATCAGGCTAAATATATGTATCTGTATCAGCCCATATTCGTCCCACTGCAGGGCACGGGCCTACTCTACAATCAAGAGTACGATTGAGAGTGGTTAGGCCATATAGTCCACCACGCTGGCCTAGTGCGGGTTGGCGGACTTACATACCATAGAAATTCTTATAAATCGCTATGGTATGCAGGTTTCCTCACGATGTTTTCCTTCACCGTCTTTTTTTTTAGTGCGTGGTGATTGACTATCAATACACACATGACTCCGAAAAGTCAGAGGTGTGCCCTGGGATTCGAACCCGCGACCACCGTGAATGCCTGCGTCTAGTCCGCTTACCAACAGGCCATCACGCACTTTTTCAGGCTAAATATAATTCCAGAAAATTATTTAGCTAGGTTTGTTAATACCCGTGACCTTTAATACAGTTTTCACTCATTACGAATTTATAAGTGGCTTCAAATTGAAACCAATAAATGAACTTATTTTCGAATACAGAAGAGTCTCGCAGTATTTATCATTTAGGCATCATATAAAAGTCTTGCACTACTAGGTAGTTGATATTAATAATTGCATATAAGTTTGTAGACTTCGTGTCGATAACAGGCAATTTCCTATGTTATGTGATGTATTTTACTACACCGCGTTGGAACTACACTTAAGAGCTTTCGTAGAGGTCTTAATACGAATTTATCACTTCTATTAATTAAAGATGATATTGTATTCCACGGAGTCTTTCAAAGATATAATTTAGCTTTGTATTCACATTCTCCTGCATTCAACAATTTCGCATTTTTGTAAATCATGCTCTATTCTAACTAATAATTCTTTACAATCATTTCAAAAGTTACATACATATGTAAGACTATTACGCATTCGGTTACCTAAATTCTGACAACAAAGTAGTTAAAAAACCCTTATTTTCATACTATGATTAACGTGACCTCATTCCGCATAATCCCTTTACAAAAAAACACAAAGGGAACGAAACACCTTAAGTGACTACAACACTCATTCCATTAACGTTGTAAGCGACAAAAGCGGCTAATGCTAAAATCACGGTCTTCCATGGTTGAATAGGTACATTTAAAATTCATGGTGCAAATGAAAAAGTTATGTTACTCATACCTGTTGTGTTCCGGTTTGAAAGACAGAGACGGAGTAACTACTGGACATAATGAAGCTTAACACCTCAAAAGTCAAGCATTGCTTTGTAGTTCATGGTGCTGTTTGGTGTTTCTATAGTCCATGTGCTGTCGTATCGCTTACCATCGGGTGAAAAGCATGCTTGTCTCGCTATACACAGCCATAAAAAAAAACTTCCCGTATTACTGCCATTCATTTACACGCAACTTAAATATGTATGAGAAAGCGTCAAAACTTCGTAAATGGGAACCGAACAGGGCTAACTTTATAGTATCATTCAGAACTTGGTGTTTAAGCGATTTGGTGTAAGACCGCGCACACGGTGGCAGGAGACATTAGCGTTTGCTTTAATGGCTCCACCTAATGTGTGGTTGTATGTTATAAAACATTTGCTCTGTATGCAAATAGGGTTTTAGTTTGTCAGCATTAAATAAAGGTAGTATTATGTGCAAATATTTGAAAAGATAGTGTTTAGTAATACAATGCTCTGGGCCTTAATAATTATTATGAAAAAGATAATTTATAACTTGAAACTATAAAGATAGACTCTAAAAGAAATGCAATTTTCATTCCAGGTGCTGGTAATCTTCGAAAAACAAGAGAAGTTTAATCATCAAAAATACAAAATGAAGCTGACACATAAACAGATTTGTCCTTATAAGATTAGTGAACCACTGCAATCACCAAACGCCTCCATTCTCTACCATATAAATGAAAATCCGACGTACAATAATCCTAGTCCATAGTCCACGGGCGCACGAAGCCGTAGTGATTGTTGATTCCATCAAAATCCTAAGTATTGGTGCCCCGTTTGGATAGGCAGCGCCAAATTCTGTTTAAACATCTCTTTTGCTCCAGCCGTCGTGATTTGATGTAAGCTTTTCAGTTACACGTACTTCTAGGAATAATGTATTATGCTTTAAATTCTGATAACTGTTTATTGAGACTATGACAAACTTTGATGTCGTTGTCTGCTGAAATGGCAACGAGTTATGGTGATTTGTTAAAAAACATGTATTTTTAAGTAAATGCTGTATATATTTCAGGTATTATCAAATTATTTGTGTGACTGCAATGAACTATTTTTCATCGTACTTTTTAATTATACGTTTTACTTATATATACTGACAAAAGAAGAAGCACCAATAATTTTCCCAACCGCAGCTGTAATTATAACATGATTATTCGTATTATTAAAAACAGCAAGCTTAAATTCAATTACACCATCCTCTTCGGAATCAATAGCTTCAATATCGAAGAAATCTACACCGCATTAAAAGCAACTATTATAAGACCGCTACAGAATTTTTAATGTCTCCGCTTCCGTGACCGAAGGCAACCTAAGTGCTAGTTTAAGAGCGTTTGCTATTAACATTCGGAGACAGTGTAGTCAAATACAATATTCAAGAAAGCCATTGTAGTAGAAAATGTTTCATTGTTCCTTATTCCATTGTTGGCGTTCGGTACTTACTAATGGGAGTGCATTGTCTCAGCTCTGAGTCAGATCTGCGAATCTACCAGCTTTAATTGTGTTGCACTTGACGCTATTGGGACTGTGTCGTTAAGTGTACCTTGTGATTGGATTTTCGCTTGGTTTTCTTATTTGATCCGCGATTTGGTTTTTGCTATTTGATTGCTCTTTGGTTTATGTTGCATTGATCTCTATTGCAGATATTTAACTTATTGTGTGTTTTATTTCTTCTTCGTTTGTATTTTCCGTATTTGAAATTAAGAGAAAATATTTACATACTTTTCCCAGTTATATAAGTCAGTGTCATGCACTTTATTTTACCTGTAAATTAAACCAAAAACTTTTTATATTTTACATAATATGAAAATAATATACGAGTATAGCATGAAATAATCCTAATAAAATATTTTTTTGAATTTTACGCAACTCAAACTTTCACAGAATTTTCAATAATCCTTTCATATCTATATTCAATATAAAACTTATTAAAAAATCTGTATATTGAATAAAAACAGAGATTAAAAGACATATCTTTAGTATTTCAAGCCATACGTCTATCATCCACTGTTTGTTCAATAAAAACCAAAAATTCCACTCTTAATTACATCAGAACTAAATCTACGTCTAAATTTCTCCTATGAATAACATCTAGGCTGAATTCACCAAAGATGCGTTGCTTGCAGGTCTCACTAAATAACAGCGGTCAGCTGTGATTGGACATGCTCAAATTGACGTCTGTGTTACCTGTTATCCCGTATCCCTGACTAGGTGAGATGCCAGACGCTTACAATCAGATTTTCATTGATAGCTGCGTAATGGATTGGACAGATGCCATACGATAGATTGGCGATATTTGTTGATGTGACACTATTGGTCGATGTGTTAATGGCTTTGATTTAGATCATGGGATGGTTTGTATGTATGCTATTGAATTGATTTTCTGTGATAGAATTAAATTGGTATAAATGTAATTATATGATTGGCTTTATAGTATAGTAGGTTAGCAGAGTATTTTAAAGAAAGGCGTTACCGTATCTCTTTATGTTTCCATACAAAAACTGGAGAAATCCACAGATATTTGTATTTGTTTATGTTATCCTATTTAGCACTATACCGAGGTACAATTTAAATATTACACAACTAAAGTAATACAACTAGCGGCAATATCATACTAGGTAATATCTTACAGGCAACCATGGGATGGATATATAAATAGGAGAACGAAATCATATACTCATGTTAAGAGGATGAGTTGCGACGCGTTTCTGATACCAACAAATGAATCTGTATTTATTTATTTATTTATAAACTTTATTGTACACCAGAAAAAAACAAATACAGTAACATAAATTAAAAATAATATTAAAAATAAGTACAATCGGCGGCCTTATTGAATCATTAAATTTTTGCGTATGTGATAGCGATAACTAACAGTTTAAGCAATTTTAATAAACTCAAACGAAATCACATATAAAATATTTAAACAATTCCTTTTATATATACACAGTTAATATAGCTATGCATACTGTTTATTCCGAATTGCAAATGAAATTGAATTTAATGAAACCCTCCGGGGTGAATAGAAACCTTTTATAGCGAATTAAAAACAGCTAAATGTAAACAAAAGTAAATAAACGATGAACCCAACATCGCTTTCAGATGAATAAAGTACAGAACAAATACATTACACTCAACTGCGACACATTTCTATTACACTCAACTGCGACTGTAAAATGCAATGCTCTATTATTTTGCTGACTGCTAAATATAGGTCCGTTCACACAGCACGATTAAACGACGAATACCTGATTCCAAATTCTGTTCGCTAGTAGTTAGATTGTGTAAAACAATAATAACAACAATACAAGACAATAAACACGATTACAAATTGCTTATTTTTCTAAATTTCATATCGACATATGGACAGCGTTTCACATACTATCAGGGTCAATTTAGTATACTTAAAAATATACAATACAGATAGCCTAAGAAAAAATGTACACAATAGTAATTTTTCCAATGTGAGTGATCACAGTGTCTATTTTGTTGGTACAGAGATTATGTCGCCAGTAAGTAATTAATATGTATTACATTGCACTCACAATCAGATGTAATGGAACAATTTTTCCGTACCATAATAAAAAAATATTGTCTATAAAATATTATACATGTCTTATAAATAAATATTTTCTTGAAACAGCCCGCTACATATGAACGAACTTTACCTCCGCTCTGTTCAAAGGGCCTTGAAAATATCTTCAATATAACTTAAGATAAACCCAGACGATATAATAACATCTTGGTATTTGCTATCGCGTCTGAAAGCCATCTGAAACTTGAAATATAACGATAGTGTTTATAAAGCGGATTAAAGATTCTTGAATTATAGATATAACCCTAATTAAATATTCAATTAAAATATTCCAAAATATAGAGGATTCAGTTAAGCAGATCCGGATCAAGGATACATTAGATGATACTTTAAAAAAGTAAATTCAAAATAATATTTTCATAATAAAACGTCAATGTAATATTTCAATCTATATACACCGATATCAATGTTTTACACGGTAAAAAGTGTTCGAGCCACGATTTTGACAATAATGACTCAGCCTAAACGGGCAGGCTTATCCAGGGCGGAACGAAAGTTCAACTGTCGCGTTTCTATCGGTGAGTGAGATTGCCAGGTACCCAATACGCATTCCCTCTTACAATCCCTTTTCCTACCCGCTCCCTTCCCGATTTGATGATCCAGCAAAACATCCATGATTTAAGTTGTATGGATTTACATAGGCATTACTTACCATCAGATGACCTCTTTGTTCATTTACTAAACCTACGAAATAAAATAAAATTTATGGAATTATAATTATTTATTTATTTTATTTATGCAGTATTTTTTTTATATTTATTGTACAGATATTCACTATTGTACGTGGATTTGTGTTACGTGCGAGCTTCGTAGAGTCGTACCATGAAGTAAATACTAAGAGGACGTGCCCTAACGCCGAAAGTCTAAGCAGGCATGAGTCACCAGATTGCGGGACGAAGAGGGGGACTACGCATGCGCAGTAACGCCGATACAACCAATGCCACCTAGAGGCGAGTTGCTGAACTAAAGAGACAAGCGTGATATTTCAAAAAGTCATTAAAAGTTCTGCTATTCATTGATAGATGGCAAAACTAAATATCGAGAGGTTAAATTACAATTACTCACGCAGTAGCTTTGCAATTCGCATTTAAAAGTACTGGCACATATTTGAATCAAAATAAAAATATTAAATTTATATTTCGGTCGGACTTAGGTTAATTTCGTTACGGAATTTCTGGATTCGGTCTCCACGTTCAAGGCCCGCGATAGAAGCTATGCAATAGCTTAAAATATTTCTACATAACCCTAAAACACTAAAACACAAAAAAAAATTGGATCCAAGCATGCATTAAATATCACGCCAGAGCGTCATAACCACACACAATTTCACGAAAAACAATAGAAAAAAGAGCGCTTAATAAAGCACCCACACATGGTAGGTGCTTTACTGCGGGTTTTAACCTTGTTTGTTGGGTCACAAAGCCGCTCATTCACCGAAGGTGTACCGTCCCGTAGATGCCGACAATGAGCGCACTGCGCAGCATCTAAACTGCTTAATCAACTTACGGGGATCTATTATAGAAGTTTTCGATATTTCGGTGGTTTTGTTTAGGAGCATATTGATGATGTATATCAAAACTGTTATACGTTAGTATTTTAAGCGTTTTAAATATTACACGTTAGATTTCTACATAAAAATGAGATTTAATAACAGATTTCGGCCCATATTATACTGAGTCTAAACAGCAGTGTAAATACACTGTTTTGTTTTGGATTGAAGAACATTGCAGCCACAGTAACTACTGGACATATTGAAACTTTACATATTATGTGTCAGGATGGCGAGCGCAATGGAATGCCAAGCGTTGCTTTGTAATTCAAGGTGTTGTTTGGTTTTGCTACTGTTCATGAGCGGTCGGTTCATGCATACCATCAGGTGAACGGCATGCTCGTGTCACAGTACAGTGACACTTGAAAAAAAGGCTCGTTTAATTAACACGCATTTTGATAACACCAAACATTGGAATTCAGCGAGTCTCCGAGAATGTCTGACTTGTCTTTAACCCGCAACTAAATCAATCATAAAGTTAAATTAATAGAAAGAGTTGGAAATATTTTTGTCCACTACTCTCCGTAACAAAGCATACCAGTAGTATGAATCCCAAGGAATGATGAAATTACCTTCTGAATTCAAATTACTAAGATATCTCTTCATAAATAGAACAAGACTTCCTCAAACAAAAGCCCGGCACATTTCAATGTTTCAATTTAGCAAGTTACATCAGTTTTTGCTGAATAACAAAACCTTTTCAAATACTGACTGGAAAGTTGGTGTTTGTTCTGGTAAATGAATCGATACCTCCAGTCCTAAGCAAACTATAATAAATTTTAATGTAAATAAAGACATACGCTGAAATCAAACACTGGATTTTGAGACCCTTTGATGGACTTCTACTGTGTAATTTATTCTGATTTTAGGATACATTTTATTGCATAGGACTTGCTAATAAACAAAGTAATTAAAACTAACTCAAATAAAACTGTCGGATTTCATCAAACATAAAAGTGTGGGATATCAAAAATAAAAAGTATCTTAGCCCCATGGACCATATTTAAATTCTTATTTTTTAAATTTTGTTCAAAGTATTTCAATAATTTAGGCAGTCACCCTTTTGATTTGAATTTGGGGAGTCCTGGCAATATCATTACAGAGAATACAATAAATTTTATATGGAAGCCGACTACCTTACAATTTTAAGTATACCCCATCACTAGGCTAATGAGCCGGTAAATATCCGAAAAACAGGTTCTCTTAAAATTTCTTGTTTTGTGATACTTCAAGCCTCTCTTAAACAACTCGATATTATATGAAGAAAAATCATGAGCCGGAAGACAATTTCTCAGCTTTATGACGCGGCACACGTATTACGGTACTTTTTGAATATATTTTTTTAAGTACAACAAAGAAGTAAACCTTTCAGCTGAATATAATTAGCTGCGTATAAAATAATACTACTTATTGGTAGTGAATATATGAAGACCATAATTTACTTATGTCTCGACTTGCATTGCAATGCGAGTTTATCGTGCGCAGTGCAGTTCCAGGCAACTCTTGATTTTTTTAAAGCTCGTAACTCAAATTTAATCACACTTACAGGCCACATAATCCAGTGTAGCGATTTTACAATTTAACTAATGGTAAGTGACAATACTATTGTAGATAAGAGTTCTATCCAACTATCTCAATGACCTAAAAAAATCAAAAGCAAATCCTTGTGTGATACCTTTGATCACTATATCACCCGATCAAGCTTTTTCAGAACAGATGTTTACTTTACAGCACTACATTTATAATAAACTAGCTACAACGTGGTTAAGCGAATCCTTCATCATAATTTTCATTTCATTTTTCATCTCGAACAATCGAGAATAGCACACCAATACACCCATCACGCGCCTTCTTAAATTATCCACGTCTAAAATTAAAGAGCGAAAGAGCTTTTACCATGGCTCAGTATGTTTCGTTGTATCCACTGAAAAAATCCTCCAAGCGACCGACTTTGAAACTTGCCCGCAACTCAACCCTTATGGGACTTGATTTGTACGTGACGAGAAATTCTATTCAGCGGCATTTTAGGACGGTTTTACAACTTAATCTCCATTGGGCATTGGACATGTGATACGGAACCGCGCTGCTGTTTTGTAAAGTATAATGCGTGGAGTAAATAGTAATGTAAGCCGTGAAATCTGTTAAACTTTAAGGCTCGGTCTTTTAAGGATTTAGAGGTATCAAAAATCTTGTAGACGATTCGCGGGTACACAATTTATGTCAAATAATTTCCAATCTGTAAAAATCATGTTTAACAAAATAAAAATATAAAATTACAAGTTAAAAGTATCAACCAGTTCAGTAGTCGATATTAGTACATTTCAATGCTTTATCTATACCAAACTAAAAAGTGTAACATTGCAAAGAGTATACTTTTTCTTATTTCCCGTTCATTTTTTAAAATCGCAATCTTAAACCGCAACAAAAATCTTTTAACAGGTCAAATAACGCACTGGCCATTGGAAATCCAATGATATACACAAAAAAGTATGATGCCATCCCAACCCGTTCATTTCAAATTTCGAATGAAACTGGCTCTCACTCGAATTAAAGCAGTGATGTACGTAAACACTAATTTTTAACCCAATCAAAACTAATCCCTCACTCGGCGATAGATGGGGACATTGTCACTCTCTAATTTACGTAAGCCCACCGCACATTAGGTCGCGCCGTACCGCAATGCGTCGCCGTAAACTCCTTTTGAATAATTTTCATACACTTCTAATGAGTGCATTGCATAGTGCGTTTAAAATTTTGCTGTATTTTTTTATTGTAATGAATGGTAAGACGAGCTGGCTATTTGCTTGATGGTGAGCGTTACGACCGCTCATGGACAGTAGACCAAACGACACCATGAATTACAAAGCAATGCTTGGCATTAAAATGGACTCGCCATCCTGAGACATAAGATTTAAAGTCTCAATATTAAAATAATACTATATTTTGTTTTTAAAGATCCTATAGTAGGCAAGAGTTATAATTATTATTTTAGCAAAATCCATGGATTTACCACCCAAACAAGATGATATTTAAAAGATCACAAAACAAAAGTGTAGAGTTCATTTGCAAAATAATTAGTCGCTGTGTATGTGAAGTCACTAAAACTACCACTCGGCTTCTTCTTCAGAAGTCTTGATAGTCCCTGTATTATCCTTAATAAATTAACCATTTAAAATCAAAACACTATAAGGTGCGTTGGGGTAAGTTCGGAAGTGGGGTAAGTTCGGTTAATTCATATTTCTACTAAATTTGACGGTTTATTTGATTATTGGCAGCACAGAGCGCATCGGCAGTATTTTGGTAAACTTTAGAAAATTTTAGAGTGTAACGACTTTTAAAAGATCCGGTATTTACCCTGGGAAAGTTTAGCAATTTTTTGGTGAGTAAATACTCCTTATTACTACGTGTTAATTGTATAAATGCATTATAAACGAATTATTAAAAGATTAAAAATATAATAATCAAGTATTAACTGCTGTAAGCTGAGATCCCGTCTTACCCCAGAAAAAAATAGATGGTATAACATCGGACTATTTATGTCCGATCTTAACCACTAATGATTTGGCCAGTGGTTGTCAACTTTTAAATTTTATGTCGTCAATAGCATTTCACACTTAGGCTACTTTCACACGGCAACGTTCCGTTTTTTGCAGGTACAGTTTTTTAGGTAGCTAGGGAAACTTTTAGAACGTCTTATCGTCCCTCGATTGCTACCGAGTGGACCAAAATTTCACGAAAATCAGTTCGGTTTTACTACGGGTAAGTCAACCATCGACGCGGAAGTTTCGGTTAGAAGAGCGGTAAGTACATCGGTGCGCAAATATGTACTTGGTATTTTCCTGGACATCTCCGGTGCTTTCGATAACGCTTGGTGGCCAATGCTGCTTCTTAAGTTGAAATTACGAGGTTGCTTTAAAAATATATATTCACTTATTTACTCGTATTTCTCGCACGGAACAACCAAACTTAAACTTGGACACTATGCCGTGTCGAAACCACTGACGATGGGTTGTCCACAAGGCTCAGTCTTAGGTCCTTATTTGTGGAATTTAGGCTTCGACGATTTTCTTACGATTCGCTTACCGTCAGGGTGTTCTTTGACCGGATATGCGGACGATGGCCTATTGCTCATAGAATCAAACAGTAGGTCGGGACTAGAAAATAGTGCAGACGCGTGTTTAAAATTAATATGTGATTGGGGCCATCGAAATCGCTTAAAGTTTGCACCACATAAAACGTTCCAATTACTTTTAAAAGAAAGTTTACAATCACCGCCGCGATTTAAATTTAATAATATCACTATTAAGAAAAAAGAATCGGTTTGTTATCTTGGTTTAATTTTGGAAAGGAATTTTTCATTTCTCGAACATATTAAAAACGTCGGGGAAAAGTCGAAAAGGAACTTTTTTGCTTTGACAAGAATATCAAAATCAACATGGGGGCTATCTTTCAATACACTAAAAATAATCTATGGAGCAACTTACTTAGGATGTATTTGTTACGGATCTCCCGTATGGGCTGATAGGGCTACTATCGGCGCTGTGCGAAGAAAACTGCTCCAGAGCCAACGCTTGGCCTTGATATTCTTGTGTAAGGTATATAGAACTGTTAGTACCGAAGCTTTGCCTGTCCTGGCGGGTGTACTTCCAGTCGACCTGGAGGTGCAACGTCGCGCCGCCATGTATTACTCTACTAGGGAGAATATGGATAAAAGTTTTTTAACAGCACGTGAACTTTTAAAAATTGATAGATTATTTAAACCGCTTTCAGTGGTATATAGCGAACTATTAGATGAATGGCAAAATAGATGGGAGGTATCTTTGAAGGGACGACATCTATATCAATATTTTCCTTGCGTTCGTGACCGTTTGACAAAGACTTGGTTGGATGTCGATTATTGCGTATCACAGTTTCTCACGGGCCATGGTAACTTTAGGTCTAAACTTTACTCTTTTAAGCTTGTTGAATCGCCTGCGTGCCCATGTTCAACACCTAATTGCGAGTATGAGCAGTCCGCGCATCATATACTTTGGGAGTGTAGTCTTTGGCAGAATGAGCGTAAAACTATGCTGGATAGTATGCAGATATCATCTGGAGTCGTATACTATATGGACCTTGTAGAGACTAGGAAGAACTTCCGTGCTTTCCGGCGTTTTTGCCATACTTATTATTGGAATCAAGTCTAAAAGCTCACATAATATGTCCCATTTAAATGTAGTGATGATGTGATCCGTTGTGCTTTACAGCTGGCTTCTCCAGCTGTAAAAGTCTTTTTACGAGTTATTTAACTGTTTAGTTCATTGTTTTGTCGCCCGCTTTGCACGGAGGGAAGTGGACAATAATTTATTTCCAACTCCTCCTATTAATTTAACTTTCTGATTGATTTCGTTGCGGGTTAAAGACAAGTTAGACATTCCCGGATACTCGCCGAGCTTCAATGCTCGGTGTCATTACATTGCGTGCCACTGTTGATCCTGGCTCACAGGAGTTACAGTGGTGGGTGTGAGGGTGGGACAGTCTCTAAAAGGTACAGTTTTTTGCAGGATCCTGTTTAGTAGTGCATGTGCTGCAATACTAGCAGTCACACGATTATCCTGTTAGCTGGATACTGTAAACAGGATAATTAAAGATAAATAATTGTTAATTGTAGCACTAGCTATTCTATTATTTAAGCTAATCGGTTAATAACGATTTGGGCTTACCGAGATCTCTGTAATGTCATTTATTAATATTATAGACATTGACTATAATTATCGTTTAATTTCAATTTTCTAACTCTTGCTTCTACTTCCCAATCCTAGTACTAACATATTTTCCATGAGATAAGCTTTATGTGACATATGAAGGCAGTGGATAGAGATAAACTAAATGATTTTGCTATAGAATAAAACATGCGTATATGGACCTCCCTGGTATAGAGTAAAGCGGATACGCTTGCCACCAATATGTTTAAATGTACCTAATTATTTTTACGAGATTTTGTTATCTCCATCTCTCTTAAGACAGAGGACAAAATTTTAGGACATCATAAACTATAATAATTCTTTAATGGGGTAAGTTCGGTATAAAAAAAGTACTAGTTGGTGTAAGTAGTGGGGGTTAACGTCACTCACGTCCGTAGGCTTTGACTCTAGATTCCCTACACGTGACCCCTGGGTAGTGCCAAATGAGTGACACAGTTAGTGGTGTTAGGGTTGTCCGCCCGGGTAGCACCACCGTCCACGAGGCGTAAAGACCACCATAGTGATCTCCGTAAGGGGATCGCGTTCCGGGATCAGCCAATGGTTTTCCGGTTTCTTCGAGGGTCTTGAGTCCGGGCATGAGGTTGTACCGTGTGGGTATTTTCGGTCGTTTGTCAAAGGGAGGAATGTTGATCCGCCGGTCAGGGAGACCCGTAGAAACGGTTGTCCGCTGGCCGCCCGCGGTATAATACAGGGGCCCAATCGGGGCTAATCACCTCGAGAGGCTACCTCACCATGCCGCGCATAATCTTGGATGGGTCCGTCGTGCCGGTTGGTGACCGGAAGTGGGGTCCCGGCGGCCCATCCCGGAAGGGTACGGGGGCCCTTCCGTCCGGCGGATCAATTCGCTTCCTGCCGGGTCGGGGCATGGGACTGCCGTCCGATGCCAATGGATACTCTGCCTGGGCGGCATTAGCACTTACCACCAGGTGCAATGCCGCCAATAGGCCGGGCCAATATAAAAAAAAAAACTTAAAACCTAAAACTAACGTGAAATGTATTAGGTTATAGCTATTCCAAAAGCTGTTATTTATTATTAAATTACGATAAAAACATTATACACTAGAGTCATAAATTTTCAAATCTGAAACATAATGGTTGATTTATAAGTTAGTCCGTTCTTTCCCCGTCTAGGTCCGTTCTTTTCCTGATGTTTTCATTTGTTTACCCTAATTTTAATCAGTTACAAATTGTTACTATAATATTTATAAAAATATAAAAATAAGTAACACGACGATTATCTATTTACTAACAGTATATATTTTAGCAAATCACTACTATAATTTTCGCCATAAAAAATATTCCGAGCGCATTGCAACTAACCGAAAAATAGGCCCGCCTTACCCCAACGCACCTTAATCATTACATCAACTTAATACCTCATAAAATATGCGCAAATCATTCGACACCACTCATCACAACAGCTCAGTATGCGTTGGACTTAATACGAAAACCGGCGACGGACATGATAGAACAAATCCGCTTGCGGCCGGATTTAACCGGTCCAAACCGGCTGATACAAGCTCGCGCCGCCATTGTAACAAATACATATTAATTTGCGTCCGAAATCCTCGCATAATTGAAACGACAATATCGGTTACGGCAAAGCTAATTTAACAGGTTGAATTTGACGGTATATTGGCTGTTAAATGAAGCAGCCTTGGCTGATTTATGAGCATGTAGTAATTACTGCTTGTGTTTATTATAGTGAAAGATTCTGTTGTTATTGTTTTGTTTGGTGAGGTGGAATTTGAAAGGATTTGTATTGTGCACGTGTGTTAATTATATTGTATTGTATCAGCTCATATACGTTCTACTACTGTAGGGTACGTGCCTTCACTCAAATCCAGAGTATTTTAGAGAGAAGTTTTACCATGCATCGAAGAATAAAGTCCAAGTCTATCTGCTGTCTTTAAAGAAATTGATAATTATTGTTAAAGTCACGCACGCAAATATTACGTAGTAGATCTTGCCAGAATCTGAGTGGAGAGAATAAGCAAAAAAAAAAGCTAAGGTAAGAAGCTTAGAGTTTCTTGCAATGGCACTGAAAGAAAAAGAGGCCATACCCCAGCTGATACTTTATACGAATTTTCGTGACACTATAGTAACGCTCCAAACTAATCAATTGATAAGTGTTTTGACTAAATACGGCAATAGCTTAGATTTACATTTTGAATAGCTTTATCATTATTAATTATTAAAAAAAAGCCCTGACGGCGTCAATATCTACCATCTTTATTAAATTCATTGAAGAACTGAAAAGATAGAAACAAGATTTTAGTATGTTTATTTTGATTTTGCTTTGTTTGTTTAGTTGTCACTGTTCACAGACAGACATCACGCGCATGTCTACAATTTATGGTTTTTCAAATAATTCAAACTCAATTCCTAACAATGGAATATTCACACATAGCGTGCCGTCGTGTCCACTTCAAATATTCACATGTTCGTGCATGTACTAACCCAATAACAGCTAATAGTTGCCAATATCTGGGCGACAAGCCCGACGCGCGCCACAATGTAAATTATTCAATCAACTGGCTGGAATATGAGGAAGCAAGGGTATTTGAACGTTGTTGTGTACACTGAAGCTATTAAGACTTGATCATACAAGTACTTATATTGTTAGAGGAACTAGAGGTGCAGTTTATAGCGTGATACAAGGAAGTATGAAAGTCCTAAGTCATGTACAATGCCTTTACAATTTGTAATCTGTTAAACAGCTTAGAGTCCTATATGTTCTGAAACTAGAAGCCTATTTAGTATAGAGTTAACAATGCACGAGAGTATTAGATCATCTACATTGATTTCATTACTTGGCCGTACATTTAAATTTATTACTATTTATTAAAGAATTGTTGAATGTAACTTGTAAAATTATTAATCAAATTACAAATTTACTGTCACATGTATGTTATTCCAAAAACCTTCTTCTCTCATTTGACATTTCACTTGAAAAAAACTGTCAGAATACGTAACGTACTGTAGATAATACGCAAATGTCTAGTTTTCATCTAACTAAAAGTTGAAACGAAATTTATTATTAAAGAATATATTGCTGCGTTTTAGTACCCATGAATGTCCACGAAACAGAATTCGTTAAAACATGAATTTTAGCATTACCTGGAAACTTTGAGTATTGATGTTACTGTCAAATTAAGTTTCAAAGTTCAAAATGTCGATGTGATAAGACCACGGATTTCTAAACTCTACACTAAAATTTCGGACTGATTGATAACAATTTTTTACAGAAATAATCAAATAATTATATTGGACTACCGTGCAAAAAACCTAACACAATGAACCCAAGTCCACAGACGAGAGTCAGCAATTTCGTGTCGGTGGATACTCTTTATGGTCTGAAATAATCCTCAGGTGCAATTGATACCCAAAAAAAGTGTAATTAATTTTCTATGATAATTACTGTTCTCAAAAACCATTCTATTACTATAAATATAGCGGTAAGTACTTGACTTTTACCTAGGAGAAAGCCGAAGAAGCGCTGACTTGATGTCGTCAACGAAAATATGAGAGTCAACGGACTTACTATTAAGAATACTGAAGACCAGGTAAAATGGAGGCGACTTGGCCGGAAGGCGGCCCCTAGCACCGATCGGGATAACGCCTATTCTTCTTAGGCGTTATCCCAAATGAAGCCAAGCTTAGCAATAAATGAAGCAAGCTGTACGCTGTTCTAAGACTTTATAAATACCACGGTACCTGTTTATTGCAAAACAACATCACAATATCCCCACAAATCTGAGACCTTTGGACCGCACCTTACAAATTCATGCATATCACCGGAGCTACACTAGCCTTGTAACACGAAATGGGCGGAGGCAGTTAGGCGCTGTATACACTGTCTACCTTGCGGATAACGTAAATGCACTAGCTTTATTCACGTACAATGCAACGACCATTTTAATGGCAATGCCTTTATAATTAAGCTTAGTTCAACGTGGTTTTACTCAATGTTTAGAATGCTAGTTTTGCTTATTCATTTCTTTGGCGTTTTGATATTTGGAAATAATGTTGTTTTTTATTCTGCATTGTATCTTGGTGTAATATGGTCATTGTTGTGTATAGGTGCAATTTGGTTTTGTTTTTTCTATCCACATAGCAGGTGGAATAAGTTCGGGTGTTACATTAATAAAGGACGGTGCGATGTTATTAGAAAACTATCCAACTACGAGTAAACCAATAGGTAGGTACCATTTGACGTTTCATACTTTTCAAGTATAAATAACATTGAATTGTGGTTTTACAGAAAATGTAATGTACGGCTGTACAAAGTTGAAAAGTATGTAATGTCAAACGCTACGTATCAGCTTAGTTGGATTATAATAAACTATAGGCCCGGCCCAGCTTCGCCCGGGTACAAATAGATTTTTGTTCAATAATATGTACGTATTAAACATATAAACGTTCCTCTTAAATCACTCTATCTATTAAAAAACTGCATCAAAATCCGTTGCGCAGTTTTAAAGATTTAAGCATACAAAGGGACATAGGGACAGAGAAAGCTACTTTGTTTTATACTATGTAGTGATAGTGGAACACTGATTCTGAAGTCGCCTTAAGAAGTTCCGATGCAGATTAACCATAATAATGTACAGAATCTAAATAATCGAATCTTGTAAAGTTGTACTATTACGAACATATTGCAGTCACATTTACAAGGCCCTTAATAGGGGATTATAAATAAAGGAGACCATTAAAAATAATGTCACACGAATTTTACCCTGAATTTCGTCTATCAAATTCATAAATTGGTTTCTCCATTCCCAAACTCGTCATCCATATCAGAACATTAACATATCATTTAGTTCTAAAAGCATAGTGATAAAATTAAATTCTCCCATCAACATTTAACAGAAGCCTCGTAATTCCGTACGGAGATACTAAGCCCACTCCACTGAACAGTAGTACATTATCAAACGCGTTTTATTCAGGAGCGCCACAGGAGCATGTCAGTGGGGGCCGACCTCTCTCCATTTGCGGGTTTAAAGCCACGCCGCAGTAGGTGTTTTGTCAGAGCCAACGTGCTACTGACAGCTTACAAGCGTTGGTGTTGCAGTCTTAAGTCACACCGCATTTTGGTGTGTTATTTTATATCTTTGTGACAACGATCTTATATCAGAAGAAATTACTTTTATTGTCTGGCAGTGCTTGAATTAATTTTAGTATTTTCTGATAATTTTCCGTGGCTACTTACGAAGATGACTGGATAGAAAACGACACTATATCTGATGTAAAGAAACACCAGTAATATCCATGCTTGTATCTGAGTGTCATTCATTATACTCATATAATTCGTTTTAAGTATTGTTAAAATTTGCATTGGTCAGGGATGCTCCTATCTAGTCGTCATGGCCTGTCCTAGAATAGGTGCTATGAGTACGCGACCTCGGCCCCCGAGCTACTGCAGTCACTACAAACATTCCCTTCCATGACTGCAGTATCCACTCCTACAGGCCATACTTTCCTTTCCCATTATATCCTCTACTCACAAACCCTATTTCCTTTCCACCGTTGATGATGGGCAGCAGCGTCATCAGTGCGAGTCCCGTTCTGCGCTCGCCAACCCGCCTGCCAAGCGTGGCGAGTATTAGCAATAACCCCCCTAATGTTGACACAAAAATTGACCAGACCCCCAGTCCCCGGCAGCCCCACTATGGTAGCAGCCATGGTTACGGTGGGGAAGGGGGTGCTAAGAATCCCCGGGTTGGCCCCGGCTACCACCCCCGACGATGACTGGCCCTGGTAACACACAACATACGCCCTTTGAGGACAGACGAGAAGATTGTCGAACTGGAAGAAGAATTGAGCGGGTTACACCTGGACATTCTGGGGTTATCGGAAGTCCGAAGAATCGGGGAGGATACGATAACCCTGAAGTCTGGTAACCTGCTCTTCTACCAGGGGGACGACCGACAGTCCCGAGGAGGTGTCAGACTTCTCGTCCACAGGTCTCTCATCAACAACATCGTATCCATCGCAAGTGTGTCGAGCAAGGGTAGTATACCTTATACTCAAAATATCCAAAAGATATTCGTTGAAGGTCATACAGGTATACGCGCCGACCTCGACACACCCAGATGAAGAAGTAGAGGAGATGTATGAGGACATAAGTCGTGCCATACATACTTCCAAAACCTACTTCAATGTTGTTATGGGGGACTTCAACGCAAAGTTGGGCAAGAGAAGCGATGCAGAGTTGAAATTGGGGCAATTTGGACATGGGCAACGGAACCTCAGGGGTCAGAGGCTGGCCGACTTTCTGGAAAAAGAGGGACTCTTCGCGATGAACTCTTTTTTCCAGAAGCCGCCTCACAGGAAATGGACCTGGTTGAGTCCTGACGGTTCTACGAGAAATGAGATAGATTTCATCTTGACGACGAATAGACGGATGTTCAGTGATGTCTCTGTGATCAACAGGGTGAAAACCGGAAGTGATCACCGAATGGTTAGGGGCACATTGAATATCAACGTCCAATTAGAAAGGCGCCGCTTGATGAAGTCTACGCTCTGACCTACTCGCGCCCATATCCAAAACCCCGAGAGCTTTCAACTCGAGTTGACAAATCGCTTTGATTGTCTAAAAGAAAACTTTGCAGTGGACGAGTTAAACAGCGGTTTGGTAGAAGCTGTCCATATGGTGCGATCTAAGTATTTTAGACCTCGCCTTAGAGATAGACCACAAAAACTCTCGATCCAGACTCTTGACCTCATGGCCGAACGTCGATCTTTGACGCTGCAGTCTTCCGTTGACGCCGAAACATGTCGGCGGCAATAGACGGATCTGGAAGTCCTTGTGACACGATGTCCGTGCTCACAATACTGTGAGCATTTAGGAGACAATTGAGCGGACGGAGGCTCCAAAGTGTTCGCAAGAGACTTGTCTATTGGGCAAAGCCAGTTGTCTAGGCTGAAAACGGATGAAGGCCGCGTGGTATCGACGAGGGCAGAGGTATTAAGAGAGATCGAGAGGTTCTACGGACAGCTTTACACCTCGGTTGCCAAACCTACTGTTAGCTCGGCCGAAGACCCGAGAGCCGAGTTGATCCGACACTTTAGCGATGATATCCCGGACATCAGCCTGTGTGAGATTGAGATGGCCCTCAAACAACTTAAAAACAACAAGGCGCCGGGTGAGGACGGAATCACTTCAGAGCTTCTGAACGCGGGTGGAACGCCGATGCTGAAAGTCCTTCAGAGGCTATTCAATTCCGTTCTCCTCGAGGGCTCAACGCCAGAGGCATGGAGCAGGAGCGTGGTGGTACTGTTCTTCAAAAAAGGTGATAACACCTTGCTGAAGAACTACAGGCCCATCTCGCTCCTGAGCCATGTCTATAAGTTGTTTTCGAGGGTCATCACAAATCGTCTCGAACGCAGGTTTGATGACTTCCAGCCTCCCGAACAATCCGGTTTCCGAAAAAGCTTTAGTACCATAGACCATATTCATACGCTACGGCAGGTTATACAAAAAACCAAGGAATATAACTTGCCGCTTTGTTTAGCGTTTGTGGACTATGAGAAAGCCTTTGATTCGATCGAGACCTGGGCTGTGCTACAGTCTCTTCAGCCATACATACATAGACTATCGGTACATCGAAGTGTTGAAGTGTACATATACAACAACGCCACCATGTCGGTCCGAGTACAAGATCAGAGCACGAAGGCTATTCCACTACAGAGAGGCGTGAGACAGGGAGATGTCATATCTCCGAAACTGTTCACTGCCGCGCTGGAAAACGCCTTCAAACTCTTGCAGTGGAAAGGATTCGGCATCAACATCAACGACGAGTATATTACTCACCTTCGATTTGCCGACGATATTGTAGTCTTAGCAGAATCGCTGGAAGACCTTAGCACTATGCTCGAAGACCTTAATCGAGTCTCCCAACAGGTAGGTCTTAAAATGAACATGGATAAAACGAAGATCATGTCGAATATCCATGTTGTGCCCACCTCCATTGGAGTTGGGGGCTCGACTCTCGAAGTTGTAGACGAATATGTCTATTTAGGACAAGTGGTCCGGTTAGGCAGGTCCAACTTCGAGAGAGAGGTCAATCGTCGAATCCAACTCGGTTGGGCAGCGTTCGGGAAACTTCGCGACGTCTTCTCGTCCAAAATACCTCAGTGCCTAAAATCGAAAGTCTTCGATAGTTGTGTGTTACCAGTAATAACTTACGGCACCGAGACGTGGCCTCTCACTGTGGGCCTCATTAAAAGGCTCAAAGTCACTCAACGAGCCATGGAGCGGGCTATGCTCGGAGTTTCTCTACGAGATCGAATCAGAAATGAGAAGATCCGTAGGAGAACCAAGGTTACCGACATAGCCCATAGGATTGGCAAGTTGAAGTGGCAGTGGGCCGGGCACATAGCTCGTAGAGCCGATAGCCGTTTGGGCCGAAAGGTTCTCGAGTGGAGGCTACGTACAGGCAAGCGAAATGTCGGACGCCCGCCTACAAGGTGGACGGACGATCTGGCTAAGGTTGCAGGAAGTCGCTGGATGCAGGCCGCTTCCAACAGGTCATTGTGGAGATCCTTGGGGGAGGTCTATGTTCAGCAGTGGACTTCCTGTGGCTGATATGATGATGATGATGATGATAATTTTACCATAATTAAAATCTATCAATTTATTGGAGGATCGATTGTGTTGAAATTCGGGAAATCTCGAACATGACCCATTTATAGCCACGAAATCCTATATTGGACGCATCTTAGTAAATTAAGCAGTAATGTATTTATGTCCCAAGTAATACACCCGCCTATCCGCTTGATTGCCATTGGTTGGGGCAGGGGGTCCAAAAAACCTAAAAAATCAATTGTTATTATGCCCAGGGCAATAAATCAAATGAAAATCACTAAAAGAAGACAAAATAGCAAGCGTTACTTCAGAGTAAAAACTATTCAAATCTATCTGCATTTAGTAAAACCAGACTTAAACTCAGCAATCAAGAATGAAGCACACTAAAAATTCACGAGGTGAGAGCCACAGTCGCGAGTCGGTAATCTTCTTACTTTAGAATTCATTTGTATAGTCCTTTAAAGCTGCACCACTAGTCGTGTTGTCAGCAGCGTGGCACTGACAGGGCAACGCTACTTCCAGTCCAGTTTAATTTACACCGTCATTGTAACAAATTATGTTGAGTTTTGCACATCATAACATTTAGCTGAGTGGATACCTATCGGTCACAGCTATTTTTTGTTTAACTTTTTTATTTGATATTGTTTTTATAATACCTATTTTGTTTACGTTGCGTCTTTGACTAATAAAATGTTTTTCTTTCTTTCTTATTTCTCACAAATAAATTCAATTTAAAGGAAAATGACAATTTTACTATGAAACTTAGTATAGTTGTGAACATTTTTGTCTTGAAATTGAAATGGGAACAGTGATTCTCTGGAACAGGCTCTGGCCAGGCAAAGCTCATTGGGCAAAATATAAAATGTGATGATAATTACTTTATTTTATAAAAATCTGTCGCCCGGGATAAAATAGGAGTACGTTTAAAAACAACCACAAAAAATTCTGTAAATAATTTTTACGCAATATTAGTATCGGGGTCTACGATATTTTTTACCTGTACTATGAACGGGCATACTCATTTATTTTGTATAAATATTTTTTGTAAATACAGATAAAATACTAACAGGCTTATTAAATAGAGTTTTAAAACCTGTTTTAATGAACGCATGTTTCGTCTTTTTCACTCAAACTAAATACAAAAGTTGTTCGAAAGGGACAAAACATTCGATAACCAAAATTAGTTTTTAAACTGTGTATGAATATGGCCGTTAATGTATTGACTTGTTAAAAGAGCCATTCAATTGGTTAAATGACGAATAAACGAATAAAACAAAATTATAAATATTTACTGCTTAAATTTAACCTATATAATACTACAAAATTAGGTCATTTTGTTATTTATTTAATTAATTGATTTGGTTACCACCATTTCAATTAATTACATACAATTAAGGTACTCAGTCTAGCATCTTGCTCGCAGAACCTCAAGTACTCTGTAAATATCTTAGCCCGTTCATCTACAAACAAATTACATTCAGGATTTTTTTAGGACTTGTTTACGAAAAACTTTTTCAAGTGTCATTTCCGTTAATTAAGTTAAAGATATAGATGTGTATTTAAAGTAAAAAACAATTGTAAATCTGGTTATTATGGATGAAAAGAATCGTTCTTAATATTAAAAACACAAATTTGCAGGAAACCAGTAGGAAAACAGCAAGAGAATGAATGACATTCCAATATAAAATGGCTATCAAAATCAAAGGCAGGAAAATGCTAAAAAAAAAATACATCGATAGCCTTGGGATTAAACGACACCAAGCTTAACAATGGCTAAAAACTGAGCAAATCGAGCTGCCTTATGCATTTGCAAACAAACATCATAATCATTTACCTGCAGGATAGCTATTATTGGCCTCCTGACTCGGATCTGGAGTAACTCAGATATTCTTTGTTATACTAAAATGAAACGAGAAATAGTCATCCACGACAGCGTGTCTTTGACAGCTTGTAAACTAAGGTAGTGTTGATTGATGCATTTACACTGTAGTGCAACGTTAATTTTATATTTCACTGCTGAACATAGGCCATAGCACTACATCGAGCTAATGGAAGTGACTTGCATCCAGCGACTTCCTGCAAGCTTATACTTATATTTATATAAAAACTTATTGTACACCAGTAAATTAAAATAAAAATGTAAATTAAAAAATTGTTTAAAAAAAAGTGTACGACGGCGGCCTTATCGCTCGAGGTGATCTCTTCAAGGCTACCTGCCATAGGATGGATAAGAGAGAAAGATAGTCAACCTGTTGAAATGTATTTATTGAAGTTTTGAAACTGTGTATTTAATTATCTTGTTGCATATTCAATTTGCTTTAGGCGATGGACGAGAATTTAAGGATTAAAATTACTATCATTTTTAATAAATTTACAATACCTTTTGTTCCATTTATTATTCTTAACAAGTTTCCTTAAATATGTTTAATTTTGTAAAAAAAATACGCACAATACTGGAAATGACGACGAAACTGTATTGTGGAATTGTTTTCTAAAGAAATACATGTAAATGATACAAAATAAAATTTGTAAGTAATTGGGTTGCCTAATACATTTCGAATTTCAATTGTTACTTTTGATTTACTTCTATGATGTATTGAAAAATAATGTGTCCTTAATCCTTTGCAAAATTACACCACGGTGTAACTGGCGGTCCATCTGTTATTCCATAGTTGTAGAACAAGAAAATTCTTCTCCCGGCTCTTTTCAAAGTATTTTTTCATTTGTGCATTTTTCCCTGTATTACATAACAATGAAATCTTAATGAGATTAAAACCGGGCCCGATGTGGTACTTTTTTTCCTTAATGAAATGGAAGAAATTTTGTGATATTGGGAATGATCGTTATACCGGGTATATCAAGACTGCTACCAAAAACGAAGCCGGGTGGTAGTTTTAGTGGCTACAAACACAATGAAACTAAAAATTTTGCTGAGAAACGCGACAATTATTTTTAAAGATTTTTTAAATATCATCATTTTTGGGTGGTAAATCTGTAGTTTTTGCTATAATAATAATAATTTAAACTCTTTTATCCCTTAGAGTATTTATAAATAAAAGGGTACACACTATTATTTTAGGACAAAATGGATTTACCACACAATTACGACCAAAGAAAAAAAAATACAAAAAAAATTGACATTTTTTTGCAACTTCTATTGCATTGTGTCTGAAGGCGCTTAAACTACCACCCGACTTCGTTTTCGGTAGCAGTCTTGATATACCCTGTATAGCGCCTTTTAGCTGTATATCATAGCATATTTTTTTGTTAGAAAAAATGTTGACAGCTGATTCAATTGATATGAATTAAGATAAAGGTATTAATGAGCTGTGAGGTGGCTTATTAAAATATAATTGTATAAAATCAATTGACCAGTCATTTTGCTTTAAGTCTAAAGTAAAGCATGAGTGAGTCCGTTCCAGTCGTACCTCGCTATACTTTATACGACATGGCTGTACAATAACTCAAGCTTTCTATTAATATGCTCGGTAAGAAATTCTATACCCAAAAATTCATAAAATATGTAGGTAAACCTGGTTTCAGGAAGTGGCTTTCGCTGTCGAAGTCGCATGTCATTTCCACTTCAAGTCGTTACAGAAGCACTCGAGGGATGCCTATATAATACCAAATGGTATTAAGCTTCCTATGATTGAAGAAGAGGTAAGAAACGAAACTTTAACAGGCAGATAAAAATAATACAATTTTCTAAAATGCGAATCAAATTCCGATACCTAGCATTTACATAGCGCATACCAACAAAAAAAAACTCTGCAGTCGCTACCACACATCCGGAACAAAGTTCTCAAAACGTTAATCCAACAACCGCGAAAAGCCTGGAGCCTCGACACAGAGCAAAAACCTCACGCAATTTTTATTTTTTAGAAACATCAACGATAACTAAAACCGGACAACCGTTGCCGTAGAAAATAAAGAAGCGGGCCATTGGCGGATGTCCAAAAATGCCCCAATGTAGTAGCCTGTGAACCGCGATTCACGTGCATCCATGTGTAAAGATACCTTGCGGAGTTCATCAGACGTGATTTATATGGAACAAATCGATTTTGCATATGGCCGGTTATTGATAAATCACCGGCTGACCGGTAAATACCGTGGCCAGGTGATGTATTTGGACCTTCTGCTGGATAATAATAAAAATAACGAGCTGATTTCCTGATGGTAGGCGGTAATAATAGGCTACAATATTTAGAAAATTATGATTTTTATAGTTTTAAGTAGGGACAGGAAAATACACTAAGAGATATGTGTGCGGGTACGTATGGATTCTTGAGCTTTTCGCAATTACACTGAGCGTACGAAACGCGATGGTAACGGTGTTAAATTTCGTCAGTTTTCCATGAAACTTCCTTGCAACAGCCGAAGATATCCATCCATACCCAAGTTATAAACAAACCCGTGTAATTATATACTAATAAATTTCCATTTTTCTGTTTACTCTTAAAACAATAAATATTGTTAAAATGTTTTTGTAATTAACACCTTCGCTGCGGCAGCGTTGGATCTAAATCTTGTTTTTTTAACGAATCGATATGGTACATCCTCTTGTATAACTAGCTGCGATAGCCCGGAGTTAGGTACTATACTTTAAGATACCTTAGAAGTTTATCATAACGCAAAGGATTAATACAAAATATTATTTTATATAACCGTTGAAAGGTCACACAGTGTATTATTATATAGAGTATTTAAAATAAAAAGAAATAAGTAGTTACCTCACTAAGGCACAGGTGCCAAAACTACGTTCTTTCATCAAAACCTCTAACGCTTGAATCCGTTGGAAATTCAAAGGACCAAACTGTGCGACACACGTCGTGTACACGACGAGAAGCAACACGATGCATTTTGATATTGAATAATTCAAATAAATTTGAATCCAATTTACTAGTATGCTAGTTATATTTTAAGAATTGATTTACCGTCATTTAGAATCTCGAAATTACTTGTCACATTTTGTGAGTTTAATTTTATGAACTGGTTCTTGTTGATTAATTGGGTAATCATTATTACGATATATTATGTATGTCCCAAAATTTTCACAAGGAAAGGTTGGGTAAAATTAAAATGCATAAATACATACCTATGTACATAAACTCTCATCTTTTTCTCAGAAGGGGTAGGTCGAGGTTCTACCAGGATAACTTTGTTTCCTTTTGGGTGTTCCATCCCACGACATGATAGGGTATCGCCATATCGGGCACAAATTTCTCACTCCAGGCTGATAATGAATAGAAAAACCTAATGTTACTTAGCCCGACCCAGGCTTTGAACCCGAGACCTTCGAGCTGTAATCGTATCGTAATACAAATACGCCATCGAGGCACTCACACCCACCAAACCTTTAAAATGCATTCATGTAAAACTTGACTAAAAAATATTAAATACAAATTAATTATGTTTAGGTGCACTAAACCACTAATCTTTTATTTCCGCAAGCTGCATATGTAACTAATGGTCCATGTGGCGAATTTCAAATTTCGTATCCTAACGTTGAGTGTGCTAAATATGCACTTCAAGTGAAATGACAGGCTTGAGTGTTAATAGCTGATGCATATCTACATTTCGGTGAGGCTAGCGTGATTGCCGTCCCCTTTTGTCACCTGGTAGAGACTTTTGACAGTATAGGACGCCTAGCAGGTGATTTAACGCCCGTAAATGATCTTTCAATCAGTAAGTCTGGGACCAAGTGCTGCTTTTGTTTTAGGCTTCAATTTGTTGAGATTAAAAATTCCAACGGTCTTGGCGGGCGACGCGACGGTTTGTTTTGTTCTCTTGGAATATTTGTGTTGAGTAAATTCTATTTTGGAGTGGAATCAATGTTGGAAATGTTTTCGAACTGGTTTGTGTGACAGTATGTTCGTATTTGGTGTAATGTGTGATAAAATATTTATATTTAATATTCTGTTTGTTTTTTTATAATGGGATTAATTGGAAACAGAGTAATACAGTATCTCATTTTATAAAGAATTTATAAAGAACGCCCGGTGTTGCTGCTAATAGCACCAATTGACTCATTCTAGTAAGCACTAGTTTCACATACTCCATCAACGCAGAAAATTCATACCCAGAAAACAAACTGTACTAGCTCCCATCACATAACATAAAAGAGCTCCAAACCAAGCAACGGGAAGAACACGAACCGATAAAAATAGACACAGCTACTAAAAATGTCACAGTCTCCTACGAAATTTCATTTACTTACGCCATCAAAAACTTAATATAAACTCATACATCACGGTGCACACTCGCACAAATGTATTCAACGGCGATACGTCATACAACATGCAGTTCCTTTTTAATAAAACTGAAACGCAGTTGATTTATACGTGTTTTGTCTGCCCGGAGCAAGATGGCCGCGGTAATATCTGCATGGAAGCGGTTAGAACCGGTTTCCGGAGCGCCATTTTTTCGCTCTCCTCTCACTATCTTGCACTTTGAAGGCTGTTAGGGAAGAATCATTTTATTAAACTGTGAGCATTTGGACTTTTTTGTGTTTTATTTCGATGCAGAAAAGAATTTCGCTTGGTATTTGCTCGAGGAGCGATGAAATAGTGTCGGTACAATTTTTATTCTATAGTAATCAAGGATCTAATAAAACTGAAAGGTTGAATGATGTTGCCTGCAGATTATTGTATAAATTTGTGGAAAGCCTATTTAATTTTAGTAAAAAATAATACTATGGCTGAAGTAGGTGCTATACTATGCTAGGCCAGTTTTTCCTTAACAATCTTCTCTAAATTCACAAAAAATATTCTAAACGAAACATAGCGTTTGAAGAAATATTAACGAAATATAAACAAGTAAAAGCTGTTATTTAAATCTTTTTTTTTTATGTTTGGTTTATTTGATGTTGTTCCTAGAATGAATTATGAACGAATGTTTTTTACCCAATGAATAAAATTGGTAATAATGTCTTTATCCATTTTTTTTATTTAGAGTATTTGTTCCAACCATCTAGGTAATATTTGAAAAAAGGCACAGGAAAATATGATAATTGTGACTCAGTAATCGAGTCAAGTGCGTGGTGGCCTGTTGATAAGCGGACCAGACGCGGCTGCCAACATGCTCATGGTGGTTGCGGGTTTGAATCCCAGGGCACACTTCTGACTTTTCGGAGTCATGTGTGTATTGATAGTCAATCACTTCTCCCTATAACCTGCATACTAGCATATCATAGCGATTTGTAAGAATTTCTATAGTATGTAAAGTCTGCCAACCCGCACTAGGCCTGTATGGTGGACTATAATAGGGCCTAACCACTCTCAATCGTATTCTTGATTGAAGGGGGATTGCCGTGGGACGTTTATGGCTGATACAGAAATACAGTCACTGTAGATCCAGTTTTGTCGTGAGCATAATTGATACGATACGTAAAACTGTACGGAAATATTCGAATCCTATATCGTACGTCGTGACCATAGACCAAGTTTGGAGGGAATAATAAGTACAATCGAGAATAGTATTGATTTTTAGAAGTTGAAAACTTATAACTTGCTTCGGGGGTCGAACGTTCGAATATTCGAACTTCGTTTCAGATCATATATTGACCATAGAAGTGATCACATTTAATATTATAGAAAACAGGTGTGTAGTACCATTATTTTTTAATATAAGAGTATTTTGGAGTGGGGATTCCGGTGTGATAAAATTTTCTATGCCTTTTCTTTCCCTCTCTTAAGAGTACTTAATAGCAATGCATCTAGAAACGTTGTGGTTGCTCTTAGAATGTACCAATGAATTATAATCTACCTTCAAATGAGCCATTTGCTCATTAGAACGGAATTGCAGCAACCATATTGCCAGCTCTTTACACTGTTTTAATTTCGCTTCATGAAATTCTTACCGCGATCACTCAAAATAGAATAAAAATAAGTTACTTTCGATGTCAACCCTAACTTTTAGATGAAATCGAGTATCAAGCAGACAGCAAATTTCAATTCAAGAATTCAAACACTTCACCTAAATTGAAATATTCAACCCTTCGAATTCGAAATAATGTTTATTATCAACGTTTAATGAACAAAGAACCGGTGGATACAGATAAAATCGTAGGTGGTCGAACAAAGGGAAACTTTTCAATATCGTGTCGCTACATATTTTAGTGGGAGAGGGTAACTTGTCGAACTTATCTCGCGGCGAGTAGGGGTGTAGGGACATCGATGCAAATATTATTATACTATCGATAAAATACACGGTGAGTATATTAAATAAATAAATACACCCAACAGTCACATACATAGTCCTGACCCCACACTAAAATCTAGTCTTGTGTCGTGGGTAGAAACAACAAGAGACATTTCGGCCTCACAAATACCCAGACTCGAGGCAAATATTTGTGGGCCTCACAAACATTTGTTTCGTTGCAGGTATCGAACCTGCGGCCTCTCGAATCACATTCGGCGTCTAAGCAATACCAGGTTGTTTTAGATATTATAATTATGTTTTGAGTTTAAAATTAAAAAATCATAACATACTGAAAAGTTTTTAAAATTAAGTATTGTGTTATAAATGTTTTAACGTTCGGTATTAGTATTATGTGTCGACCTTACAGAAAATGTTTGATTCTTGCTCCTGTTGATACATATTATTAGACAAACACTTCATGTACCTAATAAAATTGCATCTATCCATTAACACAAATTGATTTATCGCGGTGGACTTAAAACCGCATAATTATCATTAAACCTATTATATTGCCATGTGAGGTTCACTAATTGCGTTTAATCCTTCATAGTACATGGAATGTAGACATATTTGTATAAATATTTTTGTTTCCGATATAATCGATTATTAAAAGAAACAATTCTGACCTCCTATATCGGATCACGCCATCTAAAACCTTTATCATCATCATTTCAGCTACAGGAACTCTACTGCTGAACATAGGCCTCACCCAAAAATCTCCACATCGACCTGTTGAAAGTAGCCTGCATCCCGCGACTTCCTGCAACCTTATTTATTTATTTAAAAACTTATTGTACACCAATAAATAAAATGTTAAGAAAGAAATGTTAAAAAATGGTGGCCTTATCGCTCGAGGCGATCTCAATCAACCTTATCCAAAGCCTTATCTACAAGTGATGTAAAGCAATGTAATATCGATAGCAAATACTTCCCTTCCCTAATATCACACCTAACTCCTTAGTTCGCTCCGCACAGAACTCCCCGCCAACTCCAAAATCTCGAGAAATAAACTCTACTTACCATCGTGTAGCTGAAATTTATGGGGCTGTCTCCAGACCTTTTTCAATCTTAGCGACCAGTTTATACCGGATTCTATTCATTACGACCTATCACTGACCAGAGGGATTGCATGAATAGATATTTACATGATATAAAGAGGTTTTAAATGGATTAAGTACTTTGAATTGATTGGAGTGTATGAAGAAATGGATATTGCGAAAGTTTATTTTTACAACAGCAATAGCATCATATTACAGAGTTTGGTTTGTGAATAATAAAATATCGATTTGTACCCCTAAGAAAGTAAACAATTCAATAGTGACACACATTTATTACTTAGATACAACAAGTATTAATGTCCCGGGCAGAATATGATTAAATATTGTTTTCGATTAGTCTAAAGAAATAAACAACCGGTTAAAGTAGTTTCGAAACAAAACTATTTCACACAGCGTAAACATCTTGCTGGAAATACCTTAATACATAAACTCACGTCTTTTTGCTATAAGGGGTAGACAGACGTACTGGTAACAACCAGTACACCTACGTTTCACATTGTGAGTTCTCTGCGTATGTATGCGTAGTGTAATCTGCGGAAGTCCACACCCTATTATCAATAGCATTTTCACTAAAATAGTTTCTCTTTCTTTTATTTCTAGCCAGCTACTGTATTTAAAATATCACCGTCACAAAACCTAAAAATATTTAAATTTAATAATGTAACACTGACGTGGTATCCCAAGAAAACAAAGACGTTATAGGACAAACAAAATCAAGCAAAACGCTCACTAAAATACCAATAAAGTTTCCACAACAGAATGTAACAGCGTAACAAAATTGTTTTGCATCAAACGGCTACAGCAAAAAGTATAATTCAGAACACGATCGTCGGATTCCGAAACTGAAAACAATTTGCAATCAGACTTGCCTTCACCGAATAAATTAAAAGTTGCCAGCATTAAATTAGAGGTTTTCGAATAATTGAGATTTTTACTTACAAGGTGGCAAAAAGCGGTTGCGATGCGTGCCCGGGAACGCGGTTTGCTGATGGGAACTTAATTTATTATGTAGGTATTTTTGGTATTCAGATCTTTCAATGGAAGGATTTATTTTCCAAATGTTTTCTAGTGACATGGTGTATAAACTGAAATTGGTAATCCACAATTTGAGGGGTTTTAATTTTTTTTTTATTGCTGTGTCGCCTGATGGTAAGATATACAGTCTACTTATAAACAGTAGCAAAACCAAACAACGCCTTGAATAACAAAGCAATGCTTGGGATTCCATTGCGCTCGCCATCCTGAGACATAAGATGTAAAGTCTCAATATGTCCAGTAGTTGCTCTGGCTACAATTTATTTTAAGCCAAAACACGACAGGGCATTTACACTACTCTCTCGCGGGAGAAATAGACATTGCCGTGGTAGTACCTACCCAGGAGTATCACATGTGAGACCAACCTACAGTAGTTGCCTGCCATTGACATCTAGATTACGGCGATTCATTCACCTCCTGTCACATCTCAGGATTCAGGACAAAAATAAGCTTAGCTACCGATGGATATACTTGTATTAGGTACCCCCACCAACCACTTCAGGGACACAAATCAGCATTGACAGTTCATGTGCTACTACAACTAATTGAATATCGAATATTTACTTCCACAGGCGCAAATCTATTTTGCAAAGCAGTGTAAATGCACTATTGTGTTTGTAGGACAGTTTGGAGGACATTGTAGGCCGACTTACTACTGAACATACTGAGACTTAAAATCATGTTATAGGATGGTGAGCGCAGTACAATTCATGGTGTTTTTGGCATTTGCCGTTCCATGAGCTGTCGCATTGCTTACCATCCGGCGAATTACAAGCTAGTCTTGCCAATTAGCGCAATAAAAATGCTTTGCTAGTTAGACTTATTGCTTATACTAATTTCATGTACGGAAAAGTAATCGAAAGACGATTTTTAATATAGCAGAACCTGTGCCCACATTAAGTTACAGATGAGATAACGAAAATCTAGCTTTAACGTTTTTGTAAGTTCTGATAGAAAATTTTCGGATATTTTTTTTTTGGGTTTGTTGGTGCGACATCTTGTTAGTCATTTGAAACTTACATGAAGAATAATGCAAGTTGAAGCTACGTTTAATACTGTCAAAAGCGACATCTACTCAAATTTAAGTTAAATGCACGCAACGGTGTTCGGTATATTTGATGTGTTTCGTATACGATAGGTGGCGCTAAAACCACAATTTAGTTTTAATAATAGTATTTTATTTAGGCACCTAAATGAGTGAGTGATGAGGGAGTGCGTGGTGGCCTGTTGGTAAACGGACTAGACGCGACTGACAATATGTTCACGGTGGTCACGGTTTAGAATCCCAGGCCACACCTCTGACTTTTCGGAGTTATGTGTGTATTGATAGTCAATAACCACGCATTAAAACGGTGAAGGAAAACATTGTGAGGAAACCTGCATATGATAGCGATTTATAAAAAAATCTATGCTATGTAAGTCCGCCAACCCGCACTAGGCCAGCGTGGTGGACTATATGGCCTAGCCACTCTCAATCGCACTGTCGATTGTAGAGGAGGTATATGGGCTGATACAGATACAGATACCTAAATAAGTCTGAATTATAGGTATTGGAAAATAGATATAGATATAAAATAGACTTTAAATGTTAGAGTTTGTCTGTGTGATTAAAAGTAGAAGTTCGTTTATTATGATTTATTTGAAATATAGTTTTATTTTTATTACATTCTTAAACATTTCGTTTTGTGAAATATTACATTAGGTATTTTCTCTACAAAGTTTACTTAACAAAAACAATTTCGCCGTCCTTTGTCCTGAAAGAAAGAAAATTTAAAATATAATTATTATTCTTAGTAATCTATCTCGCTTACTTAGTAAACTTTGGTATATATTTAAAAAAAAACGGAAAACCATTGCACTAAAATAAATTATAATCAACAAAATTCAAGAGATATTATCTAAAAGGCGATAAGAATCTTTATTCTTTTTCTGTAATCTTTATTTTTATTAACTTTGTGCCGACTGCTGTAACACATGATTTATTTCAATGCAGGGAACGGTAATTCATTAGTGGCGATAATGTCACCATCGGGGGGCCAATTTCTTCTACATTATACAAAAAGATAAATACTTATGAAGGCTATTAACGACATAACATCAAAACAATTACCTGCAAATATTTTTGACGCCAAACATTTTGGTACAGAAGAGATCAGACGAGTTTTTCTCTTTCCCACTCAATACCAAGCTCAGTATGGAAAAGAGGAATAATAAAGCTGTAAACAGAAACATATTTAAAATAGGCCTACCTACTTACTATAAAATTAATTCAATAAAAATGCCCCCAACAGTCACATACTTCTGACCACACACTAAGATTTCTATTCTCGTGTTTTCGACCTCAAAAGTGTGTGTTCTACAAGTCAAAGAACCTGGAAGATAACCCTAAATCTTAGGGGGAAGCTTATATTCCCCAGTGTGCTTATGAGAAGATGCAGGCGTAAAATAAAATAATATAGGTAAGTACATCGATATCAATGTTACACTAAATCAATGGGTAAGTAATTTTTAATGCTTTATTTTCAGGTAGTGGCAATAGTGAATTCTTTGTCTACCTCTACAGAAGTGAATTTAAGCACGTAAATTGGCAAGTGAATAGGTAAATTATTAATATTAGACTAAATAAGTAATAAAGAGTTTATTATTATGATGAATTTTATAGATTATAGGTCGTTAAACATTGATACAAATTATAGTTGCAAAAGTAAAACCTTACCAACGGTAAACTTCATTTTGAATATCAGACACAGGTATCAAGATAATTTGAACAGCTTGCGAGTATTTATAAACAAGTGATATGTTTTATTATAATCTTGAACTACTTTAAAAAAAACAATAAAGATAACCGAAATGTATTCTGACAGTACTTTAACACAGTATTTTGTTTACACGGGGTGATGTTGGTGTGAAGTAACCTTTAAATAATTAAAATGTTATATTTTTTTAAAAGCTGAACTATCAAACTTATTCCGTCAGCTTTCCTTTACATTGGGTCGGCTTGAAGTCCTAAGACGATTAAGCAAACGATCATTTTAAAATCAGCAGTATCTGCCTAGATACTGTGGTGTATGCCTATATATACTAGACGGACAATTCATTCCGGAATTTGGAGTAACCGTTTATAGTAAATGACCTAACCTTATACGATTGGTATAGTTGACAGGAGTTACAGCGGCGGATATGAGGGTGAAATATTGTATTTTTTTTATTTTAAGGAGATGGAAGCACGCTTGGGGAAGCCGTCATCAGCTTTTGCAATGCCAGGAATAGTCAAGTCGCTGTATACAGGGTGGTGAGTTCTTTTAACTTTGTTTAAAGCACATGTCTTCTACGTGCCTTTGAAATCTGTTAATTATTGAACCGATTTTGATTTATACAAATAACTTATTTGACTAATCAGCCTGTATAAACATAAAATGTAAGTAATTAACTTTAATTGGTTACATGTATTTTTAAATACTTATGTGTTCCAAATTGATCAATGAAATACAGCATATATGCCATTGGAACTAAATCATGTCACATGAATAGTATGTCCTTCGAAGGTTCATTAATAAAGGAAAATTACCATTCATAGTATCGGTAAAAATATCTGATCCGGATATTGCTTAAAATTCATTAATGCATTTTGGAACGAAGTTCATTATCGCGCGGTGTGAAAGGGGGCTAGACGGAAAAAATCTCTCGAAAAGTTGGCACGAAAAACTTCTGACAATCGTTTTTTTATTTCTTTATTTGAAAATGATGTCATACATTTTATTTAACTCTAATAGAGGCAATAAAATATCCAAATACATATTAATATGTTAACGGCTATAGTAAAAACTAAGAATACGCTGAAGCCCAAAATTAAGTGGGAAACGTTGCGACAATTTCTAATTTTCATCAAATGTCATAAATCAAATTGTTACAAAAGAAACATAAATTGCATAAATATTTATGTGAAAAAAACATACCGATGGTGATACCCAAATGATTCATTTGATGGTGACATTTAATTAAAATTACATAATAAAACCGTAATACATTGATTTTTCATCCTCCTTAATAAATTTATTATTATTTACAATTTTAGTTTGTTATCCTGCTGTCAATCATCAACCCTTCATTTGACTATGTATCTTTGCCAATTATTACTAAACTTTAGCTTACTGATTAAGTTTATATAACATTATATTTGTTAATAATGAAAGGTATTATTTTTATTAATTTTATTATTTACAATTTTAGTTTGTTACCCTGCCGTGAATCAACAACCCTACATTTGACTATGAATATTTACCAATAGGGAATATGCACCAGACTTCAAAATAAGTCAAAATATTTTTTTGTAATCTTTATTAATATAGAAATACACCTTAAATATATTTTTTAAATTTATCAACTCTAAATCGGTAAAATAAATACTTAAAAAATGACATTTCAAATTTGCCGCGCATTTTTTCGAAACGCTATCTATTGCTTGAAAAGGAAAGTGACGACAATGGGCACGTGCTTATGAAGTTTTAGCTTGTTGTTTTACGTTTGTTTATTAGTTATTTTGTGCTTTCTTTATACTATTAAATAAAATGGATTATTTTGTCACGAAATACAGTTCTGTAGCAATTCATCAAAGAAACTTAATCCAAATACTACGTTGTTCATATCGTGCCCTCTGACGTCACAGCGAGTTCGCGCCAACATGGCGTTTATATGCTTCGAAACTGATAGCAGTTTTGATTATTTTTTTGTACTTTTTTGATTGATATTTTTAAAGACTTATATTTTTTCTGATAATGTAATAACATAAAGAATTGATTAAAAATATAAAAAAATGGCATGCATATTCCCTATTGTTACCACAATTGAGCCTACTGATTAAGTTTATATTACATTATATTTGTTAATAATAAAAAAATATATTATTTTTATAACTTAAGAATTAAAATTTTATTACAATTCCTTCACTAATTAATCGAAAGGAATTTCGTTCCATCCGGGTGTCCGCTGACACCTCTCAAGTTTTTTTTATGGATTGTCCCTAAATGTTTTCTTTCCGGGCGACAGATTTTTATAAAATAAATTATCGTTACACTTTGTATTTCGTTCTCAGAGCCGACCATGTTTTTTTTTTGTTATACTTCAAGACTCAAGTTCATTTCAACAACTTCGGACCTGGGTCGCAATTACCTATGTTTATGTTTATTGAAAATATATATTTTCCCTACACAAAAAAGTGGAGTTCATTGAAGCACAAAAATCCTCGCACCGATATTAAGTTTCATATTAAAATAGCCATTTTCCTTTATCATTCCATAAGAGTTAGAGATCCATTGACATGAATTGTCATAAAAATAGCATATACTAATTACACGAAAACTTATTTGTAGAATAAAATAAAACCATCTAAATACTTCAGGTACAATTTTGTTTTCAACAACGCCATCTATTCAGTTTATTGTCAAGTATTTTGTTATAATTTTGCACCCTTATGTTGGAAATGTAAAATGCGACATCTGTACAAAATAGTAGAACTAGTAATACCTTTAGGCTATCAGTGTTCTTTTCCTTACAAAAGTAACAGGCTTATTCGGAAGATGTCGCTTTACTGAAATGAATATAAAATTAATAGTGTGTTTTTGATTTACCTTTAATTCAGATTGTAATATTTGTGGTTCAAATTATTAATAATTTTCTGACAATAGGAACTCAAATCTTATATGGTATTTACAAGAAATGAAACTTTTTCACCCTTAGTACGCCGATTTTATTAGTAGGTATTCTAGTTCATTAAGTTAATTTAATAGTCTACACTGACACGGTGCACACCTACCATTAAATCAAAGAGACGACTGATTTTATAAGATGTGGATGTTACGATGTTCGAATGAATGGACCTTATTGTACTGTTTTGTATTTGCCCGTATTTGCATATTGTTGATGACGGGTTTCTTGCACAATAATAAGAGTTAGATTGAGAAAGCTTTGAGTATAGTCCCCTTAGTCACTATAGGCAGTCCTCTCTTTTTCTTCAATTATTTACATCCCTTAGTAGTAAATAAATTAATACTTATTTTAATTAATTAATACTATCTATTAAATTACGCAAATCGTGCGTTCCACTTGACGATCGCAACACCCATCCGAAGACGACGTCTGCAGATGCATCTGTAGATGTGTAGGGGAGGCATAAGAGATTGCCTTGAGTGATACAGCCGTCATTTATATTCTTAGATTATTAGAATTAGTTTATTTGTTAAGATTCATTGGTCTAAGAAAAAAACATAGTCCATCACGCTGGTCTATTGAGGGTTGGTTTGTTCTTTGTTATTAAACTACATAGTATAAAACAAAGTCGCTTTCTCTGACCCTATGTCCCTTTGTATGCTTAAATCTTTAAAACTACGCAACGAATTTTGATGCGGTTTTTTTAATAGATAGAATGATCAAGAGAACGGTTTATGTGTATAATACGTGCATATTATTGTAGAGAAATCTATATGCACCCGGGCGAAGCTGGGCCGGGCCGCTAGTTGTTATTAAATCATTTTTTATTATACTTCCGTCCTTCTTCTTAGTTTTAAACCCTATTCTATTTATTAAATGTTTTGTCTTTTTCGCTCAAAATGAATTCAAAAGTCGTTCGAAAGGGATAATTCAATAGCTAAAATAAGTTTAAAAACTGTCTATGAATAAGGTTTTAGAAGTTAAATTAAACCATCTAATAGAAGGAATATCTACAAAATATATTTTAAACAGTTATCAGCATAAAATACTTAAGTAATTGCTATATAAGTATTGAATTATAAATACATACACTAATTATAGAATTTTAGAGAAGAATTCACGTTCATATAGACAACGGAATAAACAATTAATTCATTTCATCACAATTAATATTCTGGGAAGACCGTTTCACGTGGTCCAAACTATTGGAATTCCAAAAATTGTAATCCTATGATATTTTTTTTTTTTTTTTTATTGCATTGAATGGCGAGACGAGCAAGCCGTTCGCCTGATGGTAAGCGATACGACCGCTCATAAACAGTAGCAATATTCCACTGCGCTCGCCATCCTGAGACATAAGATGTTAAGTCTCAATATGTCCAGTAGTTGCTCTGGCTACAATGTCCTTCAATCCGAAACACAACAGTGCATTTAAGCAGTGTTGTTTCACGGGAGAAATAGACATTGCGGTGGTACCTACCCAGATGGCTTCTCACATATGAGAGACCTACCACCAGTAAATTTATAAAATATAATAATAATATGAACACATATTTTCAAAGAACACTTCAGTGCTAATGCATACGCAGAAAAATGATTGAATTTGTGAGTTCTAGATAAAATTCCCATTCATTAAAATTGAATAAACATTTTTTTAATAAGTACATAAGTAAGTGAAACGGATTTCACAAAACATTTTTGGCTCTGTATTGTATCAGCCCACGTACCTACAGGCAAGCGAAATGTCGGACGCCCGTCTACAAGGTGGACGGACGATCTGGCCAAGGTTGCAGGAAGTCATTGGATGCAGGCCGCTTCCAGCAGGTCGATATGGAGATCCTTGGGGGAGGTCTATGTTCAGCAGTGAACTTCCTGTGGCTGATATGATGAGGATGATGACTGTATCAGCCCATATACGTCCCACTGCAGGACACGGGCCTCTTCTACAAACGAGAGAACGATTGAGAGGGGTTAGATCATAATATAGCTGACATAGTGCGGGTTGATCGACTTTCATACTATAGTTTTTTTTGCTATGGTATGCATATTTTCTTACGATACTTTCCTTTGCCATTTCCGTTTGTGGTAATTAACCATTAATACATACATAACGGCGAAAAGTCACAGATATGCGCTGGGATTGAACCCGCGACTATACACGATATATTGTTGTGTTGGTGGCCGCGTCTGGTCCATCACCATTAGGCCACCATGCACTTTTTCGCACTATATCTCTTTTATTTTTCCATGACCATTAAATAAGTATATCAACAAAGAAATGTTTCATAACATACATTGCCTACACCTATTACAAATCAATCTTTCCCAACTTCGATACCAAAATCAAGTGCAAAATTTATTCTCGATAGTTCTTTTACTGTAAGTTAGTGACGTCACTGTCATCTTCATTACTACGATGTCTCGCCCTATTTCGTTGGTAATATGAGAAATAGCCTGGCAGTTTCTCATCTAAGAAGCTAATGACGTCATTTTCCTTAGTAAAACACTCGTGATGCGAGTCAATTGGCAGTAAATATTGTGAGCAGAGGAGCGGATGGATCTGGTTTGGGAGCAAAATGATTCATTTTTAGAGCTATAAGGTCTGTTTGTATAAAATTTAAAATGCTTGCCATAATACGGATATTAATTTGTGATTATCCTATATTTTCCTACAACATGGACGAAATATATAAAGGGAAAATATGATATACAGTCGAATTTAGAACCTTCTCCTTTCTTTGAAGTCAGTTATAAAGTAGCACATCTGCCTATTCCTTCTGGCAAAAAGACGTGAGTTTATGAATGTATGTATGATTTTTCTTTCTTTGTGCAGTTTGGATACAACGCATAACGTTAATTATAAGATTATATCAATTCACTTGAGTCATTCCCAAATCATATTTTAATCCTGACAAAATTCAACGGTTCCTATAACTTCATAAAATACAGGGTATATCAAGACTGCTACCGAAAACGAAGCCGGGTGGTAGTTTAAGCGACTTCAGACATAATGCAAAAGAAAATGTTGCAAAAAAAAAAATGGTTGCCTGTAAAGTCGGTTTTACGGGCGAAGATTTTACGTGACAACGTCTTTTTCTCGGTAGAATATTTATTGATATGAATATAATTAAATTGCACAATAGGAACAAGGAATTGAATGAAAATAAGAATTGCACAAATTTTAACTATAGAAATATATTTTGTTTACTAAAACATTGTACATGTAATGACGAATCTAAGCACTCCATATTTTCACTACAGACACAGCTGACGATACTTTAACCACACGTGTGAACTTGTATTGTGACGCTTTCTTGTTTTTCCAACGCCAAGAACGTTCGAGAAAGACAAAGACAGAGACACAAGCATGCGCCGATTCAATGCGCCTAATTCTCTAGTGCTGCGCGCGCACCGTTACGTTACCGGGCGTTACACTTTTTCATAAGTGACTCCCAGCCGCAACCTAATTTAAGACGTTGTCACGTCAATAAGAAAAATCGTATTTTGCCTGCTCTCGATTGTCGAGCTCGTCAAGACGATTCCTCTGACTCCAAACACGGGGGGTTTACTTTAAGAAATGACGGAGTTATGCCTGGACAAATATTTTAGGGGAGAGAGGGAGGAATTTGGGGATTTGGTTGGGGCCAATCTGTAGAGCTCACCGAGCCGGTTCCAAAGATACCAAACTCGGTGGGTCTACGATCTATATTGGCCGAGATAGGATTGGGGGGGGGTGAGGTAAATTTTCGGGGTGGGGGTAAGGGAGGGGGGGGGGAGGAAGGTAAAAAGCGACGATTTTTTTAAGTTATTTTTTTCATATTGTCATATTTGGGTGGTAACACACATGTTTGTAGTATTTATTTGTGCGTGGTGGCCTGTTGGTAAACGGACTAGACGCGACTGCTAATATGTTCACGGTGGTCGCGGGTTCGAATCCCAGAGCATACCTCTGACTTTTCGGAGTCATGTGTGTATTGATAGTCAATCACCACGCACTAAAACGGTGAAGGAAAACATCGTGAGGAAACCTGCATACCATAGCGATTTATAAAATTTCTATGGTATGTAAGTCTGCCAACCCGCACTAGGCCAGCGTGGCGTATATGGCCTAACCACTCTCAATCGTACTCTCGATTGTAGAGGAAGCCCGTGCCCCGCAGTAGGACGTATATGGGCTGATACAGACACATTTTTTTCCTAAAATAATAGTGTATACCCTTTTATTTATAAAAACTCTAAGGTATAAAAGAGTTTAAATCTGGGGGCACGGCAGTGCCCCCTTCCAAGTCGAGCGGCACAGTCGTACCATCCTTTTCTCGAAGCAATTCATACCATTTTCAACCCCCTAAGTCGATCTATTTATTTAAAACGTAAGGATTTTTTTATATTGATATGATAATAACTTACGTAATATCTTTATACAGACCGTCCCTTAAGCAAGGACTAAATTAATTAATCGACTTGGTATAACATGGATCTCACAACTTTTTGCGGTAGAAAAACTGAGCTGCGAGACTTGGTATTTTTTACAGGATGTTTTTGATGGGTTATTATTTTAGCAAAAACTATGGATTTACCACCCAAAAATGGTGATATTTAAAAAAATATAAAAAAAAAATTGTCGCGTTTCTTTGCGAAATTTTTAGTTGCATTGTGTTTGTAGTCACTAAAACTACCACCCGGCTTCGTTTTCGGTAGCAGTCTTGATATACCCGGTATAGCTATAATTTAAAATTCTGAAAAATTGTTAACTTAATAAAATTACGGAATTAAGTTCTCCTAAACACAAACAACTCAATAGTTCCATCCGCCAAAATCACGGAACGCAAAAGACCGGATCCCGAGCAGTGACGTCACAGCCCAACCGGTGTTGCTCGGAGACCGGCCTCATAATTTATAGTGCTATCGCTCCGGTCCACTCGCTCCGATGATCCTAGTAACGTATTGGCTGCTATTCGTCCTCATAGAGCTCATTTACCAAAGGGTTGTCCGGCGGTACTGATAAGACCGTATTTTTGGATGTACTGGTCTTAAATTTTTTACGTCCCGCCAATCAAATGAGTTCGTAAAATATATAGATAGATTAGGTATTTGACTTGATGCAGAGGCATTAGGGATTTTACGATATAGGAGGTTACTTTCATCTCACTGATTTGATACGGGTTAGTTTTTAGTGATAGGGATATTTTTGTTGATTAATTTTAGATGATGTGTGGTCTCAACTCTAGAATGCGCTTACTCCAGTGGTTATCCGTTCTGTGACATACGTGGCCAGCCCATGCGGGTTGGAGACTGTCCCGCCCTCACACCCACCCCTTCAACTCCTGTAAGCCAGCATCAACAGAAAGGAACGCAATGTAATGGCATTGTGTCTCCGGGAATTTCTAACTTGTCTTTAACCAGCAATGAAATCAATCAGAAAGTGAAATCAATAGGAGGAGTTGGAAATAAATTATTGAGCCCATGTGAGTTATTTATAATCAGTTTGGATAATAATGTAGTTGTTTTTCGATGACCGATTTAGTATAAAATTTATACAAAACTTAGATACCCACGTCTTGATACCCTGTCAAAGTGCAAAAGATATACACCCTTATTCAATGACAGTTTTAAAACCTATTTTAGCTTCTTCGCTCAAACTATATTCAGAAGTCGTTCGAATAAACCTGTGTATGTATAAAGCAGATAGTCTTTTTCAGGACTACTCTTTACTATTGTATCAACTAAAGGTTCTAGCACTTTTTTTGCGTTTGATCATATCGTTAATCAGACAGCATATTAAATGAAATGATTTGAAATGTATTTATTGGTCACGTAGGCAATCAAAGTGCTCTTATGAGAGGTCAATACCCATTGCACTTAATCCCCATATACAAAATGTTTTCTATCATCATCATCATCATCATCAGCCCGTTTCAGTCCACTGCTGGACATAGGCCTCTCCCAAGGTACACCACAGAGCCCGGTCTGTAGCTTTACGCATCCAGTTCTTGCCGGCCCTCTTCTGCAAGTCATTCAAGTCAAGTCATGTTTTCTATACTTAGTATTATTTATATTCATTTCTAACGCTAATTATGACAAAGTAACATTCTAAATCATTGGACACTGTATCTCCCATTAACTTGCAGTAGATCAAAAGTTAGCTATAAAGTGTCAGATTACATTCTAAATAGTTGGAAACTATATCTCTCATCAACCTGCAGTAGATCAAAAGTTAGCCATAAAGTGTGAGGTCCGCAACCAACTAATCATAGCCTCTGCCAAGACTAGGCGGAAATGAAACCGCGCGTTCTGTGCCAAACTTGAGTGCGCTTGGAAAGCATTCAAGTGTCGACGCACAATGTACTGAATGTACGGACGACCGAAAATTGCTGAGGAGAAATATGGTGTAAATACTGCCATTAGAGTTTTTGAGAATCTAATGCAATTCAAAGTAGTTTGTGAGCCTCTTTATTTATTGCAATGAATGCCGAGACGAACATGCCGTGCCGGCCGATTGTAAGCGCCACGACTGCTCATGAACAGTAGCAAAACCAAACAACACGTTGAATTACAAAGCAATGCTTGACATTTCACTGCGCTCGTCAGCTTGAGACATAAGATGTTAAGTCAAAGAAGATGTTAAATAATATGTTAAATAGTTACTCGAGCTACAATATCTTTTATACTGAAACACAACAGTAAATTTACACTGCTGTTTGGCGGGAGAAATGGACATTGCGGTGGTACGACCCTGATGGCCTCTCACATATGTGAGACCTACCACCAGTTAACCTCTTGGTAAGGGGACCAGATGCGGTTGCCAGTATCAATAAAATTGTAAAAGAGGCCCGTGCCCTGACGTGGGACCTATATTGGCTGATACAATAATGCAATTCCAAATTGTTTGGGAAAGATTTTCGATAAATTACATAGTTTGTGCTTGGTATTTTCTATATAGTTGAGTTTGAAATTAGATGTGAATATTATGTGTATTAGTATTAAAGGGGAAAATTACCCATTTTAATTACAATCTCATTGTATTAAGAAGATCGCGTTAGGTTTGTCCATGCAGTAATTTCAGTATTTAAGTCACAATAAAAATGATAAAAGTTGCTTGAACATTGACACCATTCTGGGCATTCATAAAATTGAAGGTGCATTAATCGATTTTTATTCATAGCCTAAATCCTAATCTTCCTCAAATTAGATTCTACAACATCTCAGCTGTAGAGAGATACATAATTATAAATAAAATATCATCGGCAGAAGTTATCAACATGAAATTGCAAAGCTGCAAGTAACATTGCGCAGATCCTTATCCTCAACTAGCTAAATCATCACATCAACAACCAAGCGATAACAACCACTTATCCGTTAAATAACAATTAATATAACAATAAAACCAGATTAATGCACAATTCACAGAACGTAACAATCGTAACGAGCACCATAACACTGGGTTTTAAGTACGCGTAAAATGAACGTAAAATATAACAACTGCCAACAATTATGGCCGGTGGTGGAACTTCAAAACTGAATGTTATTTTACTCTGGTCACTTCCGACCGTTAATACATCATTACAAATTTGTTTATTTGCTTTATGATTGTGGTTGGTGGATGAATTGTCTGATCAGGGCTTAGCCAAGTTGACTTTCTACAATCGTAATCTCCAGTAGAAACCTAAAATTTATGGTAATTACAATTAACATCGATAAATCTAATACGGCATTGTTTATAAAGTCGTCAGAAGGCACTATAAATTTTTGTTAATTAGCCAAATAATAATCAATAAAAGAACACCATACTAAATATATATAAAAATAGTTGCCTTTTGTCTTCCACATGGCATTGTGCTTGTACTCGTAAATACAAGTTCCATGGACCATAATAAGATACCCATATTTTGTTTTAAAGATTACCGCTCATTAGACCCACCCGGACCGCCTCATCGCTAGCCACTCGTTGTCGTAGGTGGAACACGGGTGGGCCTCGCGTGGCCACTCGGTGGCAACGCGCGGTTCATTCGTGGCTTGTGAATTATCAATGCGCAACAACGCAAGACAAGCATGTGATCATGAGTTGTCACCGAGTGGCCCACGCGTGGACGGCGGCGATCTGGTGACGTCACAAAGTTGGTGTAGTAAGCGTATGTCCATACAATTTCATATAAAGAATATTAACCGCGCGAGGCGAAGCGGTGTTGGGTGGGTCTAATGAGTGGTAACCTTTACAATTACATAAGTATAAGAATTCATAAATTTTTATTAAACCTACATAAGTATGTACATAAACTGATGCCTTTTTCCTTTCCTATCTTTTTTTGATAGAGAATTCCTGATTCTGGGCTGATAATTAATAGAAAAATCTCTCAGCTTTCCAATCATACTTCAGTACAACTGTGCAACCTAGGTAGTCAGTTTTAATTAAAATATGCCCTATATCTGTAACTCAGGTTATTATTCTACGTCCTTCAGCTGTTTGAAGTCCGGCAAATATATTATTCCAAAGCTAGCAAATACACTGAATGCAATAAAATGTTCCAGTTTTAACCCAACTAAAATTGTTTCGACAGATTCAATTATTTTAAATTAACGGGCGACCATCAACTAACCAATTACTGAAGCCTCGGATATAGAATAAATTACACCTATTTGTTCCACAAGTTTACTCTAATTTTATAAAGTTAATAAAGCGAATTTGTTTCGAAGAAATATTGGCATTGTTTTTACTGGGGCCTAGCTAATTGTTGCTGTAAGTAATTCCTTTGTTGGGGTTTTGTTTATCGTTCGAATTTAGTTTAAAGACCGGGCTTAGTTTACGCTATGGATTTCTAGCAAGTTGATTTGTTTCAGAATTTAATTTTATATTTGTTAAGCACCTCAATTTGGAGTTGTTTCGGTTAGATTATTAACATCATCACTAACCTTTATTTTGTCTGAATTGTAATTTGTAATATACCTATTCGATTATGATTATACAGGGTTTATCGAGAAATCTACCGAAAACGAAGCCCGGTGGTAGTTTTTGTGATTACAAACACAATGCAACTAAATATTTAGCAGAGAAACGTGACAGTTTTTGTTTGTAATTTTTTAAACATTATCATGTTTGGGTGGTAAATTCATAGTTTTTGCTAAAATCATAATTTAAACCCATGAGTACCATAGCGTTTTTAAAAAAGAATGAGTGAATACTATTATTTCACAAACAGATATGTATGTACCGCCCAAATACAACGTTACAAAAAAAAAACAAAGAAAGACGTCGTCGTGTTGTTTTTTCGAATTTTTTTGTTGCATTGGTTTATAGACGCTATAATTACCATTCGGCTTTGTTTTCCGTAGCAGTCTTGACATATCCTGTATAATGTATGTTGAATGATGATGTTCTGTTTATTTGGATTGTGCATTATTATTTCATAATCATTATTCTCATTTAGAGAAAGTGTCCCGCTAAGTTTAGTTCTCCTCATAAATTTCCACAACCAGCTTCATCCAGCGATCTCCCACAATTTCCAATTTAGCAGGAACTCTCCAACGAGTATGGCCTTTTAAGCCCCTTATTTATATTTTTTTGGTTTTGGTATCTGTCCTTCAACAAGCAGTATGTAAACAGTCCCAACAGAACCAAATTTGATCCTTGAAAATCAAGTGTGTATTTTCCACACACATACAGAAACTCATGCATTTTTTCCAAGAGGTGTTAGCAGAGGTGCTCCAGGACATCCGCATTTCATCCTGCAATGTGATGGGGGGAGAGTTTATCATATTGTAGGATACAAATTCTTAACACTGGGCTGATGTGAATAGATAAATCGAATATCACTTTGCCCGACCCGAAATTCAAACCCGAGACCTCAGTTGTGTAATAGTACATCTATGCCACCTAGGCAGTATTTTTTACTCTTTTGAATTATATTTCAATCATAAAAAACCATTTCATATAGAGAACAGATATCACGTATATGGATTATTAAAATTTCCATACTGCATCGAACATCGGTTCGCTACACGTCCCGCCCACTGCCAATCCAACTTGCTGATGAGTTGATATGTGGACTTTGATTAAATATTCCTCTAATAGATTATTGATATTACAATTTCCTACGGTAAATACGATCTGTGATGAAATATTAAATGATTTTGAATTGATATTAATGTTTGGTTAGATTTAAGTTTAATTAGTTTTTATAATTAATATATAGTTTCGGTCATATTAGAGCCAAAATTGCATTTATATTTCTCCCACCAAATAGCGGTGTAAATGCACCTGTGTTCCTGTTGTTAGGACAATAAAACCAGAGTAATCATTGGACATATTGAAACTTAACATTTTTATGTCTAAGGATGGCCAGCACATTGGAATGCCATAAATTGCTGTGTAATTCATGGTGTTATTTGGTTTTACTAATGTCCATGAGTGGTCGCATCGTTTATCATCAGGTGTAAGGCATGCTCGTATTATTTATCGCAATAAAAAAAAAACAAGAAACACTGACATGTGTTTACTATAATAATGTATTTTAAATATACAGAAAGAAAGATACACATACTAACAAATATTTCATCTTAGGTTTTCCGGATATTTTTACATTTATCGCAAAAGATTAACTTCTATTAAGACTTCGCTCCCACTAATTAAGTATTCGGGCCTGAATAATAGTTTAGCGCTAAAACTCTATTCGCCACTTGGTGTTACGTAACTGTATTAAATTTTGGTTCGAAATTTTTAGATTGCTAAAAATTTTAAGCATATATTATAACATTTTAGTTGTGTTCTATGGATTATGTATCAGGTTCAAAATATAAATGTTATTTTATGCTGGTTTAGTTTAGTTATGAAACTATAATATTTTAATATATTAAGGGTTGATTATTAAATCGGCAGAGTATTTAAACGGCGAATTGTGTTACCTTTTTCACATAATATTTTAAATACTGTTCATATTATTTATTTTTCCGTAACATGGACCTGAAGATTAAAAAGTCAGCCCTTAATCAAATGTGCTTCATTCTATGGAAACACGGACTTGTAAATTCTAATCACAACTAATCCGATCGTCCCAGTTCCAAACTAAAACCTATTTACATTTCATCTAAAATTGCTAAACAAGCCGATATTGCAAAACCTTTCTAAAAAAAAACTCCATACAAAACCGTTGAAACACATGCATTTAAATCCCGGGTCGGCACTAAAAACAATTGCACCCAACTGGGTCCCAGTAAAAAATACTGCAACAGTTTTATACACTATTTATTCGGCAGTGGAAGGTATTTCGATGCATGTGAATTAGGTCGCTTGAGCGCCGATATGACCTGTAAAAGGTAGTAGAACAAAGCTTTACAACGTAACATAACCATTTGAGGAGGGTCGGGCGTCACACGGCTAATGAACAAGAGAATGAATCGCTACTAATACGCTACTTCAGGCTTAGTATTCACGTGAGTATTTGGGTTAAATGTATGGAATATGTGTTAAGAATTCTGGAGTTGGAGGAATAATTTCAACGTGGTGTTAGGCTAGAAATTTGAGAGGAATATGGACTGTGAACTATGGTAAGTAAAGGTAGGCGGTTAAATGTGGGAGCTATTTTTAATATTTCTCAGGAGTAATTTAGCTGTGGGCGTTGATAGCTTTACACCAAGAATTTGTTCATTATGAAAGGTTAAAGTTCATCAACTAGATCGTTGTAGTGAATTGGTTTTATGTTCATTTTCATAGTAATTTTTTTATAAATAATTACATAGGTATGAATTACGGCAAATGAATATGTTAGCATGTATTTATACCTTTAAAAAGTTCATAGATTTTAATAAATAAATGCAATATAAAGGAGTAAAACAAGTTTCTTAAACATTTTAATCTTAAAATAAATTGATGCTTTGATAATTAACCATCTATCGCATTATCCGTACTAAACTACAGAATGATTCAAACGGAACTATCACGAACAAATCTCAACTGAAGTGAGCAGAACTATGGCCCTTCGAGACGCCCGTCCCGACGGAGTGACATCTTCACGACACGAGCAAATTGAAACGGAAGGTGTCCGATAAATTCCACATACGCCCTCTCAGGAATTCGGCCGTACAAAGTTCTCGCTTTGTGTATGTGAATATTTTATAAAGGCTCCTTTTGGATTTGGTAAGGGGAAAAAATGGCAAACTTTATTATTGAAGATGTATTTTCTGTATGAATGACGGCGGGTGATAGTGAGTTTTTTTGTGTTTCTTCCGCATAATCGTATTTAATGAGAAATTGTTATTGTTTTATTGTTGTACGCCTTTTATAGAAAGCGTTTGTGTAACTTTGAGTCAATAATTATTATATTTCGATACAGTAGGTGCTCCACCAAATCTAGGGATAACAGAAAAGGATTCTGTAAGGACATAAATATAGTAAGGGTGTAAATGCAAAATTCTTAAAATTCCAAAATCTAAATTTAATAATAAAACGCTTATCAGTCCCTGGCCTTCAATATTTTGTAAAACGTAGGTATTAAAATAAAAATAGAACTTGACAATACAAATTATTTGTACTACTACTAATACTACGTTAACTCGACGATTACAATCAAAGTCCGGCGAACGAATCAATATATAGTAATGTTCACCAAACACACCTCCAGTAAATCATCTGACTTTAATGCAAGAACAATACATATATTTACTTTAATCAAACATACTACAGAATATGTTGCTTTAAGTTTAAGAGTTATTCTCATACATTGTTGCGTAAATAATATGATTAGTCAAAGGTCAATTATTACAATCAGTTCCATGACTAAAAATGGTGTAAACTATGTATTTCTTTGAATAGCATTTTACTTACTTTAAATAGTTATAAACATTAAAGAGGAAGACTACCAAAAACTAGATATATTTAATTTATATTATCGATTATTTTATAAATATAGATTAACTTTTTAAATACCTAAAATATCAATAAAAAAAAAACATAATAATCTAAACACGAAAATAGGATGCCTTTGTCACTACAAATTTCTCGACATTTACAATCAAAGCCCGGCGAATCAACACATCGTAATGATCACCAAACACACCTCCAATCAATCACCTGACTTTAATGCAAGCATAATACAGATTTTGGAAAATGAAGTTTGCCCATCGAAACTAGATGTGAGACAAACAAATCAGACAAACAGGGCCGATTGGATCGGGCCGTGGTCCGTTTGATTGATAGGTTTTATGTTCACGACGCGGTAAACACGTACGTACGTTATTGTCATCGCCTGGGGACTGATGGCGTATTTATTGTATGTTGTTTTGTAGAATCGATGTTTAGAAATTCTATAATCAATAGATTATAGAGACTGTACTAGTCCAAAGATACTTCTGTAAGCCAGGGTCAGTAGCATAATATTGTGCACTGAATATACAGTCTTGTCTCAAGAAAAAAATCAAGAATATGACACACGGTTGCTACCAATTTTTTGGTTATAATATTACTATTTCTTCGAGTTTGTGATAATTTTCGTAAGGATTTTAACTACAAAACTTCTTCTCGTAGATTGAAATAAAGTTCCAAAAGGTTAACGTCAGGCAATTAACTGATCGTTGAAATGTTTATCAAATCACTAATAGGCATCAAGATTATTGCAATCACCTCCCAAAAATATGAATGAGAAGAAATATCAATTTCAATACGCCTTTGCTTCTTACATCCTACACCAACCAAAAGTAGACTTTTCGATAACGTCTTACCTAAGAATCTTTAAATCAACATTAATTATTTACCCCATAGACTATCATCTCATTCTTCTATTATTATATCTATCCCAAGGTTGCCTGGAAGAGATTGCCCAGTGACATAAGGCCGCCTTTTGTACTTTTTATTATGTTGTATGTGCAAAAAAGGATTAATGAATAAATAAATAAAAAATAAACAACTTCCTATATTTTCAATTACATACAATTCCACATTTGTGTAACTGCATTATTTCACATAGCATTTCGCCGCAATATAAAATGTAGCGTCTCGACCGCTTGCAATAATATTTCTTGATTATCCAATGCTCACACTCGGCTAAAGAACGCAATTAATGGTTCAGGGAAGTGCTGCGCTCTTTCTCTCAGTATGTGAAGGAATGTGGATATTACCAGTATATATTGTTGAACTAAGGTTATTTTTTAGTTTTGAACTCCGCATGTAGAATGTACTTATTTATTTATACAGTTTATTGCACACACAAAAAAAAATACAAATAAAACGAAAATCATAATCATAAAAGTACAACTGGCGGTCTTATCGCTCAAAGGCAATGTCTTACAGACAACCATGGGATGGATTTGATAAAAGGATAAATAGAGGGCAGTCTAAAGTTATTTTGATACTTCGTGATTTTGAAAATATGTTCATTGAAAAGTGTTAAAGGTAGGATAGGTGTTAGCTACAATGCATCATATCACTACCATATTATTAATATATTAGAAAAAAATGGTATTATTTCTTAAACACAAATTTTAACGTTTTGTTAAGCACCATTAATATACAGGAGACAGCGCAGTGGGCAGCTATATACCTTTATAATGTCAAACAAAAATAAAATAGGTACAATAATAAATAAATTACATTACAATAGCTCCATTTGTAACATTAAAATTGGATATTTATTTTCCGTTACACATCTTACGAGTAAAGAATAAAAATTGAATATTTTGGAGCATGTAAGAAAGTTTCATTTTTTATTAAATTTCATCATAAGTATACATTTAAATTGAATATACTAAATAAAATATTGCTTTACCACAAAACTATATTAAATTCAGTTTCGCTTGACGGGTGATATGTGTGCATTGTGATGTGATTTATTTGGCGTATGATACGCATTATCCCTCGTAGCTCGTAGCATCGTGCTACGGCACTACGGCGTAGCCAATATTACAATATAAGCAAGAAAACATTTTCGTTTATTATGTTTTACTGGTGGTAGGTCTTTCATATGTGCGAGGCTATCTGGGTAGGTACCACCGCAATGTCTATTTCTCCCGTAAAACAACACTGCTTAAATGCACTGTTGTGTTTCGGATTGAAGGACATTGTAGCCAGAGCAACTACTGGACATATTGAGACTTAACATCTTATGTCTCAGGATGGCGAGCGCAGTGGAATTTTGCTACTGTTTCTGAGCGGTCGCATCGCTTACCATAAGGCGAACGGCTTGCTCGTCTCGTCATACAATGAAAAAAAAAAAAAAAACTAAAAATCACAGTGCACCTTCCTTACCACTTCTTTAGATTTCATGTTCTCCTAAATGTTTAGAAGTGAGCATTGTATATAAAACTTTTTCATTATTCTCTACAATATCAAAATGTTATCACCGTGTAAGGCATTAACCCATTTCCTTATCCAAAGCGATAAAAACATAACAAACGAACAACTGTACCGCCATACTTAAACAATACAACCTAAAAACACCTAAACCCCAAAACCCACTCAAGATCACAAAAGGCAAGATGTACTTTCCATTGTCAAGCACAATTTATATTAAGTTGAATACGAAACTAAAAGCAAATGTTGGAAGCAAATTAAATACGACCGTATCGTGGACTGTGTAAACACTGGCAACATTTGTACAACGTTGAGTTATTGTCTTGTAATATTGCCACTATTGTATTCAGAGACGTCCTGCGGGATCCCTTCTTTGACTCGGATCCAATCAATCTTTTTCATAGTTGATGAATCGAAACTTGAGTTTCTGTGTTTTTGTTTATTGTAAAGTCGTTTGTGGTTTAAAATGTTTTTTATCTGCCATTATGATGATGATGTCTTATTTTTTGTCTCATGGAGAGTGAAATACTTATTTTTTTTTATCACGGTCTAGTCTAGATCTGACTGGTTAGACGACCTGGTGAAGGTCAGGGGACGTCGCTGGACACGGGCTGCCTCCAACTCCAAGGTCACTGTAGAAATAATTGGAGGAGACCTATATTCACCAGTGAACTTCCTTTGGCTGATGCATGGATAGCCTAGATAGTTGTGGGCTGATGATTCTATTTCTGTGAATTTATGTCCAAGATGATGATTCGTTTCTTTTTTATTTTTTATTACAATGAATGACGAGACGAGCAAGCCGATCGCCTGATGGTAAGCGATACGACCGCTCATAAACAGTAGCAACATGCCACTGCGCTCGTCATCCTGAGACATAAGATGTTAAGTCTCAATATGTCCAGTAGTTCTAATAGGATTTGGACCACCGCACGAGCCTAATACGGAATGTTATGTATTATATATCATGATTATTTTTGTAGGTGTCTTTCAATTCTAAAGATGGGTGAATGGATAGGATTCAAAAGATAATTTAAATAAATATATGCACCCAAAAGTCACATAATTAGTCCCTGAGCCCACAAAAACATCGAGTTTAGTGTGTGTGGATATCAGATCACTTGACACAAATATCTTTATATCACACAAATATTTTTATCGGTGCGGGGATTGTACCCACGGTTTCTCGTTTCACAGGTCTAAGCAAATGCGCCACGGAGGCTGTCAATTGTTCTGTTACGCATACGCCAGTAAATTTAAAGAATCTGCTATTCATGAGTGTATATTCATTGACGTGTTTCGGTTTGAAGGAAATTATACTGAACATATTTTGGGATTTAACATGTTACGTCTCACAATGGCGAGCCCAGTGGAATGCCAAGCATTGCTTGGTAATTTATGATTGTTTTTGGTTTTACTACTATCCATGGGTGGTTATATTTCTTATCATCGAGCGAATGGCATGCATGATTCGCCATACATGTCAATAATTTTTTTTTTTAAATAATTGCTGTAAGAACATACTATAGGTTTATGTTTAAATAGTCATCGTATGATCAAAAAAATTTGCTACAATATCGTTTGGGCTATCACTCTCTATTGTAAATTCATAATTGTATGATTGGTTATTAATCAATTTATTATTTTAGTATAGAGCAAAATTAATTACGATTAAGCTGTTGGAATTTCCATGTTGTTGCATATCAATCACCACAAACAATATTATATGAATGCAAATTGTTGTTTTATTTGTTAATTAAAAATGATCATATCAGACGTGGAATTGTAATTTTATAATTTTGTCCTATTATAAAATTAAAATCTATATATTAATACGTGATGCAAAAACTTTGGACGCCTTTTTACGAAAATTGCGCGGACGCAGGAGCATAAACTTTGCCACACTTATAGTTTATGTGTAGGAGAAGTGCAGAACGCAAATATTTTTCGATAATAATGCTTATAAAGTACATTAAATCAAAAAATAAAACATTACACACACTACCATGCATTTCACACACACATACATACACAAGTATTTGTATACGCATACATACTCTGGTTTCAAATTGTTTCTTTTCTTTTTCATTTTGTTCTTCTGACATAGACATATCAAAAAAAGGTTCTATTTGCCTCATTTAATATAAAAAAAGATTTTAATAATAATTCATAAAAAGTACATTAAATCAATAAATAAAACATTACACAAACCAGCATGCATTTGACACACGCATTTGTACACGTATACATACTCTTTGGTCAAATTGTTTCTTTTGTTTATTATAGACATAGTTGAATGTCAAACAGAAAAGTTTTATTTGACGAATACTACGTGAAATACTGAGCGCTTATACAAATTGTGTAGTAGTAAGATACATTTAAATGTTCACGGACTATCATTATATGCATAAAGAAAGATCTGTAGCAGCAATCTGCAATAACAACATAATATATATAATTTGCTATTGCTGGTTCAAAGCAATTATTGTAGTTTACGATTTCAGTAATTGTATATACTTCAGGATAAATAAGTGATTTTGAGAGATATGTATATTTAAATGTGCACGAATTATCAGAATAACAACATCATCATACAGGTAAAAACTTTTTCTCTTCTTGATTTGGTCGAATTTCGACCCCTGGGCGAACACTAGTATACAGCGTGATATTGACATCTAGTATTTAATTTAAAGCACATGCTCCTAACCATTCCAGGTAACATTGTACCAAGTTTGAACAAAAACTGCCTGATAGTTTTGTCATAAATCGCGATTTTAGTTTTCAAGGCTATTGATCAACCCCTATAGATACCGAGTCTCTTACAGCTCAGATAAGTTTCCGAACTGAACAGAAGTTCAGCTAAGCGGTAAAAAAGAATCGTATCTATATGGGATGCCCAAAAATAGTAAGAACTACAATCACAATTTTTGACTAAAAATGTTCTCATATTTTTTTAAAATCATGTAAAAGGTCACCTGGGGTGATGAGAAACATGTAGGTTAAAATAAAGACAATGTGTCAATATCACCCTGTATATTATTTTAAATATTTATTTTTGTTAAATATTGTTTTCAAATATGGTTAATTAATCTCTGGTAGTTATTATACCTATTTCGCTGCGACGTTCGTTTGTTTTTGTTTAATTTTACTATTATTGACTAAGCAATCCACACCTAATTGAGGCCTTGGCGAGACACAAATAGAATATTAATAGAACAAATAAAATTAACTTTTAAATTTAAATTACCTGATACAAAATAATAACTTCTACAGATGTTTACTATAGTGTTTCAACATTTTAATATGTCTAAAGGGTGAAAACTGATTTTAAATAATACAATACTTATTATTACTCTTAAAACAATTAAATCAGCTTTACTGTATTTAGTGAGGCAACTTACAAAGTCATCAAAACTTAATAAATTAATAAGGAATTATTTAAATTTAATGCTGCAATCAAACTTTCATGTAGATTAATTGTCAAATAGGACAATTCAGTAAATAATAATTAATTAATCTTTCATGCAGATTGTAATCACGATAAATTTATGAGTTTCAATGTTATTCACTAAACAATTTATCTGCAATAAACCGTTGAGTCTTTTTCCTACTCGCTTTATGCAAGCAGTTTTATCCGCCGATGTACTTAAAGGTTCGGAAATCCTTTTGCAGCGTTTAAAAGATCTGCCATTTACAGTGGAACGGAGCGAAACGTATACAGAGGACATAATGTTTAGAGACCGCAAAAATCCGAGTTTTACGTCCCTTGTGCGTGGGACAAAGCTGCACTGCAACATACAGCCTGAGAGCCGGCTTTGCTGTGGAATATAGGGAGGGGAATTCTGACCAACCTAGCTATTGTTGGCTTGTTTGAAAATAATGGACATTTTATAGCCCTAGATAATTTACTAGTACTTTTTTTTAAATTTCAATTAATGGCGAGACCAGCATGTCGTTCGCCTGATATTAAACGATACGATTCATGAACAGTACCAAAACAAGACCTCAAATTACAAAGCAATGATTGACATTCCACTGTGTTCACCATCCTGAGACATAAAATGTTGAGTCTCAATATGTTCAGTAGTTATTCTAGCTCCGGTGTCCTTTAAACCGAAACACAGTAGTGAAGTTACACTGCTGGTTGATAGGAGAAATAGAAACTACGGTAGTACCTACCCAGGCGGCCCCTCACATATGAAAGACCTACCACGACTATCTACTTAGTACTTTGGCGTACGATTTTCTTATTGAGAAATTAAATTCTAGGAAATTATTGTTTGTGTCTCCAACAAGTGTTTGCTTCGAGCTTGGTTTTTCTAGAACTTAAAAGGCTCATCGTTTCTGATATCCCCGATTCAAGACTTGTCCGTTAGCTTAATACTCATTAACAATGAAAACTATTGCAACCAACTACTAGATAAATTGAGACTTAACATCTTATATCTCAGGATGGCGAGTGCAGTGGTAGTAATTCATGGTGTTGTTTTGTTTTGCAACTGACCGTGAATTGTTGTTTCGTTTATTCTTAGACAGATGGCATTCTCGTTGTGCTGTTCAAAATAATCGCAAAGACAGTTTGGGATATAATCTGTGTATTTTATGGGTGCCGGCTGCCTGGGTGGCGTAGTTGTACTGGGATACGGTTACAAAGCTGAGATTGCTGAGCTGAGCTGAGGATTGGGCAAAGTGATATTGAATTTTTCGATTCATTATCAACCCAGTGTCAGAAATTTGTGCCCGATATGGCGATAGGCCCGCCATCTATCACGTCGTGGGACAGAACATACCAAGGGGAAATTTGGGTGTCCAGGTACCTCTGCCTACCCCTTCTGGGAAAAAGGCGTGTGTTTATGTATGTATTTTATTGGTGAGATCTTACGCTTTATTTCAATCACCCAACAAGCCAGTACATTTATCAGTCCGTATATTCCAACACTTGTATCAAGAGCAGGTGGTGCTATCCGAGTGATACCGCAATAACGCTAAAATAAAAGTAAGCTATTGCATTTGCCGCATCTGACACTGATTTCCCTGCCCAGGTTCCCCCTATTTCCTAAGGAATAAAGGCGAATACAGCATAACAATTTCGCACATAGGCCGACATCTCAGTATATCGGAAAAATAATCTACCCAGAACAGCCCGTTTTGTAGTTGAAATATTGTCGTAGTCTTTCTAGCCTTGGAATTGTATGTAGTTAAATTGTTTTTTCGGAGTATATTGTTTTGTTAGTAGAAAAATCCAGTACTAGTCGCGGCTGCCAACTTATATTCGGTGTTTGTGGGTTCAAATCCCAGGACAAATCAATAATAAATATTATGAATCATGTGCATAAATAGTTAATTACCACGCGATATAACAGAGAAGGAAAGCAAACTTATATTATGAGTCATTTGTATTAATATCAATTACCACGCGATATAACGGAGAAGGAAAACATCGTGAGGAAACCTGCATAGCATATCAATTTTTATGAATTTCTATGTTATATATAGTCCACCAACCCGCACTAGGCCAACGTGATGGACTACTCCTTACGGCCTAACTCCTCTTAATCAGATTATTTAAGTTTAAACCAGGGACGGAATTTTCAATCATGTAGTAAGATGATTGATTCTCATAAAATATGGACTAATCGTATAGCTTGTCAAAACAAGGAGAGGTTTGAGGAACTGAATGCCAACCTTCAATAATGGAGAGGCACCTACAAAAAAAGATGAACTAATCAAATTATGATCAATTTTTCTATATATATATGTGTATATATATTGTTTAAAGTACACTAACCTGAATGAAATCAGAATGATAAACCAAGACATAATTTTTTGTAAAAGACGTCGGTGTCCAAAAATATTTTAACAATGTTATTTGAAAATCAACTTTGTTAGCTTACGAAAACACGTCAAACAATATTAATAGAATACCATACACATTGTGTATTCATTGCGGTGAATAACATTATGGCCCATTGGAGCGCGTAAATTTCTTACTATAGGAAATGTGTAACTAAATTATCTACGACAAAATACAGCTCCAATAATTCACTATAAACCACCTATATTAAATTAGGATATTTCAGATCTGAAATTCGGACAAAATAATTTATTTTATTATTTAACACTTTATTGACCAACAAATAAATTATAAGTAGAGATCACAATAGAAAAATGAAAGTACAAGTAGTAGTTTTATTGCTCAAAGCAAAACATGGGATGGACCCATGAGAAAGAACAAAAGTTGAATTTAATTGAAATTTATTTTTAAATCCACTAACCCGCTATAGACCAGTGAGTTATATTAAGGCCTACACCTTAACAATCAAACTCTCAATTATAGAGTAGTTCTATTGTTTCTCACGCAAGGATCTCCACATCGACCTGCATTCAGCGACTTCCTGCAACCTTCAACAGGTCATCCGTCTTTATCTACATGCAGGGCACATCAAAACTGCTACCGAAAACGAAGCTGTGTGGTAGTTTTAGTGACTTCAGACAAAATGCAACAAAATTTTGTGCAAAAAATTGCGACGATTTTTTTGTTATTTTTTTTTCTATCGTCATATTAGGGTGGTAAAAACATAGTTTATTGTTAAATAATAGTGACACGCTTTTATTTTTAAACACGCTACGCAAGGCTTTATATAATTATTTTAGCAAAAACTATGAATATACCACCCAAACTCGACGATATTAAAAAAATAATTTAAAAAAATTGTTGTGTTTCTTTGCGAAATTTTTAGTCACTTTGTGTTTGTAGTCACTTAAACTACCACCCGGCTTCGTTTTCAGTAGCACTCTTGATATACCCGGTAAAATCAGATATACACTATATTGAAACAATTCTCTTGAAATTCTATATTGTAAAAAAGCAGCTGAAAATATCTGAACCGACGTAATTGGACGGCCGGTGCGTGGTTTTTAATATAAAAAATTACAAACTTGCGAACATGGCTCGACTCTGCGGGGCGTAATCGAAAAACAACTGCTAATTTAAAAGGCTCAAACGCGGTTCCGCATCCATCGTGACATCCACACGGCTCGAATATCAAAGACAATAACCATGAACCAAAATGTACCTGCTTTGTTTACAAGTGAGCTCATTAAGGACTCACTCTATATGGACCCTGATTTCAGGTGTTTCGATATTACCGGATTAGGTATTTGTCTATGATAGCAGCTTTCGTTTGATAAACTTTATGTTAAGGTGTTCGATATCGGCAGGGTGAGAATTATGAATTATAAATGACAATAGATTTATTGAGCTTGTTTTAAAAAATACGCTAGGCTTGCACATATTTTATTTTAATCAACAGATTTGATTACGTTCATGATTTTACGCTTATGTATGGATGTCTGAAATTGGATATCTTGTCTCAATCTCATACAAAGCTAGTCTCAATTATTATTATGTTATTTTACACAATAGGATTGGCAAACGTGGATCACCTGCTGCTTGAGCTTTTTATAATGGCCCATCAGATTGGAAGAGGAGGGGGAAGGCATTAGGATGGGAAGAGAAAAGGGGTATTAGGCATCCCGGAAACTCTGTATCAATTTGAAAACGAAGCACTTAACAATACATTGTACCAAAAAGTACTGAGGCATTTAATAACACCCCCATTTGCGAGTCAAGAAACATGATCGACAACGAAGATACACCGGTGTACAAAGCCAAACAAACCGGAATTTCTCAGTCGCCTTTTACAATCCCGTCGGGGTAAAGAATGAAAGCGATCGGTATTCTTAAGCCACGTCCCACGGCGCAATTGCATTGGGCTATGCACTTTCCAGTATCTCAGGAAGACACATCTGTGAATCAGGAATGCGTAGTAAAGTTAAAAGAACAACGTTGAATGATTTTCATTGTCATATTTCGGCGAGTGCAAACATTTACAGCCGCTGCCAATAAACAATCCCAATCCAAAATTTGCCGTTTTAGATTGACAGCTCAATCTTTTTTCTGATACTATATTGCTAATAATCAATCTCAGTAGTGGAAAAACTATGGCAACATGACAAGAGACCAAACGAAAAGTAGAAAACAATCCAGATTGACTTCAATCAATTTTTTTCGATTGATTATTGGCATCGGCCGTAAGTGGTAAACGAAAACATTGTGTGCGTATAATTGTGTGTGTATTTCAAAAAGCAGCGGGTTTGACTCCCGCACCGAAACAAATATTTGTGTGAACCACAGGTGTTTGTTTCGGGTCTGGGTGTTTGTGAGACTGAAAAATCTTTTCGTATTTAATTGTGTATTTCGTGTAATTCGATATTAGTATATCGAATCGGAACTACGAGAGATTTTTGTGGGGTGTAGGAATATATATGCGACTATTGGGTGTATTTATTTATTATAATAATTATGCTTTCAGAACGTAAGACTATCTGCAAGGGGTATTAAAGTGATTGAACTATTTCTTTGTTAGCTATTGGGTACTTGCTATGACATGACCTAATCATCATGGCTTGTGTTTGTGTATACTGATACTTGCCAATTTTTATAAAAACATTAACATAAAATAACTAACAAAGGGTAGCAAAGTAACTACAAGACTGGTTGTTTGGTTTTGCTACTGTACATGAGCGGTCGTTTCGCTTACCATCAGACGAATGGCATTCTTGTCTTGCTATTTATACCAAACATAATTTAAAAAAAGGGAATATTCTAACCAATGATCAATCCTGAAAAAAAATAAACATATGTATTTAAAAGCTACATAGATACATCCCCTAGTTTTCCATCACTACACCGCATCAGTAGAAGCTACAATTTTAATCCACGTTCCCGCGCTTGCAATACTCCATTAACCTATTTGCTTGAGTAAAGAGAGTTAATTGCCGAGAGTGACGTTATCTGTAAAACCGAAACTCCGTTACTACAGTTAACAGCATGAATAAATATTACTTACACGGGCTTTGGAGTAAATAGCGCGAAGCAGCCGAAATTTTAAGCCACTTTAATTCGGGATTAAACGCATGTTTTCTACTCGTGTGGAATTAAATGGGTATTTGTGGATATTTAGATACATGTGCTGTTAAATATTGAAATAAATTAAATAAGGTCGACTGGTACGGTGACACTGGATTGTAGGATAATGACATTTGTGAGTGAATTTTTCTCAATATTATTTTATTAGAATAAAAAAATAAATACTAAATCTACGTACTTACATTTATTATTTTTATTATATTTTATTATAAATATATGTTTATTTTTCTTATATTATAGATTTCAATTTTAATTTACATTGTTTTAATGTTTTATTTTTTGTTGAGCGTTCGTTTTAAGCTTGTTGTGATTGTTTTTATTGAGCTTTCGCCTAATAAAAAATGCAAAAACCCTTCGACATAAAAGTCGAACGAACAAGAATCTGGTGCGAATGCTTGAAAAATCCCATTCGCAAGCTTCCTACTCGAAAACCGAGTTCGAATAAAGACTGCTTACATCATAATTGAAGCCGTATAGAATGACATTCTTTATACTGACAGTGATGGCATAACAGCTTAATTTTGTGTTGACTTATCGTTCTCCGCTCAGAGAGGCTTTTGACAAGTCTTTTTGAAATTCTCCTTTGATTGAGTTCACTTTGGGTTCACTGGTGTTAAGTGGCTCTTGTTTTTATAACGCTCGTCTGCCGCGTAATAGTGATTCAGGATGAGTAATTAACTTGAAAAATATGATCATGAGGTGGTGGAAAATAGTTTTATGACATTTTGTTGAAATTGAGTTTTAAATGATAGTTTGAGATTTGAGTTTGAATTTATAGGCGTTATGTAAATTTAGGATATTATAAATAATAAGAGAAGTATTTAAAACTAATATTAATCGTGCAGTTAGAAAAAATAATCGTCAAAAATGATTAATACTCTTTCCATACTTTTTTTCTTATATTTCACATTTGAGTGGCAAGTGGCTGGCAATGCATATATAATTGAAATAATGTACATATATTACGTTTTTGGGCGGCGACAATCAGTTGCTTATATTAGATTAGCCATTTGCTTAGTTGCCGATTTGAATGACAATAATGAACGTTTTTAATAAATTGTTCCTTTCATTAAAATGTCTGTCTTATATCGATATTTAAACCCGATGCGGCTCTCAAGATATCGTCGAACCACTTAGTAACTGCAGTCTCGCTGTTTATTATTTTCTTTGAGAGGATAAGAGCAAAAAATGATATCGGGCGGAGTGGCCCGACGCCTCCACTGTGTACAACGGTTCTAGCTTTGAAGGCTTTCTCACTTTTAACTTTATCAAGCACTCAGCGCTTTGTTAAGGAATTGATAAAATATATCGATTGGGTGATCATATGATTATTATTGCAGCGGATCAGCAAGTTGAAATGGCAGTGGGCTGGTCACATTTGTCGGAGAACCGACAACCGTTGGGGTAGACTTGTTCTCGAGTGAAGACCGCGCCTCGGAAAGCGTAGTGTAGGACGCCCTCCAACGAGGTGGAGTGATGATATCCGAAAGATGGCTGGTAGCGGTTGGAGATGTTGGGCTGAAGATCGAGCCTAGTGGCGTGCCATAGGAGAGGCCTATGTCCAGCAGTGGACGCGAATAGGCTGATGATGATGATGATGATTATTATTATTTTAAACACATCATTTATGAGTAAGTAATAATCTCAAATATAAATCGATGAATACTTTGGGTATTTTTAAGTGGCTTGATAGGATAGATAGATATGGCACAATATTGACCGCTTTGGCAGTTAATGTGTTTAAAATACTTAATGCAGACTTAATTATTATTTTTTTGTTATGCACCTCACTGTTATAGCAGTGTAATTTTAATCAATAATAAATTTATTGAATATTAATTACTGGTCTAGTCGAATCGTTGATTTTAAAATGGCAAGCCAAATAACATCTCATCTATCTCACAATTGTGGAAGAAAAGCATATTAACGCACGCGCTATAACAGTGAATGAAAACATTCTGCGGAAACCTGCAAACTTTTGCGATTTGTAAGTATTTTTATGGTATGTAAAGTCCGCCAACACACAATAGGCCAGCGTGGTGGATTATGGAGCCTAATCACTCTCAATCGTACTCTCGATTGCAGAGGAGGCCAGGGTCTTGCAGTGAGGTATATGTACACATATGTAAGGCTGATACAAAAATGTAAATTCACGGCACTATTAAGAACATGAAGCATTTTTAAAAACGATTCTGAAGTTTCGATAATACAATGAAAAACGGGTGCCTGATTACAGATATTATCCTTTCCTGCGACGCAGCACAATTCCCTGATTTAAAACATTTATGTTGATACTTATTTTCTGTCGTTTATTTTATTGGAATATACGAAAAACTGCATTAATTTTTTGTTACTTTTCGTGATTTTGCATTTATTCGAAAGTATCAAAAGATTTCATTTAAAATTTTTAATATCCAAATTCCGGTCTCATTGAAATACGAGTAATTGAAATTGAAATGGACATGGAGCAATATTTAATAACTTAATTCATCGTACATTTACTGCACTATCAAACCTCTTTTAATAGAAAGAAAGAAAGAAAGAAAACTCATTTATTAGCCACAAATAAAATGACGCACACACTCATTTAACATAAATTTATACACATATATAGCTAACAACCAAAAGACAGTAAAAGGGAGTTTGTACGTCGCATAAATGTGACACGTAGGTAATATAATTACTCCTTCCTTCTGCATCTTTAGGGAAATAGATCGGAGTATACTAAACAGAATTACTTAGAATAGGGATTACAAAATTTCACAAGCGTATATTTATACGTAGAATTCTCCGTCACGCGCTTCCTACGATGATTTTTTTTCCATTTAAAAATATCAATAATTCTTGTCTAATAGACGCCGAAGTTTGAAAACAAAGTGCTTACGATCTTAGTTAGTTCTCCGATAGGCATCTATAAAGCAATATTACTTATTGTTACCGAAAAATTTAAAATGTTACCAAAAATATGTACAGCAAATTCACAGTTATGTTACTAGAAGAGTATTGTAAAAGTGTCCAAAGTCTTTTGTTGAAACAGCGGCTTCAAATTTTTATATCTTTTTTTCCTCCATCAATCGAGACTGCTAGATCGATCGATTTCCATAGGCTTTTGTTTTAGGCGGATTGAAATCTTGGCTTTACCGTACGCTTCATTTTATTCGGGACATTCTTTTTGTTTACTTTCTCTCGAAATATTCATTAAAACATCTGGGCCAAACCGTTTATTTATAATGAAAGAATGTTCCCGTCACCACTTTATATTTTTACCCACAGCAAATAAGAAATATGGATTGTGAGGTAACCAAGTCAATCCCTGAACTAAGTAATCAATTCTACTTTACAAAAATATTTTTTTATCATTCAAATATTCCAATATACCTATATAATAAAGCTATAGTTCCATCTTGACTCAGCCACGAGAGTCATAAAAAGTAAGATAATTATAAAATTAAGACATGTATCTGTAGATGTCGCTATATCAAAATTTACCACCCCTGAATTATTTCCTGAACACGATTTTCCCAAAGCGTCATATCTCGAAACCAATTTCCGCGTCAACCAAACCGTTATTGATTACAAAAAAACTGTTTCAGCGTAGAGTTACAATGTCGGCGATTAATATAAAAATGACAAAAAAAAAAACAAATTAAAACTCACAAAGGAGGACAACAAAACGTTTCATTAATCTGTCAATCCCATGTCGGTACTGTATATAAGTGGAGAAAATTCATTATACGCTCACGTCGTTACACAGTTTTTGCATAATTCCCACACAATTTAACAAAGCTCCTGGTATTTTTTCGGTTATGTTCAGGTATTCGCGGCAAATTGAGGCCATTGTCACTGTATATTAATTTTTATTTATACTGTATTATGTTTAATGTATTTGTTTTGTCGTTTACACATTTGCTTTAAAAGTATAGAGCAATTAGTTGATTTACGGGACCGCTCGTTTGTGATTATACAGGGTATATCAAGACTGCTACCGAAAACGAAGCCGGGTGGTAGTTTAAGCGACTTCAGACACAATGCAACAGAAAAAGTTGCAAAAAAAAGCGACAATTTTTTTTGTTATTTTTTTCCTATGGCCATATTTGGGTGGTAAATACATTTTTTCCTAAAATAATAGTATATACCCTTTTATTTATAAATACTCTAAGGTATAAAAGAGTTTAAATTATTATTTTAGCAAAAACTATGGATTTACCACCCAAAAATGACGATATTTAAAAAATCATAAAAAAAAATTGTCGCGTTTCTAGGTGAAATTTTTAATTGCATTGTGTTTGTAGCCACTAAAACTACCACCCGGCTTCGTTTTCGGTAGCAGTCTTGAGATACCCGGTATTTTTAAAGGAGAATAATATTCACAGTATCAATAAAAAAAAATCGTAGATTCCGATACCAATACAGTTTAAAATTTATTGTAACATTTTTATGGTCTGTCCTTTAACATTTTTCCTGTTTTATCCTGGGCGAAAGATTTTTATAACATAATTATCATCACATTTGATATTGTATTCATAGGGCCGAAGGCAAAAAAATAGGTATCTTGATTTGTCAATTTATCCAAGAACTCCAAGGGTAGGCCGCAATTATGTGGGATATTCCATCGAGGGACAAAATTCTTCGCACCTCTACTAAGTTTCTTAGTAAAATGGGCATTTTCCTTTGAAACGGCATCAGTCAGCGGTCCGATGCCTGTCAATACAAAAAGCCTGCTTAGATGCTTCTTCACGCTACGGCAGAGGGACCCAGGATTAAAGGAAGGAGGGAACACGTATTACAGATTTGTGTCAGGAAGGAAACATACTACTGAAACACCACGCAAGCCAACGCGATTTTGTGACTTGTCATAGAAAATACTACGATTTGATCTATCACGTGTCGGTTCCCGTTGCATTTCAGTAGAATGTTTGAGGCCTAAGCCACACGCCTTTACCGTTTCCTTGTTAATTATCGCTCACATTAAAGGAGAACATAATTAGCAAATCTGTGTTACTGTGAGTTTTCTACTATAATTTCAAAGCTTTGTGATGTCGAGGAACCGGCTGTAGTTTTTTCCCAGTACTGGTTTCTTTTTAGACGTCAAAACCAAGTGAAAATGCCTTAAAGTTACGCTAAAGTATATTTTTTATACAGGGTATAGCAAGACTGCTACTGAAAAGGAATCCGGGTAGTTATAGTGACTACAGAACGATAAAATAAATTACCGTGATTAAATACGTTATATTTTTTATGTGATATTTTAAATATCATTATATTTGGATGGTAAATCCGTAGATTAAGATAAAATAATTATTTAATCCCTACCAAAGGGTCTTTAAAAATAAAAGGGTGTATGTACATTATTATTTCAGGAAAAGCTATGTATTTACAACCGAAATATAACGGCGAAAAAAAAATATGTCGCATTTATTTGCAAAATGTTTAGTTGCATCGTATCTGAAGTCATTAAAACTACCATTCGGCTTCGATTTCGGTAGCAGTCTTGATTTAACATATTGATCAACTGCACTAAGAATATTCCTGTAAAAAAACAACACTTTGGAACGAATTTATGCTATGTAAAAATATATGCACTATACATAAACTCACGCCTTCTTCACAGAAGGGGTAGGCACAGCTGTTACCAAGACACCCACATTTCGCCTTGTATGTTCCGTTCTACGATATGAAAGAGGAGAATCCTATCGCCATATTGGGCACAAATACCTGACTGCCGGCCTGATAAATGAATAGGAAATCCAATATCACTTTGTCTGACTCTGAATTCAAACCTGAGACATTATTAGCATTGCAATAGTACATAGAACAGTATGACAACCGCATAACAAGTCTGATCGAACAAATCTATATCAGATCTATCATTATAAACACTATGTTCTATCAACTCAATTATAAAATTTCATCTTAATCGCTGAAAAATATATTCCAAGGCTATTTAAAACTAAAATGCTAAACTTAAACCCATTTAATGGACTTATCAATATCCCCACTAAAGGGTATTATGCCAAAATGCCAAAACAAAACAGGATTTAAAAATTCATCCCCTTTGATCGCACCCCCGGACACTCTACTCGCCCCTAACTACCCTCTAATCATGAGGTTCGAACGCGTACACTTATGAAGTGGCTTTTAAAACATCAAAGGCGACGCCTCTGAATACTCTAAAGCAGGGGAGATGGAAAGGGGACTGCACAATCAGCCACTGTTTTAACTAAAAATTCACGTGTAAAATGTAGAATGCCTAAAGTATGAAAACGTTTTTGTTGTGTATGTAGGAGAATTGTTAGGGGTAATGTTTATAATTATTTGTTTATTTTCGTTTAGAGATGACTTTTATAAAGTAACAAATAATTGTTGTCACAATGGTAGTAAATTAAATTAAAATTATGTAGATAATTATGAAACATTTATCAGTATGACAAATGCCAGCGACAGTGCAGCAACGTTAATCTATTTTTGAGAGACATGACATAAAAAACAAAAATGAATAGACTCACCAGTCACATACATAGTTCTTAAGCTTTTTTTTTTTTTTTTCTCGCGGGGAAAATCCCTTTACGGACCATCCCACCCCCTAAGGGGCGGGGGTGTGTCGGACTCACCGGTGCACCTTCCGGCCCAGCGAGACGTGGAGAGGGATCGGTCTGCTCCCGATCCCGCTCGGCGCTCTCCTTCTGCGACATGAGACGTTCGCAGAAGGAGAGCATGGCCCGCCACGAACTCCGGCTGCCGACCATGGCGGCGACCACGGCCGGCAGCGAAAGGTCGCTTCCCACGACCGCGATGAGAGCGCTGCGCTCCTCGTCCCAGGCTGGGCACTCCTCCAACGTGTGCTGGGCCGTGTCCTCACGGCAGTTGCCACAATGGTGGCACACGGCGGACTCCTCCGCTCCGGCTATGCGACACAGGTACGCACCGAAGCAGCCGTGCCCGGTGGGCACCTGCGTCAGCCGGTATGTCGGCACGCCGTGGCGCCTGTCCAGCCACTGCTCGAGGACAGGTCGCACTGCCGCGACAGTCCTCGTACCAGCACTAGGGTTCTCCAGCCTGGAACGCCACTCCTCCACGGCGGTCCTGCGGAGGGAGGCCAACATGGCCTCGACCTCACGGGGGACCAGCCTCTGCCCACGCCCGGACGCCTCCTCTCGCCGGAAGAAAGCCGACGAGAGGGTCTTGGCGTCCAGCACCCAGGGCAGAGTTCCCGCCAATACGCAGGCCGCCTCGTGCGAGACCGTGCGGTAGCCCCTGATTATTCGCTGCGCCACCATGCGCTGCGGACGATGCAGCAGGCGGACGCAGCGATCGCCCAGGGACCCGGCCCAAACGGGACACCCGTAGAGGGCCATGGACCGCACGACTCCAGCATACAGGTTTCGGCAAGGGATGCCAGGACCATCAGTGTTGGGCAGCAGGCGCCCCAGTGCGCCCGCCGCCCTCACCAGCTTCGGCGACAACACCTCAAAGTGCGCGTGGAAATCCCATCGACTGTCTAGGACGAGACCGAGGTATTTCATCCTCGAGCCGACGGGAATCCGCACGCTCTCCACCGTGATGTGGGCCCCAGGCGGAGGCCCACACCGAGGACCGTGGAAACACACGGCCTCGGTCTTGTTGAGGGCCACCGTGAGGCCCAGTCGCCGAATCCTGCCCACCACCAGTCCAGTACCGAACGAGGCGAGCAGGGCGGACCTCTGGAATGTCCTGGCCGTCGCTGTCACCAGTATGTCGTCCGCGTAGCCGACGACAGCGACGCCCCGAAGGTTGGTACCACGTAGCACCCAGTCGTAGCCGATGTTGAACAGGAGCGGCCCAAGAACCGAGCCCTGTGGAACACCGCACGTCACTTCCCTGCGGTGCCACCCGTCGGCGCCCGGATACACCACAGGTACGAGTGCACCAGACGCCGAAGGTAGGGCGGAACCTCGTGGTACCTCAGTGCTTCTTCGACGCAGGCCTAGGGCATGGTGTTGAACGCGTTGGCGATGTCGGGAGACACCGCCACTACGACCCCACCCCGGTACACTGCACGCTCCGCTTGTGCCTTCACCCGCAGAATCGCGTGGACCGTCGACCGGCCCCGCCGGAACCCGAACTGGCAGTCTGCCAAATCCGGGCCCGTACTCTCCAAATGCTCGACGAGGCGTGCGTGGACTACACGCTCGAAGAGCTTGCACACCTAGTCGAGCAACACGATTGGCCGGTAGGCCGAAGGCAAATCTGCGGGTCGCCCCTCCTTTCGGAGCAGGACAAGCTTGCCCGTCTTCCACCACGACGGGAAGATGCCCTGCACAAGGCACGCGGAGAAAAGGCCGCGGAGCCTCGTACCCAGCGACTCGACGGCCAGCACCCAGACACGACCGGGCACCCCGTCGAGACCCGGGGCCGAATTCTTGCTCCGCAGCCGAAGCACTGCCGCCTCTAGCTCTTGCGGCGAAACCTCCGGGATATCCCTTACCATAACCAATAGTTATGACCCTACATTAAGATCAATTAAGTCTTGTGTCGTGGGTATTGGAAACTACGAGATACATTTTAGTCTTACAAACACCTAGACTTGATAAAAATATTTGTGGGCCACAAAAACAATTGTGTAGATACGGGGATCGTACCCGCGGCCTCTCGTTTCTCAGTCAGCGTCTTACCAAATATGCCACAGCAGCTGCCATAAATAAATATAGAAAATATCTTTAATATTTATATAGATGGTAGAATTCGAATACCTAGGTAAATATATCGAAATCCAAGCGTGTAAAACAACCTGAATAATTTCGAAATCTGCTACCCACGTCATAAGATACGCTCGCGTATCGCGGGTGAAACAGATACACCACAAATCTTAAAATAAACATCTGATCCTGAATAAATATTTGCCTTGGGAATCGAACACAGAATTCAATGTAAAGTACAATTCCCGGTACACGCTACATTTTCTTGGGACATGAGTAAAGACATTATTTATTTATGTGTGCTCTTTCAATTATTGAGAAACTAAGGGACTAAAATTATTTGTTTGATATTTTATGGTGAAACTACACACTTAGCTTTTGTGAAGCAGTATTGTGTGGCAATGGTATCGATTATTACCGCATGTTAGGCAACATTTCTAAGAATCCAACTATACTAATTAATGTTTAACGTTTCATACTTTCCAACTGTGTACAGGCACAACTCACACAATTTCGATAATGTTTTCCGTCAAACGGTATCTATTAGTTTAGTGTTGTTCCTAAGCAACATTTGATAACGTTGCTCAACAAGAAGTAAATATGGTGTGGTTGCACCGTTATTATGTGACCGACAGACATCAATCCATTGAATATTGAGTAGTACTCAACTGGCGAAAATAATAATAATTTAAAAAAATGTATTAACGAAATAGAGAGTACTGTATAAAATTGGTTATAAACATGTGGTTATTTGAATAGAGAGAAGTTTCGTATTTTTCCGAATTAAAGAAAATTGTAGATAGCAAAATAAAAGACTGAACACACAATGTCTTGTAGTGCAGTCTTAATAATAAAATCAGCACCGTGTATATGGGCAGGATTAACGCAGACAAAAAGAACTATAATAAAAAATCCAACTATAGTACTTGGCAATAAAAGGACTCCCTAATTAAAGAATGCTTAAATTAATAATTACTTGGTGCAAATGAATAAGCCCCTTTACTCGTCGCCTGCCAAAAAGAACTCTTGGTAGCGCCGATGCCATTCTCCTTGTACACTGTCTCGCGACTGTAATCCCCTTGAAAGTCTAAAATGAGAGTAGCTCACAGATTTCCTTAATTAAAGGTTTGGAAAACCGCTTTGATGTCATCACGGAAGGAAAAATTGGAAGTGGAAAACTCCAGAGTTCAGGTTACGGGGAAATTGAAAAAATACCGCCTTTTTTTAATACAGTTGAAACTGGCTTCAGTGATTTCAAGGGATCAAGGTAATTACTGCGTCTTCGCTAAGCTTTTATTATCATAATAGGAAATATATATTTTAGTATAAAGGTGTTTTTTGTATCTATTATATGAGATGCTGCTTTAAAATTTTATTTTTGTATTGAAAGGGTATAGTATTGCCTAAGTTAAGCGAATCTATTTATACAGCACACTTTCTATATTGTTTATATTAACTATTATGGTTTATTACTTGAATATCTCTTATATGAACCCTTTCTTCAAATATATTTCAATGAAATCATTTTTTTATAAAAAAGTCCTTTTAATTTTTGTTTTATTACAGATTCGTTGATATCTTAATAATAAGCGTTTCTTCGTCCGAATCGGATAATCTGCTTTGAGGGTCGTATTCCAGTTCTGCATCAGCTGATGTTGTGTAATTAATTGATGACGTATTGTTGATTAGCAGTTCTTGATTTTCAATCGAATATGTTTCATTCAAAATTGTTATATTACCTAATACAATAGGTTTGTCTATGGTAACTTGGCGGGCTGAAATAAAAGATAAATTAAATTAAATTTAAGATTCATTGTTGTTGATTTGCAGCAGTAAAGTTAATGTAATTTTATGGAATTGGGAAAATTGATAACTTTGTTTAGATACGTATTATATTTGATTTAAGATATATTTAAGAGCAAAAATTAATAAGATTTCCAGTGCGATCTAAAGGTAGAGGTATCCAACTGTTTGAAGTTTCGTATATGTGTTTAATTATCGCTCACTGCACAGTGAAGGAACACATCGTGGAAAACTTCCATATCTGAGAGTTGGTGAAGAATTTCAAAGTTATGTGAGTACACGAACCCGAACTAACACATTCTAATATACTAGTATATACTGTTTGTATATCTGCTTGAATATATTGTCAAAACTGCGACCATTAGTGAGAAGTAACCATTACTTGCCGATGGATACTTTATTTAGCTGACACTTCTTACTCACTTTATTGTGCAAGGATTTCACTGGTTGTAGGTCTTTCATATATAACAGGCCGCCTAGGTAGGTACCACTGCAATGTCTATTTATCCCATCAAACATCAGTAAATACAATATTTACATTGTAGCCAAAATATGAGACTTGACACCTTATGTCTCAGCATGGCGAGTGCAGTGGAATGCCAAAAATGTATATATACTCGTAATTTATGATGATTTTTGTTTTCTTTTACTGTCTATGAGTGGTCGTATCTCTTATCATCAAGCGAATGGCAAGCATGTCTTGCCATTCTACGCAAAAAAGGAACCAGGTAGTTTTATCACAATTTCATATTTATACCGGGTATCTCAAGACTGCTACCGAAAACGAAGCCGGGTAGTAGTTTTAGTGACTACAAACACAATGCAACTAAAAATTTTGCTAAGAAATGCGACAATTTTTTTATCATTTTTAAATATTTGTCATTTTTGGGTGGTAAATCCATAGTTTTTGCTATAATCATAATTTAAACTCTTTTATACCTTTACCTTTATAAATAAAAGGGTATACACTATTATTTTACGAAAAAATGTATTTACCACCCAAATCGACCATATAAAAAAATAACAAGAAACAAAAATTGTCGCCTTTTTTTTCCAACATTTTCTGTTGCATTGTGTCTGAAGTCGCTTAAACTACCACCCGGCTTCGTTTTCGGTAGCAGTCTTGATATACCCTGTATTATAATAATATTAATACACTTACTTGGCCGCATAGTTAGCTTGTATATCATATCACTGAACTCTCTAAATATAACTTCGATCATACTTTTGTTCCCATACCAAATATCCATTGCACTATTTGCAACCCATTTTGACGGCCTGTAATCCCTTTTGGGAGATGACGGCTCCTGTTGCACTCTCACCTTTGTACCGTCAACCTTCAAAGTGAAGCTTGATAGAAAAAATAATATTGATACCAATTTTAAAATGAGCAGCATATTTGCAATCTACTGTTTGCGCCAGTTCAGCACAGTTGTGAGAGACTGTGTAGGAGATTTTAACTGATGAACTTTTGAAACAATGCTGTTAGGTTGTTTTGCAAAACAATTGATGTTTGAGGATATTGATGGAATAAGCAGGAAATTATGTGACAAGAAACTGTTTGGAATGAATGCAGTCATTTCTATGTTTGTTTTCATATATGGTTCGTAAAGTTGCAATGGCATGAAGAAGATGGGCGTCTATATTTTGGTATGTTCTATTAAAATTTTCGAAAGGAATTGGCATCATTAATAAAGCCCTAGGGATGTCTTATTATTCCATTTTTATTCTGTATTCATTTTTTCGTCTTCGTCCTGGTTTCAAATCCCAGGCGGGTCTTAGCTTCATTTGATGAAGTGCTCGGGATTGAAATTTCTGCCCAGTATAGCGACAGACTTTTTCTGTTATGGTTAATACTGAGATTAACTTCATGTAACCTAATTATTATTAGGTATAACAAGGGACAAGAACCGCTCAAGAAGAGTAACAAAACAAACAAAACCATGAAATACGAAGCAATTGCGCTCGCCATCTTGAGACATGAGATTTTAAGTCTCATTATGACCAGTAGTTACTCTGGCTATAATGTACTTCAAACCGGAATATAAAATTGCATTTACACTGGTGTTTAGCGGGAGAAATAGACATTGCTGTGGTACCTGTCCAGGTGGCCTCTCACAATGACACCTACAATCTACAACAAGGAAATGTAATGTCTGTGTTTTTTGTTTATTATTTTATTTTCGGAAGGCTTACAGACTAGTAACAACTATAAAATAAAGACTTCAATATACACTATTTGTTAATTACAAACCTCCACTATTATAACCATATTGGCACAACCAAATGGTAACTTTTTATTTATAAATATGGAATTTAATTATTGTTTACACAATAATACGACCAATATTTAATCTTCTAAGTATTTATTTTATCATTACCTTAAATATATGATATTTTACGATACATAATATTAAATTAGTGTGATCTATGATGAGTGTCTCAAAGTATGCTCTTGCCAGCATTGTAAAGTTATATTTGTTGTTTTTTCCAAAACATATTTACAAAGTCAAAGCAACAGACAAAGCTAACCACCATATTAAATAACAATATAACAACAGCGCATTAATTTGAAACCATTATTAGTGTGCCGATGAGTGCAATATCCGATTGCAAACTATAAGTTAGGAATACACGATGTTTGGATGTGGCAAACTCTATACAGCACAAGTTCTCTATGTTTGTTGCGTCTTAGTAGGTATGTCAACTAATAATCAGATTTTGTTGCGGGGTTATGATAACATCAAGTTTTAATATCGTTTAAGTTCTGGTATGGTGAAAATCGATAGTTTGCGGGAAAACAAGGGAGTTATTTTGTATTTCACATACACAAATAAATTCACCCAACAGTCACACACGTAATAACCCCACACTAAGATCGAGTCTTGTATCATGGGTATCGTACTTAATGGAGGCTTTTCGGATCACACAAATTTTATTTCGGTGCGGGGATCGAACCTTCGGCCAGTCGCTTTACAACCAGCGTCTAACCAACTGCGCCACGGAAGCTGTCTGTGGTATATTGTTGATGACGAGTTCCTTGCAGAATCAAGAGTTTGATTGAGAGAGCTTTGAGTATAGCCCACCACGCAGGCCAATTGAAGGTTGGTTGTTTCTGTGTTAGTAAATCATACTCTTTTATACTAGCAGCCTTATAACCTATTTTTTTTAGAATTTTTGTCTATTTGTCTGCGCGGTTGTGCGCGACGAACTCAGAAACGGCTTAAAGGATTTCGATAAAAATTAGTATGGAGGTAGCTGACATCCTGGATAAACACTAAGGATACTCTTTATCCCTAAAAATGTAGTAATCCCGTGGAATAAGAAAGGAATTCCGATATATCTGTTACTTTTAATATTCAAAGAAACGTGATAGGACAGGAGTACATGCCTTTAGTGTCAATAAGACGGGACATGGCGGGATATATTTCCTATAATTAGCATCACAAAGTCTTATTGACAAGAATTTATTTATAGCACAAGATTTCTAGCTCCGTTGTCGGACGCTGCTCGAATACAATGCCGCTCGCCCCATTTACAAACGGCACACATATTCTCTTGTTATTCAGAACGATATCTTGGATATGAATAAAGACGTTGCCTCTGTGTGAGGAAATTTGTATCAAAACAACGATAATCAGTAGAATGGCTTTAAGATCGTTTGATTTGAATTAAGGGTGAATGAATCGGTCGTTTTTTTTTTTATTCTCTGGCCCGGCATAGTGGCGGCATTGCACCTGATGATAAGCGCCGCCCAGGCAGAGTATCCATTGGCATCGGACGGCGGTCCCATGCCAATGGAAACAATTATGCCGGCCTGCTAAGGTGCCTCTTCATGCTACGGCGGAAGGAGCCAGGATTGTAGGAAGGAGGGAACACGTGAGACGGCAAACAATTCCACAGCCCGACGGTGCGGCACAAAAAAGAATTCGAGAACCATTTGGTTTGCGCCGGGATGGTGTGGACCGTCAAGCTATGGCTTCGCAAGCCAGCACGCGTGGTTCTGGTAAGGAATGGAGAGGAGGGGATCAAGTTGAACAATTCTTCTTCTTTTGGTCATGCATAGCAAATTCGAGTTTATCAACTTTATAGGGTTGTTTTGTTGTTGTTGTTTATTGGGTTGGCGGACTTTACATACCATAGAAATCGCTATAGTATGTAGGTTTACTCATGATGTCTTCCTTCACCGTTATAATGCGTGTTGATTGATTAGCAATACACACATGGCTCCAAAAAATGAGAGGTGTGCCCTGCGATTCAAAACGGCAATCGACGTGAACAAAACGCTACTATAGTATTATTTAATAATAAATTATTATGTGCTATCAATAGATCAAAAATTAGTTTAAACTTTCTACAAATAATCAACGGATCTTAAGCCACTCTGCAGTTCCATGTTCTATTATATTTTACTTCATTAAAAGCAGTCTTCTTGATTTGAAAGTTCTTTTATATGACACACACATACTCATATACACGGTGAAGATTTGAAATCAGAATGCCTTTACTTCACAACGCTGGTGTTCCAACTTGAAGACTAGTACAGTACCCGGCGATAAATATTGCACATCGACATTTGGAAAGAGACAATCGGCTAATTTCGGCTTCGTAGAGCGTTATCTCTGTCGCACGAAATACAAACAGTCCGGTATCTATTAGGAGCTGTTAAAACAATTTAATTTGCTTCTTTTAATAATTATTTTTATTCTTTGTATAAAATACACCAATTTTTCTATAAGTGATGGCTTTAGGTTCGGGTAAAATAAAATCAAAAATATATGTTCACACTATGTTTACGTATTTAATTACTTTGGAAAATTACAGCTGTAGTGTACATAATAAACACCATTGTACCTATTGTTAAAGTGAGGCATTTCAATAAAAATAATAATAATTTTAATTCTCAATTACTTCCATTTCACTATCTGTGCACTCAAAGAGGTCAATATCACTGTCACTATCAGCCGTATTTATCATCTATCAGTCAGTCTATCAGTGTAATTGTCTAAACCGTGTTGAATGCTTTTATATTCATTCTCACATTTGATTGTGTGATCGCAAACCTTTTTCCACTCTTCAGCCCCGATCATGTTTACTTTTTCAGTCCAATAACGTTTTTACTGTAGTTAAATTCATACCCACAGTTTCTAGAGGCTACATAGCCTTTTAGTTGAGACCATATATTTTCAATTGGATTAAAATCCGGATGATACGGTGGCAATCGCAACACAGTGTGCCCATGTTCGGCAAGTACTTTGTCCACGGAAAACTCTGTATACCTTCTCCTTCTGCTGACATATAATAGCGTAAATCTGGGTTTTTGTTAATTTTGGATCAACTGGAATTTCGTGTCTGTTTAACCTAGTTGATCATTTTCTGTTTAATGGTGTTTGAGTTGGGGGGTCTTATTATATTTATTGTGATAGGGTGCATTGTCGATTAACTAGAACGGAATCACTGGGTATATTTGGGATTAATTGCCAAACCAGCCATTTCTCGTAGTTATCGTTATTCATTTAATTGTGATAGTCACCTGTAGTGTCCGTGGATTTATACGTTAAAAAGGACACCGGGTACAAAGCCTTTTTCATTTCCCGCATGAACTATTATCAAACGTTGACCTTTTGAAATTGGCTTTTTTACTCCTTTTTTCTTATCATCACTACAAGATTTCCCTTTAGTGTGGGATGTATGTATGTAAGACTCATCCATGTAGACGATATTTTTTCCTGTTTCGCGAAATTTGCGTATTTTATCGAGGTATTCCATTCGTTTGAGACTTACATCGTGCTTTTCCATTAAAACTTTTCGATTATCTTCCATTTTAGTGAGCCGAAATCCCATCTCGTGAAGTATTTTTCTCAACGTCTTTTCAGACCCATTGTAATTAATAGTGAAGCCATATATAAATAATTTAGCTTTTAATGATTTTATTGTTGGCAGTTCATTAAATCGTAAGTGAAAATCATACACCATTCTTCGAACAACATCATAACCAAAATCGTCCATATCCAAACGAAATTGCTTTTTTGGTTTCCCTTTTTTTGGAGTGCTAAACTTAATTTCAGTAGAATGTGATGCAGTACTGACTTCATTCTTAATATATTGTTCAAAGTTCTTCTTGAAATTCCAGTGGCATTTGCAACTTGCGCTTGAACCTTTTTAAAATAACAACTTACATTTTCATCTTCATTTTTTTTTAATCTGTCAGCTTCGGTTACAAAATATTTATAAACATTGTAGATAATTTGGCATGACTGACTTCGCAAAGGTTTCCCTCTTTTTCCTAAAGATGCCATAGTACAACTTTAAATTATTTAAATTTGGGGGTCTTAGCAACTCTAAATATATATTTTGAACTGGACGCGACCGCACTTTATCCCACTTGAACAACGACTGACAAAACGTCACTTAGGTAGTGTGCGACAGAGATAATGCTCTACGAAGCCGAAATTATCCGATTGTCTCTTTCCAAAGGTCGATAGTGCAATATTTATCGCCGGGTACTGTACGACCTACTTCTCAAGATCGTCAATTAATTAATGCGTTTGAGATCGTAACATTGTTTGCGACTTCTATTAGGCAAAGGTGGTATGTAAATTTCATTACTATGCTGTAAAATTATTTCTGGGATTTCTTATCTGGATGGATTTATAAATTAGGTCAGCACGATTATTTCTAATTTAGTTCAGTAAGCGTCACCTTTCTCTGTCTCACTTTCTTTATTCAGCCATAGGAAGTCTACCGCTGAACATAGGCTTCCCGCAAGTACTTACATAGTTGACATGTTGGAAGCGGTCTACATCCAGCGACTTCCTGCAACCTTAACCAGGTCGTCCATCCAACTTGCATGGATATAAAGAAAGAAAGAAAAAAAAGGAGACAGCTCATGTTGCTTAGGGAGTTTCTTGCTAAAGTTTCTTCTTCACAGCCACAATACGTTACGAAGCGGTGAATTAACAATGCAATGGATCTTGTGAAAGTCTATTAGACTAAAGAATATTTAGTTTCTATTTTGTTGACGGACATTCGACACTTGCCTGTACGTAGCCTTTGCTCCAGAATTTTTTCGGAAATCGTCAGAATCGCCTACCAGCCGTAATTTTTCGGAAATGGTATAATAAATATTTTCCAAAACAGTCATCGTCTCTCGCTGAAAACCCGAATTAATCTAGGACTTACCATCAAATAATGATTCTACAATGGTATTTAGGTAAAAGATGAATTATTGAAAAAAACCTTTAACACTCACAGCATTTATTGTTATATCAATCGTATCTTCGGTTTCCTAGCTTCGTAATAACTCACGCGGTCACGGCTGAAAATGAATAAAAAGAGTTACACTGCGCCGCCACTGAGTGTTTTACAGTATCACGTCGAACGTAATTTGAGATAGACGTATTGACAGCTACCGCGTCTAGTACTGACAAATTGTATTAGCCTGTATGGAAAATATATTGTGAAGCTGTTTGTTGTTTGGTCAAAGGATTAGAGTGACTAATACATTTACAATTTATTTCGGTATTTGTTTCGGGTCTGGGTGCTTGTGAGACTGAAAAGAGACTTGTGTGTCTCTCGTAGTTTCTGTTATACACGGCACAAGAATCGATCTTAGTGTGGGGTCAGGACTATGTATATAACTGTTGGGTGTATTTATTTATTTAATTAATTTTCATTACAGTTTTTGATTTAGCATTGCATCAATATTAGCCTATACTATGTAAAGTTTACTTAAGATATATCATGTATCTTTAATTTACTTGCGTGCATAATATACAAATATTATCTACGATGTTCTATTTATCCGAAATGATAAGTTTTAATCGGTATTAGTTCCGAAGAAAGGTAAACGTTATTACAGTTTTTGGGTTATAACGACGTTTCCGCCTTAGTCTTGTGTTTCGATGTTTCTATGATATGAACTAGTTTATTGCCCACTATATTCTAAAGTTTCCAAAAAAAAAAAAAAACTTAATATTGGAAAACTATAACATGAATGTAACATTGTTTTTGATGTTAAAAAATGCACGATATTATTTAATTTAAAAGACTATCAAAATTTTCCGCATTTCTCTTAAATATATGCACTCTTCAACGATAGCAGAAACTCCAATGTAAAATTTAAAAAGCTGCCCTAATAAGAACAAAATTGATTTCCAATAACCGCTCTTATTTCCATCGCGATAATTACGAAATTTATAACTCGCCAAGTTTGTAAGAGTAGTTCGGTGTTTAAGCCTATTAAGTGCGCCTACTTATAAAATTTTGTTCGGTAATATTCAGTTAGCTGTTGGCTTTAGCAGCTATTTACGTAAACGTTAAGAGAGAGATTCTACGGACAGCTTTATACCTCGGTTGCCGAACCTACTGTTAGCTCGGCCGAAGACCCGAGAGCCGAATTAATCCGATACTTTAGCGATGATATCCCGGACATCAGCCTGTTTGAGATTGAGATGGCCCTCAAACAACTTAAAAACAACAAGGCGCCGGGTGAGGACGGAATCACTTCAAAGCTTCTGAAAGCGGGCGGAACGCCGGTACTGAAAGTCCTTCAGAGGCTCTTCAATTCCGTTCTCCTCGAGGGCTCAACGCCGGAGGCATGGGGCAGGAGCGTGGTGGTACTGTTCTTCAAAAAAGGTGATAACACTTTGCTGAAGAACTACAGGCCCATCTCGCTCCTGAGCCATGTCTATAAGTTGTTTTCAAGGGTCATCACAAATCGTCTCGAACGCAGGTTTGATGACTTCCAGCCGCCCGAACAAGCCGGTTTCCGAAAAGGCTTTAGTACCATAGACCATATTCATACGCTACGGCAGGCTATACAAAAAACCGAGGAGTATAACTTGCCGCTTTGTTTAGCGTTTGTGGACATGATTCGCTGGAAAATACCTTCAAGCTCTTGCAGTGGAAAGGATTAGGCATCAACATCAACGGCGAGTATACGAGGTGTGTTCAAAAAGTATCGCGAATTATGTGTTTTTTCAAAAATTATTTATTTATTCATGAATATCTATTTTGTCCCCTTCAAAGTAATTCGTATGAGATATTATACACTTGTGCCAACGTTTTTTCCAATCTTCGAAGCACTTCAAAAATTCATTTTTTTTTATCTTGTTCAGCTCCTCCTTCGATGCCGTCTTTATCTCCTCAATCGTAGCGTAGTGTCGTCCTTTCATGGGCCTCTTCAGTTTTGGGTACAAGAAAAAGTTACAGGGGGACAGATCTGGGGAATACGGTGGCTGCGGCATCATTATTGTGTTGTTTTTGGCCAAAAAGTCGCGCACAAGCAACGATGTGTGAGCAGGAGCGTTATCGTGGTGCAAAAGCCAATTTTTGTTCTTCCACAAATCCGGGCGTTTTTGGCGGATTGCTTCGCGCAAATTGCGCATAACTTGCAGGTAATATTCTTTATTGACCGTTCTACCCTGTGGCAAGAACTCATGATGCACCACGCCCATGCAATCGAAGAAAATGGTAAGCAAAACTTTCACATTCGACTGAACTTGCCGCGCTTTTTTCGGTCTTGGTTCGTGCGGCAGCTTCCATTGAGATGATTGAGCTTTGGTTTCCACGTCATAACCATAAACCCACGATTCGTCACCAGTTATGACCCTCCGGAGCAAATTTGGGTCGTCGTGGACAGACTCCAACAGCTCATTAGCAACGTTCATGCGATGCTGTTTTTGGTCGAAATTGAGCAATTTTGGTACAAATTTCGCGGCAACCCGTCTCATGCCCAAATCATTGATAAAAATCGAATAGCACGAGCCAATCGATATGCCTAGGTCCTCAGCAACTTCTCTAACGGTGATTCGGCGATTGGCCAATACCATTTTCTTCACTTCATCAATTTTTTTCGTCTGTTGTTGAAGTGCTCGGGCGTCCGGCTCGCTCTTCGTCGTTCACATCTTCTCGGCCTTCTGAGAACATTTTGTACCACCGATAACGTTGCTTCGGTCCAAGGTTACTTCTCCGTATGCCACAGTCAACATTCGAAATGCTTCCGTACACTTAATTTCGTTTTTCACACAAAATTTGATACAGGTTCTTTGATCCATTTTTTTGAATAGGTAAAAATCGAAGATGAGCCAAAATACATGCAAGAAAAACATCTGTCAACAATTAACTGAATATTCAAATTGGCCGAACTTGGCGCCATAAGTGACAGACATGAGTACCAACATAACGCCATAAAAAAATCGAATTTCGAATATACCTAACCCTCGAAAATTCGAAATTCGCGATACTTTTTGAACACACCTCGTATTACTCACCTTCGATTTGCCGACGATATTGTAGTCTTGGCAGAATCGCTGGAAGACCTTAGCACTATGCTCGAAGACCTTAATCGAGTTTCCCAACAGGTGAGTCTTAAAATGAACATGGATAAAACGAAGATCATGTCGAATATCCATGTTGTGCTCACCCCATTGGAGTTTTGGGGCTCGACTCTCGAAGTTGTAGATGAATATGTCTATTTAGGACAAGTGGTCCGGTTAGGCAGGTCCAACTTCGAGAGAGAGGTCAATCGGCGAATCCAACTCGGTTGGGCAGCGTTCGGGAAACTTCGCGACGTCTTCTCGTCCAAAATACCTCAGTGCCTAAAATCGAAAGTCTTCGATAGTTGTGTGTTACCAGTGATGACATACGGCACCGAGACGTGGCCTCTCACTGTGGGCCTCATTAAAAGGCTCAAAGTCACTCAACGAGCCATGGAGCGGGCTATGCTCGGTGTTTCCCTACGAGATCGAATCAGAAATGAGGAGATCCGAGGTTACCGACATAGCCCATAGGATTGGCAAATTGAAGTGGCAGTGGGCCGGGCACATAGCTCGTAGAACCGATGGCCGTTGGGGCCGAAAGGTTCTCGAGTGGAGGCCACGTACAGGCAAGCGAAGTGTTGGACGCCCGCCTACAAGGTGGACAGACGATCTGACTAAGGTCGCAGGAAGTCGCTGGATGCAGGCCGCTTCCAACAGGTCATTGTGGAGATCATTGGGGGAGGCCTATGTTCAGCAGTGGACTTCCTGTGGCTGATATGATAAGGGAGAGATTGCGTCTCAGTTAGTAACGGGCATTGAGTGAGAAAGATTCTTGTCAAGAGGCATTTTAATTTGTAGAAGACTAAAAATAGTGCAGATTCTGTTTAAGCCCACTTTAGAAACAAAGTAACTATTTCGCGTGATTATAAATTAACATATTTAATCTTAACGTTACTGCCGTGCTTCAACTTGCGAATCTCCCATCCTTTAAGTTTAAAAGAGTATCGAATATATTTGAATTCTTTGCACATCCCGAGGGAATACTACATACTGTCAGGATAAAAGTAGTCTATGTGTTAATCCTGGGTTTCAGCTATGTCCTTGCCAAGTTTTATCAAATAAGTCCAGCGGTTTAAGCGTGAAAAGGAACAAACAGACAAACTTTCACATTCAAAATATTAGTAGGATAAGAGCGTACAAATAATTTTTCAACATTATTGACCAAATCAAGGTGACTTTGTAATTAAATCTTTGTACTATACAAGTTCTTTATGATGTTATAATAGAAGAAGCAACTCACCTTCTTATCCTTAACTTCTACAATTTTGTCGATCATTCCAGAGCCAACGTTCCACAGTTCTCTCGCCAGTAGTCCCATTATCGTCTTATTTGAATATATGAAGTCCATAGCTTTCCCTACTAGAACATCTGATGTACTATACAATTCTCCCTGAACTTTACTCATCTTTGTCTTCAATTCCTGTGGTGTTTTGAAGAAACTCAACATCCCAAGATTAACTAAAAATATTACAACAAATAGAATTTGTCTTGACATCTCGGTCACTTGATAGCAAATGTGTTACTGTCAGCTGCTTGTTGTTCGTCGTACACAGAAAAGAATGGATCATATTGTTGTATTTCTGATAATTTCTTTTGTTCCTCGATTCTTGTGTCTAATGGAATAAACAATGTCGATTTAGGTCACACTACTGTGACTGCTGTATCTTGGTTATCTCCATGTAGTTATGGCTAATCTTTTCGCATTGTTGTAATTCACATATTTTAATGATTTTGGATTTAATATAGCTTTTAATTTAACGTAATTATATTATATTACCAAAGCACATAAAATTTTAACTAAACAAATTATTATTATACTAGCCTAACAGGGATATGCGGAGCGAAGGCACCCCCAAGTTCTTCCATTTATATCTATTGAGAACAATCTTTGTCCAATCCTTTCTCGGTCTGCCTCTTTGCCTATAGCCATCTTGCGGCACCCATTCACTGATATAAATAAAAAATAATAATTACATAATACATAAATTCACGCTTTTTTCCCATGAATGATAATTATCATATAGAAAAATCCCATATCACTTAGCGCGACCCCGGATTTGAAACCGAGACCTCAGTTTTGTAACCGTACAGCTACGTCACCGAGGCAGTCAGAGGAGGATAAATAATAATTATTATACACATAATCATGAAATATCACTCCTCGACATCGTAACGTACATACGACAATATTTCCTTATTCTATATCATATACTATTATATTATATTATACTTTAAAAAAGTAATATCCAAAGCAAAGTATTCATTTAAAACAATCCCACAATTAACATAATCTCAACAATATACAAATACTGTGAACACACAATTTAAACTTTGACATCACTTGAAAGGATTGGTGGCTAATGGAGCCATAATGCCTCAGCTAAAACTTTGTATGAAACGCAACTTGCCGCCAAATAGCAACGAAAAATATTTTAACGCCACAATTGAAAAGACACAGAGAGAATGCTTTGGTGAAATTGCACACTTAAAACCATTCCACGTTTTTATTCAAATATTTCTTTACTACTTGCAATGTGGAGTGAAATGCACGAAGGCAATCTTTATAGCCATATTAATGTACATAATGGCACTTAATGACAACTATACAATATATCACGAAAAGAATAAAGTTATGGCGAACAATAAAAACGCAATTTTGCGCATGAAATTTTCAACTACACGAAAATAATTGACTTTATCTGCGTCGCCGTCGCAGAGTGGCGTTTTTGATGCAAATTTTATAGTACTAGTTTCTCATAATATATACGTTTCTTTAAAAGGGGAATCTTCGTGAATAAATCATTTCGAACATCCAGCATGTATCATCTGCGATTCAGTCGTAATAATTTATTTTGAAATTGATAAGTTTCAAATTGTTTGTAACTGCGAAATTTTCCATTTTATTTTTAAGAAATTTACAATGTGTTCATATGCATAAAATCAGTCTTGGAAGTGATTGACAACCGCCGCGAGTCCGATCCCCGCACCGAAACAAATATTTGTGTGATCTACAAATATTTGTTTCGGGTCTGGGTGTTAGTGAGACCGATAACTCTGTCGTAGTTTCTGATACACACGGCACAAGAGTCCGTCTTAGTGTGGGGTCAGGACTATGCATGTGACTGTTGGATGTATTTTATTTATTTATTGTTCTAGACTAGATTCGAGTCAATCACAGAGTAGGAAAGATAATGATTATTGTCCAAAATCATGACCCCCATCTATATGTTCTAATGAAGTACATATCTATCCGACTTTATTTAAATGCCAATGATTCACAAAACTGACACAAAACTATTACGTCGGTTTTTTTCTAATTTTATTTTATTCGTTCCTCGTCTTTGAGCGAACACAATAATGTCGAGTACTTAGTCAGAATAGGCTACATGAAGCTACACAACATAAATTAAATTTTCTAAAAGAAATATTTAAATCAAATCGAATCAAAAATGTGTATGATTAATATTTAAGTATTTGATTGAATCAATACAAATATAATTAAAATATATTAATCAAAGAAAAAAAAAAAGAAAAATTACAACAAACTAAATAGCTTAAAATAAATATATATTTATAACCAAGTTTTTTAAGATGTAATGTAAATGGAAAAGAAATAAAAAGGCTTTTTATTTATTATTTAATCAAATATTTGATTGAATCAATAAAAATATTTGATTTGAACTATTTAAATCCCATTGTAAATTTAATTAAGCCTCCAGTGCCAGCAATAAACAGTTTTTCTTCTCTAACAGGATAATTTTTTGAAATTTCTTACTAAAATACTATACAATCCGGTGTCTTCGGAGAAATTAAATTGATCCGTGTTCCACATATTGGTAACTAGTTTACACTAGTTTACATACACGTTTTAAAATGGCGGTCAAAATGTTTAATTCTGACTATCAGTTTAGAATATCGACCAATCGGACCACGAAAAACGAACAAAATTTCCTCGTATTTGCTAGAAATATCACTACTGCTTTCCTCCTATAAGTCATAGCGTGATAATATATAGCCTATAGCCTTCCTCGTTAAATGGACTACCCAACACTGAAAGAATCATTCAAATCGGACCAGTAGTTCCAGAGATTAGCGCGTTCAAACAAACAAACAATCAAACTCTGCAGCTTTATAATATTAGTATAGATAAGTGGTGGAAACTCCTCCGAATTTTCATTAATAGTTTCAATTTAACCCATTTTGGTTTTCTTCTTATTATGTTTGTTTGTTGGGTGTTTAATGGTTTAACTTAATATGATTAGTTAATGTGCAATACCATTGGATGACAATTTTCAAATAATGTGCTTTACATTTTAAAAATTTAGAAGAGATTTTCATTACAAAGGTTGTATTTTATATAATTACTAACTCTATACTGGGTATATCCAGAATGTGACAGAGAACGAAGGCAGTTGGTCATTTAATAGATTTCAGACACAAAGTAGCTAAAAATTTTGCAATAAAGTATTTTTTTTATTTATTTTTAATATCGTCGTATTTGGATGGTAAAAACATAGTTTTTCCTAAAATAATAGTACACACTATTTTTTATAGCCGCTATGGTACGGTATACATTTTTAACACCCAACACGACGACACTTAAAACATTCACACATAGAATTTTTGCAACAATTTTAATTGCATTGTGTCTGTATTCTGTAATGCGTATCGGAAAGCGCAGCGTAGTACGTCCACCCACAAGATGGTCCGACGACCTGGTAAAGGTCACGGGACGTCACTGGATGCAGGCTGCCTCCAACAGGTCTCTGTGGAAATCATTGGGGGAGGCCTATGTTCAGCAGTGGACTTCCTTTGGCTGATGGATGGATGATGATGTATTCTGTAATACTACCACCCGGCGTCATTTTCGGACGCAGCCTGGTTATTGTATTTCCTACGCAATAACCTTTTAATATTCATGATTGAAGTGCGTGGTGGCCTGTTGGTAAACGGACTAGACGCGACTGCCAACATGTTCACGGTGGTCGTTGGTTCGAATCTCAGGCCACACCTCTGACTTTTCGGAGTGATGTGTGTATTGATAGTCAATCACCACGCACTAAAACGGTGAAGGAAAACATCGTGAGGAAACCTGCATACCATAGCGATTTATAAAATTTCTATGGTATGTAAGTCCGCCAACCCGCACTAGGCCAGCGTGGTGGACTATATGGCCTAACCACTCTCAATCGTACTCTCGATTGTAGAGTAGGCCCGTGCCCTGCAGTGGGACGTATAAGGGCTGATACAGATTCATTATTCCTCAACCAGTAATCGAAGTGCAATTACCCAATCAAATCGCGAGTAAATGTAAAAATGTGTGGTCAAGTCGAAATTTCTTTTATCAAAAAATATCCAGGCAAATAGAATCCCATGATCCCTGGACAAATTTTGGGACTGGCGTCCCGAGGGCGCCGGTACGTGACAAGTTGGAAATATTCGTGCAGTGTTCGATGAAATTCTCCCATTTTTAAGACACGCCGTACAAATTTTGTTATGGTAATATTTTTAAGTTAGATAGCGTGGGAGTTTTGTTTCAATAAAGTGCCTGACGGTTTGAAAGGTGTTCCTTTACGAATATATTACAGTACAGTTTGGTCTGAAGAAAATTTTGCCTCACATATTTTCATATTTTGTTTCGTAGTTGTTTTGTTTCAATTTAGGCCACTGAAATACTATATGGAATATATTTTTACCTACGTAACACCTGAATATTCATGAGTCGTAAATATTCATGGTTATAAAGTCATGACATCTCCATTGTGTCAAAAAACCAATGCATCGAACAGATTTGTTGTTGCATTTTATTCACTCAAGCAGATTGAACAAAAGCTGCGAAACGTAAATGCATTTCTATTTTAGGTGTAACAATCCCTTAGTTCCTTGCGAGTTTTGTACTAAGAAATACAATTATAGTAAAAACTGAGAACTCCACTTAGAGATATTACTGGTAGTAGGGGTTTCATATGTGAGAGGCCGCTTTGGTAGGTACCACCGCGATGTATATTTCTCCCGCCAAACAGCAGTGTAAATGCGCTGTTCGGATTGAAGGACATTATAGCCAGAGTAACTACTGAATACATTGAGACTTAACATCTTATGTTTCAAGATGGCGAACGCATTGGAATGACAAGCATTGCTTTAAAATTCATGGTGTTATTAGGTTTTGCTACTTTTTCGAGCGGTTTCGAGGCGTTTACCATTACGCAAACGGCATGCTCATGTTGCCATAAAAAAGGAGTTTAGGTATTCTCTGCTAAATGTGTCCCCCTAAAAACTTTTTCACATGCCTTCCTTCTACCTCTGTTCAGTTTGTGGGCTAGTACAGGGTATATCTAGACTGCGATCGAAAAATAAGCCAGGTCTTTTAGTGACTATAAACTCAATCCCATCAAAAACATCCTGTTAAAAAAAATCCAAGTCTCGCAGCTCAGGTTTTCTACCGCAAAAAGTTGTGAGATGCATGTAATACCAAGTCGATTAATTTATTTAGTCCTCAAGGGACCTTCTATATAAAGTTATTACGTTAGTTATTACCACATCAATATTAAAAATTCTTAACGTTTTAAATAAATGGATCGACTTGGCCATCGCATGAAAACATAATGTATCGTACAATTTATACATAATGCTGCTGGCCAAGTCGATCTATTTATTTAAAACGTAAAGAATTTTTAATAATGATATGGTAATAACTAACGTAATAACTTTATATAGAAGGTCCCTTGAGGACTAAATAAATTAATCGACTTGGTATTACATGCATCTCACAACTTTTTGCGGTAGAAAACCTGAGCTGCGAGACTTGGATTTTTTTTAACAGGATGTTTTTGATGGGATCTCACGTCTTTTTGTAGAGTCCTACTTTTTTCCTTTTCGGTACTTCTTACTTCTAGAATATCACTAACGATTTTTCTTAAAGCCTCTGTCTTATGAATTTTTCTTATTTTTGTAGGTATCAATTTATCACAAATATAGCGGATTTGATTATTAATGTTCTTTCTTTCATTGTAATTGATATTTTCGAGTTATTTAATCTATTTATTTGCAAGTTTTTCTTCGTCATGTTTTTCTAGAGGAATGTTGTACAGTTTCATGGGCTGAATACACCATTTCCCTCTCTATATCCCCTCCTGTTATGCCTCATGTATATAGATATCTATCTACAACTATTATTCCACTATATACGGGTACAATGATTCATTAACTGCAAATGTAACTTTATAATCCTATACATTTATATGGGATTACAAAGTTATTCACGCAGTTGGTCTATCTAGAAAACTAGACACAAATTATGAAATGTTTGAATTTTCCCTTACTTTAGACACTAAACACTATTCTATATTCTAAATTTGAAGGTTCTATGTCTGCTAGAAGTGCCTAAGACTTTTGATGATCGGTCAGTCAGTCAGTGAGTGACAAAATTACGAAAGTTTGACAAGTTATAATTCTTAAACTACTGGTTCAAATTGAATGAAATTTTAAATATACCGTGTTTCTACAATGCCTGCTTAGTAACTAAAAATTCAGATTTCTTGCTTCAACCACAACGAAGTTATAGGGGATTGAAAATGGTCTGAATTGCTTCGAGAAAAGGATGTTACGGCCTATAGCTCGACTTGGAGGGGGCTCGGCCGCGCCCCCAGATGAATAAATTTCCCAAATAAGTAATGATATCGTGATGTTGTAATTATAAATACAGTAGTTTTTCATAGAATAATAATGTACATCCCTTTATTTAAAAAACGCAATAGTTTTAATTACTATTATTATAGTTACAAACAAAAATATATTTACCAACCAAAAAAGACGATATGGAAAAAAACAGCTTATATTTCCAAAATTTTTAGTTGCTCAGTATGTAGACATTAAAACTACAAATTGGCTTCGTTTTCGGTTGCAGTCTGGATATATCCTGAATAAACTGTTTCCATTTCCTTTTATCATGAAGTAGGAAATAGAAAAAGAATAAAACAACCCAAAAAATAATAATTTGTTGTATATGTGGGAAAACTATTCACATTCATTCCTAAGTTTAACACGAGGCTAACCGTACACAACAAAATAGTGGATATCAATTTACATTCGATATTGTTATAATAAGCCGCGCACATAGTTTATTAAATATCCAGCAGGCATATAATTTCCCTCACCTCAATTAATTCATGAATATTGAGCCATTACGTTCATATTTTATTTATGTTTACCGTAAACTGAAATGTTGGTATTGTTCTCAGTTTGTTTTAAAGTTATTATCATTATTGTAGTTTTAGTTAACTAAATACACCCATCAGGCATGCGAATAAAGCAAGCTATTCAGTGAGGTTCAGACTAACTAAAATAACCTACCTACCTAAACTGGATCGCAGATTCAAAAGATATATGCCATTATTTTAAAAGAAAACAAAGGGAGCGAACCATGATGCCTATAGCAATAATAAAAACTGTATATTATCATAGGAGCTATTCAATTGCCTACGTGGCCAATAAATTCATTTCATTTCATAAAAATAACGCTACTGTAATGTTAATTTCACGCAACGGTACCCTCAAAATATTTGTTATCGATTGCGCTTTATGTATTTGCCTTAGAGTATTTACAATATAGAGGGAGCGCTGGTACTTCAAAAACGTAGATAAAAATGGTAGTACCGGACCACCTTTTTCTGCCCTCCTATTGGCTGATATTTGACAGATTGTCCAACATACACGAATTACTTGGAAAAGAAAGGTGAAAATAAATAGTTTAGGGCTATTTCAATCCCCTCAAACTCGTTTAAAAAGGATAATATGTGAGAGGCCATCTGGGTAGGTACCACCGCAATGTCTATTTCTCCCGTGAAACAACACTGCTTAAATGCACTGTTGTGTTTCGGATTGAAGGACATTGTAGCCAGAGCAACTACTGGACATATTGAGACTTAACATCTTATGTCTCAGGATGGACGAGCGCAGTGGAATATTGCTACTGTTCATGAGCGGTCGTATCGCTTACCATCAGGCGAACGGCTTGCTCGTCTCGCCATTCAATGCAATAAAAAAAAAAAAAAAAAAATTATAGCTAACTATAATTTAATCGGTTATCAAAGGAATTTATAGCAATTTATTGCTTAATAATTAATTCAATTTTCACTATTGTAGAAGTGCTACCAACATTACGAACTAGAAAATATTATCTACGTTTTTCGAGACGCCAATGTATGACACCGCTCCCTCTATATTATAAATACTCTAGGCTATTTGCATCAAAATTGTTTATACCAACAAAATCACGCGATTAAGCCTCGCACATAACCTTGAATGTGAAAAATCCAAAGATTTTTTCTCCCAATCCCGAATAATTTCCGAACATAATTTTATTTCCCGTTAAAAAATTCGCAGGCACTTGGTGTAAAGTCCACAGAAGCGCTAAGTTAGCGAGATCGCCGTCTGCCGCGATGAGATAAAGCTTGTTTACAATAAGCCCCCGGCCGAATTACGCTTTTGTGTTTTCAGCTATTCACGGCGGTTATTTTTGATGCATTCGAAATTTTGTCAAAGCCGCTTTACTTTTTCAGAGATGATAATGGTTTTATGTTTGGGATTTAAGGGGCAAAAGGTTCGATAAAGACCGTACGAAGACCTTAGAAAACTGTTCCTTATCTTCACCTTTGGACTTTCAATAGCTGTAGATGATGGTGGTATGATGGTAGGATGATGGTAACTACCTTGATAATACAATCCACAAAATTGTGGTCGCTGGATGCTTCTAAATTCTACAAATCTATGTGCTTATAAAGTAGTTGCAACAAAATTAGCAAATACCATTTAATAATAATAATAAAAATAAACTATGCAATAATTTAAGTTAAATAAAAACACTTATTTACTAAACAACATCCGAGAATGCGACCAACCAGTTTTTAATTGCACAATTAATAATATTATATTATCATTAATTTTCAACTTATTATGTAACACATCGTATATCTAAACTTATTAAAATCTTTTGACAGCAATCGACATTTACCATAAACGAATGAAATCGATAGATTTCGAGAATACGAGTCAAATCTAGTTATTGTTGACATTTTTTATCTCGCTTTCACAGATGAAGATGAGTAATTTAAAGGGACGAAAATGAAAAAGAAATCAAGATACGTTTCACGGTTGAATAATATTTCAGAAGCTGAAACAACAATTGGTATAAATCATTTATATTTATGCCTTGAGAAGGCCTGACGATGCTCGATTTTTTGTTTTGCTTTTGATAACTAGAAGCAATTTTGTATTTTATTTTTAGTATCTTGGATATTTTAGAATATCTATGGCTACATTGTCGAGAACGTTATACAATATTCAATGCAAAGTGTAAGTTCATATTGGGTCAGATAGAAATAAAAATCTACCTATGCTTTGGCATACTTGGTCGGCAAGATACTTACAACTGTGCCACATAATGTGATTTCATTTGCTGCTACATTTAAAAAATTACCTGACGCATGTATCTGCATCTGCAAAGAAGTGATTTTTCACCTTTTATAAAATGACGAAATTCTGGTGGCCACGAGCTCTTGCTCTAAAAGTGTTACTTGTGTTATCTACAGTTCGTTGAACTTGTGATAGATCCCAAGCCTCTAACAAAGTGAGAATCGAATGCAAGACGTCATGACTCACGCGCGCATGCTCACCGCCATTATAGCAATATGCAAAAAAACATCCCGCGTACAATCAATGAATATAATTTCGCGATTAACATCGAAGAGCTGCCATCTTGTTATCGATTCAAATAAATGCCCTCTTTTATTTCAGACGGGAAGGTAAAAAAGGAATAACAGGGAACAGTTGAATTTCTCATTAAAATTCCATTACGACACCGGTGACTCAAATATGCCAATGGATTTTGAAGAAGAAATTATTTTTTACTAGTATTCGCCCTTGACTGGCTCCGTTCGAAGACAATTTTAAGCGAACCTTGGTAAATGGAAAATCGAAATGGAATGTGCCCAGGGTACCATGAAATATTGTCATTAAGACTTCTCTAAGAAAGATGCAGCGAAAAATACAGGACGACATAATCCTCTTACAGCCTTATGCATAGACAGTTTTAATCTATTGTAGTTGTGTGTTTTGTCCCTTTCGATCGACATTTGATTTTAGTTTGAGCGAAGAAGACAAAATATTCGATAGCTAATATATATATAAACTATCTATGAATGAGTCTGTAAGTTTTTACAGTGTTTTCGATACCTGTCTTGTTTGTTCAAACCTCACCGATGAAAAGCTCATGTAGTATGTATTGACTGAGCAAGAATCATAGTTGAAAAAACTCACGTGAAGCAGGCAGCCGTCAAACAGCCCACCAATGAGGTTGACGACCCTTTATGGTCGCAGGAAGTCGCAGGATGTAGGCCACTTCCAACAGATCTGTGTAGTGACCCAAAAGAGAGGCCTATATACAGCAGTAGACTTCCTGTGGCTGAAATTTGTGTGTGAGAGAGAAAGAAAGACAGCCGTTCATATATGTACTCTGCAATAGGACCTCATTCAGATGTGAAATGAGAACTGAAAAAAAATGTTATAGGGAGCAAAGGACTATAGAGTAGATGGATAGATGGCACAATAAATGTATTACAATTACTTTGAGCTATAAAAATAAATAGACAAACAAAACCACCAGGAATTTTACTAGTATAGGTAACCGGTGTATTGATGAGAGGGCGGTAATTCTGCGTCCATTACAGTTACGGATCAAGGGGCTAACGATGATGACCAGATTAGGCCGTTGTAAAATTTGACGTCTCATTTACATTTCCTGAAAAATATTAAAATTTCCTCCTTCTTTCGCTATTATGTTGAATTTTAATTTTCAGATGGTTTTTTGCTGTGTTCGTAAAAGTAAACGGTGTTTATTACTGAGCATGGAACGATGTTTTGGTGACTTAATTATTTTATGGTTTTGACTCAATGACCCTGCAGTGGTTTCATTAGACTTTTTAACGCAAAATTTTCGGGTTTAAATTTTTCATAGATATATTTATTTTTTCAAAAGCCAAGTATGCAGTTTTAATTTTCGTAAAAATTGAGCTCGTGGCTCGTTTTAGTTTCTCATAGTTTCGGGTTTGGATTTGGACTGACACTTGGAAAATTCACCCTGTACATTTACTATTTCCTAATTTTCTGCAATCAATTTATATATATTTATAATTGCATAATATTCAATTCACCATCACAACTTATATTCTTGAGTTGAACTTAAATTACCTGATTTACTTTAACAAAATATCATGGACGCATTAATTCTATAAAAAACATTCTATAAATAATATTACCCTTAACTTTCAGATAAGTCATGATATAAGACGAAGTTCTCAAACCGATGTAAGGGGGAGTGCGCACTTGCGGCGCGTACTGGGAACCGATATTGCCTCCAGCTGGATTTTAATACTAGTCTTGTTTTATTTCAATTCACTACATGCATTGTGGAGTGTATCTGCACTCTGCTTTATTGAAATGGTTACTTTCATATTGCTATGGCAACAAATTGTAAAAGGAAGCATGTGTGTGTAAAATATCTAGGTCACTCCGATAAGGATAACTTAAATAATCTGTTAAATATTATTTACCTTCCGGTGTCTTTTATTTGTCTGGGATCTGTAATGCGAGATAAGATTCCAAATAAGGTATACTAAATAATAATATAGTATCTATAAGGACTTATTTAATCTTCACATTGCTAGCAAATGAAAACAATGAATAGTTTTTAAAATCGAGTTTAGATTTATTAAAATAAGTCAACGTAATAAACTCATTTGCAAAAACAACGGGCACCTAAGCAATTAACCATTTCAAATTAACTAATTAATATTTAATAATTAATTAAACTATTGGTTTGTTTGATAATTATAGGTAGTTTTACTTTCACAATTTTGTAAATTTATAAGCAAATAATCGTTTTCGTCAGTATTATCATAGAATTTTGATAAAATTTATGGGTTTTAATGCTAAAGTTCACTAGTAGTGTATGCTCGCTAGTAGTGCATATGCTCGTGAAGTAAAAGTTAACAAAGATTTTTGTTTGTTTTTTGTTTAATAAAGTATCGAGTGTGACCCCCTCTAGCTGAAATCACAGCTTGAATTCGTCTGGGTATGCTAGCGAGGATATCCCGGATACTTGCTTGCGGAATACGTTCCCACTCCGCGGTAATCACATTCTTCAGCTCTCTGATGGTCTGCGGAGCCGGTTGTACTGATCTCACGCGTCGTTTCAGAACGTCCCAGACATGCTCTATAGGATTGAGGTCGGGACTTCGAGCTGGCCAATCCAAACGACGAATGCCGACCTTTTGCACATACGCTTCCACATCGCCAGACCGGTGGGCGCGAGCGTTGTCGTCCATAAAAATTGAGTCTTCACCTAAAGCGGCCAATGCGGGTTGTGCATGAGGAATTAGAACTTCCGTTATGTATCGATGTCCAGTCAGTGAGCCGTTTTCAATGAAGACTAACTCTGTACGATCCATTGAATTTATTCCTGCCCAAAACATAACAGAGCCCCCAGCATAAGGTGTGATTTCTTCAAAACAAGCCTCTTTTAAAGCGTTCTCCTCGTCTTCGTAGCACTCGCCGACGTCGATCTTCACCGAACAGAGATATCCTGGCTTCATCGGAGAACAATACCCTATTCCAGTCTTCTTGAGTCCATGACTCACAATTTCGAGCAAACCTAAGCCTGGCAACTCTGTGCTCACGGAGTAACTTAGGGCCGCGGGCCGGGCGATGACTGCCTATATTGGCCGCGAGAAGCCTCCTCCTGACCGTCCATAGACTAATATGCACATTTTTTACTTCTTCGAGGTTGTTCTTAAGGTCCACATACGAAGACTTGCGATTTCTCAATGCGCAACTCACAAGAAAACGATCATCCCGTGGTTGGGTACATGGTTTTCTTCCAGAACCAGGCTCAATCCTATAGAGCATGTCTGGGACGTTCCGAAACGACGCTTGAGATTAGTACAACCGGCTCCGCAGACCATCAGAGAGCTGAAGAATGTGATTACCGCGGAGTGGGAACGTATTCCGCAAGCAAGTATCCGGGATATCCTCGCTAGCATACTCAGACGAATTCATGCTGTGATTTCAGCTAGAGGGGATCACACTCGATACTAAATATTTATCTGCTTTTACTTTATTAAAGAAAAAACAAACAAAAATCTTTGTTAACTTTTACTTCACGAGCATATGCACTACTAGCGAGCATACACTACTAGTGAACTTTAGCATTAAAACCCATAAATTTTATCAAACTTTTATGATAATACTGACGAAAACGATTATTTGCTTATTAATTTACAAAATTGTGAAAGTAAAACTACCTATAATTATCAAACAAACCAATAGTAACATTTGAAATGGTTCATTGCTTAGGTGCCCGTTTTTTTTTTTTGCAAATGTGTGTATCTTCGTCCTTAAACAAATATTGGGTTATTAACTTTACTTTAAGAATGGATAAGTATTATTATCTAGTATTATGAACCAATGATACTTTAAGGTGAAATAACATAACACAGTAAGGTTAAGAAGAATTTAATATAAATAATACTGTAACAATATTATTTTGTATAAACTGGGTATATCAAGAGTGCTACCGAAAACGAAGCCGGGTGGTAGATTTAGTGACTACAAACACAATGTAACTAGAAATCTGGCAAAGAAACGCGACAATTTGTTTTAGTATTTTTAAATAGTCCGTTTACCAACAGGCTACGGGTAGGCAACGGGTTCAAATTGACAGTCAAACTCCACGCACTGAAACGGTGAAGGAAAACATCGTGAGGAAACCTGCATACCATAGCGATTTATAAGAATTTCAATGGTATGTAAGTCCGCCAACCCGCAATAGGTCAGCGTGGTGGACTATATGGCCTAACCACTCTCAATCGTACTTTCGATTGTAGAGTAGGCCCGTGCCCTGCAGTGGGACGTATATGGGCTGATACAATTATTAATTATCGTCGATTTTGGGTGGTAAATCCATAGATTTTGATAAAATAATAATTTAAAGCCTTGCGTACCATAGCATCTTTAAAAATAAAAGGGTGTACATTATTATTTAAGAAAAACTATGTTCCTACCACCCTAATATGACAATAGAAAAAAAAAACGTCTCAATTTTTTTTTCACAAAATTAGGTTGCATTGTGTCTGAAGTCACTAAAACTACCACCCGGCTTCGTCCGCCTAGGCCCGCCTACCCCTTCTAGGAAAAAGCCGTGAGTATAAGTTTATTATATTTAAATAAGAAACAGTTTATTGACAAATCAAAAATAAATCCAAAACCACGGGTTAAACAACAAACAATGGTTTTATATAGTTTAATAAACCTTTATGCGTGACAACGCAATGTTTATTGAATAATGAAACACATTTTGGAAATTACGAGCAAATATAATTTGCATAAGTGATTTGGGCCTATGTTTGTTCCTGTCTAGTTATTGCGAGCTGAATGTTGATGTTAGATATAAATGAATCAGTGAACTGTTAAATTGATTTCTAGGTTTGTGAAGAAGCTAAGGTTGTATGAATATTTGTCTACATGGAATTAATGATCGATTGCGAAGATTTTTATGATTTAACGTCATGCAACTTGAAAATATATACTAGTGTTAAATTTCAGACTAGTGTTATTTTCTTTTACTACCCAATAAAATACCAGATATTAGGGCAATCGGATATATACATACGAGATGCTCGGATAGAGACACTAGTTACGCCCATTGAAGAAGTAACATCGAATCGCTTACCCTTTTTTAGATAGAAAGTGATTTTGTAACCAAATTGTTATAAACTGTTTAATAGTTTTCATTTTATTTATGAGACTAGTATCATACCGTGTTATACCCGAAAGAGGACTCGTATGGTCTCTCTGCATCTGATGTCAGAGCTTTTATGATTAAATATATGAGCTTTGCAGTTTATTGTTTTGAAAGTGTGAATTCGCTGGTAAAGTATCATAATTGCCATATTCAGTGACAAGATTCTGCTGATAGGAATAGGTTTAGTACAATGCTGTTCACTACTCTAATAATAACTAGTTGTAGAAGTAAAGCTGCCTGGGTAGGTCGCGAGAAATATTCGGAGAAATAGACATTGTGCAGCCTATTTCTACGCCAAACAGCAATGTGAATGCGACGTTGTGTTCAAGTTTGCAATACTTTGTAGGAGAGTTAGCAACATAAGAGAGTTGGCGAGCGCTGTGAAATACCAAGCATTACTATGTATTTATGGTGTTGTTTGGTTTTGCTATTGTCCATGAGTGATCGTATCGCTTAGACGAATGCAATGCTAGACTCTCCATTTATAGCTATAAAAAATCGTCGCAAAAATTACTCCGCTGCAGATTTTAGGCTGAGTCTATTGTCGATAAGTTTTATAAATAAATAAGTCCAATGAAATATAATATCATAGCCAATCAAACCACGTCAAACCTGCAAGTGCCGTAACAACAATACACAATTTACTTTACCATATCACAAAATAAGATCAACTAGTCAAAGGAGAATACGAATGCGGACGTAAAATAATAATTCTTCTTTATATACGGGGCGTATTTCAAACAAAACCCATTCAAATAGGAGATTTAGTACTAACTCGAGGCATCAAGATCGCCCCTTGTGATAAGAGCCCTGCTCCCGTACTTAGGATTTGATAAGAAAAATTAGATGAATATTGTTCGGGAAAGTTTTTGTAAGTTCCTTCTGTCGTAGGGGGCTTGGATTACAGTATTTTCTTTTTGATGGTACAGGTTTAATAAATTGAAAGCATCTTAGATGATGCAATTTTTTTGCTAATTACTATAGTGATGCTAGTTTCTGAAAATAGGCTAAGGAATATTGCTTTTATACTCGCAAGACAATTCAATTCAATTCACCTGATAGTATGTGCAGAGCCATCCAAATAAAGGATCCAGAGAGTAGAAATTATAGTATCTCACCGCTCAACTAGGGTAATTGGCTTAATTTTTTATCATATTTATCAAAAGGTATCGAAAACCAAGCTCTAGCAAACATTGGAAATCCATTCAGACTTAACTAAGTTAGAAGAATTTTCAATCTTGCATTGCTGCAAGATATTTTAATACTATTTTGACATTAAAACTTTAGTTTTTTTTTCCATAGGATGGCGAGACGAGCATGCCGTTCGCCTGATGGTAAGCGATACGACAGCTCACAAATCAATGCTTGGAATCAGGAATTCCACTTCGCTCGCCATCCTGAGACATAAGATGTTAAGTCTCAATATGTCCAGCAGATACGCTGGCTACAATGTCCTTCAATCCGAAACACAACAGTGCTTCTACACTGCTGTTTGACGGGAGAAATAGACAATGCGAGGGTATCCACCCAGGCGGCCTCGCACATAAGAGATACCTTAGTTAGTGAACTTGTGTTTGTAAAATAATAAAAATCAAACACCCCATTATGCTTGAAGCCCTATATATATATTATGGGCTAAGTGATTAATCGGGCAAAATCCATAATGCCCGGTAAATATGAATAATGCCCAATAAGAGCGGGCAATGTGATTATAACTAATAAATTTATCACATTGCCCGGGCATTATGAATATTGCCAAGTGCTTATTGGGCAGAGTGATGTCTAGCGAATCAAAATCAAAACAATGAGCCGAAGTGGTAGAATTTAGAATAGGGCAGCACGAGGGGGTGGGTTGGGAGGAGTATCGCACCTCCCCTGATACCACTTGTTGTCAATACAAATTAGCTTCTGCATCGTCTCCGGTGCTACGGGAAGTTCGGCCCCTTCGCCCTTCGGCTTGCTGCCAGCATCAGCCGCTACGGCTCGCACGGTTGCCTATCCTTTGTTACAGCGGGCGGGGGCTGCTCTCCCTCCGCGCCTCCGGCTTTTTATATACACTCTAGGGTCGGTAGCCAAACGACTACGTGAAGTCGGGGTGTCACGAGTCGGTTTTGAGGCACAATCGACCTAACTGATCCATAAAGTGGGTACACTAATTCTCTTCTGAAGATAATGTTTCGGACGTTAAAAAACAACTAATCATAAGCAGATCAATTCAACCTTTCTAATTTATGGGTCTATCGCAGATGCGACAATGCGGCAGCCCACCACGTAAAGAATCACCTATTAATCACATTGCCCGATCATCATGTAGCCATATTCATAATGCCCGGGCTATGTGATAAAAATATGAGTTTAGATAATTAATCACTTGGCCCAATATGGCTCGGCAATATTTATACTGCCCGGGCATTATGAATACTGCCCGCATTAATCACTTAGCCCATAACATATATATAGTCTGAAACGAAAACGCGAAATTTTTCCATAGCTCTATAATGAGCTTTCCACCATCGTGGCTGTTTTGTTTAATTTTTGGTACCAAATAAGTTATAGTGAAGCTCCTCCTACAACTTTTCCCAATTGTAGACTAACAGAAGGTAAGGGTATAACGAAGTGGATCTTAAGGGTGTAGTGAATATATTTAAAAGGGATCGGGAGTGGGTTCGAAGCTCTGCGCAATCACGGGCCGATCGGCTTTGATTGACCTTTATGCAAATTCCAAAATTGTCCCGGCCGGCCTGTTTAATTGAATAATTAACCTGTCCTACACAGCTGGTTAAATAAACTCATTTACTCACTTCGATCTGGTGAGTGTTGTCGAAAAATCAATTGGTTTTACCTATCTCGGCTGCGGATAATTAAAAAATTATAGGCCTTTTCAAAAAGTTTCTTGATACTGTTCTTAAATCCCGCTTGAACTCTATTTTAAGGTTGCTTCTAATGTTAATAATCAGGTGTAATAAGTATTTCAGACAAGTCATGCAAGTCATCACAAAAAATAATTAAATGGTTTTTTATAATGCTGAAACTATATCGTTATCATTACTATAGTCAGTTACATTTAAAAAAAAATGTTTAAGTAAATATAATATAATTAAATAATATGGCACAACATCGAAAGTGTCTATAAACAGTTTAATTATTTTAAGAAAGCGCCAGTTTATAATGAAAAGATACTAATCATTTACTCAAGAACAGCACCGTGAAATTCCTAAATACAAAAAACGCAATTAAAAGGCAACACTATCCAAGTTATCCCCACCGAAAATTATTTCGAGCGCCCTCAATAAAAATGCAGCGGCATTAAAATTCATCTCAACTTGGAGGGAAAATGAAATAATAACGTTCACGACGCCACCACGAATTCAATTCTCTCATGAATCACAAAATTTTTCAAGCAAAGTCCCAATTAGTTGTTTATCGGGAGAAACGTTTCCCTTCGGGTTTAGTGGACCGCCCTTTACATTTTAATGAATCCGTTCTTTAGTTTAACAGTGCTGTGTGACAGCACACGTGGCGCACGTCACGTCAAGCGGACAAATTGTTTTAATTGGATAGCTTTGTTTTTCAGCCTTTATACATCGTCTCTAGGGAAAGGGATAGTCAGTGTTAACGTACATAAACTCAGGCCTTTTTCCCAGAAAGGGTAGGAAGAGACGCTACCAGGATAGCAACATTTCCTTGCGTATTCCGTCCCACGATAAGGGGCGAGCCTATCGCCATATCGGGCACAAGTTCCTGACACCGGGCTAATAATGAATAGAAAAATCCAATATTAATTTGTACGACCCCGGATTTAAACCAGAGACCTCACCGTTGGAACCATAAATTAGCAAGGTAGTAAATAAGTAGTAATTTAATTAACTTTTAACTGATGTATTACTAGTCTACTTATATTACCGGTCCTTGAGCGCGAATATTCGCATCAAACAATATTTTATAACTGTTCTACTCTCACGAATACCAGTCAAAAAGTGATGTAGTTCATGAATAAACTAAACTAATTATTAGCCTGAACAAAATTAATTAGAAAGAAAACAAATACACTTGGGCGACATCTAAGTGATTACTTTTTAAATCTTCGAAAACCTGTTATGGTATAATAATAGCTTAATTTTTTATCGTTGGTATTACAAATACCTGTAAACTGAGCGTTGGCTCTGCAAAATCCTTTTAACACGTTCCTAACTACAGTGTGACGTGGCGTTTTGCGAGGTGGGTATAACGTGCCCCAAAACTTTTCCCTCATAAGCCGAATAAATATTTATATGAACTTAGTTTATTTATCGTCTGGGTTCGGCTTTGATCTAACCTGGAATCTATTACAATATATTACCTATTTGTTGAGCAGTTTTTGTTTATATGAAAATAGCTTTATTTTTCACGTACCAGATGTTCATAAGTATTGTAGTTTTAATGTGGATTTATGGATTGTGGAAATTAAATTCTAACAGCGACAATTTTTTGTTATATTGTTGTTATTTTGAATAGTACTATGATCTATTTTTTCAATATCAAATTTTGTTTCACATTATTGCCTTTATGTATCAGTACATACACATCCCACTGCAGTTCATGGGCCTCTTCTTTAATCTAGGATACTATTGAGGGGGTTTAGCCATATAGACCAGCACGCTAGTGTGGGTTGGCGGACTTACCATAGAAATTATGGCCAGGAGTTACTCTAGCTACAATTTCCTTCGAACAGGAACACAACAGTGCATTTACACGGCTGTTTGACGGTAGAAATAAAAATTGCGGTGGTACCCAGGTGGCCTTTCACATATTCGAGACCTCCCACCAGTGTCAAATAATACAGATGTATAATAATTCAGGAGTATGTTGCTTTGTTTGTATCTTTTATGCAGTAATGGCGCTACGGATTGGGAGTATTTTAAGCGCAGGCATATTTTATGGGACGGCGAGTGATATAGGATACTTTTTAGGCGTGAAAAATTCACTGGTACTATGAAATGGACGTTATCTAAATTTTACACAGAGTACACACAATACAATTTTCGGAAGCAAGTTTGTAGTGCAAAATAAATTCATCTCAATATATCGTTCTTCTAAGTTTTGATACAGCAGAATTAAGACACTAATGAAGTGTTATGGTAGAAAATATTTTGTTATCTTTTTGGTCTCGCCATTTAATATACGAGTAGTGAACCATGAGGTATTATATTTGATACCCAGGTTACAAAATCTGCTCTGTATTGACTTTGTTCGACACAGCGATGAGCCATCACCGACAAGATAATATTTGAGATCGTCGCGGCCAATAAATCTATGGATTGTATTGGTGGAATAGTAGCATAAACAATTTTTCCCGTAACATGAATAATTTGTCAATTGGGACGAATGTATAGGACATTGTTATTCTCTAATTATTAATATTATGAATAAAATAGGATGCCTCCTTTTTTTTTTTTGAAGTTGGTTTAAAATAAAAGTTAGCCACGTGTGCCTTGCCTCCAATTTACACCCAGAATATAATCATAGATTAGTATTATATATAGAGAAATATAATTATAACTCCACTAACGTGGGTGTAGCCTTTGTACCGTTTATTAAATTATTAAGGAGGGAATTACCCATCCTGTATATTGCTATAGAAAAAGGAAAGAAGGGTGGGGGTCATTGGATGTTCTACTTTGATGTGTATTTTCTCTTTATTTATTTATGCTTTATATGTAGTATTTGTAAAGGCAGACATAATGCCAGAGGGTACAATAACAATTGACCGTTGGTTGATGCAGAGATGAAACGAAATTGGCGCATAAATATGAATTTGAGGAACTTATTAATGTTTCTATTTAAGCACACTTTTTATATTTATAATTTATCTTTAAATTGAAATGTTTTGAACAGATTTTAGTAGTATTGGTTTTAAATTATTTTTTTCTATTTTTACCATCACTTTGCTAGCACGTTAAAATATAGACTTTATTAAAATTGCAAGGGTACATAATATTTACTACTTGTATACCTAAATGTATGTAACCCGCACTAGGCCAGCGTGGTGGACTATATGGCCTAACCACTCTCAATCGTACTCTTGATTGTAGAGGAGGCCCGTGCCCGGTAGTGGGACGTCTTTGAGCTAATATAGATACCTAAATATAGATACATATATTTTTTTTATGTTTTGTGGTGTTATAATAAAGTTTTTTTTTTCATTATTTGCAACGTATTTTATAGAAGATATTTTGCTTAACACTTTTACAATACATATACCCGGAAATTTGTTTTATAATCCTAACACTCACTTATAAGACGTCGAAAGATTCCAAATCTTCTCCAAGCTACCAGCATTAATAAAATTACATTTGACGCACAAAATTTCCATAAAAATCTCTTTCATACCGTCTTACACTATCACATCCCCACACGAACTATAAAGTAAGTGGAATTAATAGAAACATACTGGACCGGCGGAGTCGTTTTATGATCGCCATAAATCAGAGCGCAATTCCTTAAATTATTTATTATACGCAATCTGCTTAGTGCCATAACTTTGCTGCTAAATTGAGCGGGCACTGGCTTATTGCTTTTGGCTATACTGTATCGACTAATTGTGTGGAAAATAATAAAAAATGGAGACGTGTATTGCTTCTTAATATATATTTTTGGCGACGGAAGATTGATTTTGATTTCGATTAGGTGTTGGCCTGATGTAAGTCCGCCAACCCGCACTAGGCCAGTGTGGTGGACTGTCAATCGTACTCTCGATTGTAGAGTAGCCCCGAGCCCTGTAGTGGGACGTATATGGGCTGATACAGATACATTTGATATGACGGAGCAGACGCGGCTGCTAAAATGTTCACGGTTTTCGCGGGTTCAAATCCTCATGATCATGCGTGTATTGATAAACAATCACCACACAATATAAAGATAAAACAAAACATAATGAGATAAACTGCATACCGTAGCGATTTGCAAAAAAAAACCTGTAGGATGTAAATTCTGCCAACCTGCACTAGGCCAGCGTGGTGGACTATACCCCTCTCAATGATACTCTCACTTAAATAGGAGGCCCGTGCCCAGTGTGGGACTTATAAAGGTTGATACAGATAAACAGACACACTGAAAACATTAGTGTTTTAAAAGCCTTATTTTGTTGAAAAAAAAATATATGAGAGTATGCGTAGCACATACCTAATACATAATGTGTGGGATAAATGTAAGTAAAAGTCGTTATGTAAAGAGTTGATGGATTATATTTTATGACAGCAAGATACGGATTAATTTTACGACCAGCTGACTGCCTCTCGCCAAGCTTTTGGGGAAATTATCGGATCTTACGAAAAGCGTTTAATGATGAAAATTATATGGATTACCCCACTTTGAAATTAAACGTTCAACTTCAAGATACCCACTAAATATTATATAATAATTAGAAGGAAAAAGTAGATTTTGTGATTGAATATTGAAAAAAATGTACAGCATAAAATAAAACAAACAAAAAATTGACGATAATGAAGTGAAAAAATGGCATGCTAACCTTATATCTTTAAACGAGAAATTCTTGTATATATATTTCTTGTATATATATATATATATATATATATATATATATATTCTCTGAATCTCGGAAACGGCTCCAACGATTTTCATGAAATTTTGTATACAGGGGGTTTCGGGGGCGATAAATCGATCTAGCTAGGGTTGATTTTTAGAAAATGTAATAAAAAAAAATATTAACTGATAATATTACTCTTCCTGACATCTACTGGCGAATAATAATAATATTTGTTCTATTGTGTACAACTAACTGCATAACCATACAATAATACTAAAGATATTCCAGCAGATGGCGTTGTTAAGCAACGCTAAACCAATGAGTGGTATTAGCTATTAGTTTTAATGGGATATATATAAAAATTTTAAAAATAGTAAGTGAAATTGGTAATTTGGCGTTTAATTTTGGATATGGCTATTTGTTTGAATCTTGGATTATTAAAGATACTGCCGGATTGAGCGAGTATTGAATCGAGAGAGAATATATTATATAAAGTACGGTATATTCCGCGGAGCGTTAAAATAAGACCATGTTGAACTGTATTGGAATTATAAATAGTAAAAAGTACAAGAAGACTTTTAGTGGAGTAATTCCTTCAAGGGTGCATTTTCTTAAGTCCAAAAAAAAAACAGAGCAAAGCTCGGTCATCCAGGTACTGTTAATATTAAGTGCATGGTGGGCTGTTGGTAAACGGACCAGACGCGGCTGCCAACATGTTCACGGTGGTCGCGGGTTCAAATTCCAGGGCACACCTCTGACTTTTCGGAGTCATGTCTGTATTAATAGTCAATCACCACGCACTAAAACGGTGAAGAAAAACATCATGAGGAAACCTGCATACCACCATAACCACTCTCAATCGTACTATTAATTGTAGAGGAGGACCGTGCCTTGCAGTGGGACGTATATGGGCTGATACAGACACAATATTAATGTTATGGGCCAAGTGATTAATGCGGGCAGTATTCATAATGCCCGGGCAGTTTGAATATTGACAAGCCATATAGGGCCAAGTGATTAATTACAATCTAAACTCACCTATTTATCACATTGCCCGGGCATTATGAATATGGCTACATGATGATCGGGCAGTGTGATTAATAGGTGATTTTTTATGTGGTGCGCTGCCGCATTGTCGCATCTGCGATAGACCCATAAATTAGAAAGTTTGAATTGATCTGCTTATGTTTAGTTGTTTTTTAACGTCCGAAACATTATCTTTAGAAGAAAATTAGTGTACCCACTTTATGGATCAGTTAGGTCGACTGTGCCCAAAACCGACTCGGAACACCCCGACTTCACGTAGTCTTTTGGCTACCGACCCTAGAGTGTATCTCAAGACTGCTACCGAAAACGAAGCCGGGTGGTAGTTTTAGTGGCTACAAACTCAATGCAATTAAAAATTTCGCATAGAAACGCGACAATTATTTTTTATGATTTTTTAAATATCTTCAATTTTGGGTGGTAAATCCATAGTTTTTGCTAAAATAATAATTTAAACTTTTTTATACCTTAGAGTATTTATAAATAAAAGGATATACACTATTATTTTACGAAAAAATGTATTTACCACCCAAATATGGCCATAGGAAAAAAATTACAAAAAAAAATAGTCGCTTTTTTTTGCAACTTTTTCTGTTGCATTGTGTCTGAAGTCGCTTAAACTATCACCCAGCTTCGTTTTCGGCAGCAGTCTTGATATACCCGGTATAAAAGCCGGAGGCGCGGAGGGAGAGCAACCCCCGCCCGCTGTAACGAAGGATAGGCAACCGTGCGAGCCGTAGCGGCTGAGGCTGGCAGCAAGCCGAAGCTGCGGAGGTGAGCATGGGCGCCTATCTTTTGTTACGCAAGGGCGAAGGGGCTGAACTTCCCGTAGCGCCGGAGACAATGCAGAAGCTAATTTGTATTGACAAGTGTTTGAAGGGTTAGGTTGCTATAATAGATATTTCTCAGGAATAGTGCGTTACCTTTTCATGGGAGTGGACCAGGGGAGGTGCGATACTCCCCCTCCCCCTCCACTCCTCCCAACCCGCCCCCTCGTGCTGCCCTATTCTAAATTCTACCACTTCGGCTCATTGTTTTGATTTTGATTCGCTTTACATCACTCTGCCCAATAGGCACTTGGCATTATTCATAATGCCCGGGCAATGTGATAAATTGATTGGTTATAATCACATTTCCCTGCTCTTATTGGGCATTATTCATATTGCCCGGGCATTATGAATAATGCCGGATTAATCACTTGGCCCATAACATTAATATAACATTACACCTTCAAAAATCTTACAATGCACAATTCAAATCGCGATACTCATCCCAGATCATTGGGATATAAATGCCGACGCACAAAAACCAATTTGGTCCCTCTATCGTTTGTTAGACACCCTTCATAAACGTGCCGACTGCCGATTCATCCACAGTATCGCGAAATTTAATTAATCCTCCAGTATTTAGAATGATAATTGGAGGACTCCCGCGGAATTTCACACTAGCGGGGTGACAAAACGAGGTGTAGTGTACTCCCAGTCGGATGGAAATTATGACAGCATATTAATATTTTACAATAGTTTGTTTGCAATATATAGAATAGTACCAGATTCTTGAAATTGCCTTTCTATAATATTATAATGATCAATTTGATGTAGAACATGGAAATAAAACATGTGTAGTTGTCGCCTTTCAATAAATTAGTTCGCTGAAGTATTGTTTAAGATGAAGTAAAAATCATGAAGTAAAATGATAATATATTTTGCAACATAATATTAAATAAATGAAACATAATTCAATTCAATATACATTTTATAAAAATAGTCAAGATATTCATAATATTTAGAACGTTAAAACAGACTCATTTTGTTCTGTCAAAACAGCCATGATATACTGAAGGTAGTATACTAGAGATTTTCAAGTCGAAGGGGATTAGCTTAACGTACTACCGTCGCGTACATTGCTGATGAAAATTTGACACAAATCTATGGTTAATTTTATTTAACATTAAATTCCGTTTTATAATGATAAAATTGATCATCCATCCATCCATCAGCCAAAGGAAGTCCACTGCTGAACATAGGCCTCCCCCAATGATTTCCACAGAGACCTGTTGGAGGCAGCCTGTGTCCAGCGACGTCCCGCGACCTTTACCAGGTCGTCGGACCATCTTGTTGGTGGACGTCCTACGCTGCGCTTTCCGCTACGCGGCCTCCATTCGAGTACTTTCCGACCCCATCGGTCATCAGATCTCCGCGCTATGTGCCCGGCCCATTGCCACTTCAACTTGCTAATCCGGTGGGCTATGTCGGTTATTTTAGTTCTCCTACGGATCTCCTCATTTCTGATTCGATCTCGTAGGGAAACCCCGAGCATAGCCCTCTCCATAGCTCGTTGAGTGACTTTGAGCTTCCTAATAAGCTAATAATAGTTCGGGAAACTACGCGACGTCTTCTCGTCCAAAATACCTCAGTGCCTTAAATCGAAAGTCTTCGATAGTTGTGTGTTGCCAGTGATGACTTACGGCACCGAGACGTGGCCTCTCACTATGGGCCTTATTAGGATAAAATTGATCGATATGTGCAAATTTTTAATATTCTATACAGACACGATCTTATCAAAGAGAAACTAATCAAATAATTATGTTATCTGGGGGCGCGGCCGAGCCCCCTCCAAGTCGAGCTATAGGCCGGTAACATCCTTTTCTCGAAGCAATTCAGACCATTTTCAACCCCCTATAACTTCGTTGTGGCTAAAGCATGAAGCCTGAATTTTCAGTTACTAAGCAGGCATTGTGTAAACACGGTTTATTTAAAATTTCATTCAATTTGAACCAGTAGTTTAAGAATTGTAACTAATCAAACTTTCTTAATTTTGTCACTCACTGACTGACCGATCATCAAAAGTCTAAGGCACTTCTAGCAGACATAGAACCTTCAAATTTAGAATATAATTAGTGTTTAGTGTCTAAAGTAAGGGAAAATTCAAACATTTCATAATTTGTGTCTAGTTTTCTAAATAGACCAACTGCGTGAATAACTTTGTAATCCTATATAAATGTATAGTACATTTGCAGTTAATGAATCATTGTACCCGTATATAATGGAATAATAGTTGTAGATAGATATCTATATACATGAGGCATAACAGGAGGGGATATAGAGAGGGAAATGGTGTATTCAGCGCATGAAACTGTACAACATTCCTCTAGAAAAACATGACGAAGAAAAACTTGCAAATAAATAGATTAAATAACTCGAAAATATCAATTACAATGAGAGAAAGAACATTAATAATCAAATCCGCTATATTTGTGATAAATTGATACCTACAAAAATAAGAAAAATCCATAAGACAGAGGCTTTAAGAAAAATCGTTAGTGATATTCTAGAAGTAAGAAGTACCGAAAAGGAAAAAAGTAGGACTCTACAAAAAGACGTGAGATCCCATCAAAAACATCCTGTAAAAAAAATCCAAGTCTCGCAGCTCAGGTTTTCTACCGCAAAAAGTTGTGAGATGCATGTAATACCAAGTCAATTTAATATTGATATGGTAATAACCAACGTAATAACTTTATATAGAAGGTCCCTTAAGGACTAAATAAATTAACCGACTTGGTATTACATGCATCTCACAACTTTTTGCGGTAGAAAACCTGAGCTGCGAGACTTTCTACCGCAAAAAGTTGTGAGATGGAATTTTTTTACAGGATGTTTTTGATGGGATAATAATTTTAGCTAACAATTATAGCATATACATTTTAATGGTGGATGGTATTATTATACGAGTACTTCTACCAATTTATTTTAGTCACATCATTATTTATTTGTTAGTGAACAGGGTTCGTTTTGGGGTTTGTCAATTAATTTTGAGTTAATTATTTTCACATGGCACTAACAATCATCGTAATAATAATTTCCTAAATTATATTCAGTACTTTCATGAAACATTCGTATTGTAGGATTTAGCTTGTTTCTCTCAACTCACATCTTCGAGGAGAGTAAACCTCTTAAGCTCCAAGCTTGTTTGCCGATCCAAGTAGCAGGAATCAAGGATCAAAAGGTGTTGATTGCAGCGCGTATTTTTTGTCTCGCACACACTCTGGTGTTCTTTGATGTATCAAGGGCCACTCAGTAGGTTGTCCTTGCGTCGCCCTAAAAATGTTGAGATCGTGTTAGATCGGCCGAGATGTTAAGCTTGGTATTATACACAGGTTGTATTTGAAAATATTAACGATAAAATTTAATTTGTAAAAAAAATAAGATATATTTTCAAATTAAAGAAAGATATATATTGTCAGAAAAGGTAAAAATAAAATCGCATAAAAAGAAAATATTTTAATAATAGGCAGGATTTAATTAATTATTTTTTAGTTTCATTGAGATGCTTCTTTTGAATTTCCAAGTTTACAGACATTGTCTTCATTCATTAGTTATTTATTTATATTCTTATAAAATTTTACATTTTTGTGAATATACAATTAAACGTATATTTATGAATCTGTTAAACTATGGCACTTACGAGTATTAGTAAAGTAATAATGTCATTTGGGTATCCACATGTGGTTATTATAAATTTGCCTATTAACCAATAAGCCTACCACAACTTGGTTCTCAATTATATCGTTAGGGGTGACATGTTTATTCGGCAAAGTGAGTCGTGAAGCAAAAGAGGGACTATTTTTAATATCTCATAATTGTTTATGGTGATTATAAGCCACAAAGTAATTCTATGTCGAACGTTAATCAACTTCAAATAGATCTACTGTAGCACTTCAGCCTGGAATCACAATTTGGAATTTAGAACACCTACTTACCTAATGACCTAAAATCTATATTTACTTTCATCTGATTTGATAACTTCATCAATATCAATAAACATATTCAAAGAGTTACTAAGAACGTGTTTCATAAAATCTTTCATGTTAAATTTAATAAATATTTGTTTACGAACGATTCTCAGTGTCTTCCATCCTCCATGTTCCGCCATTGTCTCTATTTTTGTTCTTCTCTTTGGTCTGATAATTATCAAAATCATGCCCACCAGCACCCAACAAAGCTCCAAACATTTGGCCCAACGTGCGTTGAAATTCGAAAAATTACCACCATTCACATCGGCCATGACGTCTGCGTTCCTTTGATGTTGTTGAGTGGCACTACACAACTCCGTCTGGCGAGTCAACAGCCCTCCCCTTGTCAGGCCAAGACTTCAAACGCTCGGATTCGCTTTTACACCTTACAGGCATTATTCATAATGCCCGGGCAATGTGATAAATTGATTGGTTATAATCACATTTCCCTGCTCTTATTGGGCATTATTCATATTGCCCGGGCATTATGAATAATGCCGGATTAATCACTTGGCCCATAACATTAATATAACATTACACCTTCAAAAATCTTACAATGCACAATTCAAATCGCGATACTCATCCCAGATCATTGGGATATAAATGCCGACGCACAAAAACCAATTTGGTCCCTCTATCGTTTGTTAGACACCCTTCATAAACGTGCCGACTGCCGATTCATCCACAGTATCGCGAAATTTAATTAATCCTCCAGTATTTAGAATGATAATTGGAGGACTCCCGCGGAATTTCACACTAGCGGGGTGACAAAACGAGGTGTAGTGTACTCCCAGTCGGATGGAAATTATGACAGCATATTAATATTTTACAATAGTTTGTTTGCAATATATAGAATAGTACCAGATTCTTGAAATTGCCTTTCTATAATATTATAATGATCAATTTGATGTAGAACATGGAAATAAAACATGTGTAGTTGTCGCCTTTCAATAAATTAGTTCGCTGAAGTATTGTTTAAGATGAAGTAAAAATCATGAAGTAAAATGATAATATATTTTGCAACATAATATTAAATAAATGAAACATAATTCAATTCAATATACATTTTATAAAAATAGTCAAGATATTCATAATATTTAGAACGTTAAAACAGACTCATTTTGTTCTGTCAAAACAGCCATGATATACTGAAGGTAGTATACTAGAGATTTTCAAGTCGAAGGGGATTAGCTTAACGTACTACCGTCGCGTACATTGCTGATGAAAATTTGACACAAATCTATGGTTAATTTTATTTAACATTAAATTCCGTTTTATAATGATAAAATTGATCATCCATCCATCCATCAGCCAAAGGAAGTCCACTGCTGAACATAGGCCTCCCCCAATGATTTCCACAGAGACCTGTTGGAGGCAGCCTGTGTCCAGCGACGTCCCGCGACCTTTACCAGGTCGTCGGACCATCTTGTTGGTGGACGTCCTACGCTGCGCTTTCCGCTACGCGGCCTCCATTCGAGTACTTTCCGACCCCATCGGTCATCAGATCTCCGCGCTATGTGCCCGGCCCATTGCCACTTCAACTTGCTAATCCGGTGGGCTATGTCGGTTATTTTAGTTCTCCTACGGATCTCCTCATTTCTGATTCGATCTCGTAGGGAAACCCCGAGCATAGCCCTCTCCATAGCTCGTTGAGTGACTTTGAGCTTCCTAATAAGCTAATAATAGTTCGGGAAACTACGCGACGTCTTCTCGTCCAAAATACCTCAGTGCCTTAAATCGAAAGTCTTCGATAGTTGTGTGTTGCCAGTGATGACTTACGGCACCGAGACGTGGCCTCTCACTATGGGCCTTATTAGGATAAAATTGATCGATATGTGCAAATTTTTAATATTCTATACAGACACGATCTTATCAAAGAGAAACTAATCAAATAATTATGTTATCTGGGGGCGCGGCCGAGCCCCCTCCAAGTCGAGCTATAGGCCGTAACATCCTTTTCTCGAAGCAATTCAGACCATTTTCAACCCCCTATAACTTCGTTGTGGCTAAAGCATGAAGCCTGAATTTTCAGTTACTAAGCAGGCATTGTGTAAACACGGTTTATTTAAAATTTCATTCAATTTGAACCAGTAGTTTAAGAATTGTAACTAATCAAACTTTCTTAATTTTGTCACTCACTGACTGACCGATCATCAAAAGTCTAAGGCACTTCTAGCAGACATAGAACCTTCAAATTTAGAATATAATTAGTGTTTAGTGTCTAAAGTAAGGGAAAATTCAAACATTTCATAATTTGTGTCTAGTTTTCTAAATAGACCAACTGCGTGAATAACTTTGTAATCCTATATAAATGTATAGTACATTTGCAGTTAATGAATCATTGTACCCGTATATAATGGAATAATAGTTGTAGATAGATATCTATATACATGAGGCATAACAGGAGGGGATATAGAGAGGGAAATGGTGTATTCAGCGCATGAAACTGTACAACATTCCTCTAGAAAAACATGACGAAGAAAAACTTGCAAATAAATAGATTAAATAACTCGAAAATATCAATTACAATGAGAGAAAGAACATTAATAATCAAATCCGCTATATTTGTGATAAATTGATACCTACAAAAATAAGAAAAATCCATAAGACAGAGGCTTTAAGAAAAATCGTTAGTGATATTCTAGAAGTAAGAAGTACCGAAAAGGAAAAAAGTAGGACTCTACAAAAAGACGTGAGATCCCATCAAAAACATCCTGTAAAAAAAATCCAAGTCTCGCAGCTCAGGTTTTCTACCGCAAAAAGTTGTGAGATGCATGTAATACCAAGTCAATTTAATATTGATATGGTAATAACCAACGTAATAACTTTATATAGAAGGTCCCTTAAGGACTAAATAAATTAACCGACTTGGTATTACATACATCTCACAACTTTTTGCGGTAGAAAACCTGAGCTGCGAGACTTTCTACCGCAAAAAGTTGTGAGATGGAATTTTTTTACAGGATGTTTTTGATGGGATAATAATTTTAGCTAACAATTATAGCATATACATTTTAATGGTGGATGGTATTATTATACGAGTACTTCTACCAATTTATTTTAGTCACATCATTATTTATTTGTTAGTGAACAGGGTTCGTTTTGGGGTTTGTCAATTAATTTTGAGTTAATTATTTTCACATGGCACTAACAATCATCGTAATAATAATTTCCTAAATTATATTCAGTACTTTCATGAAACATTCGTATTGTAGGATTTAGCTTGTTTCTCTCAACTCACATCTTCGAGGAGAGTAAACCTCTTAAGCTCCAAGCTTGTTTGCCGATCCAAGTAGCAGGAATCAAGGATCAAAAGGTGTTGATTGCAGCGCGTATTTTTTGTCTCGCACACACTCTGGTGTTCTTTGATGTATCAAGGGCCACTCAGTAGGTTGTCCTTGCGTCGCCCTAAAAATGTTGAGATCGTGTTAGATCGGCCGAGATGTTAAGCTTGGTATTATACACAGGTTGTATTTGAAAATATTAACGATAAAATTTAATTTGTAAAAAAAATAAGATATATTTTCAAATTAAAGAAAGATATATATTGTCAGAAAAGGTAAAAATAAAATCGCATAAAAAGAAAATATTTTAATAATAGGCAGGATTTAATTAATTATTTTTTAGTTTCATTGAGATGCTTCTTTTGAATTTCCAAGTTTACAGACATTGTCTTCATTCATTAGTTATTTATTTATATTCTTATAAAATTTTACATTTTTGTGAATATACAATTAAACGTATATTTATGAATCTGTTAAACTATGGCACTTACGAGTATTAGTAAAGTAATAATGTCATTTGGGTATCCACATGTGGTTATTATAAATTTGCCTATTAACCAATAAGCCTACCACAACTTGGTTCTCAATTATATCGTTAGGGGTGACATGTTTATTCGGCAAAGTGAGTCGTGAAGCAAAAGAGGGACTATTTTTAATATCTCATAATTGTTTATGGTGATTATAAGCCACAAAGTAATTCTATGTCGAACGTTAATCAACTTCAAATAGATCTACTGTAGCACTTCAGCCTGGAATCACAATTTGGAATTTAGAACACCTACTTACCTAATGACCTAAAATCTATATTTACTTTCATCTGATTTGATAACTTCATCAATATCAATAAACATATTCAAAGAGTTACTAAGAACGTGTTTCATAAAATCTTTCATGTTAAATTTAATAAATATTTGTTTACGAACGATTCTCAGTGTCTTCCATCCTCCATGTTCCGCCATTGTCTCTATTTTTGTTCTTCTCTTTGGTCTGATAATTATCAAAATCATGCCCACCAGCACCCAACAAAGCTCCAAACATTTGGCCCAACGTGCGTTGAAATTCGAAAAATTACCACCATTCACATCGGCCATGACGTCTGCGTTCCTTTGATGTTGTTGAGTGGCACTACACAACTCCGTCTGGCGAGTCAACAGCCCTCCCCTTGTCAGGCCAAGACTTCAAACGCTCGGATTCGCTTTTACACCTTACAGGCAGTTACGTACGTAGACATTTGAATGGACAATGGCCTTTGATGTTTTGATTTTAATGCGCTAATTTAATGTTGTATGTATTGTATGATTTTACTGGCATTATGTTAAATACTAGTGTTTGTGGTATTGTGGATGTAAAACTTAATCGATTAAAACTTAATGCGCCTAATGGTAAGCAAATTTTCACTGAAAGAGATTCAACTAGTAATAAAAAATTATCGGAAGGTATTTGAGGTAATTATATTTACTTTTTAATTGCTTCTTTATAAAATGTCTTAATGGCTTAGAATACCAGGAGAGGCCAGCAACCTAAGTTAACCTATGATCGAAGCATACTGGCAAGATTAGCGTTGCCAGTTGACTAAACGTTGTAAGAAACCTGTGGATGTGGGCACTTTCAATTTCAGGTCACCTTGGAAAAATTTAAAATAGACTTTCTTGGACTGATGGTTTTAATTATCACAAAATTAGCGCAAATATTTATCTAAATCTGTACCAACCCATATACGTCCCACTGCAAGCACGTGCCTACCACTACGGAGAATATCATTAACGCCCGAATACTGGAACGCCATTCAAATAATAAGTTGCTCTTAACAGCGCATGGCCCACTTAACCAGTACATTTAAGCAGGATTAGCGTAGTAAAGCGCAACTTACACTTAAGTTGCGTTCCAGTATTCGGGCGTAAGAGGGCTTATTCTATATAGTCCACCACGCTGGCCTAGTACGGGTCGCTGGATTTATTCAACTTATCTCAATACATAGGTCTAACCCTAACTACCGTACCGTATTCTAATCCACTGCTCACGTATGCTTTAAAAGAGAATTCACGAAAATAAATTAATAAAACCAATGGCGCTATTCAGATTAGGTCATGCAGGAGTTAGTCAATTTTAAAAGTTACCCATACGAGTTTTAGTATGGCGTGCAAAACTTAAACAATTAACGCTGAGTAGGTTTTAACCTAAATAAAACTAGAATATGTACACGATCGTAGGTAATAAATTTCCGATTAACTACGTACATTCGGGTACAGTTGTATTCATTCTTTTTATATTGGCATGGTAAAGTAATTTCAATCTACTTGATAGAAGGTGCAGCACTATGACCTTTGACCTTTGGATTGTCTAAATGGATTACATTATACATTGTAATCACTTAACCATGAAAATATATTATTTGTAAATTCTTCTATTGTAATTGCAATGGAAGTTCATTCTATTGAGAGATACAATTGAAAGTAACATTTATTATTAGAATTTGCGCCCGATTGACCATAGACACGCCCGATTTCACATCTTTAGGTTTTGAAATTTTAGGCGTAAGTTTAAGAGCGTTTACACCTTGCGCGCAAAGTCAACTATAGGTATTTCTTCGTTAATTTCACGCACACATAAGCGACCAAAGCTGTATGCGTAGAGCTGCCGCGTCGGCTCGCTATACAGTCAGCTCAACCAACTTTGATCCGTGCGCTTCAAAATTCTAATATTAAAATTAAATGTAACTTATGATTAATATATTGGTAATATAATACCATAAAAAATATTTTATTTGCATTATAAGTAGACAAATATTACTGTGCAAGCAATGAACAATACAAAGAACATCGGCGAGAATGGACCATGAACGGGACCAGTTATGAATGGTACATCAAAAATTTTCATAATTTATTAGAGTCAAAATGCATATTTCAATTTATTTTATAAAACCCTATCCGGGTTTAAAAAGAAAAACTTAAAGTGTTTTTAATAATATTGAACGCATATGAGTGCGTTCCATCAGTCATACTTTGTTTTAAAATAAGGTTTTAACTACAACGTTGAAGGTAGTACTAAAGAAAAAAAAAGTGTAGGTATTTTCTATGACACATGACTTTTCTTTGCGCTGTCATTTTGCTTTCTTTTGATTTCCGATTTACGACTTCTGTTAATTTTTTGTTTATATTTGTGACTTGGCTTTAATCACGGACTCCGATATACGCTTGTATTTCTGACGACTTTGTAAGATTAACCATTGTATAACGATAACGCTTTGTGATTTGGTTTAAAGTGTGAAGTATTACCATATTACCAACATGAACTCGGAGCAACAGTACGCTCCTCAACAATTTGTGCATTGTGTTCAATGCAATACCCGTCTTATTATACTCATTTCTGTAATCAGTGAGTGAGTCCACTAATCGAAGTTTTTTTTAGCCATGAGTCTACAAGGTATCCTATTTACCCTTTAGTCAATATGGTTTAGTATCCTGGAGTTCCCACAGGAAAAGTGTGTGTGTTTTGATGAAAAACAATGATGCCAAACTTCCAAATCAAGGAGCGACGGAATAACTAAGTATTGTTGTAACTGTGTAGTAGGACGTCGCACAGTACTGTTGCTGTGTCCATGTCATGACTTTGATCTTGCTGCCCCTGCAGAGTTCTTAGATTCTATTGTAATAAGAGAAGATGAGAAATAATACATTTAAAAAATGTTTTCTGTGTTTTATTTTATTATGTGTTTTATTTTTGTGACCACTGCGTATTATATTCTTATACTAACATATAGGGGGATTTTTCAAGTGTGTGTAGATGGCCAAATACGAAACTATGAAGAATAGCGAAAAATACTCAAAACAGTCTAGTAAATTCTGATAAAATTCTGCGAAATAATGACAGCAAAATACTACATTTTCTCTCATTACCTTAAGGTAACACAGGTATGGTGTACACCATATTCAACGGTTAATTAGTTTTATGACAAGGGAAAGTATAGAGCATAGTAATTACTAAGCCATCATAATGATTTAGTACACTTTTTTCCTAGGTACCTGATAACCATAAGACCACCCTACATTAGGTATATTTGACAATGACAATGACATCATAATGGGCTATTTTTTATTAGTATAATCGTAACCTAAAAAGTTACAAATATATGAATAATTCTAAAATCTCCGGCTTTTTAGAAATATTTTTGCAACTGGACATCACTCCTCATGCACTATACAATACAATAAACTATATCCCAGCTGTGTACAATATATTTCTTTGTCAGGTCGCAAAATGTATGGACGTGACCGATGTTCTTTAGATACTAATCATATTTTTGTTATTATTACATTGTTAAGTTGCATTCAAATCAGTGTTCAATCAGTAGAAACTACGGACGTTTTATTAATCATTTCGTGTTCGAACACATGAATAGAGTTAGGGGCCTTACAACCCCTTATAATTACGAAATATATTTAATTTTATATTAAAATACATAACATAATTTAGCCTCGGAATTACATCCCATTATATTATCTAAAACATAATTTATACTCACTACAAAATCATTGTAGGTAATAAAAAAAAATACTACCAAACTACTAAGATGTGGCAATCGCAGACCGCGGGGGTATTTTTACTACGCACGGCAAAAATCGACTGCAGCCAGGCCGGAGCGACGAGCGATACGTCCTCCCTCTAGAAGGCCTTGCGGCGGTCTGATTTGATGCAAATCGGACAGCGTGTTTTATAGTGGTTTTTAAAATATTTGTAGAAAACATGAAAACTAATTTTGTTGGAATATAAAAATGGCAATTTATTGATAAGATGTTCTTCTATTATAATATGCAATTGCTATAAAAAATTATGTACGATAAGTTGGTGAAAAAAAATATGTTCCTGACGAGAGTTTCTGAATAATTTCGCATTGTTTAAATTTTTATTTTACAGGAACTAAGCACAAAAAGATTATTTTTCTCAGCAAAATCCCTCCATAATGGTCTTTTTAGTCTGATAATATTTTTATTTTCATCTTATATTTAGTGATTTCGGATATCTTAAGCTTCTAAATTGCCATTTAAAGCCTAAATAACGAAACTTGTGTTCACAAATTATCCATCAATCTATAATGTTTTCCAACAAAATCCCTAGATGACAACCTTTTCTAAAATTAGTATTAATTATTTTTCCTTTAAATTGTTTATTGGTGGCTATTAACTCGTTTGAAAAGTCCTGTTTTTAAGCCAAAAAGCGCGCGGAAGGTATAAACGCTCTTAATTATGTATGTAAAAGGTACAACCATTTTTCAAACTTACCGAAAATTATAATTCCTGTTAAAAACTGTATGACCAAATAACCTAACAGAAAGCACCAGGGTATTAAAATTAAGATCTATGCCACTTTAAGCCAGCCTTAATGAAAAGACTGTGAGATACAATTTAAGGATGAATCTCGCCCATTGTATGAGGTTGCAGGATGTAGTAATCCTTTCTTTGTGCTTTTGCCAACAAGGATCTGTGTGTGTAATTAAATAGGAACGCACGGATGGTACGTTACGTTATATAATTTGCTTCTTTGTTGTGTTTAAGGGCTTGGAAAGCGAGGTAATTATTTGGAGTAGTGAAATGTATTTTACATACATATACATACATAATGGCATCGCCCGTATTTGTTAAGGGTAGGTAGTGACTGTATACCGCCACATTGCTCGATCCTGACAATACTTTCGCTTCATCCACTTTCATTAACATCTTCATGCATTCTCGCCGGTTCAGAATACAAGCTTGTACTATTCTTTCGAGCTTATATAGATAATTGGCAACCATATGGTCATGGTGATGATTGAGTACAACATTTAAAGCCTGATTAGTGTTATTATATATTTTTTTAAGTAACGCTTGAGAATTTAGCCACATCCGCATTGTTCAATTAATCATTGTGAACAAATTATCAAAAACGTGGGATATAGACATTAAAAGCAAAGTCATAATAATAATGTTACAAAATATTAATTAAATATCACTTTTCCATTGAACAGTACGCATACGCTGTATGAAATATCCCCGTACTATCGTAAACACGGGCAAACTTTACCCTCATAATAATGACCTAAGTTTATTAATACAAGAGCTGAAAGAACAATATTGGAATCAGTTTTAATGCTGAATTAATTTTATGTTTAAAGTTATCTATTATTAAGATCTATTTTCTATTCCTTGTTGTATGGAATTCTACAATATCGTGTATCTGTTTTCAAGGAATTAATTAATAATATTTATTGTAATACAGTTCTATTATTACATATATATAATCCTCAATAATCTATACTAATATATAAAGCTTCAGAGTTGGTTTCTTTTTCATTTGTTTGTTTCCTCTGATATCAGGAACTACTGGTTCGAATTTTGTTTCGACAGCCTCCGTGGCACAGTTAATTAGACGCCGCCTGTGAAACGAGAGGCCGCGGGTTCGATCCCCGCACCGAGAGAAATGTTTGTGCGGCCCACTAATATTTCTTCCGGGTCTGGGTGTTTGTGAAACCTGAGAAAAGTCTCTCGTAGTTCCTGATACCCACGACACAAGACTCGATCTTAGTGTGGGGTCAGGACTATGTATGTGACTGTTGGGTGTCATTTATTTTATTTTATTTAATTGAAAAATATTTTTTGATGGATAGGTCATTTATCGAGTAATGCTATAGGATTAAATATAGATGGATGGGATTGGATTGTTTTATTAGGATATATATCGTCACGCTATGACTTATAGAAGGGAAGCAGTAGTGAAAACTGTAGCATATTCAAGGATTTTATTTTCGTTTTTTTTTGGTCCGATTGGTCAATATTTTAAATTGAGTCTTAACCAAAATGGGTACGAAATGTATGGAAATACCTACGTATGACTTTATTCAACGAACACAATGACATTTTAGTAGTGTTGTCGTAATTGTATTTCTTTAATATCAATTGTCACTGCAATTTACTCTTTTTTGCCAAGTCTGCTGCAGTCACAGTCGTCACTGAGGTGCCATTTTAAACAAGCGCTACGGAAAAGTTGATCTACATTTTTCCTGTTGAGTTGCACTGGTCATGTGATCGAGTAAACGTTGTCTTTATATCTACCGGGTATCTCAAGACTGCTACCGAAAACGAAGCCGGGTGGTAGTTTTAGTGACTACAAGCACAATGCAACTAAAAATTTCGCAAAGAAACGCCACAATTATTTTTTATGATTTTTTAAATATCCTCATTTTTGGGTGGTAAATCCATAGTTTTTGCTAAAATAATAATTTAAACACTTTTATACCTTAGATTATTTATTAATAAAAGGGTATACACTATTATTTTAGGAGAAAGTGTATTTACAACCCAAATACGGTCATAGGAAAAAAATAACAATAAAAAAATTGGCGCTTTTTTTGCAACTTTTTCTGTTGCATTGTGTCTGAAGTCGCTTAAACTAGGCTTCGTTTTCGGTAGCAGTCTTGATATACCCTGTATATATGATACATTTTCTAGTTGCCCCTTATACTGTTTGATTGCTGCGATCAAATTGTATGCTTTCGTATGTAAATAAGAAAAGACTTTTTAATACCTTTTTTATCCCAAGAAAGAAAATATAAAAATAACCTGTTTTATGATATTGTCGCAAATGAAACATTTTTGCTATGTTTTATGTATTTGGTAATAGATATTAGATTTATTCTAGTTTTTTGGTGTCAAAATTTTTCCTTTAAAAGATTAGTCGTCGTTCTTGCATCCTTGTCCTGTGCTGTTGTGTTGCGTCTGTGTTGTTCCTTAGTCTTAAGTTTATCTTTTCTTGATTTTAAATATTTTCCTGTTTTTATTATATCTTTCGTACTGATTATTTTAATTTCTTTAATTTTCCGTTCTATACTAAATTTTTGAACACCACGTGTAAGCCTCATCGACAAGCAAACCCACAAGTTTATTATCAATTTCAATAAGATTTTTGGACTGATTATAAAGCCGTAGCAGAAATGCGACGAGATCAAACACAAAGTTGTGATCGCTGTTTGTTTCCTATCTAGAGCTCGTTCCGACAATTTTATTGATACTAATAAGCCAAATAGTTCTATTGATTTTACAAAATGCTCTCTATTTCATTGGACGATAGCCATTTCTGTGAGCAATAAATTGGCGGCTTTCTACTGCGATTCCGTTCACACTGCACTCCTAGACGGTAGTTCCTTTAATTTATTTTCATATGCCAATTTCATTATTATTTATTCTTTATTGATTGTTATTTAAATGTAAACTTTAAGCCTAAGTATTATATTTGCATCAGTTTCAGGAAAAAATACAATATCAAAGGGAAAGGAAAGTCACAGAAACAAATATCATGCATCAAAGCCTCTTATAAGGATTTTAACAATAAAATGCATCCAGCACTTAAATGAATATGTTCAACCTTCAGGTTCAATATCAAAATCTCGTCGTCTATTGTATTAAATATTATAATTATGCATTTTAATACCTATATGTCAAGAAGGCGGGTTTCATAAACGTAAGAATACACCTAGTACAGCATATATTATCCTAAACTGTTGCGCATTAGAATTTTAAAGCCACAAATTAACCAACAGATGGCATTAAATTTAATTTTTTGTGCATTTGGCCACAAAGATTTCCAGTTAAGCAAGGCCTTGCATAAAAAATACACTACGCAAATTTTACAACGATGTAAAAAACTCACACCTCCAACGAGCGAAAATTCAATTTCGTTGCAAAATTCAATTTGGATTACCTGCTCATACAAAAAAAGAAACCACGAAACAAAGTCGTTCATCAATATATCACAACGGATTCTAAATTTGTTTAGTATTTAGTGGTGGAATTGGGTAAACTGTTTACTCTCTTGAATTAAAAACTTTTATAGACTTTACTAATTAGACTCCATACAATCCAGATTACTTTAGCAAGAAGATTAATTTACAACGTACTCGGGCAATGTTAATAATTATCAGTCTTGGATAGTCGGATACTTGGATAGTGGATAGTCGCTGATTAAAAATCCTCTCTACATAACACCATTGCGATATGTTTGTACCAATTTTCATACACTGTTCTTTTACCATGACCATCAAATTTCATAAATTTACCTTTCATCTGCAATCTCATTAATATCACTACATTATATTCTTTCTGTATATCATTTTGACACCCATCCACAAGGTGGACGAACGACCTGGCTTTAAGTCGCAGAAAGTCGCTGTATACAGACAGCTTCCAACAGGTGGTCTTATGGGGAAGTTTATCTTCAGCAGTGGACTTCCTTTGGCTAAAGAGAGTGTGACAGAAAGAGACATGTATTTTTCTGTAAACAATATATTCATTTCCACCAACAGCATCATTACCATCAAATATAACTCACATAAAGCATCTCCGACACGTACATTAAACTCAACCAGCAGAACGCTTGTAAATAAATAACTTGACATAAAAGTGCTGTACGAGCCACTCTTAGACCCGGAGACAGCCGCCGGCGTACAGGCTGACAAACTGACGGAAGGACACGTCGATATGTTCTAGTTGAGTACGAATGCTATGTAGGTTGTATTGAATGAGCTGGAATATTTGGACATTTTAAAGGGTATTTGAGAATGGAGTCAAATTATTTTGTTAAATTTTGACAGAATTGGGTGTGCTAGTCTTCAAGTGATTGGAAATCGAACTCATTAGTATAGCACAAAACTTCTTTTTAATATGTTATCTTTGTTAAAATCCGAGTTTCTCTGGCCTTAATAAACGCTTTTGATCAGATTCAAACCTCAGACCTGCTCATTGAGTTACTTATAATATAATATTTGATTAAATTTAATGAAATGAGAACATTTTTCCAATAGCGGAATTAGGTTTATCATTTAAGTCATGTAAAATTGAAAACATTGTTCACCAAAAACTGCCAAAGTCAAATCGGATTGAGCAGCCCACGCGTACTAATAAAGTGCGTTCCGATTTTAGGGGTTAATCATCAACTATTGAGTGCTTGAAAAACTTTTAATGACAAAGTTGTAACAGTGTCCAATGTTTGAAGCTATGTCCGGATTAATGTCTAATTTACTAAATGAGATGCAGGGTCTGTTGCCTTAATATTGTGACGGCAGCTTTTAATAGGCCAACAAATTTGTCTGTCGTAAAATATTTCATCATTATTCAGTGTACTCTAGAGAATGGAGGGTTCAAAGAAGCGTTGACTTTAGATCGTAAAAACAATGAGCTAACACTTTACTGCAAGGTGTAGATAGTGAGACAAGGATAGACATGAGACTCTAGACTCTAGAGGAATAATGTAAGCTAAGTGCTCAAAACTGTACAAGAGCTAGGAAACTCCTGCGTTGAGGGTACTTTACGTATGTGCACGAACATTATGTCTATCTAGACGTAATTCTTTATTTTGTCGTTGTTGGATTTAAGTTATATCATTAGAGAATAAAATGTGATAGCTCAAAGCTATTTATGATGGCAAAACTAGGTAAAGTAGAAGAGATTTAAAATGAATATTGGTGAAGTGGAACGAATAATTTAAGTACATACCTATACTCATGGTCATCATAGGATTCATGAAATATTTACTAAATACCTAAAAGGATTTTTAATTAATGTATACGATTGTGTAATATGTCTCTCTTCTTAAGTGACACAGAAACCATAGAGGACTTAATGCTACGATTTTATTAAATAATATTTTGGAATCAACTAGATATAGCTTCCTTGATGAAAAGAGCAAAAAAGTACTATCAATAAAATATAACCCGGCCAAAGCCAAGCTGAAACTCTAGTTATATAAAGGCGTTACTCACTTCCATAGCCCTGTACCCGAACATCTTAGACTTGTATCATTGTGAACGTCAAGATAGCATTCAAGTGGTTTTTTAACTTCAAAGCCCTACTCGCTTTGAGCGACGCCCGCTGCCGTTGGATAAAAAGAGAAAAGAAGCCGATTCCGTAGTATACTGCTTGAATTTTATACTTACATGATATTTTGTACAAGACTTCGTATCGGAGTGTATAATGTATCCCAGTGTAGAAATAATATTTTGGTAAATTATGTGATTTTATACTCTCGTTTGTAGAGGAGGCCCGTGCCCTGCGGTGGGTATATGGGCTGATAAGATATGATTTGTCAGATTGGTATTCTCTTTATTGAGCCTCGCAAGCCTTCCGTCATTCAAAAAATATTGCAAAAGTTAAAAGCCATATAACAGCTATATTTTATACCATAAGATAGTTTAATAGATTCGCGGCTAATTTTATTCAAGTAGGTCTCGGAATTCCGTAGCTATTTCACTTCATGTGATGCTCGCATGTTGAAAGATGATTGTGAACTCGCCATACAATTAAGCCAGCCTGATAAATTGCTCCTTTCATGCTGTGGCGGAGGGATTATAGGAGACGGAAACCTGTAAGCCGACAAACTATTCCACAGCTAAATTTATGCTGTATCAAAAGTGGAATAACAGTGGCATTTAAAACTTGTAAATAAATATTTCACGAGCACCTGTTAAAGAAATGTTTGATGTTCAATTGCAACCAAAACTCGTTCTTTCAAAGGCACAACATCAGCTAATTGGGTCGTCAACTAATTAACCTACACTTTAAAAAAACTCAATATGCAAATAGCTATATTAAAACGTACGGGCGCGCCACTTGACATTTTTATTAAATTGGCAAAGTACCAATAAAAGTGAGAGAGATCCGTCGCGTTTCAGTATTCCCAGATCAATATGAAAGTTAATTGGAACGGATGGGACTTGAATTTGTAATTGAAAGATTACAGGTTCGATTCTGTGCTTCGAGTGGCGCGACAATATCGCCAAGATTGGACGGTTTGGGCCTCTACGAAAAGAATTTAATTTGATTGGATTTTACGTTTCCCATTCTGTGTATTGAATGATAATTAGTGTTGGGAATGGGCTTACCTATTGTAGAATTTGAAGACGTATTTAGTGACGTAGGACTTATGTTGTTCGATGTATTTATTGTTGTAATATGTTTAATTATAGTGTAAAATGTTGGTAAACGTGATAATCTGAAACATAATATTCCTGAAGTTTACAACCCCGGGTACTTAACGGAGTAATTAGAAGCTAATTTATTATTACTTCTTAAGTACGCAATTATGTTTGCAAACATTGGACAATCTATTTTAAATAGTCACATACCTTTTCTAAGTAATGTTTATTATATTTTCCTATCTACTGTCAAATTTTTCAGCTCAATTTCAATCTTATGGAATCTAGTCAAATCAGATAAACTGAAAATTCCACCAACTTGATCATTGATCGTCTCTTTATTTATATAATGTTGAAAAACATATCAGTAGATTCACAGCCAAAGGCATTCATTAACAAATAAAATAAAAAATAAACACTAAAAATACAAACCCAACCATTTCGTCGGGCGACTGCAGAGTGCATTTTCTGTATATTGTGCAAGGCTCGCGCGGGCGCGGGCGGCGAGGCGCGCAACTAACCTGGTGTGCTTGGCGTGTCGAAGCGGGACAGAGAACTGTGCAAAGGCTTGTTATTTGTTGTTATTGTTATTAATTTGTATAAACTTTTTTTATTTTATGTTTGTATAATTATGTTGGTTACTTTAGGTGTAGTTAAGGAAGATTTTATGTCATTTTTTTGTTATTATTGTTGTAGTCATTGTTTCTTCTTTTTTATATATTTATGCGTTAATAATATCTACAATATTTTTAAAATAATATTAATATGTCGGCTGACGTTCGCATGTCACTCAAGGTGACCACTGAAAACCAGCGTTGCGCTGTGGCTCGCGCCGCAGTGCAACATTAAGCTGAGTACAAACTTTTTTATTTTTTATTTTTATATTTCTGTATGGTGTATGTAAATTTATGTTATATGAGTGTGTGCGTTGTGATAAGTGACAAATAAAGGTGTTTTCTTTCTATCTTTCTTTCTATTTCAAAAGCTACAAATCTATTCTCAAGTATTACAATAAATGTAGTAGCGAAGGTAATCAAGCAATGAAGTAATTAACTGGTTAATGCTGATGATAGCAAACGAAGAATGGCTGCACTAACTAGAAAAATATCTGATCAACATTACGTCAAATTGTAGACTGCAGTGGGGCGCTGGTTTAGAAAAGCTAGATGTGGTAAGCTTGAAGTAATTAAATTAGGATTTGTAATAAACTTTAATTGGTCTGGTGGAAAATTGCGCTTTACTATATCGCCCTTGATACTTGAAGGCTGTCAATTCAGTTATGAAATCTTACATAATAAGTGTTTAAAATTCAGAATTATGATTATTTATTATTTTTTATAATAGTTATTGTCTCAGATTTAAAAACTATGGCTATAACTTCGTGTGAAGTAAATCGTCTAATTCTTTATCGCCCCTATCATAAAAAATAAATGACAAGATTATTGTCATATACGGTTAGACCCAGATTTTGTATTAATGTACATACAAAGTTCTAAAATTTTGTTTTATTGCATAGGTCTGACAAATAAGCAAACAGTTCACCTGATGGTAAGTGATCACTGCCGTCCATGAACATCCAAAATGCTTCGATCATATGTTGCCAACTCATCACATCGGGATGAGAGAGGGAATAAAAAAGGATGGGAAGGCCTTCCCTCTTTATGGTATTGGGAATTTGGCAGTCAATCAAACCTACCATCGAGCTGAATTCACATTCAATTCACCAATGACACAAAATTAAAACAAACCATTACCGATCCTCATTCTCCAAATATGTTACCAAATAAAAACACTCTTCGTTTGATTATTTGACTTTCCTAAAAGGTGCTCTTAGGAAAAAATAGTCAAACGCCGTTCCATAATGTTTATTTCCTTGAGAGACCAAGAAAAATGAGGCAAAGCTGCTACGGCAAGTCACTATTTTCTAACACTAGTGCTTTTACCATAATGGATGTTCGCCATTAGGCTACTCCGGTGTCTTAGTATGGTGGACTGTTAGTTTTCAAATTACTCATACTGGTATACGTTGGGTTGTTTGTAGATTAATTAATTTTACCTTTGATTAATGCTTAAGAATGAGATAAATTAAAATATTAACTTTTTGATCAATGAGATTTTATTAAAATTGGCCTTCATCTATGTTACTAAAAATTATTGCAATCGATGTTATATCTTGATCTTCGTTTATTTTTAAAATATTACATTGTGTCTCCTTACCGGATACAAACCGACGATATTTTTAAAAATTATTTCCTTCAACTAATTTAATAAAATATATCCAATCACGTACCTTGTTATTACACATTTCAAATATTTCGGCGCCACAATAACTTTAACAATTCACGAAGTATCTATAATAGATATTTTACAATGTCGCCGCAAGCATCCCACGTAGGCGGAACTCCGATGTTTAATTTTTAAATGGTATTATTCTTATAATATTCAGTATATGTTCTGTTTGACTGCTTTGTAGGGAAAGTAAAATAAATCAGTACGAAACCTTTTAGAAGTTCGCTCATTTACGAATCGGAATATTCTTGTTATGAAAATCTTTGCAGGTAAATCTATTAGGAGATTACACGTTAAAGGAAGCATGGGTTTGCTGTGCCAAAGGAACATACATAACTAAGCTATTCTGACTGTTGATTTACAGATATTGGAATATCTACCGGCGAGGGAATTAACTTCCGACGAACGTTTGTGTTCAGTATACAGATATTAACACAGTAGCTTAAGTCAAGTATGTTATTTAGGAAGGTAGATAAATAAAATAAACAAAACAAACGATATTGTAAGGATATATAATATATTCCTTAAAAATGTACACAATTCATTTTGAAATTATTTAACAAAACGAAAAACGTGTATATTCTTATGTTTGTGTAACCTCATCTCACATATAAGTGGATTGAACTTTCTTTTGTTACACTTGTTTTACTTATTTTTAGTGTATTTTCCATAACTTTATAGTCATAAATCATCAACACAGAAAATATAATATTTATTCTACAAAGTAGTAATTATTGTGTTCACAGACAGAAAAATATAAATTTTGTGAAGCTTCGTAAAATCATAACAACACCACTATTAGTCATTCGTGGAAACGAAATTAAAGAATGCTTGTCGGAGTCTAGTCGACTAGTCTTTGTCAAATGGTAAACCGTCTCTCACGAACATTCAAGTAAATACTTAAAATATTGTAGTTTTAAATTTGTCTAGTGGATTGATCGTTTTTGTGGTATGTCTTTTTTTTGAAAATTTACTAACAAAAAATAAAACCAACTCGTTATAAAAGTTAATTCCAAATACATATAAGACTATATTATATTATAATCAGGCTGAGTTATAATTATATTATAATATAGCCTGATTTTTTCAGCTTGTATATCCGGTTCCTAAAACTACGAGAGACTTGTTTTGTGTGGCTCAAATAATTTTGTCTCGATGCGGGAATCGAACCCGCGGACTCGCATATTGAACAAGAGTCTAAACTAATTGCGTTACAGAGGCTCTTAGTTGAGTCATTCTTATCGGCTGTTCTGGACTTAATGAATTACTATAACTTATAAACCATATTATATTTTGGACTGAATTATATTCAATTTTATGATCAGTATTATCAGGAGATATGATGATGAGTATACTGCGGTATATAGGCCACTACAAATGCACTGAATATTATCCAATAGCATGACATTGATGCTATTGCCCATATAAGTCCCACTGCAGGGCACGGGCCTCTTCTACAATCGAGAGTACGATTGAGAGTGGTTAGGCCATATAGTCCACCACGCTGGCCTAGTGCGGGTTGGCAGACTTACATACCATAGAAATTTTATAAATCGCTATGGTATGCAGGTTTCCTCACGATGTTTTCCTTCACCTTTTTAGTACGTGGTGATTGAGTATCAATACACACATGACTCCGAAAAGTCAGAGGTGTGCCCTGGGATTCGAACCCGCTACCACCGTGAACATGTTGGCAGTCGAGTCTACTCCGTTTACCACCAGGCCACCACGCACTCATAGCATGACATTATACAACCTTAATTTACGAGAATAGTCGATGCAACTAACTTATAACAATCTTATTTTTTGGATTTTATTTTGATATAAATTAAAGGAGTGGTATTCCAAGAATGTATTCTACTGTGACATTTACAAGTGTCATTGGTTTTTTATAGAAAATATATTTTAGTAGGTAATATATGACAGCAGTATAGAAGTAATTATAGCATCCGTGGCGCAATTGCTTAGACGCCGGCTGCAGGTTCGATCCCCGTACTGAAACAAATATTTGTGTGAACCACAGGTTTCGGGGGTCTGGGTGTTTGTGATACCGAAAACTCTCTGGTAGTTTGTGATACCCCCGACATAAGATCTTAATTTATGGTCAGATTTTACATGTGACTTTTGTGTGTAAGTATCAATATAGCTATAATTACTCTTATTTAGTTTTGTTTTCTGAGTTACCAACAAATTCAAAAATATAGGTATAATAAGAACTGCTTTAGTCATTTCACTTCACTTTCATTTACTAGGAGCGTAGAACAAACGCCATCCTAATTTCAGAGAGGACCCGGGCCCAAAAGTTCAGGTGGCATTGTCACACGAAGTAACGTTTCGGTCATAACAATATGTCTTAATGTATGCACGAATCTTACACTAAAAGGGAAGTAGGTCACTGCATGCACCGTAGTTGTTAGGTTGGAAACGTTTTAGAGTAAACCTGATGACGCAATTCCTACCTGCGCAAGCTTTGTCCAATGAATATTCTTTCTAATGGAAAACCGAGTTGGAAATTGCAGACAATCGCTATTAATGTGAGATGGAGTGGTATTGGAATACCTGTAATATAGACCGTATTACTGAGGTTATTTTGTAATTTAGAAAAGTTCTACGTTATATTTTTAACTATATGAACCTATGAATAGCATTATTGGCGTTAAGGTTAATATGTATCAGCCCATATACGTCCCACTGCAGGGCACGGGCCTCCTCTACAATCGACAGTACGATTGAGAGTGGTTAGGCCATATAGTCCACCACGCTGGCCTAGTGCGGGTTGGCGGACTTACATAACATAGAAATTTTTATAAATCGCTATGGTATGCAGGTTTCCTCACGATGTTTTCCTTCACCGTTTTAGTGCGTGGTGATTGACTATCAATACACACATGACTCCGAAAAGTCAGAGGTGTGCCCTGGGATTCGAACCCGCGACAACCGTGAACATGTTAAGGTTAATCCATCCATCCATCCATCAGCCAAAGGAACTCCACTGCTGAACATAGGCCTCCGCCAATGATTTCCACAGAGACCTGTTGGAGGCAGCCTGCATCCAGCGACGTCCCGCGACCTTTACCAGGTCGTCGGACCATCTTGTGGGTGGACGTCCTACGCTGCGCTTTCCGCTACGTGGCCTCCATTCGAGCACTTTCCGACCCCATCGGTCATCAGATCTCCGCGCTATGTGCCCTGCCCATTGCCACTTCAACTTGCTAATCCGGTGGGCTATGTCGGTTATTTTAGTTCTCCTACGGATTTCCTCATTTCTGATTCGATCTCGTAGGGAAACCCCGAGCATAGCCCTCTCCATAGCTCGTTGAGTGACTTTGAGCTTCCTAATAAGGCCCATAGTGAGAGGCCACGTCTCGGTGCCGTAAGTCATCACTGGCAACACACAACTATCGAAGACTTTCGATTTAAGGCACTGAGGTATTTTGGACGAGAAGACGTCGCGTAGTTTCCCGAACGCTGCCCAACCGAGTTGGATTCGACGATTGACCTCTCTCTCGAAGTTGGACCTGCCTAACCGGACCACTTGTCCTAAATAGACATATTCGTCAACAACTTCAAGAGTCGAGCCCCCAACACCGATGGGGGTGGGCACAACATGGACATTCGACATGATCTTCGTTTTGTCCATGTTCATTTTAAGACCCACCTGTTGGGAGACTCGATTGAGGTCTTCGAGCATAGCATACAATATCGTCGGCAAACCGAAGGTGAGTGATATACTCGCCGTTGATGTTGATGCCGAATCCTTTCCATTGCAAGAGCTTGAAGGCATTTTCCAGCGCGGCAGTGAACAGTTTCGGAGATATGACATCTCCCTGTCTCACGCCTCTCTGTAGTGTAATAGCCTTCGTACTCTGATCTTGTACTCGGACCGACATGGTGGCGTTGTTGTATATACACTTCAACACTTCGATGTACCGATAGTCGATATGGCACCGCTGGAGAGACTGTAGCACAGCCCAAGTCTCGATCGAATCAAAGGCTTTCTCATAGTCCACAAACGCTAAACAAAGCGGCAAGTTATATTCCTCGGTTTTTTGTATAACTTGCCGAAGCGTATGGATGTGGTCTATGGTACTAAAGCTTTTTCGGAAACCGGCTTGTTCGGGAGGCTGGAAGTCATCAAATCTGCGTTCGAGACGATTTGTGATGACCCTCGAAAACAACTTATAGACATGGCTCAGGAGCGAGATGGGCCTGTAATTCTTCAGCAAAGTGTTATCACCTTTTTTGAAGAACAGTACCGCCACGCTCCTGCTCCATGCCTCTGGCGTTGAGCCCTCGAGGAGAACGGAATTGAAGAGCCTCTGAAGGACTTTCAGTACCGGCGTTCCACCCGCTTTCAGAAGCTCTGAAGTTATTCAGTCCTCGCCCGGCGCCTTGTTGTTTTTAAGTTGCTTCAGGGCAATCTCAATCTCACACAGGCTGATGTCCGGGATATCATCGCTAAAGTGTCGGATCAACTCGGCTCTCGGGTCTTCGGCCGAGCTAACAGCAGGTTTGGCAACCGAGGTGTAATGCTGTCCGTAGAACCTCTCGATCTCCCTTAATACCTCTGCCTCGTCGATACCACGCGGCCGTCGTCCGTCTTCAGCCTAGACAACTGGCTTTGCCCAATAGACAAGTCTCTTGCAAACACTTTGGAGCCTCCGTTTCGCTCAATTGTCTCCTTAATGCTCACAGTATTGTGAGCACGGACGTCGTGTCGCAAGGACTTCCAGATTTGTCTATTGAGCCGCCGATATGCTTCGGCGTCAACGGAAGACTGCAGCGCTAAAGATCGACGTTCGGCCATGAGGTCAAGAGTGTGGATCGAGAGTTTTTGTGGTCTATCTCTACGGCGAGGTCTAAAATACTTAGATCCCACCGTATGGACAGCTTCTACCAAACCGCTGTTTAGCTCGTCCACTGCAAGGTTTTCTCCTAGACAATCAAAGCGATTTGTCAGCTCGAGTTGAAAGCTCTCGGGGTTTTGAATATGGGCGCGAGTAGGTCGGAGCGAAGATTTCATCAAGCGACGCCTTTCCGATTGGACATTGATGTTCAGTGTGCCCCTAACCATTCGGTGATCTGCCGGTTTTCACCCTGTTGATCACAGAGACATCTCTGAATATCCGTCTATTCGTCGTCAAGATGAAATCTATCTCGTTTCTCGTAGAACCGTCAGGACTCAGCCAGGTCCATTTCCTGTGACGCGGCTTCTAGAAGAAAGAGTTCATCGCAAAGAGTCCCTCTTTCTCCAGAAAGTCGGCCAGCCTCTGACCCCTGAGGTTCCGTTGCCCATGTCCAAATTGCCCCACTTTCAACTCTGCATCGCTTCTCTTGCCCAACTTTGCGTTGAAGTCCCCCATAACAACATTGAAGTAGGTTTGGAAGTATGTATGGCCCGACTTATGTCCTCATACATCTCCTCTACTTCTTCATCTGGGTGTGTCGAGGTCGGCGCGTATACCTGTATGACCTTCAACGAATATCTTTTGGATATTCTGAGTATAAGGTATACTACCCTGCTCGACACACTTTCGATGGATACGATGTTGTTGATGAGAGACCTGTGGACGAGAAATCCGACACCTCCTCGGGACTGTTGGTCGTCCCCCCGGTAGAAGAGCAGGTTACCAGACTTCAGGGTTATCGTATCCTCCCCGATTCTTCTGACTTCCGATAACCCCAGAATATCCCAGTGTAACCTGCTCAATTCTTCTTCCAGTTCGACAATCTTCTCGTCTGTCCTCAATGTGCGAATGTTGTGTGTTACCAGGGCCAGTCGTCGTCGGGGGTGGTAGCCGGGGCCAACCCGGGGATTCTTAGCACCCCCTGCCCCACCGTAACCATGACTGCTACCATAGCCAGGAATAGTGGGGCTGCCGGGGACTGGGGGCCTGGTCGCAATATGTGTCGCCATTAAGGGGGGATATTTGCCAATACTCGCCACGCTTGGCAGGCGGGTTGGCGAGCGCAGTAGGGGACTGGCGTTAATGACGCTGCTGCCCGCCGTTAACCGGGGAAAGGAAATAGGATTTGTGGGTAGAGGATGTTATAGGAAAGGAGAGTATGGCCTGAGGGAGTGGATACTGCAGTCACGGACGGGAAGTTAAGGTGACTGCAGTAGCTCGGGGGCCGAGGTCGCGTACTCGTAGCACCTATACTAGGGCAGGCCATGACCACTAGATAGGAGCATCCCTGACCATCTTAAGGTTAAGGTTAATGCTGACATTAAATTGGTACTTTTAAGTAGTTTTGCTTTTGTTTCCATTGTAGTTTACATATAGAATTTGTATAAGTCTAATTAAACATTCAAAGGACCTCATTGAATTTTAAGCGTTAATCGTCGGTCAAACAAATCCATTATAAATATGGATTCTAAGTAAATTGTCTATAGAAATGAGTAGAAAGAGGAAAAAGAAACCATTAAGCTATCAGAAAAAATAACTGGACGGATGTACAAATTTATTTACAGCTCGAACTTCAATCAGAGAGGGAAGCAGAACGTTCCATGACGTCATGTGTCGTAAATGAGACTTGTAAATCCTTTTATATTTTTCGTTTTGAGCAGTACGAGATGGTTTTTCCTGTAATTATACTCTTTGTAGCTGTTATATAACTGGAATGGAAGAAACTCAAAGCTGTAAATGCAAAATCTAATCACCAAGAATTTATGTAAGAATTATTTTTCTTTTCGCTAATTTAGTCGCGAAACAAGAATGTTTGTTAATTTATTTCATATTAAATAAGGTAAACAATGTTTGCTACGCTTCGTTTGGATTTAAATGTCTTTTTTATTTTAATGTTGAATGTTTTAGCTAAGGACTCCTGGAATATATTTGTCGTGGTTTTATTTGCCCTAGGGGTAATTATGTAAGACATTTATTTTCTAAATATAATAAAATAAATAGAATAACTAGGTTATTACATCAACTTAAATATTGCAAAAAAATGCTTCCATAATCTCATTTATAAGCGCGATTATCTTCTGAGATATAATTCCTTTTAGAAACTTGTTAAAATAGCAGTTTCCCTGAAAAACTTACGAAAAGTCGTCATTCTATTGCAGAAAATATGTTCAACCACAAAAGACACGAGTCTATACGGTCCACTGTAGTGAATGCAACAAAAAGCATTCTTAAGCTTCATATTTAGCCTAGTTTCAGCGAACGCACGCACTCCTACTAATGGATCTCTATTTCAGAACGTTTACATCAAATGCACTGGATGTTGTTACGGATTTTTAATAATTGTATGCTTTTTTTTAGTCACATGGTATGACCTATATTTAACTGGCTTTTGCACTTTCGTTTGCACGAAATCCCGCTCCAGATCTCACGGTAACCGTGAATTTTTCGGGTGAAAAATATCCCATGTCACTCTCCGGTTTGTAAACTATCACTATACAACAATCCACATCGATCTGTTACTTTATTGCTGCGAGCACAGATAACAAACTGACACATTCAGTTTAGAATTTATAAAATTGAAGATTTTATAAAGTTTGATATGCCATCTCGGAAAGAAACTTATCTGATGATAATAGTCCTGTAAAATTAAACGTACTCAGTTAATATATTTTCCAAAGCCTGAAATCAAATATCGATTTATCTAAATTTAATATGAGCTATTGCTGAGGTCTCGGGTTCAACTTCCGGGTCGGGCAGTGATATTGGATTTTTCTATTCATTATCAGCCCGGAGTCAGGAATTTGTGCCCCGTATGGCGATAGCCTCGCCCTTTATCACATTGTGGGACGAACATACAAGGCGAAATGTGGGTGTACTGACACCTTTGCCTACCCCTTTTGGAAAAAAGGCGTGGGTTTATGTATGTATATATGTTTAATAATACTTTGTAAGGGGGCAATAGGACAATAATTGATTTATTTTTACATCTCTCTATAAGCTCGGTCGAACTAAACTAACATCTAAAAATCTTATAGAATGTCAAAGTCAGCTAATGGGATACCAAACGGACGCGAGAGAAGTCGAGACGGATATTTGGTTAATAAATAACATGATAAACTCTTAAATATAGATGTTTGTGGACTTTGGCCCTTATTTAAATCAGTACTGAATTTATGCAACGACTTTTGACAAAGCAAACAATACTGAAACAGCGTAATGGATCTCGGATAGATATTAATTCGGAATTGATATCGGTGTTTCGTTCTTTGGATAGCCAATGCTTTCAAAATACGCCGCGTCCTGAATGCAGATGAGGAAGGACGCAATCGTCTCGGGATTTGCTCTTGTTAAGATTGCTGTATTAGGTCTGATTTAATAAAACAATAGAATATTGTTTGTAGAAAAATATTATGGATAATATGGTTTTCATTTGTACATAATTTATGAAGGGTTCAGAAACTACATATTTCATAAACTTATCATGATGGAATTACAAGTATAATTAGTATAAAATTCAGCTTTGCCTGGGAGCGAATCAGAATAAGCAAATTGATTAAAATTTGATATTACTCAATGTTCTTAAACAATGTGTATTAATATTCATCTAGTGACTCACCAACTATTAGGATGAAAACTTGAGGATAAATGGTATTTACAGTTCGCAAACACAAACAACTTATGATTTGTGCATGTGCTGCCATACATTGAACATATGATACTCGTAGAATGGGTGGAGAAATGGAAAACTATAGCCAATATGTAATATGATACTGTATCTGTACTGTACTGTACTAACCAGTACCACTGTACTGTATCAGCCCATTTACTTCTCACTGTTAGGGGACGGGCTTCTTTCACTATCGAGAGTTTGATTGAGAGTGGTTAGGCCATATACCTGCCACCGCCACCACGCTGGCGGCTTGGCGGACTTTACATACCATAGGAATTCATACAAATAATATGGTATGCATGTTTCTTCACGATATTTTTCTTCATAGTTATAGTGTGTGGGTCGTCCATTACTACCATCATTACTTTATTATACCAATTGTTGTGAATCAAAACATGAAGACTGATGGATTACTTTCTATTGTTTATTATTTTTCTATTTCACCTTTTTTTTAATGTTTATTTTGTTCATCCGTCAGATTTTTTTTCTTGTTCTTTCAAAATACTGTAATACTAGACTAGCTCACGTTTTTGAATAAATACATTATTATTATAAAATTATTATAATTTAAAAAGTATAGCACCTGAATTACGATAGTCACTGCGAAGGTTCATGAGCAACTGTGACCGTTTACCCTTAGGGCCGAAACTGCGTTAAGCGGGCACTCGCGCGGTTTCATACAAAAGTGCTCCGTCGCGGGGATCCGCGCGGGCGTCCAGCACGGGGAGGCGCGTCCTGCACCCGCGCCGCGGGGCCCGCCTTCGTGCGTCGGAACCCGTCGCGGGGGCATGCGCGGTAAAGCGCGCGGTGTCCACCAGCGGTAACATGGCGGTGATGACATACGGCACCGAGACGTGGCCTCTCACTTTGGGCTTCATTAGAAGGCTCAAAGTCACTCAACGAGCAATGGAGAGGGCTATGCTCGGTATTTCCCTACGAAATCGACTCAGAAAGGTTCTAGAGTGGAGGCCACGTACAGGCAAGCAAAATGTCAGACGCCCGCTTACAAGGTGGACGGACGACTTGGCTACATTTGCAGGAAGTCGCTGGATGCAGGCCGCTTCCAACAGGTCGATGCGGAGACCGTTGGGGGAGGCCGATGTTCAGCAGTGGACTTCTTATGGCTGAGATGATGATGATGATGATGAATATACTTGAGCAAAAATAAAGATTTTTTACTTAGCGCAATGTTATTGCCAGCCTTTCCATTAGTGATATGACTAATACAGATTTTACTCTTAAATTGTTGACCTTCAAATATGGTTCCAGTTTCGAAGATAATTCGCCATAGACCAGTATCGAAACTTTAAATATTTGTAAAATGAGTTTTCATTTTCTCTTCATTTACTGAACTTTACAACAAATTCTCCGCCTAGCAACCTAAATTCAATAAACAGCCTTCCTGGCTGTCGTTTTTTTTTTGCTAGTCGTCGTTTTGCTATGTAATAATATATTAAGCTCTCCATCGACATGACTGTACATGCACACCTTTAAAATTGAACCAGTGACACTGCATAAATCCGGTCTCCGCGAGGGGTACCCGCGACGGGGACCGTCCCGTTCTCACGGAGCCCGCCCGCGTGTCCACGCGAGGAGACCCGCGACGGTTGCCCGTCGCGGGCGCCCGCTTAACGCAGTTTCGGCCCTTAGGCTGGCCGCATGTTCACCTACTTATCAAGGCTATAATAATATCAGTGTAAGTTTCAAACAAAATAAAAATAATAAAACGGTAACACCCACCCACCCAACAGTCACATACATAGTCCTGACCCCACACTAAGATCGGGTCTTGTGTCGTGGCTATCAGGAACTACAAGAGACTTTTCGGTCTCACAAACACCCAGACCCGGAAGAAATATTTGTGGGCTGCACAAACATTTCTCTCGGTGCGGGGATCGAACCCGCGGCCTCTCGTTTCACAGGCGGCGTCTAACCGACTGCGCCACGGAGGCTGTCGAAAAATAACAGGCTGTCGTGAAGGAAAACATCGTGAGGAAACCTGCATACCATAGCGATTTATAAGAATATCTATTGTATGTTAGTCCGCCAACCCGCACTAGGCCAGCGTGGTGGACTATATGGCCTAACCACTCTCAATCATTCTGTCGATTGTAGAGGAGGCTCCTGCTCTGAAGTGGGAATTATATTGGCTGATATATGTAGATACAGATACAGAAGTGTCAAACACACTGACATTAACGGAAAAACAAATTGCTACACTACAGTAATATTCATTCCTTCGTTTACTTCGATTACTCGTTTCATTGGCAACTCAACGAGATAGTGCACTTAAAATATATTTAAATTGATCTCTTGTTCGCGTTTATTTAGTTCCTGAATATTCAAGTGTTTTTGTGTGTCTAAAATTTCGAATGCAGAATGCAGGGATTCAGAATTTACCTGCACAAAAATGTTTTGTTCATTTTTGAAGGTGTAAAGGTTGTGTTTGTTACCGTTATCATAGTAATGGATCGATAAATCTGAGGATTCAAGTTGATTTAAGAAATGGTAGGTGTGAGATACTTTTATCCAGCAGTGGGCTGCTTTCGTTTGACTTTTATATACCTATTATAATTGTTTTGTTTTTGTAAAGGGTTAGTGTTTTAAAAGTGAATATGATAAGATGAGTATATTATTCGTCTGATGGTAAATGTCTCAATTGTTTAAAGGTAGGCGCTTATTAAAATTCTCTTAATTCAGTTATATTGTCTATCACTGTTAAAGCAATAATTAACCTTTATGTGCAATTTAAATAGTCTCTATAATTAAGCACAAATGTTTAAAATACTACTGAATTCAGTCAATTAACTAAATAGTAAGTATTTAAAAGAATTGCTGAAACTACGAGGAATTTGTATTTAGATCTTCGTATTCATGCGAACGAAGCACATTCATTACCATTACTTTCTTGAAAACTACAAACAAAACGCTGTCTCTCCAATTAAAAACTTCAGACGTAAATTCTGGGAATGCTCTATAGGGGGAAATAAGCATAATATTTAAGCTGTCGTGTGCAGGAATACGAAGTTTAGAGTAAACATTGCAGGTGCAAATAGTTTATAATATAAAGTTTTTATTTGTATTGTTTAATATGCTTTTATATGATATACATATAAACGAGTTGGTGAAGACTAGCAAAATATTTCATTTACATCATATAAAGCCATAAACATTTCAGTTCTGAACATAAGCTATAATAGTTGTGTAATATAAAATTAAAAAATAACTCTTTGCTGGTAATAGTTTTTGTGTTGCTAGTCTATCGCTTAGAACGTCGAAGTAACTCTTCTTTCCCTTTCTTGTCCATCTCTTTCATATATCCCATTTCAACAATTCTTAACCTCTAAAAACGCAACGACGTTTTTAGACCTAGTTATCACATAAAGTTGTCTCTGTGTTATCATGAATATGTTTACCTGCAATCCTCCTCCAGGCCTCCACCATCAACGGGACTATTTGTTACTACCAGCCTCAATTGAAAATACCATCCACACTTCCAACAATGTAAAGTCCATCTGGTAATTTTTGTGTAACTATGGCAAGTCCCATTGTGCTCGGTGACCCCCGGCCCCAATTAGTTCCCTCACAACGGACTAGGGATACTGCGACTATTCACGAATTGCCTCAGGGTATAGGAGGGGACGTCTTTACCCTCTATCAATACAAGTATCGTTTAATTTTAACTCAGTGTTTTCATCTCGGTTTACGGTCTTTTAGAACTCCTGTTCTGACAATGATTTTAATTTTGATACATTTATTATCGTCATTAATGAATTTGGTATGGTGCTACTCATATAGGTAAATCAAATATAAGCCAGGTTAGAATACCCAGAAGTCAAGACCCAGTAAAGTGGACATCCATTGTCCATGCCCACAACTTTTGGATAAGGGTTTGATGGTTGTCTATTCAACTAAAAAAAAAAAAAACAGATTTTATGTAAGGAACACGGAAGAAGTCAGGTTGACAAAATAATAAAAATAATATTCCATTAAATACAACTTCTTCTCTTGTCGTTCCCTCACTGCTGAGGATCGCGACCACGTACGAACTTTCTCCAGTGGGCTTGGTCATGTGCAGTGTGGACCGCACAGTGCAAGCTGCCGCCGACTATCTTCACTACTGCATCAAGCCATCGTGATGGTGCCCTTCCCCGAGCACGCCTGCCTGCCAATTTGCCTATCATTATCTGCCTCTCCAGACAGTGTTTTGGAGATCTTATAATATGTCCAAATAGATAAATTATATTATATTAGATAATTATATTAGATAAATACAACTGCGCTGACAAATATGAATATTACGCTTCATTCAAAAGAAAGTCATTCTTGTCTCTTTTAATAAAACGCAACATAATAGTTTGGATGTAAATGACATTTAAATAAATTCATGAATCTTATTCTTAGAACGAGGCGAAATAAACTAGTGGAACGGCGCAGTGTGTTCGTCTCATAAAATTGAAAAGTGCTCGCCTGTAGACATTTTTAAAAATAAATGAAAATGTATTTCTCCGTCTACACCGGGCTGTGTTCGTATAATATTTTGATTGAATTTCATGCACGTATATAGATCGTAATGAAAAAATCACATACGATCTCTAGGTTATTGGATATTAGTTCGTTATTCGCGAATTGTGATTTGTACTCGTATGAATCTAATATTCTTGGAGAATGTAATTGAATGTTAGAAAGGTGACCTGGTAAAGGGTACAGAAGGTCACTGGTAGCAGATTCTTTACATTAAGTAAATTAGCTGATGATTAGGATTTTTCTTTACTTCTTCTACTTTCAACAGTCGAGAGATGGCAAAATGTAAAAGAAGGCGAGTTGAACCAGTATTTTTATATGATAGACAGAAAGAAGTAAAAATTGGATATTAAAAAATATGAATCATAAAAAGAAATCACGACATGCCACCCATGAATTATGCACTAAAAATTGCCTACTACGGTCCTCAAGTTTTGTAAGTCTTCAAGAGTGAGCTTACTTTACTTAGGTTGGACGTATTCAACCGCGTTGATTCCTATATTTAAGAGCGTTTATACCCTGCACGCGCTTTTTGGCTTAAAACAGGACTTTTCAAATGAGTTAATAGCCACCAATAAGCAATTTAAAGGAAAAATAATTAGTACTAACTTTAGGAAAGATTGTCATCTAGGGATTTTGGTGGAAAACATTATAGATTGATGGATAATTTGTGAGTACTATAAGGATTACTGAACACAAGTTTCGTTATTTAGGCTTTAAATGGCAATTTAGAAGCTTAAGATATCCGAAACCACTAAATATAAGATGAAAATAAAAATATTATCAGACTAATAAGACCCTTATGGAGGGATTTTGCTGAGAAAAATAATCTTTTGTGTTTAGTTCCTGAAAAATAAAATTTAAACAATGCGAAATTATTCAGAAACTCTCGTCAAGAACATATTTTTTTTCACCAACTTATCGTACATAATTTTTTATAGCCATTGCATATTATAATAGAAGAACATCTTATCAATAAACTACAATTTTTATATTTCAACAAAATTAGTTTTCATGTTTTCTACAAATATTTTAAAAACCACTATAAAACACGCTGTCCGACGTGGATCAAATCAGACCGCCGCAAGGCCTTCTAGAGGGAGGACGTATCGCTCGTCGCTCCGGCCTGGCTGCAGTCGATTATTGCCGCGCATAGTGAAAATAGCCACGCGCGGACTGCGATTTCCACATCTTAGTACTTTGGTAGTAAAATATTTAATTATTTTATTACCTACAATGATTTTGTAGTGAGTATAAATTATGTTTCAGGTAATATAATGGGATGTAATTCTGAGGCTAAATTATGTTATGTATTGTAATATAAAATTAAATATATTTCGTAATTGTAAGGGTTGTAAGGCCCCTAACTCTTTTCATGTGTTCGAACACGAAATGATTAATAAACGTCCGTAGTGTCTACTGATTGAACACTGATTTGAATGCAACTTAACAATGTAATAATAACGAAAATATAATTAGTATCTAAATTTGTATTATTCTTTGCTTGCACAGTAATATTTGTCTACTTATAATGCAAATAAAATATTTTTATGATATTATATTACAGTTACATTTCAAATGAACATTTGAAGCGCACGGATCAAAGTTGTTTGAGCCGATTGTATAGCGAGCCGACGCGGCAGCTCTACGCACACAGCTTTGGTCGCTTATGTGTGCGTGAAATTAACGAAGAAATACCTATAGTTGACTTTGCGCGCAAGGTGTATACGCTCTTAACAAGAAGACCGAAGTACGTAAGTGCCTTACTTTCAACGCTATTTATTGTTCACATCTTAGCAATATTCCACATTTGTTAAAGAGTTACCTAGTAAGAGAAACCTAGTTTGATTCTCAGTAATATCGTACTATTTTGTTTAAAAATATAATATTCCAAACAGATCTATTCCTCATTCTTCGTGAAGTGCCTTCAAGAAAGACACTCAGGCTACTCCACTATCCTTAAAAAAACGATGCGCGCTCTGAACCCGGTATACTTGTAAAACTAAGCTTTATTTTCTCAAAGCGGAATAAATCTCCGGGCAGCATTCGGTTCGTTGCACAGATTACGTACGGATCCCACTTAGTAGATGCAAGACGGATAACTGGTGTACATTCGTCTTTAAATCCGCCCCCCTTATCTCAATTTCGATGCACACTGCTTCAGCTGTTGTGTGTAAGTGCGATACAGATTTAACGATTTTCTTGTTGCTACATTTGCTTTGCGACAAGCCGAAGACAGGGTAAAATGGCGCAATTTGGAGGAGGCCTATGTCCAGCAGTGGACAACAGTTTAGGCTGATGATGATGATGATGATGACATTTGCTTGGGTTTTGTACTGAGCGTCTTATTTTGCTGTATAATGTTGTCGTGCATTTCAGTTTGTGCAGGAGCTAATTAGTACCCATTTGGTAGATGGTGTTGCACGTAGAGGGTTATTATTTTGACTATTAAGAACATGGGGTAGATTTAGAAAGTTCAAATTTTGTACGAATATAAAATAGGATTACATGATACCAAGTATTTATTCTCGGGTTATTTTAAGTCTGAAATCCACATCTATACCGGTGGAAGCAATTTTATTTTAAATTTTGTTCACATAGGAAATTATATAGCTCTTATGAGAAACCAATACACAGTAGTATCTCAATTTACAAAATATTAGGTATGATTTATTTACATATATCATATTTATTTGGTTTTCAGTAGTCTTCTGGTTTGTTAAATTTAAAACTTTTTTATGGTAAGGAAAAATGCTATTCAAGAAAATACATTATTACGTTAGTTTATGACTAAAACGATAGTTATTTAAAATTACCACCGGATCCATGCGGCCCGCACTGAGAAACAAACTCAGTGGGCCTACATTATGCTGGAACTACGCATTGCGTTATATACCAAGGTTCGTAAAAATCTAAATTAGATGAGCTACTCAAGGTTAATAAACATACATCGTTAAAAAGACATCCCATAAACACGACATGGAAATACTCTTTCATTACATCACATTTTATTTTAAAACAAAAACTCGCGGGTTCTACATTCGTCATAAACAATCCGCGGCCCGATTTCCAGCAGCCATGTTTTCTGCATTTACATCATTGTCAGGTGCAAAAGCCCGTAACAAGTATTACCAGTTAGAAAAAACACTAAATTCATTTTATGTGGCGAATGAAAATGTATATATTATGTTAAAAACGCACACCCGCGAGTCCATTATTTCTTATAACAGAATATTCACGAGGAAACCTCCCCTTTTATTGTAATGAAGGACGCCTCAGAAATAAAAAATATTTCCAACGTTCTCAGCGAGTAGTTTGTGGAGGCAGTGCACCCTAAAATATTGCACTTTTTACATATTTCCCTTACTTTATTCTGTATTGCGAACAATAAAAATAAACTGTTGAATAAATTACTTCGAACGTTGTGATATGGCATTCATTTGTTTGAATTATGTTTGTATTAATAAAATAGTGGGAGAATGAGGGAAGTGAATTTTGTTTACCATTCACTCCCCTGTGGATATAATTTTGAGGGTTTATCCCTTGTAACATATCCATGTATCAAGTAATTTACGACTTAACTTATTGCGGTATTCATTTATAAAATTATACGATCGTATGTGAAAGGGAAGTTCTTCAAACTATTATTAATATTGAGTTCTCTTTGCTACATCTATAATTTGCTTTGTTATTTAACATAGGCCGAAACGTTTTTTTATTAAATAACTGTATTTTTAACTTGTGTTGTTTAGATTAATGCTTATCGTTTATATATAGAATCCTCATAATTTTATAGTTAAATCGATATGGATGTTCCAAATATCTTAAAAGAGGCTTGCATTTTTAATCTTTAATTTTTTAGTTTTCTTCTTCAGTCTATATATCCACCAAACGCTTTACTACCAACTATTGCTACCATAATACAAAAGAGTTCACTGTTAAAGTTAGTTAAAAACATTTAAATTTTACCAAAATCACAACGAGCGCTTTAAAATACTCGTATCAATAATAAATATAATTCCAACAATAACGCTTACATATTCATAAAGACAAAAGCACTACAGAAACAAATGAATTATGAATATTAAAGACAGGATATTTTTGGCAAAAAATGCACGCTTGTCGTTTTTTTTTGTCAAGGGACAATGTAGTTAATGAGACAAGAAAATTTCACTGCCCTCATAGCCTCAGGCTGATGCGAGTAATTATGATTTTGTTTTGCAAAGGCAATTTTTTTTTTTCGAATTTACGACGTTGTAAATGCGTCGGTGTGTACGGAATTATCTTGTGAAAATAAAACATCTTGATTTATTTTATAACAATTTAATTATATATTTTCGTTTTATTTAATATATTTAAAAAGAAACGTAATATTCATAAAATAAACTATAATAATGTAAGTACATTATACTATTATTAACCATGTTTTAACTTTCTTTAGAAATTCAACACGACACTTGAACACTTGTAAACAGAGCATTGGGAACACGTTCCTATCATAAAGTATTATAAAACTCTTTGACCTGGTTCTTTCACAGCCATTTTAAAGTATTTTATACCAATATTGTTCGATTGTTCACATTATCCGGCCAAGATATTACGCAAGCAATTTACTAACAAATGTAAATGAAAAGTTACAGAGTATATTTTTATGTCTTTATTATGCTCTCATAAGCAGTAATATGGGGTTATGGATTTATATGCCATTGGAATTTTAAGTTGATTCTTCTGAAACATAGGACAACAAACAACCAAGGCAGTGGAATGCCAAACATTGCTTTGTAATTCATGCTGTTGTTTGCTTTTGGTACTGTCTGAACTGATGATGTCGTATCGCTAAATATCAGTCAAATGGCATGCGCGTCTCGCCATTCATTGCAATAAAAAAAATATGTTTGTTTGCTATTGATAGCTATGAGTCACCCAAATAAAATAAAATAAAAATAACATTAACAAAACCAGGTATTTCTCTAACAGAATACTTTAATAACACTATGTTTCTTCGTATACATAATACTTTTAAATTATACTTCTGATTTAAGTACTCGAATCTCCGTGCCTATGGTATTTCTGACACGGCTTAACGCTTGCTACCATTATCAAATGTACAAACGGGACGGTTTAGTATGCTTCGACGCACACAGGTTCTGATTTCAAGCCTACTCCACTACTGCGAAGATATTACGGATTTACTGTTCACTGATTGAACTGAGAGTTTATTAATTAATTACAAGAAGTGAGGGATATGCCTGACCTGCATATCATAGCAATTTATAAGAATTTCTATGGTGTTGGTGATTTAACTCTTAATCATACTGGCTATTGTAAAAAAAGTCCGTGCCTATAATATAATACAATAAGAAATAATATTATTAATAGTTTTTCTTATTTGCAGAATCAAGTGCCTAGAATGTATCCGAAAAGTAATTACTGAAATTATTTCAGTATAATCCAAACAAATTAACGACACATTTATACCGGGGTCATCGTCAAGAGCTGACATACATAGAACACTATGATCAGTTTTCCATCACCGTGTACGGTGATCATATCCAGGCGAATAAGATCCTATCAATTTATTACATACACAACCTCACGCCATTTTCTACAAGGGGTAGGCAGAGGAGCTACCAGGAAACCCAAGTTTCGACTTGTTGGTTACCATTCCATGATGTGATAGTGGGCGAGCCTGTCACCATATAGGGCACGAGTAACTCACTGATAATGAAAAGGAAAATCTAATAACACTTGGTCTGACTCGAGATTCGATCCTGAGACCTCAGCATTGTCATCGTAGTGCAACTACGCCACGGAGGCAGTCAATAGTAGCTACATAGTCCGATCAAATTTGTACATTCCAGCAACTCTCCCATTAATCCGAACGTCGAAACTACAATAAACTAATAAAGAACTAGAGAGCAAAAATAACCATTGACTTCCTGATAAAGAAGCAATAGCGGCAATTCCGGCCCACGGAGAAAAGAAAAAAAATGAAAAATAAAAGATAAATTCTCCCTTTGCATTCTATTTCATTCGTTGGCCAGCCCGCTTTCTTTTGTTCTGAGTGATTTATGAAGTAACGCAAACCTTACAAAACATTTAACAGTGGAAGGAATGTAAATAGATAGAAATAAAAACGCAAATTCGTACACAAAACGTGCGGAAGTGCGGGAAATTGTAGGCGATGTTGATTACGTAATGTATTCAGAAGTTGGGGTACATGGGGTAATTGTTTGTGTCGTGATTGGGGTAATTATGCGGAAGTATATCTGCGGTTCAAAATATATTTTTGGGGCAGTTTATTAAAAACTTGTTTTTATTATTTACAAGTTTTTTTGCGCTTTATTTGTCTTCAACATGTAGAGCTATTCCTAGGATGTAATTTTAATTGCCACAAGCATTCTAGTATACATATAGATAGGCTCGCAACAGTAGTGTCCGACTTAGCACTGCCTACAGGCACTGTCATACAATATTTATTTTCTATTAGCTGTATCTGATCTCTTTTATACACGTAAGCGTTATTTATAATATGTCTATGTTATGACAGTTTTAAAATCTATTTTAGCTATCGTTTTGTCTTTTTCACTCAAACTGAATTCAATAGACGTTACCAAAGGAAAAAGCATTCCATAATTAATAAAGATTTTAAAACTGTCTATCTATCTATAATATCTTTATTTTTTTTTTCCTGGCCTATTTTATTTGCGGAATTAATTTATAATATCCACGTACGTTGAAATAAAATCAAAATATTGAATAAAATTCCCTTTTCTCGTGAAATTCCTCCAAACCGAGAAATATGAGAAACAGTTAATAGTGCATTCTCTTTAAAAACCGCTTTCACTTTATTACAAATATGAGTTGCATTTTACGGAAAATATAAATTTGAAATTCCATTTTTCATGAATTACCACACACAAGGAAAAATATTAATAACAGTTTTACTTCATACATGTGAAAAATTAATATTCCAATATTTTACACAGATAAGCCAAATTCTCAAAAACGGCGTATTTCAAATTCCATAGTAATGATAACAATCTTAATGAGTCGCCGCTTAGGAGTGTCATCAAATCAACGCGACAACGTGTACCGCTGTTAATTAATGAGATTGTTAACTTAGTAAAATCTAATCACAGGACGGAATTAAGGAATTCTGATAACTAATCCCGTGGAAGCTCGGTCATTCTGTACAGTTTTCCAATTTGTGTTTCATGAATATTAATGAGGGCACCGCGGGGGCACCCGGCGATGCCTTTGGCTATATTTTATTTATCGTAACAAGATTAATATTACTATGTAAGTATTGACTAACATATTCTTCACATGTTACGTTATGTTTAGACATGGCATTATTACCCTATTTTTTAGAAATATAATTAAATTCAACGCAGTTGAGTGATTTATGAAGTCTGGTTGTAAAGTTACAAAACAGTAAAACATTTTTGATGCACTACCGTTCGTTGGCTTGCTTTTTTTTAATTAACTACAGGTGTTATAGATAGTAATATTTTCTTATGTGATCCTCTTAGAGGTATGTTTATCATACATTAGGTCAGACCTGTGTAGGGAGCACCGGAAAGTCTACTTCTCCTACCAAACAGCAGTATAAATGCAATGTTGTGTTTCGGTTTGATGGACATTGTAGCCTAAGTAACTACTGGACATAATATTCAGACTGAACATCTTGTGTCAGTTGTCATCAGGGTGGCTTGGCATTGCTTTGTAATTACGGTGTTGTTTTGTTTTGCTCATATCTATGAGCAGTCGTATAATAAAAAAAAAACAAAAATTCAAAAACGTCGTTTTTATGTACTAAAATTATCTTATAAATTTCGACTACTATGAGCATAAAACAACGTTTACAAAATATTTAAAAATCAATGCAAACAAAACAAAAATAAACCAACAAACAAAATGTCCATGTAAATACGATCGGTCAGTACCTATTTCCTTGACCAATTTTAACTTTGATCTTTCCTTAATTGACTGCCCTCTCCCCAACTGACTGTAAATGCTAGGTATTAATAATTCTAAAGTTAATTTATTTTAATGATTACAACACTTAAGTATTTTTTCGACCTTTTCATTTATTTCCTAAGCTGTATAAATTGAGTTTTCGTATTTGTGATTAATTAGGAAATATTAATTATGTTGAAGTGTACAAAAATATTGAAATTAGAAACGACTTTATGTGTACTCTACCTACTGAAGACGATTGTGATAAGAAGAGAACAGTACGTGACTGATTGATTTGATGATTTTAATTAATCACAATTGAAAAATGATTATTAATAAATAACATAATACCGAAATAAAAATAAAATAAAAATGGAAAAGTATTATTCATAGAACGTATACATAATGAAAAATAATTACTTGCCAAACCACACCTGACTTATTGTGGGTTAGTGCTTTCATAAATTACTAGACACGACTACCAACATATTGACGGTGGTCGCGGGTTCAAATCTCAGGGCACACCTCTGACTATGCAAAGTCACGTGGATTTGAGAGCATATTTATATAGTATGTAAAATCCACCAACCCGAACCAGGCGAGCGTAAACTTTAAGGCCTAACCCCTCTACTCTCGATTAAAGAGGAGGCTCGCGCACTACAGTCAGACGAATTTGGGCTGATACAAAACAATAATATGCTACACTAGTATGATGGCGTGGTAGTAGACTGAACATATACAATTATTATTCTGAGAGTTACAGTTAACCTTTGGGATTCATACCTGCGACCGCCATGACATGACGCCAAGACATGACGACAAGACATGACGACAAGACATGACGCCAAGACATGACGCCAAGACGAGCATACAATTCCCCTGATGGTAAAGCATACGACCGCTGATGGATAGAAGCAAAACCAAACGCACCATAAATTCAAAGCTATGCTTGGAATTCCACTGCGCTCGCCATCCTGAGACGTTCAGCTTTTATTCTGTTTACAGTATGCTTCAAATCAAACATTAGAAAGATATTACAGAACTGTTTGGCGGGAGAAATTGATCCTGCGGTGGTACTTCCCCAAGCGGTCTCTCACATATGAAAGACCTAATATCAATATCGGTTGTTATCAATGGCCAACCGCGCATCAACACAAATACAAAAAAACTGTAGAAAAACCAACAACAAATAAACAACGTACTTTACCAAACGTGGCACTGAAATCATTAACCCATTATACACGGTCAATGGCGCACTTTTTCCTCTGATTACAATGGAAATTGTTGCTTTTCGCGAAACACTCAAGGTTTGGGGGTGAACGGCCTGTGGAATAATTTATCGCCGCTTTGTGGCCCATTAAAACGTCAAAGCAAATTGTTACCTGTATCAAATAGTGTATTAGCCGTTCGGATTCTCTTGTGTAACGGCTTTTTACGTTCGGAGGTAAATATTCGGAACGGAAAACTGCGTGGTCAAGGGTGAGGAAATCTTTATTTATTTTTTGGGGTTTGTTTTTATATGTATTTGAGAGGATAGAGTGCGTGGTGGCCTGTTGGTAAACGGACTAAACGCGAATGCCAACATGTTCACGATGGTCGCGAGTTCCAATCCCAGGGCACACCTCTGACTTTTCGGAGTCATGTGTGTATTGATAGTCAATCACCACGTACTAAAACGGTGAAGGAAAACATCGTGACGAAACCTGCATACCATAGGAATTTATAAAATATGGCCTAACCACTCTCAATCGTACTCTCGATTGTAGAGGAGGCCCGTGCCCTGCAGTGGGACGTATATGGGCTGATACAGAATTGAGAGGATTGTTGTTTTAATCGAAGTCTGAAAATTATTCCGAGTCAATAAAAAACTTGCGAGGTGTCAGCGGACACCCGGATGGAACGAAGTTCCCTTCGATTAATTAGTGAAGGAATTGTAATAAAATTTTAATTCTTAAGTTATAAAAATAATATTTTTTTATTATTATTAACAAATATAATATAATATAAACTTAATCAGTAGGCTCAATTTTAGTAATAATTGGTAAGTATGCATAGTTGGGTTAATGATTAGGGTTGATGATTGACAGCAGGGCAACAAACTAAAATTGTAAATAATAAAAGTTATAAAAATAATACCTTTCATTATTAACAAATAATGTTATATAAACTTAATCAGTAAGCTAAATTTTAGTAATAATTGGCAAGATACATAGTCAAATGAAGGGTTGATTGACAGCAGGATAACAAACTAAAATTGTAAATAATAATAAATTTATTAAGGAGGATCGAAAATCAATGTATTACGGTTTATTATCTATATATATAAAAGAAAGTCGTGTTAGTTACTCCACTTATAACTCAAGAACGGCTGAACTGACTTGGCTGAAAATTGGTGGGGAGGACATAGGATACTTTTTATCACGTTCCCGGTTTCCCGAGTTTCTATTAGCTTATTAACATTTTCTCATACAAAATGTTCATGGGTTCGTAACTGTCAAACATTTAATGTTCATCCCGTCGATACGGTAAACTCTTCCTTCAAATGAAATAACGTATTTAAATAAAGGTTTTGAATCGACAACATACATCCATAATATTCGATTAATGGCGTATTTTAGGTTTTAAAGATGTAAATTAATGACGTTAATAAAAAGTTATTGACATTTAAATTGGTTGTCATATATTTATGCATGCGTTTAGAAATTAATAGACAATTAAATAAATAATATTCACACGTAAGAATTTTTAATTCTTTTCAAATAGAATGTCACTTGAAAATGAAAAATCTTTATTAAAATAACAATTTTACATATGGCGAATATTGCAGGGGTTCTCAAATTAGGCGTTGCCTATGTCTTGAGAAACCAGTTAAATATAATTGTTATTACATTAATTGTGGGTGTCAGTGTGAGAAAGTGCTAATAGTGTATGTTTGTGTGTGTGTGTGTGTGTGTGTTATGTGTTATTATGTTTACTTTTATCACGAATTTTTACAGTGGCTTTTCTTTTCCTTCGCTATAATTCACTGATAGAAATATTATACATTTGAAATATTATGTCGAAGAAAATCGAAACCACTGAAGTTATTTCTATGAAAACTAATATTTCATCTCTTTATTACTAACTAAAAGTAATGGGATGGGATGGATAATGAAGAGAAAGGACGGGACGTATCGGGAAGTGACTGAATAGACGGGATAGGATGGAATTGAGCAGGACAGTAGGATAGCTACGTCATGTTAAGGTATACAAGAGCTTATACGAAAAATAACATGTATTTGGTGTGAAGTAAAATAAAAAAATATCTGTATCCAGGCAAAGGTGGGTCGGGCTTTTTTGCTATGCTAAATAATTGAATATAATATTAATCATATAATAACTAAACCATAGCGAAGCGTGGTCGGGTCAGCTATGGTATCTTTAAATTGATTTCAATGAATGTCGTCGGAGTAGTAACAGTGTTGTTATCTCCCGTAGCAAAACAATGATTTAAATCTGGAGAGATGGGATAGAATAGAATATAAGATGGATAAAATGGGACAGAAGGATAGGTAAAGGATGGGATTGGATAAGCAGTTTAGACAACGGCTGTCATGTTGATTTTAAATAAAATATGGACTGGAATCTGTATTTGCACCCAGGCGAAGCCGGGCCGGGCCGCTAGTATAATTTTAATTAAATGTCACCATCAAAAGAATCATTTGGGTATCACCATCATTATGTTTTTTTTTCACATATTTATGCAATTTATGTTTCTTTTGTACCAATTTGATTTATGACATTTGATGAAAAATAAAAATTGTTGCAACGTTTCCCACTTAATTTTGGGCTCCAGCGTATTCTTAGTTTTTACTATAGCCGTTAACATATTAATATGTATTTGGATATTTTATTGCCTCTATTAGAGTTAAATAAAATGTATGACATCATTTTCAAATAAAGAAATAAAAAACGATTGTCAAATGTTTTAAAGTGTCGTGCCTATTTTTCGTGAGTATTTTTTCCGTCTAGCCCCCTTTCACACCGCGCGATAAGGAACTTCGTTTCAATAATAGTACAGTTTTTGATTAGCATTATTTTTTTCCTATTTTTACGATATAACGGTGACGGAAAAAATCGTGAGGTAGCATACTATAGCGATTTGTAAGAAATTCTATCTTATGTAAAGTCCACCATACCGCACTATGCCAGGGTGGTGGACTTTGTGGCTTTGAGCATGGTTATTCTCAATAGAACTCTAGATTGCCCTGCAGTAGGACGCATATGGGCTGATATTGATGTATTCAGAAGATTTTTACGACATGTTGCTTGATTTCCTTGCTTCTGTGTAATACTGTCCAGAGTCACTATGGTCTAGTGTACTATTGTACATATCCGTACTTAGACGCATATATCAGTGATGTAAAAAGCAGTAATTTACTCAAACACTTAGATTTTAATCAAGAATATTGTGTGCGCCACGCCTACGTAACATTGAGTATGAAAATTTAAGAATGTCATGTCTCGTCGCGCTCCGCTCCCTGCGGATATGACCGAGACACGTGACGAATGCTGCGTGGTAAGTAGCTTAAGAGTTTAGGAGCAATGGAAATGGTATGGAAAATAATGTTTTTTATTGCATATGTCTCCCGAGCAAAGTCACCTTACGGTACGTGTTTTTTACATAACTCAAGATATTTTTGATCACTTTATGTATAGGAATTGCAGGTTTCTCGAAATAAAAACGAAGAAAAATATACTTAACTTCCTGCAATCTTTTTCACCAGATGGAACATGACCGCAAATGGCTTTGCTTCACGTCGATTTTTTCATCAATTCTTTTAGTAGTCCGAATACAATTACTACAAGCATGGCTCGCTAATTGATGTAACTAATAATAAGCTTATCCCACAGCATGAGTTTTGAGTACTGTGTTAGTTAGCCAGTATATGATAGATAAAAATTAAATTTGAAAATATCTTCCAAACGTGCTAGTCTAGTTTTTTAATAATATATCGCGCAAAACTCTGTAAATTTTTTCTTTACAAGCTTCAATCAATCTAATGTTGTAACTCTTCCAGTATTTCATTTACACTTTGGTGGTTATAAGTGTAGGTATTAGAATAAGCACTCACTTCCAGGAACTAACTATTGTATATTTTGTAAATTAACACTTAATACATTCACAGACAGAGTAAAATTATAATTATGCGACTCGGAGCGAGATGTGCTCGTGACGAGAGATGGCAGACTGTCTTGTCATCCAAATAAACCGACCCTTTTATAGGACTACCCGAATCAGGATCAGTGGGGATAAATCTTCCAGAAAATATATTTAAGCCATAAAATAGGGTCTATCCTTTCAACTAAAAATTAACGTCGGCCCAAACATCTGGGCTATTGTCCAAACCGAAAGGTTTACAAAACATGTGTACTATTGTCTAAAAAACATACATTTGTTGCAAAGGATTACCGCCACTAAAGAACTTAACTATAATAATACAGTTTTATTGCCCCGGCATGAACGGGTCATTACAATTAGGAAACAATAATTTAGAACAGCATCTTTTTAACTAATATTATACAATAAGGTACACAAAAATTCTTACTTAAATAAAACGACTCGCAGATGTTTTATGGTTAAACATCTGCAGTCATATTTTAAAATGAAATGCGTGTTTAAATAATGTTCAAATTACAACTAATAAGCGTGTTATTTTAAAGCTAAATATAAGTTGGCGTATTGCAACCGCTTTAAAAGCTATATCTAAGTTGGCGTATTGCAACCGCCACAGCACCCCCCTACCAGTGAATGACAGTTCACGAAAATCCACTTTGGAAATAGTCCGGGAAGCGGACGCGCCTTCCGGACCTTGTTCGCTGGTGTGCATCTGTTTCGTGATGTACATCTTCAGTGTCTTGAGTTGTCCGTTGCCTTGGTGCTTGATGTTCGTCGTCAGCTGAAGTGTTTTCAGGGTCAGCTAACACATAGGCTGGTTTAAGACGGTCAATGGAAATTGTAACGTCACGACCGCGGACGTTAACAACAAACGTCTTCTCCCCTCGCATGACAACCTTGAAAGGGCCCTCGTAAGGACTCTGCAGGGGCACTTTTGGACCCTCGCGGCGCACGAAGACTTGGTCAGTGGTGCTGAGGTCTTTAAAAATGAAAGCTCTTTTCTCGCCATGCCGAGATACTGAAGTCGGTCGCAGCTCTTGAAAGTGTAGCCGTAGCTGTTTCACAAAGTCCGTTGCACTGTTACTGTCGGTGACTGTCGTCTGTTGCACCAAAAACTCTCCTGGAATCCGCAGTGGCTGACCATATACCATCTCGGCGACCGTAGCCTCTAAATCTTCCTTCCAAGCAGCTCGGATACCCAGCAGCACGGTAGGGAGAATTTCAGTCCACCGTGTATCCTGATGACATTTTATAGCCGCCTTCAGCTGACGATGAAAACGTTCCACCATACCGTTGGACGCCGGATGATAAGCCGTAGTCTTGAAATGCGTCGTGCCTGCCAGTTGATTGAGGTGCCTGAACAGGTGCGACTCGAACTGTCTACCACGGTCAGATGTGATCCTTAATGGTGTGCCAAAGCGTGAGATCCAATGGTTGTAGAATGCTTTAGCCACCGTTGTTGCTTCCTGGTCTTGGAGTGGTATTGCTTCTGGCCAACGAGTGAAACGATCTATTATTGTGAGACAGTACCTGTAACCTTCAGATATAGACATTACGATTATGTCTATATGGATATGCTCAAATCTGGATGTCGGTGGAGAAAATGATCCAACAGGGGCAGATACATGTCTTGAGATCTTCGCACGTTGACAATCGATGCAGCTGCGAGCCCATTTTCTGCAATCGGAGTTTATTGACGGCCAAATATAACGCTGGGTCATAAGTTTGACCGTAGCATTGATTCCGGGATGCGAAATTCGATGGACGGTGTTAAATGCAATTCTCCTAAACGGCGTGGTGATGAATGGTCGAACAGCTTGTGTAGATACGTCACAGGTTACGGGGATATCCGTTCCTGGAATCAGTATACGTTTCAATTGCAAAGACGTATTTTCTTTTAGCAATTTCCGAAGTTCTTCGTCGTCCGCCTGCGAGTCAGCGAGTGCCTTGATGTCTAGAGTTGTTTCGAGCTCTTCTACGCGAGACAATGCATCAGCGACAGGGTTATCTTTTCCAGCAATGTGACGAATATCCGTTGAAAACTGGCTGATGAAATCTAAGTGTCGAAATTGGCGTGGTGAGCATTGGTCTGATTTCTTCCGAAATGCGAAGGTAATGGGCTTATGATCAGTATAAATAGTGAACTTTCTCGCTTCTATCATGTGTCTGAAGTGTTTGACAGCAAGATATATAGCTAGGAGTTCGCGGTCATAAGCTGCATATTTCTGCTCTGTGGGGCTCAATTTCTTCGAGAACTGCTGCAGCGCTGCGCCGACGGCGTAGTCCGATGCATCACACATTAATGCTAACTGTGCGTCGGGTTGAGGATGAGCAAGCAAGGTAGCCTCCGCGAGACTCTCCTTGCACACCTCGAAAGCCTTTGTAGTAGCTGGTGTCCAGGGCACAGGAGCATTTCCTTTAAGGTTACCCTGGAGTAGGTCGTTAAGCGGTGCTTGAGTTGCGGCTGCACCTGGTATGAACCTGCGGTAGAAATTAATCATACCGAGAAATCCACGTAGCTTTTTGACTGTGTCTGGTAATTTAAACCGTTGTATATCGACAACTCTGTCTGGAAATGGTCGAGTACCAGTTGCAGTTACCATATATCCCAGGAAACGAACTTCTTTCTGACCAAAGATACACTTGCTGGGGTTGATGACGACGCCATATTTCTTAAGACGATTAAAAAACAATTTTCAAATGCTTGAGGTGCTCTTCATGTGATGATGATGCAATTAAAATATCATCAATGTACACGTAACAAAAGTCCAATCCCAGTAGCACTTCGTCCATGAAGCGCTGGAAGGTTTGGGCTGCGTTACGTAATCCAAAAGTCATGTACATAAACTCGAAGAGTCCGAATGGAGTAATGATGGCTGTCTTAGGTATGTCTTCCTCTGCGACTGGTATTTGATGGAATGCTCTTACTAAGTCAAGAGTGGAGAAAATGTTCTTCCCGTGCAGTCCTTGTGCAAAGTCCTGGATGTGTCGTACTGGGTATTTACCGGGTTCTGTCCGACTATTGAGTGCCCGATAGTCTCCACATGGTCTCCACTCATCTCCTTTCTTGGGAACCATGTGTAGTGGAGAAGCCCATGGAATTTTTGATGGCCGACACAATCCTAGTCGCAACATCGCCTCGAATTCCCTTTTAGCGGCGGCTAACTTGTCTGGAGCAAGACGACGGGGTTTGTGCGCAACTGGTGGGCCTGGAGTCGTAATTATGTGGTGTTTTGTGCTGTGGCTTACTGTTTAGGTGCGCCATCCGGACGAATAATATCTGGGAACTCCTGCAGAAGCTCATGGTATGGTGATGAGCCATTAATGACTTTGATGCTTGGTTCCTGACACTCTGTTATCTCCGCTTTGTAGGTAAGCAGGGTGGAGGAGTCTATCAAACGTCTACGTTGCAGATCTGGTAGGAGTCCATAATATGCCAAAAAATCAGCACCTAAGATTGGCTTGGAGACATCGGCTATTATGAACCTCCAAGTAAAATCTCGTCTTAGGCCAAGGTCTAACGTTAAATTAGCAATTCCATATGTAGCGATCACTGTCCCGTTTGCTCAGAAAGCTCGTAGTTTGACTTTTTATGCGGGCCTTGGATACGCTGACGAGGAAACACGCAGATGTCAGCTCCGGTGTCCACGAGGAATTGGATTTTGCTGGCTCGGTCACAGACGAATAAACGGCGTGATTTCTTAGGGCAGGAGTCGTTTGCCGTCATTAACGACTGCCCGGAGCGTTTCCCGTAGCCTTGCTGCATGGTGGAACACATTTTGTTGCCTTCGTATCAAACCGCCAGTGATACCAACACAAATCACGTGGACGTGGACCGCGGCTTCTGGAACGTGAGCGAGATCGTGATCTGTTTCTATCTCGCACTCGCGCACGTGAAGTGGGATCGTTGATTTCTCGACGTAGCAAAGCAATCTCGTCCTTTAAACTGACGTACATCTTTTTCATGTCTTCCGATACCGATTCCTCTTGTTTGGTGGAAGTAGGACGAATTCCGGCCTCTGCAATAGCTGGACGCATTGGCAAGTATTCTAATGCTGCATCTGCAACTTCCGCAGCTTTCTCCAACGGTTGGTCCTTAACAGTTGCTAGGATGGGCTGTAAGACCGTTGGCAATCGTCCTTGCCAAAGTGTACGGACAGTAGATTCCGACATATTCTCACCAGCTAGGTTTCGTAGACGTCGAAGAAACTGTGACGGCTTATCATCTCCCAGGTCCTCGCGTTCCAGCAGCTGACGTGTTCGCTGACTCTCCGATGTACCACAACGCTTTGTCAAAATCGTCTTGAACGTTGTATACGGAGCGTCTTCGGGTGGGCTTAAAATGACATCACGCATTGTGTCTATGATTTTAGTTGGTATCTTCTGTATTATCATTGCGTATTTTTATTTCTCCGAGTTGATGCGGGCGGCAGCAAACGCAGCTTCTGCTATGGCGAACCAAACTTCTAAATCATTCGATTTGCACTCTGGTATATGTGGAGAACACGACGCAACCTCCGGGGCAGATTGTTCGCTAACGCTTCCGGTGTTCATTATACTGCTCACTTTTTCTGATGTGTTATTCAAAAACAATGTCTCTTCCACGGAAAAGTCGCGTACTACAATTTAACTTTAATACACTACACTCAAATCACTCTTTTTGATTCGGGGTCACCACTTTAGTGGTTATAAGTGTAGGTATTAGAATAAGCACTCACTTCCAGGAACTAACTATTGTATATTTTGTAAATTAACACTTAATACATTCACAGACAGAGTAAAATTATAATTATGCGACTCGGAGCGAGATGTGCTCGTGACGAGAGATGGCAGACTGTCTTTTCATCCAAATAAACCGACCCTTTTATAGGACTACCCAAATGAGGATCGGTGGGGATAAATCTTCCAGAAAATATATTTAAGCCATAAAATAGGGTCTATCCTTTCAACTAAAAATTAAGGTCGGCCCAAACATCTGGGCTATTGTCCAAACAGAAAGGTTTACCCAAACATGTGTACTATTGTCTAAAAAACATAAATTTGTTGCAAAGGATTACCGCCACTAAAGAACTTAACTATAATAATACAGTTTTATTGCCCCGGCATGAACGGGTCATTACAATTAGGAAACAATAATTTAGAACAGCATCTTTATAACTAATATTATACAATAAGGTACACAAAAATTCTTACTTAAATAAAACGACTCGCAGATGTTTTATGGTTAAACATCTGCAGTCATATTTTAAAATGAAATGCGTGTTTAAATAATGTTCAAATTACAACTAATAAGCGTGTTATTTTAAAAGCTAAATATAAGTTGGCGTATTGCAACCGCTTTAAAAGCTATATCTAAGTTGGCGTATTGCAACCGCCACAACACCTTACATCATGGTACCTCAATTTCGATATATACGTAGTAGGTAATAAGTTTACTGTACTTTCCCTAGTATTTATGTGTGATTACTTACCAATCGTAAACTCTTATTACCTAAGGTTGGCAGTACTTTATGATTTATCACCGCCAGTCGAAGTTCGTAAAACGTTTATATTTTCTTCATAATTGTTTTATACTTGTTTCTGTCGAAGCGTAACAGATAAAACCGTAGTAAAATGGAATTCGGTGACTTGTTTTTTTTTTTTAGGTTTTCTTTGTTATATTGTAAAGACCTCGTTCGGCCTTGGGTACCGTAACAAGCACAAAGTCAATTAACATTGATATAGTCGAAAGTTTAGAGACTTGTTGTTATGAAATTTAAATGTATATGTAATTTGAGGTTGAACAGCCTCGCTTTAGCAGTTTTAGACAACGAAGCAGACGACCCTGAGTTTTGGAAGGTATTTATGTATTGTAATAGGGGTACAAATAAGTTTCCGCCGTTTTGGTACAAATGACATGGCACGAGATTTACCTTAGAGTTCACAGATGATAACCGGCTTGAAAATTAGGTGGCGCATTCAAGAACAATATAGCTCTATCATATTATTAAATTTGTGTTAGCATCATATATTTTTTTAAATCCAAAAATGTCTAAATTTAATCCAAATAAGCTTCATTTGCGGGAACATTTATTTGTTATTTTGGTAGAGTTCCAGTGATTGTTTCGCTTGGATCAAGCAACTCGTAATACACCACACTCAGCTGATCCCACCAAATACTCAGCATGATTTGTTTCCATGAATATTCGGTTTTGCTGTGGATTTTGACGTGTGGTCAGGTAATCCCTATGATTTTCTTCTTTTTGGGTTTTCATAATGTATCCACTTTTCATCACCAGTGACGATTCGATGTAAAAAAACCTTTTTTTTGCCTAACTTGCTTCTATGAGCAATCGATGCGCCTCAGTTGCAGATTTTTAAAATTAAATAATTAAATTAAAAGTTCCCGCAAATGACTCTTATTTGACTGAAACTTAGACACTTTTGGATTTAAAAAAATAAATGATGCTAATATGAATTTAATAATAAGATAGGGCTATGTTTTTCTTGAATGAGCAACCTAATTTTCAAGCCGGTTATCATCTGCGAATTATAAGGTAAGCCTCGTGCCATTTCGTTTGTATCAAAACGGCGGAAACTTATTTGTACTCCTAATATTATACTGTATCAGGCCGTATACGCCCCTCTGTAGGGCACGTGCCTATTCTACAATCGAAATTACGATTGAGAAGGTTAGGCCATCTAGTCCACACTGGCCTAGTGTGGGTAGGCGGACTTTACATGTACACTTTATGTATTCTTAGTTCATAATTTTATGGAGATTTTTTATGAAAGATTCCTCATTATGACAGAAGATCTCATAGGTATGCGCCTGGGAATGTTGTCACAATAATTTCAAAGGCATGTCATCCGCAATAGGTCAGGTGGACTGAAAAGCCTAGTCCGTCTTAAAAAGCGTAAAATGTAGATTGGCAGATTCATCACACCAACACCCAGATGCAATTTTTTGTACATAATATATATAGTATATCACAGTATATACGGACGATGAAAAAAATCAAACAAGACCACACGCTTATTCATGCTCTTATTTCTCTAGCCGTTTTATATTTAATCGAAGTCTATCATAATAAAAATCAAGTCAACCAGCCTATTTGTAAACATTTCAATATTAACATCCCCACATATAAAACTCTACGAAGTGGATAGATTAAATGAAAACATACACAAAGAGGCTTTTGTGGGGATTTTCTTAAAACTCCTAACATGCTATCCAGATTCATGTCATTAATATAACCTTTTCACATTCCGTTTTGCGTACGCCAAGTCTTTTCAACGGGTATTCAATGGAGGAGTTTTCTAAATAAATAATGCTTCGATCACCTTTTTGGAGGACCGATCATGCATATGCATGCGTAACTTTGACCCGTGTTTCAATGTTTTTATAATGATTTTCTGCTTTTGCTTTTATATCTATCTTTTGAAAGAAACCAACATAGAAGAAGTAAGATACGGACCTCTATACAGATCGTTTGGAACAGTTCATCAAATAAATATCATAATATTTTTTATTGTTTTATAGTAGGTAGTCAATTGTAATTTAATTTAACTTCTATGTAATTTTTATTTGTGTGTCTGTTACAAATAAATCAGTTTTCATTCTTTCTTATTTCTTTTTTGCCACCAAATTGCTAAATTAGATTTTTGTTACAAGCACGAAGACTTGTTGTCTTTGATCACAAGTGATACCTGACTTCAAGATGCTTCTTTAAAAGCTTGTCATTCGAAGCGTTTTAGGCGCTCAATGAAATATTAAATCTTATTTTTACAAAAAAAAAATATATATATATATATATATATACATATATATATATATAATAATATATAATAATATATATATGTATATATATATATATATATATATATATATATATATATATATTTATTTATTTATATATATATATATATATTTATATATATTATTTTCTTATTTTGTATGCCGAGTATTCTCTTACTGGACTATCTGATTAGTTGAAAGAATCTTAAATGTAAGTGATGTATTGTAGTGAATTGCCAAGCTATGCTTTGTATTTATGGTGTTGTTTGGTTTTGCAACGGTGTATGAGGGGTCGTATCGCTTTCCATCATTCGAATGTCAAGCTCGTCTCACCAGTAATTAGCATAAAAAAATAGCTGAAGTTATTGCTGGCGGACGATGATGACTTTTGGTATTGTAGGATTGGAAATAATTTCATTATGCTCGTAGTATAGGGAGAAATAATTTATCTCACATTTGTATTTTTAGTACTTAAAGAGTTTGTTTAAAGCCAAGTTTTGAATTTGGAAAAGTTAAACAATAATGGTAGGTATAAAATATTACTAGGTTACGTTGACTGTTTTGCGTATAATATACTTTATCCACCAAGCTCACATATATTACTGTGAATTAGTAGGTACCCAACTTCCTTTCATTCCGCAAAAAGTCCCAATTCCCGAAGGCATCAATGAAAAATACGACGTAGACGCCAACCCAAGCCACCATATAAACATCACTTTATAACCCAAGGAAACTGAACCATACATTCTCATTTGGCTGAAATTTAAAATTGGAACGCATTTAAAATTACTTCATTTTGTATTACTTAATTTAAATTTAAATTCATTACTTAATTTCAAATTTAGTCTGAATTATTTTTAATATATTTTGTCATTGTATAATTATTTAAATTTGCATGCTGTGGTCTCCTATAATTGAAGATCACGACGAAATGTAAACCATAACAATGCTATACCATTGTCTTCATTATATGTCGTGTATCCTTCGTTGGAGGTACTCAATTTAAAAATAAAATAAAAAATAAAAACACAAATCTCTTGTCAATACGTCCATAACTTTAAGCGAACTTCGGTGGAGGACATTTTAAAATTCGAAACCATTATCGCTAAGCTCGCAGTTCGGCAATTTATTAAACGCGCTCCCCGCTGTTTATGTTTGAAGACTATAGTATTAAATTTCCACTAAGCTTGATAACGTATGTGTGAAAGTCCTGGAGATTAGGTCCATAATGGGGTAATACGTCACGCCGCTGGAAGCCGTTGCTAGGGAGTTTCAGTTTGTGCGACACTGTTTAGGCGCATTTTTCTTTTGCATGTAGATGATTTTTCTTTGTTATGGCAGCTATCAGTGCTTATAATTTATATTGTTTACCTGTGATTTTTACTGCAATTTTACGAAGTTTTATATAAGATTTAAAAAAGTATTGAAATTTTTTCTTATTTTACGCATTTTCTAAAAATGTTGGACTTAAATAACCTTCAGGAATTATTTTTTAGATGAGAACAGCAACTAAATATGGTTGTCTGGTAGAAATTGCCTTAGAGCGATAAGACCGCCATTTGTACTTTGTTGTTTTTATCATCTCTGAACTGTTATCCCTTATTATTGTGTACAATAAAGAATTAAATAAATAAATAAATAAACAAAGTCATTGTATTTGTTTCATATTGTAGGACATACCATCAGTTATTCACGTAGAATTCTAAGACTATGGACACTTCAATTTATGAAGGTCAATTTAATTCATGCATCCACGCTTGGTGAATCAACTTTATATCGTTTTTCCTATTTCATCTTCGTTTCCTATTTCATGATAAATTGCAATATGCAGACTAGATAGAAAAGCTACGGTGGCGTCCCGTGGTTTCACTGCAACCATAGCTTTTACCCATTCAATTCTAGAGCTTGGCAAAAAACGTATTGACAGCACCATGTTTGCTAACGCAGACGCAAAACTAAAATCGGGCTTCGCGTAAACTAACAACAAGCCGCAGGACGCGGCGCGATAAACAATCCAGAAAACTATTCTATGTGAGAGATTGCTTTACTTTATTTTGTTATAAATAAATCCGCATTATAAGCTTTAGTCACGAGACATCTTCTTTGGAATATTGATGTCACTCAAGGATTTACAACATTTTACAAAATTATGTCGTATTCTCCGAAGAAGCTCATACAGAGTTTGACAACGTATTCAAGTTTTGCAGTACTGCTACGCCGGAATAACTGTTTCGACCAACGGAAGATAGTAATCACTACATAAAAGTGCATTACATCTCCATTATTTTGCAATAAAACATTACGCCATCTACGAGTAAACTTGTTGTGCAAATACAAAAAAAGAACATAAAATCTACGCGACAACTAAAACAAGATTTCCATACCAAAAGATTACGGTTCAGAAAGGCTTTATTTCAAAGTAAATATCTAAAATATCTTCTTAATATAATTTTAATGGACAACCAGCTCGAGTTTAGATGGTGTTCCGTATGTAAAAGACAGTACAATTTTGCCACTTAACATTCATGAAATTCAAATTGGATACCTACGGTGCCGAAACTTTCTCCCGTCAACTGCTAGATAACACTTTTGCGTTAATTTTGATTTTGATATTACAATTAGGATTTAATGGGTCTTAAAGATTAAGAGAGGTGATTTTGGAGTTTTGTATGTATCTACGAAAGTGTGAGCAGAATTTTGATGCAGAATTATATGAGTATGGAATATATAAAACTCAACAGAGTAACATATAACATAATACCAAGTCATTTATCTGACTCAAAAATCACGAGAGATTTTTGTCTTAATATAGGCCGTTAGGTTTATATTATGGGGTATGTTTTCATTACTATACGTTTTCATAACGATTTTTAAGAATTTCTATGGTGTGTAAAGTCTGCCAACTGGCACAAAACCAGCGTGGTGGCCTATGACCTAACCACTGTCAATCGTATTCTCGATTGTACAATAGGCCCGTGCCCTGCAGTGAGATGTATAAGTGGCCCTTACAGTAATCACTTTTAATACCACAATAATCTAATTCTATCGCAAAATCTGACAAACTGACTTTCCATAAATTTCGAAGAGTCTACGTCATCGATGAACGTAAGATCTATGAGAAACGTTATTTACACTCTGCATAGAAAAACCCTTATCTTTCCCTTTGGTGAAAAAATTTAGTAGCCTTATTTTGAAGGTTCCAGCGGAAATATTGGTTTTACGTGACAAATACGATCCCCGGTCGTTGAGTGGGTACACGGGTTTTTATATCCGGAACCCGGAGTTACCGTGTATATTATCTTATTATTGGAAATTGAAAATTTTCCATGCTGTACCCTTTTTCGGTAGAACAAAAATTTTTAGATGGCGGTTTTTATAACTCTAAAGTAAAACAAATTAAACCTATGGCTGTTTTATATTACACTGAATAAGATTTTGTTTATTTACACAGGGTATATCAAGAATGCTACCGAAAACGAAGCTGGGGCAACCAAACATTTTTATCGTCGCGTCGTATTGAGGTGGTAAATACATCGATTTTTCAAATAGTATAACTTCCAGGCCTTGTTAAGTGTCCGCCTCGTGTGACTGCCTCGGTGGCGCAGTTGTATTCCGATATTTTTGCAAAGCTGAGTTCTAGGTTTGAATAGGGTCGGGCAAAGTGATATTGAAATAGTTTTTATTAATTATCAGCACAGAGTCAGACAATTATATTAGATATGGCGATAAGCTCACCCCTTGTCACACAGTGGGACGGAAATGCAATTTGAATCGTGAACGTCCTGATAGCACATGAGATTATATGTACAGTCAGCAACATAAGTCGCTTAATACTTCACATTTTTTGATGACCTTTTTAAGAATTTAAATTTGTACGTACTACTCTGTAGTCGTAAAATATAACCAAGTAAAGTCATCTATGCCGAGAAGTGCCATACGATATTGAAAATAATTATTATTTTGGATGATAAGACAATTCCAAGTATCGTGAATGTGTAGCGACTTAGGTTGCTGACTGTACGTATGTATATGTTAAGTGCCCATTAGACAGATAAAATACTACCAGCTGCAAGTTGATTATAGACCATTATAACCATCTGACTAAATGCAAAATTAACTTCAATTCACCAATTCAGAATAAACCAACGGGCGAATCCACAAACTGCTCGCAAAACTCCAATTAAATAGTCTTAAAACAAGACATTTTAAAATGAAATTTCAGATTCTTTTTACAGGTTAAGGAAGTGACCTGAATTTACTTCAGTCAAGGTGAAATCGAATTAACATCTTCGCTTCAGTCGGGATATTTGCGTCTAGAATTTACTCGGGCTAAAGTCGACGCGAGTGAAAAATGAACAGGAATGTATAATGCCGAAAAATTTAAAGTTATGTATGGGAACGGCATTTTTAATACGAATGTTTATGTATTTATTGTGTAGGTTTGTGTTTATTAGTTTAACAATTCGTGTTCTATATTTCGTCGTATATAAGAACAAGTGTCTTTTGTGGTTGCAATTGGCTACTAAGTTACTAAAAAATCTACACAATGTAATATAAAATCATATATTTTGTTCATGGTCTTTGAAAATAGAAGATGGAAAAATACAGGATTTTATTTTTTTGAAATCTCTATAATTTTAAATAAAATCACATGAAAGACTGTAGAAAGCAAAGAATTTTTAAATTTCAATGAATATTAGATTTATTCGTGTACCTATAACAAGTTGAGAATGAAATCCAATATTAGTTAAAGATGTAACCCTCATCAACATTCAACCATTCTGCAACTAATCATCCCCAAAATTTTGAATTCAAAATTACACACGCCTTAATTGAAATTATATAACATAACATGTTAATGAACCTGCCAATCTGTCAAACTTTAACAGCAGGCCACACTGAACGCTAATAACACGAATTTCTGCACGAATTGAACGCTTGCAACATTGCTATGGCAAAATTTTACCATCTAGACTTAATTTTAGTGCGAATACAATTATTTTGAAAGTCATTCTACTTTAACTGTTTTTTTAAATAAGTTAGTTACCAAAAAAGATCGCCTCTGTGGCGCAGTTGGTAAGAAGCCGACGGTGAAACGATAGGCCCCAGGTTCAATCCCCACACCAAGACTTATGTTCGTGAGGACCACAATTTCTGATATCCACGATACAAGATCCTCAAGATCTTAATGGAATCATGACTATGTTTGATATATTTTTTTTAAATTTGCTAGACCCGCAATACCGACGTACAAAAAACAGGAATCGTTGATTCTGTTCTGTTCTGTATCAGCCCATATACGTCCCACTGCAGGGCACGGGCCTCCTCTACAATCAACTACCGATTGAGAGTGGTTAGGCCATATAGTCCACCACGCTGGCCTAGTGCGGGTTGGTGGACTTACATACCATAGAATTTTTATAAATCGCTATGATTCGTTCGTTAATCGTTAATATGATGATCGAATCGTTGATTAAGCAAGCATTATTCTCGGTACTAGAACCTATACTAAAGTATTTGTAGCATTTAATAGCTATCTTTACTCTTTGCACCACGAAGTCAAACCAAGGCTAAATATATCATGAAAGATTTATAGTATAAATTAAACACACATAAATGCCATGCCAGTATGCCAGGGATAGGCAGGGACTATAGATCTCCACTTTTGCTTCGCCCACTTCCATAATATAATATTTGTTTATAATATAATAATAAATATATTTTTCTCTATATATACTATATTCGTACCTATAGAGTACTAGCTTCGATCACAAAATTACAGGCATTTGCTAAATTTTTCTGTAAAATCTGAAAACCAATTCTAAAAGAGACAAAGAAAACATTTTCATAAAAAAGGAACTCAACCGAAAAACTAATAAAACCATCAAATAAATTTGATCGTTGATATTTCAGCAAAGTCTGGATGTCTTAATAGACACAAAGGAGCTAATGCTCCTTTAAGTGTTTTTCTACTTGCCAAAATAAATATAAGACATTCCACAAATACTCGACACAAAAATAGTTCAGCCGGAGAAGACGAGAATATTCGTATGTTTACTCATCCTGACGCTTTGGAACATACGGGCGAGTATATCACCGAACATCCTCTATGTTCGGAGATATTTTTATAAATAAATAAATAAGACTCCTGCCTCGGTGGCGTAGTTGCACTACGGTACGGTTATAAAGCTGAGGTCTCGGGTTCGAATCCCGGGTTGGGCAAAGTGATATTGGATTTTTCTATTCAGTATCAGCCTAGAGTCAGGAATTTGTGCTCGATATATATACTTAATATGCTCTTTGTAGTTTGCTTGAAGTTAAGTTTATCTAATGTAAAATTATTTTGTTGGTATTAAATCATTTGGACAAAGTAGATACCCATTCTTAGGCATAGTTCCCAAAATATAATTGAGTTTAAGTAATAGAAATTACACCTAATGCAGCCTTTGATTAATTTGATTGTATATGCATGAATCACGCACACAAATATAAAAAAAAATATATCCGTACAACCCAACGCCCAACAAATCCTCCCAAATTTTATCCCGGACGTACAAAAATTGTATCAACCGGAATACACGTGAAAACGTCAACTGATGCGTATTCTGGGGATAATCTGGCTTTCCGCTCGTAGACAAAGTTTTCAGCTCAAAGGTGTCACTACAGAATCTTTGAACTTCACTCGATACCATGTAACGCTGCGAGACGCCAAGACTTAGCAACTCAACTTTGTATTAAATAGCAACGGATTGAATATCGGAAACAAGTTTGCGGATAAACATACGTATGGGTGTTACAGGGTGTTGTTTTAATGGTATATTTTTAGTGCTATGACAAAGTAACTAAACTAAACAAATAGTTAATAAATTTCACGTGATAAGTCTTGTCTAGTGCGACTGGACTTACAGTATTTAATTCAAGCGGTTCAATGTAACATTTAAAAATAAATAAAGTATAATTAGTGAAATGAAGCAAACATAAAGAATATATAGCAAGTATACGACATTGCGCCGATCGGTTTTAAACTGGATGTAAATATGGTAAGTTCGAAATGCAACATATATGTATGTCATACAATGACAAATTTTCCATTACAGTGCATGACGTTCGCTTAAAGGGTAAATCCAATTAGCAGCATTTGAGGTGTTTAAAAATCTCATTAACAGACAAAATATCTACAAAAACACAGATATTTTACGTTTGCTTTCTGTGCAACAGTGGTACCTCTCCGATCAAAGCAATTGATATGTACCATACTTTAAATGATTTACAGCAAGGCTCTATTATGTTAATAAACATTACATACAACAAAAATATAATATTTTTCAAAAGTTTTGAAATGTAACGAAATTTATTTATTAGTCACGCAGGCAATTAAATAGCTCTTATGTTAAGTTAAAACACAGTACTTATTCTTTATTTACAAATATTATCTATCATTTAAGTTTTGAAGAACACTTCCTACACACAATTATTTAAAAATATTAGTTAGTGCATACACAAAAGAAAGCATCATTTCTATTAAAAAATTCGTCATTACCCCGCCCGAGCGTAACATTTGATCCTTTCGGAACACGCTGTGTAGCGATGGCAACTTAGATAGTAGACAAGTTTAAAGTTAGCGCCGCTGAATGTGCATAACATAATTTTAGTGTTACGTGTTCATGGCTTTTGGAAATGATAGTTACACTAGGATTTCTATGTGCGGTTTCGAGCTAATCTAGCGCTTAAAACTCTGTAGCTAAATAGTTTGCGATGTCTGATATTGCATTGAAATTGTAGCTTCATTAAATTTATCGGTGGATGGATAATTGTTTACCACAAATGCGGATATATTATTATTTAAGGCATGCAGTAAACTGTTATGTTTTCGTATTTATGCTGACTATTGGACCCGATGTAAAGTAAAATAATGTAAGGTGCTATGTTATTGTTTTCGTATAAATTATATCTTAATAAATTCATATTTCACTCAAATTATCAATTTCCCTTTCAGATTTACCGACAATATATTGTAATATGTCGTAATGTTTGTGAAGATGTGGTGAGTTGTAATTTCCACTGATTTTATTAATAAGTGAGTGATTAGTTCTTCTTTTGTGTAGTAAATTGTGATATTTGAGATTATTGCTGAAGTATATTTAATTAGTGACCGAATATTGATCAACTTGAACATTATCAATATTTGATCGACTATATCGTGACTATGTCATTAGTAGAAAATTCGTAACTTTAACTATCAGCCTAAACGTAACCACGAGTAATTTGTCAAGAGTGCACAACTACGTAGAACAAACAAAAAATGTTCAAGTCAAAACCAAATCTCCAAGTAAATGATACATACATACCCTTATTTATTACACCCAGAGTCTGTAATGTGCGCGACGTTTTCTTTAATGAGCATAAAGACCGACACGGGAGCCCGTCACGTGCCTCTTTATTGTTATTGGTTTACGTATTCATCTCTACTGCGTGGGTCGATATACATATGTACAGTCAGCAACATAAGTCACTGAACACTTCACATTTTTTTATATCCTTTTTATGAATTAAAATTTGTACGTACTACTCTGTAGTCGTAAAATATAACCAAGAAAAGTCATCTATGCCGAGAAGTGCCATACGATATTGAAAAGAATTATTATTTTGGATGATAAGACAATTCCAATCTCGTGAATGTATAGCGACTTATGTTGCTGACTGTACGTGTTAACCAAGGTATTTTTTTAATAACCGTATATTGAAGTGGATATACTAGCTTATTCCACTACATTCCGCTAAACCCCACTAGGCCATTGTGGTGGACTATATGGCCTATCACTCTCAATCACACTCTTAATTGTAGAGGATGCCCGTGCCCTGTAGTAGGACCTGTATGGACATTAGCAGTATATATCACTACATAGTATAAAACAAAGTCGCTTTCTCTGTCCCTATGTCCCTTTGTATGCTTAAATCTTTAAAACTATGCAACGGATTTTGATGCGGTTTTTTTAATAGATAGAGTGATTCAAGAGGAAGGTTTATATGTATAATACGTACATATTATTGTACAGAAATCTATTTGTACCCAGGCGAAGCTGGGCCGGGCCGCTAGTATACCGTGTATACGAGTATACAGTACTGGCTTATTCCTTCATGAAGTTATTAGTGAAATCTTGCCATTGGTTCCTTGTTGAAGTTAGAAAAAAAAATATCCGGAGATTCTCTGTCATTTTGAATTATAAAAGCAGCAAAAAGGTTTTAGTTAGGCATCCAGGTTGGCCTTAACATCTACCCGAAGCAGATAGTTGTCCATGTGGATAGGAGTAGGGCTGGATAGCTAAAGAACTTTAAATGGCCGTTTCGACCTTCCTGAGACAACGAACATAAGAGACATAAGCCACTTTCGTTACCAATACAATAATGATATAAAAGTAGAAGACATTTCACATCTTTGACGCTATTTTTACGGTTCTTATCACGATTTTTTTTCACATTAAGGAAACGTTGTTTATGGTGTCGCAGATGTCCATGGGCAGCGGTGTTCACTTACTATCAGGTGAACCGCATACTCGTTTGCCCCCTATAATATAAAAAAATAAAAATAAAAAACGTTGCGGAAAATCCTCCGTCAGCACTCTTTATTTTTATTTGTTACATATTTTATGTTCTTTGTTCTTCTTGTGTCTAGTTATAAATAAAATACAATAAATAATACCCGGGATTGTCAATTCCTATGAATTCATAAGGGATTTAAATATTACCAGCCAAATTAACGAAGCTATGGCGACAGCCCCATTGGAGAGTTTATCTTTGAGATGGTGTAGGTAGTCAAATAAAAGGTTGATGGCTGATATAAACTCATTACCCTAAACAACTATATCGAGTTTTCAACTAAACGTGTTTTCAAGAATAGCAAAATAATCGTCATGATCAGTGTTCGAAAAGAATAATGGTGGTATAATAAAAGTTGTAATAGTTCTCTGAACTAAAATGACGTTACTATATGCAGTTAGCTCATGGGGTGGTGGAGGCAAAGTACTTTAAGTAAGAAATATAATTGAAATAAAACTATTATTTACGGATTTGGTTTAATTTTTACATAAGTTCCTGACGTTTCGATTACTTTACAGCTTTCGTGGTCACGGGGAGGACTGAGGACTTAGACGTCCGCTCTGTGGAAAGAAATCTAATTGTTTAGCCAAATATCTGATCGGCAAATATTGTTCAATAAAATAGAAATTATTAGACTTCATTTCTTTATTGCAGTGATTTGCGGGACGTGTATACCATTCGCCTGGTGGCAAGCAAAACCTAACCATTCCATGAATTACAAAGCAATGCTTGACATTAAACTGCTCTCGCCATCTTGAATCTTGAGGCATAAGATGTTTAGTCTCATTATGTTCAGTAGTTAATTTGACAATTGATTTAATTTCTGTTAATTTTAGCTCACTTCAGCAAGTGAAGTTGCTTAAAAACTATTTCGTATGTGTAAAGTTAGAGTCCATAATATAAGGGGCGGATTAAGCTTCACGACCTATAAACTCGTGACAAACTGCCGACCAACTTTCCATAGTTAATTCACGATGATATAACAGAATAGTTTATGGTATACTTGGTGCATAAATATATTTACACTAACTAATGTCCCTATTTCCTGAAGGGTAGGCAGAGGAGCTACAAAGACACCCATATTTCGCTTTGTATGTTCCGTCTCACGATGTGATAGGGGGCGAGACTATCATCAAATCGGGCATAATGTTTTTACTTTGGTCTGATAATAATGATTTGAAAAGTCTACTATCACTTCGCCTGACTCGGAATTCGAACCCGAGATCTGAGCTTTTTAATCATAACGCAGTACGACTACGCCACGTAGGCAGTCAGGTAGAGAGTATACTCGATGATCCTCGAAATTAAGCATTATTATTGCATTCAGTTAGTATATTTTATCCCACTAAGATTAATGTTCTCTAGAAGTTAAGGCTTGCAAGATTATTAGCTTTTAATGAGATAATGCTACCAGATCTTATCAAAAACTAAATCTAAAAATCTATCCCTTGCTTTTTCGATTTAGCTGTCCAGCATTCACAACAAAGATAATTCTATATTATAGCAAAAATAATGATTGGTTTTTTGTCATACAATAATTTTATGAAACTGTCGAGTAACCCACGTTAGTTTTTCGGTTTGGAGTACATTGAAGCCAGAATAACTTCTTGACATAGTGCGTCTTAACATCTTGTCTCAGGATCGCGAGCGCATTGGAATGTCAAGCTTTGCTTTATAATTCATGTGCTGTTTGGTTTTGCTACTGTTCATGGTCGTATCACTTAAAATCAGGCAAGTGGCATGCTCCTCTCGCCCTTCAAAGCAATAAAAAAGTTACTTTGTTGTTGGTAATACAGATTTACTCCATCAAACTAGCCTATTAGGAGCTATCAAGCTTCGCTTATTTTTGAAATTCTAGAGATAAACAGCTGCAATATACACTGTAAGTAAGTAATAACGACACAAATATGTATTTAAGACTTAACTCAATAAAGAATATTTAAAACTTCATATGAAAATAAAATGAATATCATTTATTGAATGTTTTACTAAAAACTTAATAAAGTTTAACATTATTATTTAGATTCATGAATTCAGTGATTTACCAGCCGTCAAAGTAAGGCAAGTACAAGTAAGGTTTTCAATAGAGAAGAAAGGGTAAGAAACTTCAGTGTTGCTTTTTTTCAAAACCAGTTTACAATAATGGTAATTATGATAAAATATTCAAGTTATAATATTTATAAAATATTTGTTTATTTCTATATATTCGGAATAACTTGTTTTTATATATTCGGAATTCTTATAAATTATAATATTCAACGTTATAAATTGATATTAATTACGCGCATGATTCACAATAAAGAGGCTTAGGCAACGTACGCAAGCGTTTTGCCCACACTCATAACTCTCGACGTTAAAAAGGACTTATTAATACGGTATACACCATACGTTTGCTTCATTACCATGTAAATCCTGGCATTCAGTTAGCCTCACTATGTCAAGAATATATTTTCTACATAATTGTACAGCAGATTGCAAGCAAACTATTTTCACGGATTTTATCGCGGAATTGTGAAATTCCGGATGGGTTCCAGATATTAGTTATGGTATTAGTTTTCCGCTCAGCGTGTGTTACTATTTAACTACCCATATTTGACAATTTTAAATAAAATAAAGAGTGCTGACGGCGATTTTTTCGCATTACTATAAAAATATTACATGAAAGGAGGACAGTTAAAATAAAAAATAAAATAACGAATTATATATTTAATTATTATACGCAATATGTGATAGATCTCTGTGAGTTCCTTAGATTTTCTAACACCTCACACAGTATAAGTTACCACACCCAGACATTCAGAAAATAACAATTCACTGCGCGTACTGTCAGTAGAACAATAAAGCTACTTCGATTCACTACAAAGCAATACATGTAAATGCTACAGGCGACTGTCAATAATGAGCGAAATTCGAACAAAGTGGACATTACTGCCGACGCAAATATTTTATTGGATCAATTGATTGCAATCCGTCGCGCGTCGATCGGTTTAAAAGCTGCCGGGCCTTTTACAGTTAAATCGCGCTTAATGGGCCGAGTAAATCAACGATCACTACGGATAAGGATCATCTGTAAATAAATGTTTCTTTATAGGTTCAGGTGGACTGAGTGCACAGATTGGGACCTGTGAGCGCTATGGTTTGATTTTCAGGCTGCGATATTTTTTGAACTTTTCAGTTTAATATAATTATTAACATCGATAGGCTCCTCCCTATCATATCGGGGATCAGAATATACAAGGTAAAATGTGGTTGCCCTGGTAACATCTGTGTCTACTCATTCTGGGAAAACGGCGTGTGTCTGGGAAAATGTTTGTTTGTATGTATAATTATGAGCCGGCCGAATTAGAATCGGACTGGCCAAGTAATAGGTTGGCTGGATACAGGCTGGTTAGAAGACAATTTTAAATTAATCTTTGTCAGCTACAGACTTCCTTTGAGTCCAAAAGTAGTGAAGATTACGCTGGACCTCATCTTGGAATCGACGTAAACTTGCCTTACTGTGTGTAGCAACTGGTGAAATTAGCAAGTGGTGTACTTTCTCCCTTTGCTTTTATTTCATTTTATTTTTGGAACACTAACAGAATTATCAATATAATCGTACATCTGACGAGAGGGTGTCCCACGTTACGTTTGCCAAGCCAATGTCTCCACTCTATAACGCGCTTATTAAGCAAACAATTATCATTAATGATATTCGCCATTATTAATAACCCAATTGTAGTCGACGAATGTTTTGTCTTCTTCGCTCAAATCGACCGATATCTAAAATAGGTTTTAAAACTGTCTATGAATAAGGTGGTTTATAAATAAATAAATTTATTAATAACATCCAACAGTACAAGCATGGTCCTGAACCCACATTAAGATCGACTCTTTTTTCGTGGGTATCAGGAATTACGACAGAATTTTCGGTCAAACACTCGTGGGTGTTTGTGACCCGAACGAAATATTTGTGGGCCGCAAAAACATTTTTCTCGGTGCGGTGTTAGAACCCGTGCCCTCTCGTTTCACAGGTGGCGTCTAACCGCCTGCGCCATTGAGGCTGTCTGTTATCTTTATTGCGTATCTTTTTAGATATTGTTTAATTACCGTGGATATCTTTACCCACATAATTAAACTTAAGCCATAAACCATAGTAATAGTAACAATGCACTGGTAATTGATCAGATCGTCAATGTCATATATATTTGTAAAGTTCAGATAATTATATGCTGACTGGATTATAAATAATAAGTTGTACGCGCGTGAAGCCATTCAGCGTAATGTACCGAATTTAAATTGACTTTAGTGCAAACAATTCCGGGGACGGTCGCGCCTCAACTCATATAGAGTAATATTTCTTGGCAAAATCGCAGACAAATGAAAGAGATTCAAAGTAAATGTAACACGAGATAAATAAATAAGTTTGCGTAAATTTTCAATTATCTTCAGCAAAAGCATGTCCCACAGTAGTAGTACATACGCCTTTACAATCGAGAGGGGATAGGCTGTATAGTACCTAGCATTAGTAATTTTCAGTTGCCTGTCAATAAATGATGACTTATCTAAAGATCGATTTTACCATGATAAGTGGTAAAATATAGGTGTGTGTTCATACCTTGTTTAACATTATTACGAATAGATAATATATGATGGTATATGAAGCTCCAATGATATCTGCTGTAGTTAATACCAGTGTTTTACAACATACAATTTTTGGATTGTACAACATTTGGATTGTAAACTGTAGAAAAAATAATCTACCAGCTTTATCAAAATGTTTCATATTTAATACAAAAATCGAACTGTCACCGATTGCCTAGTTTAAAAAATAAACTCAAATACATTTCAGTCAAAGGGAATTGATAATGTCTGTGCACTGATGATATTGGCACAATAAGCCCTTAATCCATGCGGATGTATAATGCAATGTGATTGGCAGCAACGTGTGACGTCATGTGCAAGCATATCTATTGACACGAATAGAGTTATAGATACATTCTAAAAGAGTAATTGTATTATTAGGCGTATAATCTCCACGAGCAGAATAAATATATGAAATCTATATTTATTGTCATGTACGAGATGAGTATGCCATTCGCCTGATGGTAAGCGATACGATCGCTCATGGACAGTAGCAAAACCAAACAACACTATGAATTGCAATGCTTGGAATTCCACTGCGGTCGCCATCCTTAGACATAAGATGCTAAGCCTCAATATATTCCGTAGTTACTCTGGTTAACTGTCCTTCAAATGTTTAGAGTCTCTATCTATTTTTACCGAGTTCACTCCTTGAACGACATTGTAATTGGTTCAGCTTTCTATTCTAGAATTTTCCGGATCGATATCACTTAGATATTACTTTCGATAAAAAAAACCTACACTTTCCCTAAAGGCAACGCAATGACGGTACGTAGTCAGCAAAGTAAAGGTCACAAGTATACGGTGTTGTAGGTGTACAGTCATGGGCATCGGTGACTACTTACCGTCAGGTATCTAGTTTGTTGTAGGAATTAAGTTTTTTCTTAGAGGTCTTTCATATGTGAGAGATCACCTAGTAGGGACCACCGCAATGTCTATTTCTCCCGTAACAGTAGTGTACATTGTAGTCAGAGTAACTGTTGGACATATTGAGACTTAACATCTTATGTCTCAGGATGACGAGCGCAGTGGAAGGCCAAGCATTGCTTTGTAATTCAAGGCATTGTTTGGTTTTGCTACTGTTCATGAGCGGACGTGTTGCTTACCATCAGGCGAACGGCAGATCGTCTCGCTATTCATAGCAATAAAAAAAAGGTCCATAATCTATAAGAAAGTGACAGCAATGCGTCTGAAGAAAGGTAGATTGTCGTCCAGATAGTGCTAATAAGTGGCTGACGATGAAAGAATTCAACATTATAAGATTTATGAATAAACGATTGTAGTTGAAAACAAGAAATTTACACCTGACTTCCCCAATTATGTTCATCGGTATAAAAGAAGATAAAATCTTCAATAAAAACGGTTTCAGAATGTCAAAGAAAGAGTTTAAAATAACATTTGTCTTATATATAAAATTCTCGTGTCACAATGTTCGTTCCCGTACTCCTCCGAAACGGCTTGACCGATTCTCATGAAATTTTGTGAGCATATTGATTAGGTCCGAGAATCGGCCAAGCTCCTTTTTTTATACCCCTTAGTGATAAGGGTTGTCCACCCTTAACATTTTTCTTTAATTTTTTTCATTTTTTAATTTCTTAATTTTTTTTATTATGTCGCATTAAAAAAGTACATACAACCCTAAATTTTTACCCTTTTATCACCAATCCCTATTTTTTAATAGCCATTTTAATAATCATTTTTCATCCCCGGTCGATAACTGATCAATATTCATGTAATTAGTTATCCCAGCCAGCCAGCCAATTGTCTATAGGTGTCACTTCTGACCCAGTAAACAGCACGGAGTAGGGATGAGAACGAAGCCGGTCTACTGTTTCTCTCACACAATAAGACTTCTCTCACTCTCTACACAGTTGTCGGCCATCATTATTGTTTATGCATCAAGTGTAGTAGTAACGTTGAAAATTATTATTTTGCTATCTCAGTGTAACTCTCATTTTACTATTAATCATTCCTATTTTATTAATAATAATAGTAGTAAAAATGGATTGACATTTAATTGATTGTAATTGTTTATGCATGCGTTCAGAAATGTATTTTGTATAAACTAAGGAGAATATATCTAGCTACATTAATATAGGACTGTAAGGGATGAATATAAATGCAAGACTTTTTCTTGGTTTTATTAGCAATAGTAATAGTGATTACAAAAAATTATAAGTAACGTGTTAACACTCTGGGAGAACGGTGTGGACTGTTTGTAGTAGTTCGGCGTGCGGCTGGCTCGGCGTAGCGGACCCCGCACGGTTCCTCCGCGGCGCTCCCGGTGTCAAGTGGCGCCGATCCCCGACGCGGCACCCCCTTAGTCATCCATATGGGTTTTTATCATTCTGTCGCTAACAAGGACAATGAAATAAATAATGTTCACACGTAATGGTGGATTTACATATTAGCTGAGGCTGGGCCAACGTCTACCAACTCCAAGCTATTAACTATGAAAAACATAAGGCCAGCCGAGCCAAACACTCCTTTTACACGCTGGCGTTGGTGTAGGCTGGCTGAAGTTAGCCAAGCGTGTATATGCAGCATAAGAAGTTATGCTTACTCCTTTTCAAGATCGAATGCCATTTTTATCACGAATTTTTACAGTGGCCTCTCCTTCGCTATAATTCACAGATAGAAATGTACATCGTATCGGAGTGAGATAGGTTATATTATACCTAAAGGGGGTAAAAAAAGGGTTGAAATGTCTAAAAAAATCGAAACCACTGAAGTTATGTCTATGAATTTTTATATTTTAACTCTTTATTACTAACAAAAAGTAATGGCGTGAAATATTTTTTGGAAAAACAGCATTTTGGTTCTGAAATAAGGGATGGAATATTGGATGGACAATAAAAAATGCTAAAGTTTTTAATGTCAAAAATTCATAAGGCAATCTTTATATGTTTATTTATATGGATGCATATGGAGAAAAGGGACATAAAGTAAAATAGGTACGGGAGAGGGGTGGGATAGCTGACAGATTTGTTAGGAAAAAATGTAAATGCACGTTATAAAACGGGATGGATAATAAAGAGAAGGGACGGGATGGATTGGGAAGAGACTGAACAGGTGGATGAGACGGGATTGAGCCGGACAGTAGGATAGCTCCATCAAGTTTGGGTATACAAGAGTTTATACGAAAAACAACATATATTTGGTGTGGAGTGGAATCAAAAAATATATGCACCCAGGCGAAGCTGGGTCGGGCCGCTAGTTTCAATATAAAATACAAATTTGAATCTTAAATATACCAATTCTCACGACGCTAGTTAACAGTTTCATTTAAAAAATAAAACAATACCGCTTAATTAGGTGCAAAAAACATTTTCACAATGTATTTCAAAATGCAACTTCATTTGTATTTTACTGTAACAAATTCATTTCGCCTCATATAAAATAAATTAAACGATGAAATTTTAATATATTTCATTACAACACGAATTCAATAGCAAATATTACCTCAGCTAGTATTAAAGCCACAATTCTTATTCCACCTTTTAATAAATTGCAGCGGGCGTGTTAGACCGTAATTTGTATTATTGTAGAATACAGGTTGCCTACATAATGCCTAAGAATAGATATAAATTTTCAATGGACACCCAGATTTTTATATGGATCTAAGGCTGTGCCAAACGGGGAGAAAAAGCGGATTAAAAATTCATTTTCAGACGATATCATAGTGGGATTTAAAATGGACTGGATTCGAAAGATTTGCTCTTTTGACTTTTGGTGTATTATATTGTACTAGTAGCATAGTTGTTAAAAATTCCTATAAAACACTTAACAGTCTCACTCGTAAGATAGACCCTACTGTGCGATTCAATCATTAATATCGAAATCTACAGTCTTTTCAAAACCGAGACCCAGAACACATATTTGTAGATCGCACAAAAAAGCTTGGTATGGGGATCGAACCCACGTTCCCTTTTTCACAGCCGTATTACTATTCAACTGCGCCACAGAGGCCACGTGATATGCCGTGACCGTAAAATCGAATTCACATTCAGTGCGTAACAGCTCAAATAAACATGCTTCTGCAAATAGCCGCAGTCAAGGTTAAAATAACCTCCAACGCCCTCAACATGGTGTTGCCCTTACAATAATGGTTATTCGCGACCCGACTGCCATCGGCTTGATAGATTTTGAGGTTTACGCAAATCCCATCGTCTTTGCGACGGTAATTTGTCGTGGATGGGTCGTTGTTTCGTCCTTCTCCGATGTAATGTTGATCGACTTGTACATTTTTCAATATATTGTGACAGATAATTCATTCGTACGATATTAAAATGGCGGATTATGATTGTTTTGTTGATTTTATTGTTTGCTTTTAGTATTGAAACCGTTGCCGGTTTATTTGTGATTTGGAATGTAATAACAATTTTACAATACCTGCATTAGCTATGCTTCTGCCATAAATCCTAGCGACTTATTTTTTAATCCTAAAAATGCACGACTTGTCAGTTCGCATCTTTCAAGAATATAACCGTCGAAACTTTGATTAAATTACAGATCTCACGTATAAATTGAATAAATGTAAAAATAAGTGCGCGATGGCCTGTTGGTAACAACGAACCAGAAGCGGTTGTCTAAATGTTTCAGTGGTCGCGGGTCCAAGTCCCAGGACACACATCTGACTTTTCGGATTCATGTGATAGTAAATCACCACGCACTATAACGGCGAAGGTAAATATCGTCAAAAAACGTACACACCATAGCGATTTGCAAGAATTTCTATGGTATGAATGTCCGCTAACCCGCACCAGGCCAGCGTGGTGGACTATACAGCCTAACCACTCTCAATTGTATTCTCGATTGTAGAGGAGGCGCGTGCCCTGCATTGGAACGTAGATGAGGAGATATAACATACTAATACACAAATACCTCAGGTTCCCGCAGAGATCTTACGAGATCTCAGACTTAAACCACTCCACTTATAATTCACTTACGCTCCGTCGTTCTAATTGCAGAGTATACATGTGAAAATAGCTTCCCCGTTTGCTAATCTATTACCGAGTAATATCCGAATCAAACGGGATAGAATTTCACGAAGCAATGGCTCCGTAGCTCATTTAATCTGCACTGATATGATGAAGGATGTATTTAGTATTTCAAATACTTGAATAGATTCAAAGGATTTATGCGAGTGTTGACTTGCGCAAATGTCTGATAATAATTGAATCTTAGATTGTTGACGTCTATGAAATGTACTGTTTGCTGTAGATGTTATGCCACTTAAATAGCTTGAAGCTTTGCTTAGAGAATGTAATTCTAGAAATAAAGACTTCGACGATATTATGATAAAAAAGGGTTGTGATGTATCAACTAAAGGTACTCAGGCTGAATTCTATAGTTTTCAGCAGTAGTGCTGTGTTGTTTTAGAATAGGAAGCTCAGTTACTAATATATTAATTAATAGAAGGGAAAATTTATAACATTACTAGTGGAATTTATCAACCCACTTATATATTGACTGCTTTTTTTTTCTAATCTCCTAATTATCACAACGTAAAGACTGTTAATGTCTAGTAATATAGCCGCTGATGACAATAGATAAGGAAAAATGAATTTTGATGATACCAACAAAAAAATTCCTCATAGCTAAAAGGATAGAAATCATATATGTTTCATTTTCATAACATGTTCTAAAAGCATATCTCGCTTCTATATTTAAATATTACTTGAAATATAACCACATTCAATCCCTCATTAAATTTTCTATCCATCTCCAAAATTCTTTTATCAAAGGCACACCCTGCCGAAACGCCAAAGCGCGAACAAAAACAAATTGAAACAGAAATCTCAGCGAAACGTCCGCCTTCACTCAGCAAGTACGCGTTTTAATTGTATGAAGGTTCCCAACAGTCCATTCATTTTTGTAACATTACATTGCACCGTTTTCATTAAAAGCTGTAAACAATTTAGGCCCTTCTTACACAACGCTACCGAAATCTCCGAAAATGCTTTTTTACAAATGAATGAAAAAAAGTCAAGTAAAAATCCTGCGTAAAATTCAGTCGCAAGACGTGACTTGCCAATATTTATAAATTCTTCGTCCAATATTCGACGAATTTTTTTCTTTCCAAATTCAATCCAATATTCATATTTTCAAAAGCTTATATGAGTATCGACAATCTCATCACATGCGACTGATCTCGGCGACGAAAGAAAAATGTATGACGCGTTTTGAATACGAACCTATAATATAGTAATATTCGCGATACTAGCGATTTATAAGAATTTCTATGGTATGTAAGTCCACCAACCTGCATTAGGCCAGCGTGGTGAACTATATGGCCTAACCACTCTCAATCGTACTGCCGATTGTAGAGGAGGCCTGTGCCCTGCAGTGGGACGTATATGGGCTGATACAGATTTGCGATACTAAAATCGTCAGGTATTGAATTTGGTAGCGTTGTTTACGAAGGGCCTAACCTATGGAGCCACCCCGATATTTTACCGTGGACAAGGTAAAACGTCCGAGATTAAAGCTCTTATCTACCCGCGCTTCATTAAAATCCCGCTGCGTATAGAAAATTAAACTGGTGCAAATTTTTTTAATGATGCATTATTCCCTCGCATATTTCTTAATATATGTCAGTTGTAGTTTCTTTTATTTTTAAGTGTTCTATATTCTGTTGATTTTATTGTCTGGAGGGATTATTTTCATTGCAAATTACTGAGCGGTATTAAATTTTATTATCAACGGATGAAATATTATACTGATTAAAAATTGTGTTTTCTTATTTTTCATTATTGAAGATGCGAATATGGGGTTTAAATTTTCTTTGACACCAAACTTGCAGGTCTTTTATAGAACAGTAATATGATCTAGAATTTAATAATATTTGAATATAAAACTATTTTTTGCAACAAAAGCTGGTAGAAATTGGAAGTCGAACCGAGACTTTTAGAATTTCTTCACACGCGCTTTATTACCAAACCAAATAGCCGATAATATGTAAATATATATGTATATATATTAAATATAATAAATATAATAATTAATTTCTAATTCCTTTCTACATTAATTCTTTATTTATTACTAATATTTAAAAGATTTCATTCTAATTAAATTATAGACATATATAGAAATTAATTATTATACTTTAAATGTCGTTTCTTTGTTTTTGTTTTCAGTTATCACATAACATTTCATTAATAACAACAACACACCAATAATGATTTGTAATATGATTGTGTAAACATAATATGCTAATATTTTTTTTTCAGAACGACAATATTCTTTCGTTTGTTGGTTTTTAACAGTCTGTCCGGATTGTCTTAAACATCAACTAGCTTTTTCCCGCGACTTCGTCTGCGTGTTTATGTTATCATAATACGGACGTAAAAGCAATACATTATATGAAAATGAAAATGTCATCCCTTACTTTACAATAAGGTACTGCTACTTTTCTAAAATTAGTTCACGTCATTATTTTTCGTTTAAAATAATTAATAGCTTCAGTGTTTAGATTTTGCATATAACATTTCAACCTCTATTTTAAGCCCTTTAAGGTTAATTAATAACAGGAAGAAAAAATATACAGTTAGTAAGTTTAATATCTGCAACTCAATGGTTAGAATTTTCCATAATCAGTTTATAACCCTTCCTTAGTGCTACCTAAAATCATAATAGGAGCCACGGTGTAAAAATTTGCGGTTCTAACTTCAGTATTTTCAGCTGTGCGTTGATTGGGCAGTCAATAAGTCACCCTATTCTCACAACACTTCAACCCTTAATGTAACCCCTTTAGGGTTATTTTTATAAAAATTAAGTATGCAGATATATTTGTTTTTGATTGGCTAACTAAACTGCTAAGTTTGAGAATTGTAGCTTTAACAGTTTCGATTTTCCATACAACCATTTTTTACCCTTTCACTCTCTTAGGGGTTGAATTTCTAAAAATCCTTTCTTAGTGCTATTTTACATTATAATAGGTACCCTTGTGCAAAATTTCACATTTCTAACTCCAGTAGTTCCAGCTGTGCGTTGATCCGATAGTTCGGTTCTGCAAATTTTCAACCCTTATTTTTACCCCTTTCGGGTTGTTTTGAGGAAAACTAAGTATAAATTTATATTTTTTTTTTGATTGCATAACTAAATTGCATAGTTTGACAATTGTAACTCTAACGGTTTCGATTTTCCATACAACAGTTTTTTACACTTTTCACCCTCTTAGGGGATGAATTTCCAAAAATCCCTTCTTAGTGCTACCCTACGTCACAATAGGAACCCCTGTGTGAAATTTTAGGTACCTAGCTCCAGTAGTTTCGGCTGTGCGTTGATACGTTAGTCAGTCAGTCAGTCAGGTTCCTCTTTTATACAGGGTATATCAAGACTGCTACCGAAAACGAAGCCGGGTGGTAGTTTAAGCGACTTCAGACACAATGCAACAGAAAAAGTTGCAAAAAAAAGCGACAATTTTTTTTTTGTAATTTTTTTCCTATTGCCATATTTTGGTGGTAAATACATTTTTTCCTAAAATAATAGTGTATACCCTTTAATTTATAAATACTCTAAGATATAAGAGAGTTTAAATTATTATTTTAGCAAAATCTATGGATTTTCCACCCAAAAATGACGATATTTAAAAAATCATAAAAAATAATTGTCGCGTTTCTAAGCGAAATTTTTAATTGCATTGTGTTTGTAGCCACTAAAACTACCACCCGGCTTCGTTTTCGGTAGCAGTCTTGAGATACCCGGTATATATAGATTAACAAACAATTTAACACTAAATTAAAAACAAAAATGACATTACACTTAACCAACCAAACACCACAAAATAACTTTGAAAAAAGAACCTAAAACACATAAATACAGCGGTGCAAATGTATTCAAATGCAGGCATTGTATTGTGGAAATTGCGTTCGCAGGCACAAGTAGCCTCTTTATTGAGTGTGATAAACTGGTCACGGTGCGATGTCGAGTTCTGAATAAAAATATTTCTTTCGTCGCGTACCGGATGCGTTTAGGCGGTGACTCAAGTTACGAGAGAATTTTATAAAATGCTCTTTTATGCAAAAATATTTCAATAGTTGGGTAGAGATATACTCGAATATAACGCTAACCGCGTTAAGACCGCCAATTGTACTGTAAATATACATTTAGTTTTTTGTTGTGTATATTCTCATTTTGTTTTGAACCAAAACGTGTAATAAAAATCAAATAAATAAATAAAGTAATTACGAATTTGACATAAAAATTGTAAAATAAATTGGGTTTAGGACAGTACATGGACTTTTGGATCCAAACGGACAGAGATATGAATTTATAAATGTTATATATTATTATTGTTAAGTTGCAGGAAGTTGCCGGATGCACGCCGCTTCCAACAGGTCATTGTGGAGATCCTTGGGGGAGGCCTATGTTCAGCAGTGGACTTCCTGTGGCTGATAGGATGATGATGATGATACATTATTAGACTGGGTCGCGCTTATAAACCAAGGATTGGAGGTTCGAGCCCATGGCACACAATTTATACTTTTGAAGTCATGTGTAATCGTTGTTAATTGTAGCTTATTTAAAACTTGCATACCTCCCAAATTTCCACTAAAACTTTAAATGGTGTACACAAGTTAGTGTGTTGAAAGAGGATCTTAAACTCTGGCAATAGTAGAAGCGGTCTGTGTTCTGTAAAAACTTAATTCGAACTACCTACACTTCATTTTTATTTTAAAAAACAAAAATTCACTTCTTTACAAAAACTGCGAGAAACATCAAGTAATATTAATATTTTGGACGCTTTAATCAACTTTAATTAATAAATATAGAAGTATCTCCATCCGGAAAAGGATTGACCCATAAAATTGGTAACTCAGTCACGACTATAAGTTAGTTCGATTTTAAAAGGCTGCCTATTGTCGCCACTTTGTTCACAAAATGAATTTTATCGGAAAGTATTCACAGAAGTAATTTAATTTACTGGAATAAAAATTGTATTTTCTACAATAAAATTGCATTGCATCGACTGTGACTGTTATAATTTATGAAATATTTTATTAATTTGAATTAATATTAAAATTAAAACATGTTTCATATTTCTAAATGAAAATTATGTATTGTTTTTTATTGTTCGTTGAGGTAATGAGCAGCCGGCTTTAGTGACGCTAAACTACTGCCCATATTTATCCAGGAATGGAAATGTAAGATAAAATATAGAAAAAAAAAGGAATTGTAAAGAAAGTAAGTAAGAAAGAAAGTAAGTAAGTATCTTAAACATAATTATATAAACTTACTGTATAGAAACAGTGGTAAAAAATATTAAAAAAGTTTTTCAATATTTTGTATATGTATATTTGTTTAAGATGAGTCTGCAATATTTGTTTTTAATCATGGAATGATAATTTTTACACGTACATGGCAATTTCTAGTAGAACTATCTTATACATTATTTAACAATGTATGATTGTACTTTCATTTTGTGTAAAAATAGTGATTTATAGTCAAATAAAATTTATTAAGGAACTTAATAACGTTAAAAAAATTATCATAATATTATCAACCGCTATTAATATTTTACTTTATCATTTTTTAACATCAAATCATTGTCTAAGGGAAAAAGGCAGGAAGTTGGGACACACGATTATTTTATGAAATATGTATGTACACAATATTATCTGCTTACATTACTAATAGTCTCGATTTGTTTAACATTATTTCACGGCAATACTCATAACTTCACAATACAATGCCCAGTCAAACTTACAATTCCACCACACACCACTAACTTATCAAGCATTCATCACCGATGCATGAATATCAACTCGCGACGTAGGAAAATATAAAGCGATGAACTCGCTGCAAGTTGCATCACGTTAACATAACATCGGCCAGGTGGGTTACTCTGTAAAAACGATATGAACTTCGAATGTTCGGATGCTCGGCGTCCGAAGTAAGATACAAGATTTCCACTTCTAAATATCAATTCTATTCTCTATTATATTTATCATTTTCTCCGAACTTATTCTATGGTTGCGACGTACGATACAGGGTTCCAAGATTTTGTGGAGTATCACATTAGTGAAGTTTTATGTACGGCGTCCGAACATTCGTATGTATGGTTTTTATAGAGTATCCCCCCAGGTGTGAGCGAATAACTGAAACGACGCAATGCGCCACTTGCGTCTTATGTTCATTTTATTGTACCGGACTCGACTTAACATTCAAAATCAAAAATAAACCACGTTTGTTGAATATTTTGTGAAGTTTCTTGGATTCTGTTCGGTTGAATATTTCACTTCGTTTATTCTGGGGCTGCTTTTCTGAGGTATGTGTTGGTAATGTATAGTGTATACATAAGTTGGGTTGTAATAATAAAGTTAGAACCACAGTGTAGTTCCCTTCAACTATATAAGAAATGGGTCTGCTCGACCGGAGTGGTATTATTGTGTTGCAAAAATTATATGGACTAAGAGTAGATTAGTATTTCATATAAACGGAATAAGCCTATAAATATCCTCTACCCCTTCTATTTCCCATTTCAAAAAGGGCGGCAAAGTAATTTTGAGACTTCAGACATTGAAGGTGCCGGAAAATCTTACAAGTTCATTTGTTTGCTCCATATCTGTCATAAAAATATTTAACAATAAAAAACCTTTATATTTAGTATAATTATTATAATGTATTTTTTAAACGAATGTGACTTATGTACATTTTTAATTCAAATGTGTCTGTGATATAAAATTTAAGTATTTAAGTACCTATTCTTGGCATCCGCGTATTTTTCAAAAATTGATTCTTTTTATTTGAACTCAATAAAACATGCAATCAACATAAAATGCACAAGGACAATGCCTATTGGATATAAATATGTGTGTGTGAGAGTGAGAGAGAGAGAGATGGTACAATCGTAAGCATAATTCGATATTTAAAAATGATTTTGTTTTCAATTATGATTTGTTCGACTATAATAATATATTTTAATAATTAACCCTTCGATCAAATATACACTAGTGACTAGATTATAAGTCATAGCTAAAAAAATCGAAAGAGAAATAAAAGCACAAATAAGCGTGTAGTCTCATTTGATTTTAGTATGGTCCAAAAATATAATAAATCTTAATTTAAAGGAATAAGGTTTATTGTTACCTGAAGTTGATTATAATTCAAAACATTTTGCTACATCTCGCAGTTCGAAATTCAAATTTATAAGTAACCTCGGCCACTTCTGGCGTGTGATTTTGTTCCTGACCCTGTATTTAGTATATTTTTGATCGAAGGTGTTGCGAGGAATCTGCCCAATGAAAAATAAAAAAAATATTTTACCAGCCCGCACTAAGCCAGTTCAGTGGGAAAAACTTATCATTCGTAAAGAGTTTTTATACCCAACATTATATGTACGTGGATATAAAAATATATTTTCGAAAGTTTTAGTCCCTAGTTGTCGTGAAAGCCCAGACATTATAAAGTTAGCCTTAACCCTGATTCTAAGTTATGAAGGGTTTGTTAGTTCTGTCAGTAATACGAGTTTCAAACCCCTATTGACTTACTTTGAGGAACTTGAAATTTCCGACTATAGTCTGATTAGACAAAATGATCAAATAGCGCCTGTATTCAATATTTCACTTCACAAATAAAATTTCAGTTAGTATAGTGTTTATTGTTGGAGTTATTTTTATTGTCAGTTTTCTGAATTATCATTTTAAAACAAACACGTACAAAGCAATGCTTAGCATTCCACTGCGATCGCTATCCTGAGACATAAGATGTTATGTTGCAATATGTGCAAAACATGAGGATCTATCCTGTGCTACAATTCCCGAAACACAGGAGTGCATTTATACTGCTATTTCGCGGCAGACATAGACATTGCGTTGGTACCTAACCAGGTGGCCTATTAAATTTATGAGAAACCAAAGTATATCAAAATATATTAAAGTTATTGACTTTCTTTATACGGATATATGTATATTATATCAAAAATGTTTTCTGCGCTTTTTAATGTTTTAGCGAAGAATATGAATAAACCAGGCATCCTATTTATCTACATTCCCAACAAAATTTTACAAAAAATATACGCAAACAAATTTTTGTTTTCTCAAATCTCCCAACTAAAATGTCTCGTCCATACCAAGCCCACGCTTTTTCTCATCGGCAGTACACTTAAAATATGAATGTACTATAAACATCAGGTCGCCTAACAAGCACTCGTGTGCAGGAATAAAATATGGCGTACTGTGCGCCGCCTCTCAAAACAGTTACTTCATCTCGACTGGTTGAATATTTATAGATTTCGGAACATCGCGGTCCTTTACGCCCAGGGTTCTTAATTTCTTTGCTGTCCTTGGAAAATGATGTCAAATTCGCTGAAATATCTTTCAGAATAAATAGATGGAGAGTTCGAGAGGTATAACTTCAGCTCTTAGGGTTGTAGGAATCACGGCAGGCGATTAGGTGGACTGACTGACACGAGGTGGGAAAAAGCTGGATGAAGACTGCCCTAGACAGAATAACCTGGGATCCATTACAAGAGGAATACGCTCTGCATTGGATGGTTATATAGGCTACAGAACAAAAAAGAAGCTTAACCGCGTGTAACCATGACTGATTTTTTACTATTGTGTAGGTTTGTTAGTAACAAATTGTTACCCGTGCAAACACAAATATCAAACTACCAGCATTAATGCATATCTCGGTGGCGCAGGCTCTTGGTTTCGAATTCTGGGTCAGACTTAGAAATATTGGATTTTTCAATATCAGAATGGAGTCAAAAAATTGTGTCCGATATGACAATAGGCTCGTGTACACCGTGAGACGAAAAATACACGGTGAAACGGTTGTCCTGGTTTCACCTCTACTTACTCTTTCTGGAAAAAAATACTTGAGTTTATGTATGTTTACCAGAATTAAATATATTTGCGTAAATCACACAACAAAATCCCACGTATTTTGAGTTTAAATTTACATAATCCAGCAGTTTTTCCCTCCAAACCCGCAGTCCAACATATTAGGAAACGATAAATAGCCAAGTTAACTTTGCCCATTCGAGAATTTCACGACAAAAGCTGTAAACATTCAGATAACGGTGAGTTGCGAGAGCACCAGTGCAGTTTTAATTTTTCACTTACTGTATGCGATTCAACAATACGGCAAAGTCGCGCTGGTGCCAAAAAAGTTTATACCAATGGTTCGTTAGGCGAATGGAAAATGCTTCGGTAATTGAGTAAGATGGGGAATTATTAAGATTCTTTTGTTCTTGGGTTATGCGGAAAATCAATGAGTTCGTAGGATTGGTTTAGTGTTGTGTTTTAGTTCCCGATTGAAATATGTGGTTCGACCTACATACGCTGCTAGCATAAAATAATAGTGGTATATTTCTGCAATAGCCACAATGCAGACGTGTTCAAATATAAATGACTCAACCGGGACGATTTAGAAATATGAAAAAAATACAATGAACTAATTTATTATCTCGTTTCTTTCTGTTTTTCTCCACGAACCTGCAATGCTTTCTGCTACGTAATCAACTAAAAATACAAGATATCTAGTACTACAGTCATATTGATCCTGCATAATAAGATGGAAAATACTTAGTCACCTTTCAACAGAACAATTTCTTTCAGACCTTATTGGAGTTTACTGAGAATATCCAAAGAGCGTTTATAGCACAAGTTTCCGCTCCAACAAACAGGCCATCTGCAAATTAGTTAAAATCCAATTCGGTAATTATTTCTCTTTCGTAAACATTTCTGAACTTAGTAAAGTTCGTGTAACTCTTTTCTTAAAGTTAAACTTTCGTACCGAATGCCGTTTTCAGTAAATTAATGGGGAATTTTTCGCCCCTTTGCCGTCCATTTTTCATGTTGAGCTCTCATTATTTTTGGTCAAGTCTGACCTATAAGTCGATGCCAGACGTTTATTGCTTTTTTATTTTGCAAAAAATATTTCATTACTTCACCTTGGAAGACTGGAGAGCTTAATTTGTCTGGGAAAGTAATGAAATCAGATTTTGCTTTAGGAGTTCAACGTATTATGTTACAAATTTTAATTTGATGTTTAGTTCAAATTAAAAGCCTGAAGGCTTTTTGATATTGTTTTTAATAATAACTTTATTCCACAGAATTAACTGTTAGTTTATTTATTATTTTCAATGTAAACATAAATATTTGTCATCAATTTAGTGTTTAAAAAAATGGATTTCCCCCTTCACTGCTCGTGTGTAATAAAAATATTTGGAAATTATTTTAACAAAAACAAATTTATGTGTACTCCTAAGAATACCTTTAAGTACAAAAAAAGAGCAGAAAATCTCCTTTCCGAGGTTTTAAAAATAGCCGTAACAAGACGAAATTTACCGAGTGGCAATCACAATATAAATGACTTACGTATTTCTCCAATATTTTCGTGACCGTAACGGCGTGACAAAAATAATTAACTTTAGAAGTTGGACCATACTCATACGAGAATTCTTCGCTTTGTTTATTGGAAGACCGCTGAACAAAATAAGTTTACTCGCATTGATAAAGTGTCTGCCACAAAAATAAGTCCATAAAACGATTTGTACGTATCAAGCAGAGTATAAACTGTAAGAACGAGGTTGGACATACCATGTATTTTATTTCCAAGTCATTTATTCCTGATATATTGACTTGAGCAATCACGACAGACGTGGCAAGACGAAAATGCCATTCGCCTTGTTTTTGCCAATAAAATATTATCTGGGTTCTGTTAGAGGACATTTCGAAAAATATTGTATAAAAAATAAGTAGGTTAAAATATTTTATTACTAAATGCTCCTTATATTAATGTGGTATACTAACAATCCATATAATGTATGGCAATGGATATTCAAACTTATTGTAAGTATAAAAATAAGTATGTGTTTTTTTTTATTGCGGTGAATGTCGATGTGGCCGTGTCATTCGCCTTGTGGTAAGCGATATGACCGTTCATGAACAGTAGCAAAACCAAACCACACCATGAATTATAAAGCAATGCTTGCCATCCCATTGCACTCGCCATTCTGAAACACAATAAAAACATAAGATGTTAAACTCTTAATATGTTCAGTACTTACTCTGGCTACGAAGTCCTTCAACCAACACAGCTGTGCATTTATACTGCTGTTTGGCGGGAGAATATTGCGGACATGAGACATTGCGGTGGTATCTACCCCCAAGCGGCCTCTCACATATGAGATACCTACCACGAGTTAGTATGTATATCACGACTTTTACTGCAGTCAATAACATGAATATTGTAGTAGATACAATCTGGGTTACCTAGATATATTATTAATTTAAATAATTGATGTATTCGTGTCGTGAAGGTATAATAGATGTAAACGTAGCTTACGAATCTTAAAGTTTGGCTCTATTTCCAATTATACAATTAAAATCAATAATATGAAACTACTAATTAAACAGCGCTACTATGCTGGGTTTTCCTTTAGAATCGATTGGGTGCATGTTGGCCTAGTTTAGTTTGCAGTGTTATTATATTTTAATACATCGAGAGAACGCTGGGGTATATATGGTTTATTTATTTCAATGAATGGCGACACGAGCATTCCATTTGTTTGAAGGTTAGCGATACGACCGCTCATGGACCAAACAGCACCGTGAATTACACAGCAATGCTTGGCTTTCCACTGCGCTCGCCTTCCTGAGACTGCGATGTCTAGTAGTAACTCTGATTATAATGTCCTTCACACCAAAACACGACATTGCATTTACACTGTTGATTGTTTATTTATTTTGTACTTTATTTGGTAGGAAGGATCAGTATAACAAAAGACAGCCGCTTAAAAATATTATGTGTTACATAATATTATGTTCATACAAATTAATTGTAGTTTTTATAATATGTTTATCTTGATTATAAAAATTATACAAAATCTGTTTTATTTTATCAGATCATTCCATTGTCATCTAGGCTAGTTATTTCCAATCTAAATCACTTAAAATCGTCAAAACATGCGCCGCAAGTTACATTAATATAAAACTCATAAACTCACGTCTTTTTCCCAGAAAGTGTAGACAGAAGTGATATCAGAACACCTACGTTTTGCCTTGTGTATCCCGTCCCACGATGTTATAAGAGGCGAGCCTATCACCATGTAGGGCACAAATTCCTGCCTCCGGGCTGCTATTGAATAAAAAAATCCAATATCACTTTGCCAGGCCCGAGATTCTAACCCGAAACCATCGATTTACAATTATACTGTAATACAAGCCACCGATATACTCACATTCATAAATTTTACGAAAACTCTATTGTAACTCACCAATCTATACTATTTCAAACTAGGTCACTATCGCCGATCTTAATCCCTTAAACTGTAAGCTATAAAACCCACACAAACATTTTTCCAATAATTACACCCACACGCATCTAAAAGCCCGTTCCTGACACTTAAGCAAAGCGCTGGTTCTGAATGAATATTCCCTCGGGAGCATGCGCCAGGTGCGGGTAGCTGATCCAATGATTCCCGGCTCGATGAAGCTGCAATTTTACGTGTCGTTTTAATACCTATTGGTTATGCATTTTCTTTTGCTTTTAATTTTTTGATCAGTTGACTTGCGTCCTGGTTTCTTGACTTTCTTAGTCTGATGCTGGCCTGCAGCATTATTGTACTAAATGCCATGGAAATGAAATGAAATGTATTTGAAATGAAATGTATTTATTGGTCACGTAGGCAATTTAAGAGCTCTTATGACAAGTCAATACACATAGAACTTAATCTCCTTATACATTTTCTATACTGAGTATAACTTATTTTAATGTCTTGCTTTAATTAATTTATTTATTTATGTAATTTATTTATTTTTAATTTAATTTATTTTTTTAGAATTAGTTTTATTTATTTATTTAGTTTTTATTCATATTTTATTTAAAGTATTAGTTATTACTTCATGGTAATTTATTTTTCAAAGAAATACAATATGTACGTTACTGGGACTGCCATCTCATGCCATTCGGTACTTTGCTTAGACGGCATTTACACTTACCATTAGGCGCAGTGTAGTCAGCATGCCGGGCCAGGATAAAAATAAAAATAAACTTTGTAGGTATTGTTTTTTATGAAATGAAAATAATTTATTGAATCCATTAAAATGTTCAACATCATTTAGATTCAGTCATTTTTTTTTATCTACCACCCGGTTCTGAAAGCGGTTTTCACTAGAGAAAAACGGGCAAGAAACTCTAGTGTTGCTCTTTTCAAAACCAGTTTACAATGTAGTGAATTATTACAAATTTACAAGTTGGTTTAAAATATCAGAGCAGTTTAATAATAATATGTTGTAAATTTACAATAAATATTTTTGATATGAATATTATTACATCTATACCCAAGACTTGTTATCGTCTAAATATTCCGAAATTTTATAATATGCCTTATTGCATAATTTTTGCTTGATAGTAGCTTTGAATTTTGTAATAGATAAGGCTTTAATATGACTGGGAACTTTGTTATAAAAGTGTATACAGTAACCCTTAAAAGATTTGCTGATCTTGTGGAGTCTGGTCTTATGCGTTGCTAGATTATTCTTATTCCTAGTATTTTTGTTGTGAATATCGCTAATATTAAGAAAACTTTCTTTATTTCTATGGACATAAATTAAATTTTCAAAAATGTACTGTGATGCTACTGGCATTATATTTATCTCTTTAAACTTTTCTCTAAGAGAATATCTGGACCCAAGCGAATAAATTGACCTTATAGCTCGCTTTTGGAGAACAAAGATGGTATTAATGTCAGCAGCACCACCCCACAGTAAAATTCCATAACTCATCAGACTATGAAAGTAGGCAAAATATACCAATCGAGCTGTATCAACATCAGTCAATTGGCGAATCTTACCCACCGCAAAGACTGCGGCGCTCAGCTTTTTAGCTAGAGCTACTATGTGAGAACCCCATTGAAGTTTGGGATCTAATGTAATTCCTATAAACTTTGTTGTATCCACAAGGCTCAACTCATCCCCATTCAAATTAATGTTAGCATTAACTTTCTTGACATTAGGTGTCACAAACCTTATACATTTCGTTTTTTGGCTATTTAATAACAAATTGTTAATGCTAAACCAATGTACTATTTTTGAGAGGGTGTTGTTTACGTCGTCAATATCAGGATTACGTCGATTTACTTTAAATATTAATGAAGTATCGTCAGCAAACAACACTACCTCACAGTTGTCCCTTATAAAAAAAGGTAAGTCATTAATATAAATTAAAAAGAGAAAGGGTCCAAGAATCGAGCCCTCAAATATGATCAAGCGGTATTATAAAAATTGATTTAAAAAAGAAAGGTAAACAATTTATTTGTCACAATCGCAACATACACAAAAATGGTTATTAAAAAACACAGAAAAAGACAATTATCTGATATAAGCTGTTCGGTAAGAATTTTGAGTTTAATTCTCAGCTCAAGAATTCCTTTATTTCAATTTTACCCTGCAAAAATGAGATTGGTCATACAGCGTCAGATAAATTCGACCTGCATTCATTCATATAGACACGAATTATTTACGGTACAGGATTCGCGGGTGGATGTTCATTAAGCCAAAATAAGTAAATTGATTGCCTCGCTGGCGCATTTGTACTTCAGTATGATTGCAAAACTGAGGTCTCGAATTCGAATCCCGGTTCGGGAAAAGTGATATTGTAGTTTTGTATTAATTACTAGCCAGATGCAAGGATTTTGTGCATGATGTAGCGACAAGCTCACTCTTTACCACATCGTGTTAAGGAATACACAAGGTGAAACCTGGGCATCCTGGTAAGGAGAACTACCAAGAGGACTTCTGTCTACCCTTTCTGGGAAAAAAAGCGTGAGTTTATGTATGTATGTAACTTCCCATCGGTTCACCTACTTTCTTACAAAATTGTAAAAGAAATGGTTAATATCAATTCCCTTAAATCACAAATCGTTTCGGATGTTCATTGTGACCTTTACCAAATAATATCTTATTACTTATAAGTAACAGGTGGCTGTTACAAAGAAATAAGGGGCAACCCGTAATGGCGACCGATCGGCAACATTTCGACTCTCTTACGTAAATTGGATCTTCGTATAGATATCTGATTGAATTAGCCGCTTGATCGGCACGGTACGTTTCGACAGATGAAATATTTATATCTATAGCTACAGAAGAATATTGGATGAAAAAAAATCAGCTGAAGCGAGGTTTTTGATAAGGTTATATTAAGGCTGCGTAAACAAGGCTGAGTAGATCTTGTCACGGTTTATTTTAAATTAACTTAAGGCTGGGAAGATTTTTCTGAGATATGCCTAGTGGAAATCAACCTGTTTATAATAAATAGGCATATCTTTAAATGAATCTGTATCACCCCATAAACATACATATTGTAGGGTCGGACCTCCTTTATTATCAAGAATATGATTGAGGTGGGTTAGGCCAAATAGTCTACCACACAGGCCTAGCGCAGGTTGGCGGACTAAATGAAACTTCTATCGATTAAACTCGAGTAGGCAATTTGAGAAATTTATTTTTGCTAATACTGGTTCATTAGCTCATTCTTACATTTAATCTCAGTTTATTTTGACTCACTCAAAGCTCTATTTACACTTATGTTATATCAATTCGATTATGTTACACTCGTGTTTTTACTTTTATAAGTTATTACTTCCACAGAATCGTGAACATATTTAATTTATATTTATTTTGGTATATTATTTCAGGTAAAATTCAATAGATAGATAACCTGAAACAATATTCTATTATAATAATAGATATCTTTATCAAAATAACCATTTTTCGGTATTACGTAATTGGAGTCGTCGTCCTCCCAGAAGGGGTAGGCAGAGATTTGTCAGCGTCCAGTACACTCAATTTTCACCTTGTGTTTTTATTTTATTTTTTATTGCAATGAATGACGAGACGAGCAAGCCGTTCGCCTGATGGTAAGCGATACGACCGCTCATAAACAGTAGCAACATTCCACTGCGCTCGCCATCCTGAGACATAAGATGTTAAGTCTCAATATGTCCAGTAGTTACTCTGGCTACAATGTCCTTCAATCCGAAACACAACAATGCATTTACGCAGTGTTGTTTCACGGGAGAAATAGGCATTGCGGTGGTACGTACCCAGATGGCCTCTCACATATGAGAGACCTACCACCAGTATGTGTGTTTCGTCTCACGATGTGACAGGCAACGACCCCATCGCCACTGCATGAAATTTTTGTTTTCGGGCTGATAATTAATGGAAAATTCACGATCACTTTACCCGACCCGATATTCGTTCCGACTTCAGCTTTGTAATCATACCGTATTACAACTACGCCACCGAGGCAGTCAATCAAGCAGTAACTGGAATAAATTCTTCAAAATTTATATTTACGTGCTTAAGTACAATAGCACAATAGCCATTATTATTTTTACATTGGGCTGCAAAGGTTATATTCCTTTGTTTAATTTTATTCATTTGCAATCATGATATAACGAATTAGTAACAAAAAATATTAAATTCAATAAAAAATGTACACAAACACCTAACTTCTCATAATTTTCTCCGAGGAGCTTAAAGTAACTTCACAACGTAAGCTCTTTGCTTGGGGTGGCCTATATGCAAAGTTGTAAGTTGGGATATACTATTTTAAAAATTCAAGCGTATAATGTGTCGTTTAAAGCATGAACAGAATCGAGATTTTACTTTGTTTTACTATTAATTATTCATATTTGATTTGTCGAAGGCTTAATCTAGGATTGAAAGCTAATTAATTTTACAGATGGTAGGTCTCTCATATGTGAGAGGCCACCTGGGTAGATACCACCGCAATTACTATTTCTCCCGCCAAACAGCAGTGTAAATACACTGTTGTGTATTGGTGTGATGGACATTGTAGCCAAAGTAACTACTGGATATATTGAGACTTAACATATTATGTCTCAGGATGGCGAGCGCGGTGGAATGAGCGCAGGGGAGTGGAATGAATGTGGAAACAAGGCATACTGTCAGCAGTCGACTTCCTGTGACTGAAGAGTGAGACAGGAAGAACCATATTTCATTGTGTTGGCATGGTGCAGATTGGAAGTGACAAAAAAAGAGTACCTAATCATTTTAAGCTTAAGCAATTTTGTAACCAACTTCTAGATTGAAATTATAATGTTTTTGATGTGAAACATCTATAGGCTCCCTTGTAAACCGAATTGTTGGCGTGGCGACGGGTCGCCACGCTATACTAATGTATACATTATATTTTATTATTATTATATTAGGTATATATTATTTATTTTTCTTTTATAGATCGTATTTTCAAGTGTCCATAAATGTAATTATTATATTTTTATATTTACTTAATTATATTCATATTAATCATATTAGTAATTATGTATATTAAGATTAATAATTATATAAATTATATTAATATTATCTTCAATTAATTATTTTTTATTAAAATTAAATATTTAATGTATATTAAATAAAGTTACCATTTTCTGTAAGAAATTCGTAATACTTAATTTTTTCATTAGGCTATATTTAATTCCTGTAATAATATTATCTTTTTTGCATATTACTTGTACACACACGATGTTTCACATCTGCCAGGCGTCCCATGATGGCTCACATTTTATAAAATGACGAAAGTCTGGCGGCCACGGGCTTCTGTATTAACTATAATTGTATTACCAATCAGCAAAGCTATACGAACTATTATAAATCGCTATGGTATGCAGGTTTCCACACGATGTTTTCCTTCACCGTTTTAGTGCGTGGTGATTGACTATCAATACACACATGACTCCGTAAAGTCAGAGGTGTGCCCTGGGATTCGAACCCGCGACCACCGTGAACTTGTTGGCAGTCGCGTTTATTTTATCTGCTTTTATTCCAAGCGTACTCCAAGTTCCGTGTTGAAATTATGTACAACGTAGAGAAGATTTAACGTCTGATTTTACGATCGGCATCCTGCTTAACTCGCGATAAATAATCCTATTGCGGGCAAATCGAGTTTTTCGAATTGAATATTCAGAATATTTGCAAGATGTTTCACTTGTATTGACAGTGATGGATGAAGGAGAAGAACATAGAAGTAAAAACCATAAAGACTAAATAAAGAAAGGCATGTATAATATAAGGACGGCTTAGTGACCCAAGATATTGTTATTTATGTTATTTTCGTATTGGTACTGTACTATATCAGCCTATTTACGTCCCACTGCAGTGCACGGATCTCTTCTACAGCCGAGAGTACGCTTGAGAATAGTTAGGCCGTATACTCCGCTGATCTACAGCGGGTTGGCAGACTTTACATACCATAGAAATTCTTGTAAATCGCTATGGTATGCACGTTTCCTTACGATATTGGCTTCTTCCTCTGAGATCGCCAGTAAGGGCCGTGGACGCTCCTAGTTCAATCGTGCATGCGCCGATGCTGTCGGTGACAAACAGGCGGCGTATCGCGCTTGGATCAAGGGTCGCACCATGAAGGATCCCAATATCAGTTCCCTCAAAGAAGCCTACAAGCGTGCCACCAAGGCCGGCAAGAAGGCCTACGTTAGGGCGGATGCCCAGCGCGTTAGCAGGATTAGGCGTGCGTTGGCCGATCACCCAACTAGCAGTCGTGCTTATTGGAGGTTGGCCAGGGCCGTTCAATCTAACTTCTGCCGTCCAGCGGTACCCAGAAGGGTCGTTGGCCCACAAGCCGCAAGAGAAGGCTGCCTTGCTGGCAAATCTCTTTGCGGCTAATTCGCGCCTCGAAGACCGTGGTTCCCAGACGCTGCCCACACTGCCTGATTGCGGTTTCTCAATGGCAGATATTCGCATCAGGCAGTGTGATGTGCGGCGTGAGTTACGGTCTCTCGATGTGTGGAAAGCCAGTGGTCCGGATGGGATACCAGCGGTGGTTTTAAGGGCTTGTGCAGCCGTGTTGTCTCCAGCACTGACTCGCCTCTACCGAGCGTCCTACCGCAAAGGTGTTGTGCCGGAATCTTGGAGGGAGGCCAATGTGCAACCGATCCCCAAAAAGGGTGATCGGTCGGACCCTACCAATTACCGCCCTATCGCTATCACCTCAGTGATGTGTAAGGTCATGGAGCGGATCATAAACGCTCAGTTGGTCCGCTACCTGGAGGATCACTTGTTGATTAGTGACCGACAATACGGATTCCGTCATAATAGATCGACCGGTGATCTTCTAGCGTTTGTCCTGCATCGCTGGGGTGAGGCGATTGACCGGCGTGGCGAGGCTCTTGCTGTGAGCCTCGACATTGCCAAGGTGTTTGATAGGGTCTGGCACCGTGGTCTTCTGTCCAAGCTTCCGGTATACGGTCTACCCGGCAACCTGTGTTCGTGGATTTCCGGCTTTCTGCATGGGCGTAGAATACGTGTAGTCGTTGACGGATACGCTTCAGCGCTCATGTCGGTAAATACCGGAGTTCCTCAGGGCTCGGTGCTATCGCCCACCTTGTTTATTCTGCATATCAATGACATGTTGTCGCTTGGCAACATTCATTGCTATGCAGATGACAGCACGGTTCATGGGAGATACCACTGCGGGCCTCCAGGTTGCCGAGTCGAAACTGTGAAGGGACGCGAAGATCTTGTCATTGAGCTCAACCGGACCTTGGATCTCATTTCTACATGGGGTTCCAGGAATATGGTTGAGTTCAATGCCAAGAAAACCCAGGTGTGTGCGTTCACGTGCAAAAAATCCCCGTTCTCTCCCCTCCCCATTCTTCAGGGTGCTCTCCTCTCAATGCGAAATGACCTAAGTATCCTTGGAGTGGATATCCGCTGTGATCTCAATCCAAGGAATCACATCGAGGGCGTACTAACTGCCACATCACGCAGGGTTGGAGTCCTGAACAGGGTGCGTCGGTTTTTCACGCCCGGTCAGCTTTGTCGTTTATATAAAGCGCAGGTCCGGCCAGGTATGGAGTACTGCTCGCACCTCTGGGATGGATCCGCCCAGTACGCATTGTGAATGATGCACGTTACGAGCAACTTAGAGTCGCTACAACTCCGGAGAGATGTCGCCTCTCTAAGCGTGTTCTACCGCCTGTATCACGGTGATTGCTCTGAAGAATTGTTCAACTTGATCCCGTCCTCTCCATTCTTAACCAGAACCACGCGTGCTGGCTTGCGAAGCCATAGCTTGGCGGTCCACACCATCCCGGCGCGAACCAAACGGTTCTCGAATTCGTTTTTGTGCCGCACCGTCAGGCTGTGGAATTGTTTGCCGTCTCACGTGTTCCCTCCTTCCTACAATCCTGGGTCCTTCCGCCGTGGTGTGAAGAGGCACCTTAGCAGGCCGGCATAATTGTTTCCATTGGCATGGGACTGCCGTCCGATGCCAATGGATACTCTGCCTGGGCGGCATTGGCACTTACCATCAGGTGCAATGCCGTCACTATGCCAGGCCATTATAAAAAAAAAAAAAAAACTTTCACAATTTTAGTGCATAGTGATTGACTATAAATACACACCTGACATCGAAAAGTCAGAGTTTTGGCGCAAATAATAAAAAGAAGATAGGGGTTTGGAGAAGCAGATGTATAATGAATGAATAATGAATGAATTCGTGATTTTAGTGAAAGGTGACATAAGTAACATGAAGGCTATCATTAAACTCATTAAAATTATATTAAACTAGCAAAACAACCACCTCCACCAATAGTTTTTCAATTATTCCCGTGTTGTATCAGCAGAAGTTCCAGTAAATCGTATCGGAGCAAGACAAAAAGAAACAAAGACAGCACTCGTAACAAATTCCTGTATAAACTTTGAAAACGTACTCTCTAGCCATCAGTGAAACATTGGTGAATTTTCCGGAACGTGAGCCGGAGATTTAATGTAATTTATCTGCACTCATGAAGCTCTCATTTGAAAAGATTTACGCTCGTGTTCTGTACACACGTTCGGAGGGAGCCGGTGTTGCGCCCACTCGAGTAGTTCGCGCATTCGATTTCACCTATTGAATTTTATGTAATGCAGTTAAAGAGTCACGGTGTCTAGTTTCGGTGATTCGTGTTTTTATGGTGATGAGTTTGGAGCTACCAGATCAATGTTGATGCTGAAAAGCTTATTTAATATACGTCTATTTTGATATTGTGTCTTAGAAATTGGTGCGTCAAAACTTCATGGCTCTAAAGAATTATTGTGATCCACTGTCATTCAATTACCCCATTAAGATTTATTATTTATTGAATTAAATACCACCAATATCATTACTTGGAAGAAATAATAACTGAAGATAAATCGATCCAGTGCTGACCCGCAGTGACAAGTAGGTATTAAGTGAATGTAAGCAGATCGGTAATCATTGTATTGAATCAAACACACGCAGGACATAAAATTTCTAACTTTGAAGTATTATTACTACTAATGAATATTGATATGAATAATAATGAACCCAAAACAAATTCACAACTAGTTTTTCGTATCAAATTTGCTAACACTTCCCTATATCTCGATAATCTTCGCAATACCAACACAAGAGGAGAAATGTACAAATATTCGCGATATAATCAGCCGTAAAAACTTGTGCGTACGTTATGTATACCGAAAAATATCGAAATAATAAAAGATAGTCAGTCGGCATTCGCTCGACATCAAAGCCCAGATGTCTCGGACCCAGTGGGCCATGTAAACTTCTTTGATCCCGTGCTTATTTGAGTGTTCTTCAATATTTGTATGAAAATGTAGGAACATACTGAGATGTCTGGAATTGTAGGGTATAAGCTGCTTTCTGGTTCTACGTTTGTAACATAAAGAGATATTGTGTTTTTCGAATATGATTTCGAAAACGCCTTATGTGGATTCTGAAAGGTTTAACTTCTAAACATTATGATGTTTATTTAACATGTTTATTTTGCTCGTCGTGATTGTGTAGTCACCTGTCAAGCACAAAATAACGTCAAATCTTTTACACTCATCATTAAGAACAATTCCATTCATATAACACCGTACTCAGTTAATGACGACATTTTTTTAACACTGCATAAAAATATGTGTAGAATACTCTTTCCGAACCAAAATGCCATAAAGATCAGACAGATTATCGCCATGCTGGGCAGAAATTCCAAGGCAACACATGAATAACCACAACGAATGTATAGTGATGTTTAGTATCCTAGGTGAGACAATTTTAAGGGTTACATGACCTCTAATGCGCAGTATTCTAGGAACAGGGGCAATTGTGGTAAGTTTTACACTGTCCATTCATTTCGGGTTAATGACCGTAAGATACATATATTTACATAATGTAGGTGAAAAACATTATGTAATTCAACAACGAAGCCGTGTCAGAGACAATGTATGTTGTAGGTAGATAGGGTAATAGAGTGTTGTGTGATGTTTCTGGACATTAATAAAATAACATACTTTTTATTGTAAGTGGCAAAAAATATTTTCTATATTAAAAAAAGAACGTTGAGTGTGCGTGTCTCACGGAAAACAGACGTGAAGTGACAGTTTTGTCATTGTGTTTCTTCGATGAGTGAGATTCCTGGATTTCCAAAATCTTACCTTTTGCCGTCTTTTTTCTTTTACTTTCTTATTTTCCTTGTTAGAGCCCGGTAACCTATACATTCCAAGTATGTACATGTATGTTCATCGAGAGCTGTAATCATTTTTCTGAGATAAACCGTTTGCTAGTTTACTTGACCTATGCTATAAAAAAAAAAACATGAAATTAATTTCTCAAAAATGTATAATATTCGACTAAAATGCTCGGTTTAACTCATTCAGTATCCAAATAATCCACGCAAATATCTGAATGCATATATAACTCTTAAAAGTACAATCGTGAACACCGAACATCCCTACAAATTTCAGCCGGACACTGTACAAAACGACCGAGTCCGCAGCGTTGCCGCAACGTACCTACAACATTATTCACTGAGCCCACCTCATTCGTATGCCTTGACAAGAGAATTGTATTTGTAACATAGAATTATTGCGTTGCCGGCGTAAAGAATGCTATATTATAATTGCGCCGGTGTGTCGTGTTTACGTGCGTGTGTTGAGAAAATTGCTGAGTCTTTAAGTCGCTCTTTCAGGTGGCAAATTGATATTAGCATGATGGAACAATGTTACACGGACTGTTACTTCACGTCGGGTTTCTTTGAGATTGTATATTGAATTCCATTTGTTAAGTCTCATTTGAGTATTACCCGGCTTTCGGGGTTTTATGCCTTAGGCCGTGTGTCAACATAATAATGATATATACTAATCTTAACTAATATTATTTTATAATATAAGCTTATATTGTGAAGTGTATAGAACTGTTAGTACCGAAGCTTTAGCCTGTCCTGGCGGGTGTACTTCCAGTCGACCTGGAGGTGCAACGTCGCGCCGCCATGTATTACTCTACTAGGGAGAATATGGATAAAAGTTTTTTAACCGCACGTGAACTTTTAAAAATTGATAGATTATATAAACCGCTTTCAGTGGTATATAGCGAACTATTAGATGAATGGCAAAATAGATGGGAGGTATCTTTGAAGGGACGACATCTATATCAATATTTTCCTTGCGTTCGTGACCGTTTGACAAAGACTTGGTTGGATGTCGATTATTGCGTATCACAGTTTCTCACGGGCCATGGTAACTTTAGGTCTAAACTTTACTCTTTTAAGCTTGTTGAATCGCCTGCATGCCCATGTTCAACACCTAATTGCGAGTATGAGCAGTCCGCGCATCATATACTTTGGGAGTGTAGTCTTTGGCAGAATGAGCGTAAAACTATGCTGGATAGTATGCAGATATCATCTGGAGTCGTATACTACATGGACCTTGTAGAGACTAGGAAGAACTTCCGTGCTTTCCGGCGTTTTTGCCATACTTATTATTGGAATCAAGTCTAAAAGCTCACATAATAGGTCCCATTTAAATGTAGTGATGATGTGATCCGTGGTGCTTTACAGCTGGCTTCTCCGGCTGTAAAAGTCTTTTTACGAGGTTATTTACCTGTTTAGTTCATTGTTTTGTCGCCCGCTTTGCACGGAGGGAAGTGGACAATAATTTATTTCCAACTCCTCCTATTAATTTCACTTTCTGATTAATTTCGTTGCGGGTTAAAGACAAGTTAGACATTCCCGGAGACTCGCCGAGCTTCAATGCTCGGTGTCATTACATTGCGTGCCACTGTTGATCCTGGCTCACAGGAGTTACAGTGGTGGGTGTGAGGGTGGGACAGTCTCCTTATATTGTGAAGAGGAATAATTTATTTTTTTGTTTGTATTGAACTGGCTTTGAAACTACCGGACCGATTTGAAAATTTATTTCACTATTTGAATCTTACATTATCCACAATGAACATGGCAATACAATATTTTTTCATAAAAATGGATCTGCGTCTGGATAGAGTCGGGTCGGGCTGCTAGTCATAGATTAGAATTATATCTGCTAGTTTTTTATAAATTGTTGGAACGCGTTATACTTCGTTTGATTTTAAAACTGCACGAACGGGCCGTCATGGTTCGACTCAAGTTTACCGTCCGATGCCAATGGATACTCTGGCATCCGATACGGCATTGGCACCTACCATCAGGTGCAATGCCGCCAATATGCTAGGCCATTATAAAAAAAAAAAAAAAAAAAAAAACATTTCTTGCCAATTGCTTTACACTATTACTTGTATTTTTATTTTACCCACATATTTGAACAATGACAGATATCTAAGATTCTGTGCAACTATCAATTTTTGCGACGAATATAAATGGCATAGTAATGCTCTTCTCTTGGGGGTTAGGCTATGATCTGATACGAAGTTCAAATGATCGAACTTCGTACGTAAAACTGTACGGATGCGCTAGGTACTCCACAACAAGCACGGGCCTTTTCAACAATCGAGAGTACGATTGAGAGTGATTAGGCCACATAGTCAACAACCCTGGCCTTGTGCGAGTTGGCGGAATTTACATGCCATAGAAATTTATATAAATCGCTATGTTACTATGGTAACAGGAGATACTAGCAATATTTTCAAATTTTAGAGTCACTTAATAGCCTCTAAATATTATCTATGAAATAATCCTCAAAATATTATCTATGAAATAAGAAGTCACAAACATCCCGCGGGAGTGGCTATGAAGAATTTTCCACCGAGGTGGATAAATGCCCGCTCCCAGCCAACTTAGTGATGTCGGAGAATTTCAGCAAATTAAAAATGTACAACAAGTAGAGCGTGAAAAATCATTAACATATTTTTAGATACGTCACATTTGGGTCAGCTTTTAGTTTAACGTATCCGAGTGAGTGTTGGAGTTGTCGAAAAAAAAATGATTTTTCTGATGGCTGTTAAATATGGATGTGGCAGAGTGTGAAAAAATATTTCATGTCAAAGTTATGTCTCTGAATACGAGTAATATTCGCAAAGCAATTTCAGCTTGAAAATTTGTTTTATGGAATAACTAACAGCATATTTTTTTATGTGATAAGGGAATTCAAAGTACAAATGAATAAGGGTATAATACTATATTCATATTTTATATTTAAATCGTAAAAATATCGACTGTACATTTTTAGACAAACTCATTATTAAGAAAAAAACTTGAGAGGTGTAAGAGACACCCGGATGGAACGAAGTTCCTTTCGATTAATTAGTAAAGGAATTGTAATAAAATTATCTTTCTTTAAAGTTATAATAATATTTTTATTTTATTATTAACAAATATAATGTAATATAAACTTAATCAGTAGGCTTAATTTTAGTAATTATTGGCAAAGATACATAGTCAAATGAAGGGTTGATGATTGACAGCAGGGTAGCAAACTAAAATTGTAAAAAACGATTGTCAAATGCTTCATTCATTCGTTCAATGTGTATCGCGGTAGACGGCTTTGCTCGTGCTCTAAACTATTTAATTTCCAAAGTGGTGTTTTGTGATGAAGTTTGTGTAATCGAACTGACAAACGTGAATCTTTACGGACTAAGTGATAAAAAAACGATATTTTTTTAGCGGAAAAGTGAAACAATAAAGAGAAATCTTCCAAAACTTATTCGAAACTGTGGGTGGTTCTAAGACGACGCGACACTGTGTCTAACTGGAAACGCTCGGATTCTGTGTCGAGCCTGTGTCACCGCTGTGTTCAATCAACAATTAATTCCTTTACGTTATAATATTATATTGCTTACTGGAGTCCGATATTATCACCAAAATGATACGATCACCTAATAAATGTTTGAGTTACATTTACCCGATCTAACAAGTGACACTGTTGGTACTGAAAATATATCAAAGAGGAAACTTAAACAGCCTGAATCTGAAATCGAGATTGCTATAAATGATTTGTCTAAAAAAATAAACGAAAAATTGGATACTTGGCAGCTGGAATTTCGACGCGATCTGGATAGTGCTATGTCAAAAATTACTGATAATATTACAATCATAAAAAACGATCTTGCTACTGTGACCCAGTCGACAGCTGATATTAAAGCTGAACTTGATAATATCAGATATAATCACAACACACTAGAAACACGTGTTTGCGGTTTGGAGTCTACGTGTCAGGGCTGGCTCAGGATATTGTTGACCTGCAGAAATCATTTCAGCATACCATGGAGGACCAAGAAGATCTTAAAAAGAACTTGGACTGTATTAGCAAATGGACTCATGCATCAGAAAACGTTAACTCCGTAGTAAGTACCCTGGAGTCGAAAATAGATCACCTGGAGCAGCAAGCTCGACAGAGTAATCTCGAATTATGCAACGTACCTGAAAAACGAGGTGAAAATTTAATATCAGTTTTGGAGAAAATCTGCACCCAAATACAATTTTCTCTGTGTTTGAAGGATATTCTTAGTATACACCGGGTACCTCATGCTCATAAAGAAAACCGAAAACCCAAAAATATAATTGTGAAATGTAACTCCCGCATAACACGTGACAATATTTTGAGCGCTTTCCGTCTGGCCAAGGGAGTGGAGTCGGGACAGCTAGGAATGTCTGGAAATAGTCTTCCTATTTACATGCATGAACACTTAACTTTGAGCAACAAACATTTATTTCGAGAATGCCGTGAAACAGCTAGAAAATACAGTTTCAAATATGTTTGGATTAAGCATGCCACTATTCTGGTTCGAGAAAACGTACAACTCGCCTGCCATCGCAATACGTTCGACACAGGACATTACCAAACATATGCAAACCAAGACCGTCAACTCTGCCGTATTTATTACGTGATATTATTTTATTATTATGTACTATTATATCCCACGATTTGAGGCATTCTATTCTTACAAATCGTCATAAACATTATGTATTAAGTTATTTTGATTGATTTTGTTGCACAATTCTATAATAACAGCTATCAACAGTTTAGTATTGAATTAATTACAGTACTTATTCAGGATCTTCATGTATTGATAAATAATGTATTTGGGTGTATTATGGGAACATATTATTTAACTTTTCATGTGTATGTCTCGGTTTATGCAGTTCTGAGTTTTTTCTCTCTATCATTATACCGGGTATATCAAGACTGCTACCGAAAACGAAGCCGGGTGGTAGTTTTAGTGACTATAAACCCAATGCAACTAAAAATTTCGCAAAGAAACACGACATTAATTTTTAATGATTTTTTTAATATCGTCATTTTTGGGTGGTAAATCCATAGTTTTTGCTAAAATAATAATTTTAACTGTTTTATACCTTAGAGTATTTATAAATAAAAGGGTATACACTATTATTTTAGGAAAAAAATGTATTTACCACCCAAATATGGCCATAGGAAAAAAATTAAAAAAAAAAATTGTCGCTTTTTTTTTGCAAAATTTTCTATTGCATTGTGTCTGAAGTCGCTTAAACAACCACCCGGCTTCGTTTTCGGTAGCAGTCTTGAGATACCCTGTATTATATATATATACATACATACATATATTTTGTTTACTTTAAATCATGACGAATAAACTCATAATATACTACCAGAATTGTAGGGGTATACGCACCAAGCTTAATATTCTGTATATGAACTTGTTATCAAACTGTTACGACATTATTATTTTAACTGAAACCTGGTTAATTCCACAAATATCAAATAACGAATTTAGTATATAGATGTGACCGAAACCGTATTGCTACAAGAAAAAAAGATGGGGGTGGTGTTCTCATTGCTGCATTAAAACATCTCCGTTCAACTAAAATTCCTATTTCAATTAGATCAGATTACTTTGAACAAGTTTTTATAACAATAAATGGTACTGATAATTATAAATATCATATAAGTGTAGCTTATATTCCACCAAATTCTCCAGTGGAGGCATATATTTCACATTTTGATGTGTTGTCCATGGCCCTTGAAAAATATAATTCAGTTAATTTACTATTATTTGGTGACTACAACTTGCCGGATGTAGAATGGGTATGTGCTTGCGACAACTATAAATTAACATGCAACAGTAATTCTTTTGTGTGTAAACATATGCAATCCTTTATGTCACTATTTGACTGTTTTCAACTCAATTATAATAAAAATCACAAGGGACATATTTTGGACTTATTGATTAGTAATAAATCATGTAATGTCTATAGATATTTAAATTAATATAAGGCATAGGTCCTACATGTATGGTACTTGGCGGCCCGCCTTCGATATGTTATGCATATATTTTGATTTGTTGGCTAGTCAAGTCATTAAGCAAATTAATCAACAAGCGCAAGTTCCATGAAACAAATATAATTTTTTTGCTTTGCAGTGGTACTTATTATTTAGTTATTTTTTGGTTTTTAGCGGTTTTTTGTTTTGAAGTCGGTTTTTATTTTTTTATTATACTAGACGACAAACTCCATCTTGATAAACACATCGATAATATCGTAAACAAAGTGTACAGAATGTTCGGTTTCGTCCCTACATTCATTTATTACATCTTTAGTGAGGTCTGAGCTGGAATACGCGGTATTGGTGTGGAATCCCCTCTACAAGAAGTACGATGATTTTATTGAAAATGTCCAATGCAAATTTCTCAGATCACTGCATTACCGATGTTATCATAAATATGTTACCCATATTACGCTAACGAAAAAATATAAATTTATGAGCCTAAAGTCTAGACGCATTTATCTTGAAGCAAAATTTATTTTTGATTTGTGTAACAACAGATATGATTGTTTAGATATAATAAATAGTATTTGTTATTTTGTTCCTAGAACCGTAATGGCACGCGATGTGCGTACACGGCCAATATTTGCGGTCTCATCTTGCCGTACCAATGCAGGAGTGCGCGCACCTTTGCGCCGCTTAATGAATAACTATAATATGCTTTTTCCAAACATAGATATATTTGCATCATCACCCAGTAAATTCAAACTCTCTTTAATTAAAGTAATTGAAACTTTGGAAATTGAGTAACGTCATATTGTTTAAATAGCCATTCAATGTTTAACATGACGTCACGAATATTATATTAATAAATATATATCATGTAGTTGTTTAGTTGATAATTTATATTGATTCATAAATACACTTAACGCTAGATTTAAGCATCTGTGGATAACGTAGTTGGTTGCGCATTTAATTATATGTAAAATTAAGTTTTCTTTATCTATTAACAATGTGTAACTGTTTGTGTTACCAAATAAATTAAAAAAAAAAGTGTCGTTACAACTTTTGGTCTTAATTTTTTCCGTCTAGCCCCCTTTCGCAACGCGCGTTAAGGAACTTTATTCTAATATATTTACGATAAACCGTTACCTACTTCACAATTCTTTATAATTTTCAGTTTAGGTAAAAAAAATACTGCAAAGGCAATCATACTGTTATACAACTGAACATTTCAAAATTTTGTATTTCATATCCCGTAAGTAATTAAAATCAAATCAATCAATACCACAAGCAATTTACTTCCAATGACGTCACAGTTAATTATGTAAATAAACCAAAGAATGTACTGAAATACGTGGCCTTACAGAATGACCTTTAGGAAGGGTTTACGCTGTGACACGGTACGAGGGCAGCTATCCAAGTGTGTCGCCTAAAGGTCAGTCACCAGACCGTACATACGTAGATTTAAACCATATGAATAAGTAAAGACGAGTAAATGTTTGGTGACAATCGTGACCTGTGATAATAAGATGGGTGTAGTCCAACATTTTTATAAATGTACCTGTATCCCATAAACATTCCACTACAGGGCACGGGCATCCTCAACTATCCAGAGTACGATTGAGAGAGGATATATAATTACGGTCCATCACGCTGGTCTTTACATATTATCATAGTCACTTTTGTAGTGTAGTTTTTTTTTATGTAGTATGTAACGTCCACCAACCCGCACTAGCGTAGTGAACTATATGGCCTCTTCTCAATCATATTAAATTAAAAATTAATACACCCAACGGTCACATACATAGTCCTGACTCCACACTAAGATCGAGTCTTGTGTCGTGGGTATCAGGACCTACGAGAGACAGAACACCCAGACTCGAAAGATATTTGTGGGCTGCACCAACATTTCTCTCGATGCGGGGATCGAACCCACGGCCTCTCGTTTCACAGGCAGCGTCTAACCGCCTGCGCCATGGAGGCTGTCAATGGATGGGTTATATTACAATCCACCTGGTATAGTGTGGGGTTTCACATCAGTATCAGCCCAAATACGTCCCACTGCAGGGCATGGGCCTACTCTACAATCGAGAGTACGATTGAGAGTGGTTAGGCCATATAGTCCGCCATGCTGGCCTAGTGCGGGTTGGCGGACTTACATACCATAGAAATTCTTATAAATCGCTATGGTATGCAGGTTTCCTCACGATGTTTTCCTTCACCGTTTTAGTGCGTGGTGATTGACTATCAATACACACATGACTCCGAAAAGTCAGAGGTGTGCCCTGGGATTCGAACCCGCGACCACCATGAACATGTGGGCAGCCGCGTCCAGTCCGTTTACCAACAGGCCACCACGCACTATTACACACACGGGTTTCACATATTAATCATTAATTATTATAATTCGGAAATATTTCCATACGTTGATATTTTAAGTGCAATTCAAACGGTCTATCAAGACTTCATTTTAGAACCCAGGGCACACAATTCTGCCTTTGCGAAGTGGCATGGATATTCATAGTAAACTGCTTGCTTTAGCGGCAAAGGTAAACATAGTGAGGAAACATGCATACAAAGGAGTTTGCCATGTGTTTCAATAGGGTACGAAGTCAAGCTCAAATCAATAATTGACCCGTATTAGACTTCTATGTACAAAAGCATACTAAAGGTTACCTATCGTCAATACAGGAACAGTTAAATCACAATGAATTATCATTCAACGAAATAACTTTCTAATTTGGCATCTTTTATACGGGCTCTTCCTTCCAAGCACAAGGAATTCCAAAGAGGTTTTTTTAATAAATTCTTATTCCAGCTCTGATATGGAATGAAAGCAATCACCATTCGTTCGAAGGTCGTCAGCACCTTACCGCTTTGTATACTCAGTTACTCAATTTGCCCGCTCAAATAAATTCGGCGCGGTTCACGTTTTCGCATCACGTTCCCCTGTCAAAATTCTCATACGTTTTGATCGCGTTATTATGTGCGTCGTGCAAAACAAATGAGGCCTCTTGTGGATGTGGCAAGGCGCTGGATGAAGTAAATAGAGGTTATTTGCTAAGACTATGTTATTGAATATATTATGGTAGATTGTGTGGTTTGGTAATGTTACCTACAGCTCATCTAGAGCTGTAACCTATAAAAGGAGACGTAATGCTAGTGCCACGTATAGTTGGCGGACCATATTGCAATCCAAAGATTTTATGACAAATATGTCGCCATTCCATTACCAAGCTTCTATGAGTTTTTCTAAGGGTTACAATCCCAAAGCACGCACATCCGAAAAGAGTGTGAAGTTCGCTATCCCATAGTAGATAAGGGTTTGTATAACTTCAGATTGTTGTCTTGCTGCACTCAGCTCTATTAATCATAAAAGGGGTCGATTATCTGCAGTGGCACGTAAATATTATTTCTTCCCTTTTCATTTATTTTGCCATACAAGTTAAGAGAAAATCGTATACTTGGTACTTACTGGTATGGTTATAGGCTTGTCCCCTATCAAATTGTGGGACAAAACGTTGGAAGGTTGACCGTTGTCTACTTATTGAATTAAGGCGTGATGTTTATAGAAACATGGTACATTCTTTTCCTTAACATCCATGTTCTCTGTGTCACAAGTGGCAACACTGAGATGGCAATGTATCGACTCCTACATCTCTAGAGGCAGGTGAGTGTACGTCGGCGTGAGTTGAATCACAAGTAGCGTCTATCAGGTGGCCTCAAATATTCATTCATAAACAACTTGCTATTGTCGATGTTGAATCCTACGTGAAATCCAAATTGCAGTTTGTAATTTATTGGAGTACAGTTTCTTTACAAATGTATTGTACGAAATTTTTGTGGAGAACACTTACCTGCGAATAGACTCATACCGATGTTTTTTATCTTCATTAAGGAAAATGATTAACCATAAAGAATTTTCTATTCGTGGAATGTCTACTATTGTTGTCTATTCTAAAATGTAGACTATGATTCAAACTCTCTCAATCAAATTCTTGGGTATAGAAGCGTCTCGTACCCAGCAGTGGGCAATAATGGGCTAATATATTATGGGCAATACACCACTCATCTACGATTAAAGGGATTTGTGTCCCCTATTATCAACTAAGTGAGCTTTTCTGCCAGACTCAGTTGTCCTTTTAACTAGACTATGGCGCAAATTCTACATTTTTATCTCTTGAAAATATAACCAGTTAATTAATGTTATACCAGTAATCGATTGGCCTACTTGAACAATTTTGAACTTTAAAGATAATATTTGAAGCTGACTGTAGTAGTTCACCAACTAATACTTACTTACCTATGCCAAAGATCCTCATAGTAACAAACAAGAAACACGCGTTCAAGGTAAAATTAAACAAGAAAATTCCAAACACGCGATTCATGACTGGTAGTACTGAATACAAAACTTATAAATTATAGGGAAACCTTATAAATAAAAGAATTGTAATGTAGGTAAAAATATCTTAACGTGTGGATATCATTTCGCTGTTGACTTGCTTGATGTATCTAATATCTGGCTTCTTGGAATTATTATTATATTTTTATTGTTGGTTTCTAAGCAAGTAATTTCTTACGTAACAACTGTCAATAACATTTGTTGTTTAAGTCTTTCAACTCAAAAAAAAAATGTTGGTGTTGTGGGTCATCCTAGCGAATTAGCAAGTTGAAGTGGCAATGGGTGGGGTCATAGCGCGGAGAACTGACGCCCGATGGGGCCAAAAAGTTCTTGAATGGCGGTCACGTAGCGGTAAGCGCAGCGTAGGACGTCCACCCACAAAGTGGTCAGGCGACCTGGTAAAGGTTGTGGGACGTAGCCTGATGCAGGCTGCCTCCAACAAGTCACTGTGGAAATCATCGGGAGAGGCCTATGTTCAGCAGTGGACTTCCTTTAGCTGATGAATGGATGGATGGTGGATTGGGTCATCCTATAGAAATCTAACTCTTTTTTCAACCGAATTCCGTACAAAACGTCACAAAGCATTCTACTAAACTAAGCCACTAAGCGCATGTACGTTGATTAACGCAGTCCACATATCGATTTATCAACTGAAACATAATCTGCTTAGACCTGCTTCCGATAACCGCGTCCAATGTATGCAATATTTAGATATTTCATTGGAATTAACGTGCATTACCAGCGGTTGATGGATAGCTGTATTCAAGGTTCATAGAACATATTCACATTGAATTTTAGATGGCTATAATGGCACGTTCATAATATAAATCATCATTAATGTTAGAGTCTTTGTTCGTGATTTTAAAGGAAAATATGTTGTATTATATTGGATTAAATTATTACATTTAGAAAGACAATTCATGGCGATTGTTAGTTAATGTGGCGAACTAAAATGACTAAATGGCCAGCTAAATTATTTTTTTATTGCAATGAATGGCGAGACGAGCATGCCGTTCGCCTGATGGTAAGCGATACGATCGCTCATGGCATTCCACTGCACTCGCTATCCTGAGACATAAGATGTTAAGTCTCAATATGTCCAGTAGTTACTCTGGCTACAATGTCCTTCAATCCGAAACACAACAATGCATTTACACTGCTGTTTGGCAGGCGGCTTCTCACATATAAGAGACCTACCACCAGTAAAAGTAAAGTAGTGGAGTTTTTAAATAATAGTCGAGCATTTTGATATATGCTTGTAATTTTTGCTTACTTAATATATAATACTTAATATCATAAACATGTTATAAACACATCAGGCAAAAAATATGTGAATCAGTATAAGACAAATTAAATTGTCAAAATCAAAATTGTCAAATTAACCTTTTTTCACCAGCTCTTTAAGCCTTTAAGATAATTGTAAAAAAATACAATTTGTTAAGAAATTTTTTATTATTTTTTTTTTACATCTTTATTATACTTCTATCTTTCATTTTAATGGTTATACACCATAATATGATGTAATTTCAAGTTATAATAAATAAATCTTATATTTAATAAAAACACTTTGACATTAAATTTTACATTTCCAGAGAATTTTCAGTCAAAACACCCAGACCAGAAACAAAACTGGGTCCAATGTCAATTCTTTATTATAAGATTATCCATCGTGGATTCTATCAAGATTTTTATTCGTTTAAAGTGCAAGGCAAGGCGGTCGAGGAAATCTATAAGGTCTTAACTTTATCTCGTCCAATTTACTTACCGTTGCTCAGCTTTTCTTAATCGCCGCTGCATCTTACCTGATTGCAAATACTGCAGATACTGTTAAAAAGGTCAGATCGATTTGGATAGTGTGTTAACGTTCTTTGAGTAAACTCATTTTGTTCTGGGATTCTGTTTTCGACTTTATAGTCCAAAATATGTTTTATAGGATTTTAAATATATTGTTACCATTATTAGTTTATATCTCGCTACGTCATCTTTTTAATTGATTTTAATATATTAAATAATGCAACCATAAACTCATTTAGTTTTTCAGACCAATATATCGACGATAATATCATCGACAATTGTATAATTATTAATGTTCTACAGAGGGTAGATACAAACAAAATATGATATAAATATAAATAATATATAGACAAAGAGTACGTGGTGGCCTGTTGGTAAATGGACTAGACGCGGCTGCCAACATGTTCACAGTGGTCGCGGGTTCGAATCCCAGGGCACACCTCTGACTTTTCGGAGTCATGTGTGTATTGATAGTCAATCACCACGCACTAAAACGGTGAAGGAAAACATCGTGAGGAAACCTGCATACCATAGCGATTTATAAAAATTTATATGGTATGTGAGTCCGCCAACCCGCACTAGGCCAGCGTGGTGGTATAGTCCACCACGCTGGCCTAGTGCGGGTTGTGGTCTAACCACTCTCAATCGTATGCCCGTGCCCTGCAGTGGGACGTATATGGGCTGATACAGATATCGACAAAAGCAAGATTCTAATAATTGTGTAAGGATGGTTCACTGCTTTTTCATCGACCAGTTTCGAAAACATGATCTAAGTAAGTAATGAGAAAAAAAAACAGATTCAGATAAAAATAATCTAAAATCTAAATCTCAACAGAATTGAAATTCCTTTAGTAATTCCACAAAAATGTAAACCATAATAAATAACCAGGACATGAACCCTAAACCAGGGCCAGCTAGCATGTCCATTAGGCTTGTAATCCCCAAAACCCGGCGATGTACGTTGCAGGCGAGCGGCGTGCAGTACTCCGAAGCTTATTTGCCCCACAGGATTAAGCTAAACCGGTGTTGAAATATTAGCGTCCACTGATACGTGGACTGCTGTTTCATATAACTTAATTATAGCAATACTATCGCTTTTTTGCTGATTTAAATATGTTTTGGTATGTTTGTTTGCATTTTTAATGTAGATGCGGATTTCTGATTAAATAATGCATATCTTACAACTTCTGATAATGTAAGATTGGATGTAGTTGATCAAATATTTCTAAGAATCAATTAATGCTCGCTCATAGTGTCAAGGCGTTTCTCTGGGTATGGGTTTTAGTCGATGCTGCTGTGTTGCATCATAAACAGGAAATAAAGAATCATCTCAATACTGACTACGCACTTTCAGGATTTAATTAGTGCCATCCCAAAGACTGTAACGGCAATTTATCTACAAATGCACACGTAACCTCAAAAGAACCTGGATCTGTATTCCCCACTACACCAGACCTATCCCCTTTCAATTCAGTAATAACCTACTTAGTAGTCACACTCTACTATGCAACCACCTCCAACAATAAAGAATTCACAACACATTTCGCAATTAATTTACGAGCTCCGCAGACCTCGTGAGTAAACGGTTCCGTAAGCCCAGCGGTAATCAACATGCCCGCACATTAGCCGCCTGTCATCTTTGGATTATGAAGACGGGCTGGAATGTTAGTAAACTAGCCTAAAGGGCGTCATGTGTAGGGTTTACTCTATAATGTATAGCAAGTTAGTGACGGAGCTGATGTTTCAGTAGGCTGTTTTAAAACCATCGTCTTGGATAATTTAAAGGTGTGTGTGTGTAATAGATATGGACTGAGAACAACAATTGATTGATTTAAATCACGGATAAGAGGTGGCATTGTATGGAAAAATTTCAATATGCTTGGATAATATCTAAGCTGTTGGTAGTGCTATTAGATTATAAATGAGTAATTAAGCCGCGTTAAAATAAATTTCTAAAATTGTACTCTTAAATGGCCACTGATATAAACAAGTCGTCTATCAAATCTACTGTATTGGAATAAACCATAACCTCTTTTGACCAAAAATAGAGCTAACACAATGCGCTCAAGCACAATAATAACACAAGAACAAGAAGTTCCGTGTTTCCATCTAAAGCTCCATCATTTAATTACATTGGCTTAACTATCCAAAAAATATACATTAATTGTCTAAATTACTTTTCCTGTCCTTGGAGCAATAAGATCAACCACAAGTCACAAAAAAACCCCCAACGACAATTATTAAAGTGCGGTCAATATATTTTCTTTATAGCTATGGAGGAGACTACCACAAAGTTACCTAATCTTTTGCTTTCACATCATACATGGTTCCGGAATTACGTTTATAATTCACCTCACTTCCGTTCCAGTTTTATGTGCGAAGACTCAAAACAACCCGATTACTTTATTTAGGACCATGTTAAGCTCACTTTTGGATACATTATGGCAAAGTCCATCCGGCGTAGAAGTCGTTATTTTCATCGTAATTTTGCTATTATACAAAAATTACATCGATTAATGGGTTTTAGTCTGTAACGTATTCATTTGAGAGAAAAGGTAAGCTTAATATTATGTACTGCAAACGACTAATTTTTCTATTTTTTATGTAATTTACCAATTGTTGAAATTTGAAGACAATTAAATTATTTATATGCGTTTATGTCAGCCTGACATGAGCGGTGGTGTTTGCTTAACAATGGACAAGTTGCTGGCTCATTCACAAATAAACTTTGAATTTAAATCAGTAGCAATAACTCTAGCAGCGCTCAATCTTTAGTTAGATGGCAATAAGTTAAAACTCTTTTTATCTTAAACGTCATTTATGATTTTTCAAAGTATTCAATTGATGGTGTACAGCATTTGCCAGTGCGATTTTTGTATTGCCTATAATATAAGTTTATGATTTTAATTTATAGCACTATTCTGATGCTCCTGATATTTCAAGGTCAAAGATCTTCCAACTTTTATCATTTACTCCATTCATCATTAATTTATTTATCACTGGTAATATGAATAGCTAAGTTATGTGCTTAAACATTTTTATTTACATTTTATGTTAATGCAAACCTGGCGATATATCAATACTAATGGTAGAACCCAAATTCAGTTAAATATTTTAAAATGGATCTTATTTTATTTAACAGTTTTACCTCCTTCTATTATTTGCAATTATCTTTAGTAATAAATATATTATAACTCATGGCCTCCAAATCTTAGATTGTTTCCATGCTAAACTTCGTTACTATGGTCTGTGAGTTTAACAATCCAGTCATGAAACTGTAACATTGTTATCAGTTTAAATGGCATTATAATGATCTGATATATTAAACAACCAAAATAAAATTTAAGTACGCAATCCATCATTCCATACCGTACGTATATTGATATCTTGAGAAACAATAAATGATAATATAACTCCTGAACCATCAGGGTCTGGTCCCTCGCGGTCGGCATGTATAAGGCAAATAAGTAACGAAGTCGATTTATTCCCTAACCCGCGCCCGAAGTGATGTGTTCAATAATTTAGTCCGGTAATTTTGTTTGCGGCCGAAGCATCTGTTATATTATTCATAGAAAAGTCCGAAACTCGCGAGAATTGTCTAATGCACGTGAAAATGTTATGTGATCCACGGTTTGACAGATTATTTTATATATTTCGTTAATTAATTGATAATCCTGCTTCTTAGTAAAGTTTGTTTAACTTGTATGGATACAGGGAATATTGTAAGATCTAAAATAGATATTCAGTTTATTTAATAGTTGGTGTTATCATACAGGATCAAATAGCCGAGATTTAAGAACAAGTTGATTGGTAGCAGAAGCTTAAGATAAGATGGTTTGCGTTTATTCTTGGAAAAATCTCGTGCACCGTTTCCAACAAATATATTTATCAAAAGCTGGTATTATATACCGCTAATATATATATATATATATAAATATTTATTTATTTATATATACAGGGTATATCAAGACTGCTACCGAAAACGAAGCCGGGTGGTAGTTTAAGCGACTTCAGATTCAATGCAAAAGAAAAAGTTGCAAAAAAAAGCGACAATTTTTTTTTAATATTTTTTTCCTATGACCATATTTGGGTGGTAAATACATTTTTCCCTAAAATAATAGTGTATACCCTTTTATTTTTAAATAATCTAAGGTATAAAAGAGTTTAAATTATTATTTTAGCAAAAACTATGGATTTACCACCAAAAAATGACGATATTTAAAAAATCATAAAAAATAATTGTCGCGTTTCTTTGCGAAATTTTTAGTTGCAATGTATTTGTAGTCACTAAAACTACCACCCGGCTTCGTTTTCGGTAGCAGTCTTGAGATACCCGGTATATATATATTAGCGGTAAAAGCAAATACCAGCTAATACCGCTAATGTATATATACAGGGTATATCAAGACTGCTACCGAAAACGAAGCTGGGTGGTAGTTTTAGTGATTTCAGACACAATGCAACAAAATTTTGTGCAAAAATGTGTGACGATTTTTTTTTTATTTTTTTTATCGTCGTATTAGGATGGTAAATATATAGATTTTTCTTAAATAATAGTGCACACCCTTTTATTTTTAAAGACGCTATGGTATGCAAGGCTTTGAATTATAATTTTAGCAAAAACTGTGGATTTACCACCCAAACTCGACGATATTTAAAAAATCATAAAAAACAATTGTCGCGTTGCATAACGAAATTTTTAGTTACATTGTGTTTGTAGTCACTAAACCTACCCCCGGCTTCGTTTTCGGTAGCAGTCTTGAAATACCCAGTATAATATTGACCTATATTCCTTCCGGTAATAATATCTGAAGTTGACTATTCAATATTTTGCTACTCAAAACCTACGCATAAAAAATAAATTTTCGATGTAAGATTGGGTATATGTTTAAAACAAGATCTATTCATTATCACCCGGCTTCGTTTTCGGTAGCACTCTTGATATACCCGGTGTATATATATATATAAATGTATAAATTATTTCCATGAAAATTTTCTTCGACCTCTTTCATTATAAGACTGCACATTTCATAAGAACAAAAGTTGAATCTTTAACGTAGGAATTATTATCAACAGCTTCCATTTTCACATCAGAGCTAAATCATATCTATTCCAGGACCGGTATATTAAAGAACATTGGTAAAATCATTGTTAATGCAATTATTCTTAAGCGTCTATAAATTTCATGTATAAAAATGTTAATAATTAATTTTCTAAGTAATTTTGGTGCGTAGCTCACAGCGTACCTAGGCCTGAAATACGAAAACATATTTTTCGTAAAACTCTATTGATATTTGCTTTATTTTTATTGGAGAAGCGTTATGTCGTTTCAATGTTGCCATTTTAAAAATATAAGCTAGACTGGCTTTCTTGCATTATCTTTCTCAGACAATTAATGTAAAAAAATAGTGCAGAGAAGTGAGAACAGCAAAACTATCACTGATTAATTAATTAAGGAATAACAATTTATTTCTGTCGCCCGAAAGCGCTATTGTGCAAATAATAATATATAGTTGTCCCCTGTTTCCTTTTTATTTCATTGCACATGATATTACTATTAGATTAATAAAATAAATAAGTACTTGATGTTTAAATTGCGTGTAAAATATATTTTTTTACTTTTATTTATGCGTCATAACTTTGCCTCACGCCAATTTAAATGCAACAAAATAACATTAACTACCCACAGAGTTTGACAAGATGTAGAAAATCTGTAAAACTTTATAGTGGAATATCTTTTTTCCTAGGCTTGCTACAATAGTAAATTTTAAGAAATGATTGTTAAGGAATTCTAAATCTATATTTTAAAATATTTTTCATCTCAATACACATAAAAAAAATTAAAACAAAAAATGTATGGAGGATTATCATTGTTCTTTCGGTAAAGTTTGTATTTGTTTTTGACCATCCCTAAAATTAAGTAAGAAATTTGTTCATTAAGATTTATATAACCATGACACGGGAAGGAAAAATTTAATAATCAAAAGTAGGCTTTCTAACGCTGAAGCGTCACAGACCCCGCTCAAACTTTTTAATAAAACGCGGTCCAATTTTGAGCTGACCTGTTTTCATAAACAAAACTTTACAGGTAACCAGACACGCACTTTTTGAAGCAAAAAATGTAATTACATTTTACATTGAAGAGCTCGCTGACAAAAAATCCTCGGATACGTTAAAGGAGATGATTATTAACCCTGGTTTAAATTTCAAAGAAGGGAGCGAAAGTATTAACAGGGACAAAGTTGAGGTTAATGGTTTCAGTGGAGGGGAGATAGGATGTACGGAATGTGCTAAGTGACATTACGGCCTTTTTGTGGTGTGATTTTACAAAGTTTCGAGGACATGTTTTTTGTTTAAATTTCCTGATAAATTATGCGGATCCTCTGTAGATCTTTAGAGTACATAATACTTTAAACTTTTGTCATGTGTTTCTAACAGACGTAGAAGCTGAGTTCTTGAATAGATGGTCCGAATGGATTTTTGAGGACAATATAAAAATCAAGTTCTTACAACTGCAGATGTTACAGATTGGATGAAATAAAAAAAAAACAAGTAGACGAATCTCAGCATTGACCGACAAAACATTAGACTGAGTAAACAATGTAATATGATTAAAGACAAAAATGTATATGGTCTCAATTCTGACAAGTGAAAACTGAAGAAATTTAAAATAATTGTACAAAGAAGTTGTTCGTGAAATTATAGACGCTCTGAACATCAAACATATTCCTTTACGATTGAGTATTGCCAATACATTTCTATTTCAAATTCAATATTATCATTCTCACATAACATAATTAATCTTGATTTCCAAGATAGTACGCTTCAGAGCTCGCTATGAAATCTCAAGTTCTGTAAGGTTTTGGGCCATCGAACCTGCCTGTGGTATACAAAGGAATATGTGAGTTAGTTACATTATATTGTACCAAAGTTGCCCAGAGAATAACCTTGGCAAATATTGAATACTCTGACGAAATAATTATAGTTGGTTGTATATATCTCTTTAACATCAATATTATTTTACATCAGTCCAAGTTTTGAAAAGCTCAGGTTTGAATTCAATGGTTGGTATAACATAATTTATGGAAAAGTCCAGTAATGCTACTTATTTATTCAGCTTTGTATCTTATACCGGGTATCTCAAGACTGCTACCGAAAACGAAGCCGGGTGGTAGTTTTAGTAACTACAAACACAATGCAACTAAAAATTTCGCAAAGAAACGCGACAATTATTTTTTATGATTTTTTAAATATCGTCATTTTTTGGTGATAAATCCATAGTTTTTGCTAAAATAATAATTTAAACTCTTTTATACCTTAGATTATTTATAAATAAAAGGGTATACACTATTATTTTAGGAAAAAATGTATTTACCACCCAAATATGGTCAAAGGAAAAAAATAACCAAAAAAAAATTGTCGCTTTTTATTGCAACTTTTTCTGTTGCATTGTGTCTGAAGTCGCTTAAACAACCACCCGGCTTCGTTTTCGGTAGCAGTCTTGAGATACCCTTGTATATATTTTTTATGTAAATGACTACATTTATGTCACCAAATATACCCCTATTTATCACACTTCCAATGCTATTTTTTAACCTAAATTGCGTCATTTTTATTTTATTTACTACTGGGTATTTCCAAATAGGTGTGAACTGTATGAACGAATTTGTTATATTGAACTTATTAATAAACAATGAAAAGCATGATTAAAGATAATTGCGGGCTGCTAAATGTAATAGTAACAGCAAGAGATAATGTGATTGTTCATCCATGTTCCGCAATAATCGTCAATTATCATAATTACGCACCGCTATAATATTACATACAATAATTTCTCCGCACCGTTTACCTATATTAGTAGCGATTTCATCTGAAATATTAGATACAGATACGATATAAGCTGATGTAACTAAATCAGTCCATATCAGTCCCAATGGACAAGGTCTTCCTCCCATCCGAATTAAAGAATTCCCCAGTATTGAGGGTCGTGATTTTTTTTTAATTTTTTTTTATTGCAATTAATGGCGTTACGAGCAAGCCGTTCGCCTGATGGTAAGCGATACGACCGCTCATAAACAGTAGCAAAATTCCACTGCGCTCGCCATCCTGAGACATAAGATGTTAAGTCTCAATATGTCCAGCATGTCCTTCAATCCGAAACACAACAGTGCATTTACGCAGTGTTGTTTCACGGGAGAAATAGACATTGCAGGTGGTATCCACCCAGATGGCCTCTCACTTATGAGAGTACCACCAGTCCACCAGTCAGATCATCCTTATGCTTCGCTAGAAGACGAGAAGAGCAGAGGAGGAGAAGAGCACCAGATTACGGAAGAAAAACTCCAATTTAAAGATTCTTGTGTCCAATATCACAGTCGCCGAAGCCGAAAACGGCAAAGAATTCATCATCATCATGCCTCGCTTTCTTTCAAACGAGTTTTCCCCATCTGGTTCTGTCTCTGGCGGCGTGAAGTGAACAACAAGAGGGGTGAAGAACTGTTCAGAGTACTGATTGATAAATTATCATACCTCTGAAGTCTTGAGGAAATATTTTGCCGGTTCAGGTTTCTTTGCGTTGTTTACTTACACAGTAATAAAATATGAATACAGACCTACCTTCGAACATGTTGAGTTGTGTCGTGGGCCCCAACTGGTGACAATAGTTTTGCCGGCAACTATCTAAGAAGTGGATTGTATCAGTAGTCATTAATTAAGTTAATAAATATACGAATATACCGACAAAAGCAAACATACGTTATTAACTAAATCCTGACTTAATTAGGGTACTAATTAATGTTTTCCTTTTAGCAACTCCGCTAATGATCACAATATATTCAGCGGAAATATTCCACATGTTAACTCTACCTTGGGATGTTGTTACATAAAATGAAACATTTAACAGCTAATACTGTCTATTAACCTTTTTATCTAACGATGCGTTATTTAATTTCCCAGATATAAATAAGAGTTTTAATGAGACGACCATTAGATTCAAAAGAAATAAAAAATATACACATCAACAATTGTAATAAAAAGGTAATTAACAAATAAAACCAAAATTTACACAACGATCCATTTTTATTTTTAGGAAATCTCACAATAAAAGTCTTGACTGGATCTTATCCATAAACGGCAATATGCACAGCAAGTGTTTTACATCTCCTTACATTTAAATATAAACTTACACGTAACGTCGTCATAATTCGTACAAATATTTACAAATGGCCCGTACCCGAACGGTTGTCCCTTAAATTTTATGCCTACGTTCGTGTACAACTCCCATTTGAGCTTGTTCTATACTATTTATCGTTAGTACGAACTGCTCGACTGAACGTAAAATCTTTACTTTCATCTGTAACGTTTCTATTTGGTGTTCTAGTCCTTACACATCGATAGCATAGTACTCTTATTTAAAACATGAACAATTCTATAATAGATTGAAATTTCACTGCTATATAACATATTGTCAAAGGTGTTGTAGTAAAATGTTCTTTCAATATCCTTTTGGAAGAAGTTAGATTGCAATGTTATGTGGTCAAATTAAGATTCATTAAGATTGTTGACGTCGATTGTCAGATGTTAGCCCCAAATAGGAATAATGCAGTCCCGTAGCATTTAATCATATCTATCTTAATCAGACATAAAGATTTTCACACATCAATTGAGAAAATATAAATATCGCTTAATATAAAATGCAGGGAAAAAGAAATCTCGCTGTCACAATTTCAATTATAACGTTTTGGGAATTCCGAAGCCTCTTACAAAAGTTTGCGAATAAGGGCATATTTTTTTCAATATTGTCACGAATTCCGCTGAAAGAAATATTTCTAAAGAGAAAGTAAAAAATTGATACCCTGTTGATAAAGATTCGCTTCCGTCGCGAAAAAAAATGTATCTAAGTTAGCAAGACACAATAAAAGTACGGTTTTATCAGTTATTTAGTCAATTTCATTTTCACTGGAAAGTTTCAGTTCGAACAATGATAGACTTCTAAGTATAATGTAATGGAGGACTTCTGTTAACATTTCGAATAATTATAACCGCTTAGAATTGTGTCAACGAGATTTACTAAATTCGTCTGAAATTTCGATTACGCTTTGTTGCTTAAAATAGCGAATCCCCTCATGAAATTGTATTTAGGCTACAGGTTGTTTTATTATTCACTGTATTTCCATTTATTTAAAGGAAGAAACAAAAATGTTTTAATATGTTTGTACAACTTCTACGTATATCGTCGTTTTTAAAAAAAAGTGATGGGAAAAAATATCGCTGCTTTAATTTGATAGTGGCACATAACGAAATGTGTATTTTTATGATAATGTTACCATTAAACACAAATTAATAAAACTCATATTTTTGATAGATTATACGTTGATTTAAGCAACTTTCAAAGAGTTGTCATTAATTAAATAAAATGTATAAATAATTAATTATTTTGTTTTATTTAAACTGCTCTCCTGAAAAACGTTCATTTTTGAGATGTGTCGTTATCAAATTAAAGCAGCGATATATTAAAGTTTACAAATAAATTAAAAATATTTTTTGGAATTACACAAACACTAATATATTATATTTTGGTACATCAAGGTATCAAATAATGACAACAATATTCTTACCCTAGATTAACATCAAATGTTATCAAACAAACGTGAATCAAATTATTTCAATATACTATATCGAAATGAAACAATTGAAAAACAGTTTTTGAAAATGCCCAATCGTTTATCAACAGCAAAACAAAATGAAGCGAACCTGATACGGCAGTGATATCAAATCAAAACACATCAAATTAATAATTTATTGTAAAACTATTGATTTGCTGGTGTGAAAAAAGCAAAATCTAGTGAAAAAATAAGTCTTGTGAATTTAGAGTGAGGACTTCAGCAAATAAAGTATAAGTATAAAATAAAATTGTAAGAAGGTTTGATATCTCTGCCATACGTTTTGCGCTTGTGGCACATACTGTTTTTTTTCCCTTAGGCCCGTGATCACTACAACTAACTACAACAAAAACATCTGTACAAATTCTTTCCACGAAAGAAAATATATACACATTATTCTATCATTGGTTTTATATTAAGAAAAATAATTTCGAATGTGAAACTCCATACATACTGTACACTTTGATAGCTAAATATTACATTAATCAGCTTTCAACACGCATTTTCGACTTAATTTTAATACACATAAAGCTATTTTTTTATTTGCATGACAATTACGAAAACTGTGCCTGTTCGTTTTTTGTGACACCTAAAGATTTTTAATAATCGCATCGCTTTGGAAGTTTTGACTAGAAACTGAAACTATAAAAGTTTATACCATCATCTCTTTTCGATAGAAATAATTATAATGATGATTGATGAACGTGTTAAAACGTTAATGAAGCGAATTTCCGAAAAAGGTGGCACTGTGGGAAAAAAATAAAATATGATTTTATCAGGAGCAGTGGTTTCAATGTAAACTGTATTAGCTATCGATTTTGTAACTCTTTTGATAAAACACGTTTCAGACCAAGTAATATTGGTGTTCCAATATGGAAAAAAATATTATGGGTTTTATCGCGGATTTGGTTTCATTTTTAGAGACTACGTGACTACGAAGGCTATAAAGTAAACGAAAATCGAGAAGATAAAATGCAAAAATTAAACCAACTGTATGTATCAGCTCATATACTTCGTACTGCAGGGCGCGGGCTTCCTCTACAATCGAGAGTACGATTGAGAGTGGTCAGGCCTATAGTCCACCACGCTGGCCTAGTGCGGCTTGGCAGACTTACATACCGTAGAAATTAACCAAGTCTGCGGTAAGACTGGTAAAAATATTTATATCATTTTATTTCAATGTATAACATTCGCGTAAATCTAAGAAACTGTTATACGTTCAAGTTATAATAATGATTATAATTTGAGTCTTCTTAATAATATAACGCTTAGTTTGTTTGAACTCAAGAAAAAAATGATCTTTCATTAGTGCCAATAAGCTACCAAGTAATGGGACTATTGCGTACTGATCATGTAATAAAACTTTGAAAAACAATTTATTTAGTCCACTTGGATAAAATTATTCAGCACAATGATAATTACTATTGATGACGATGACCAAGTTTGTATGGATTCTATTTATAGTTTCAAATATAATCCGAACACGGTTAGTTAAATTGGTGGTGTACAAATTGCAGTTTATTACATTTGCGCAAATGTCGAGTTAGTTAAACTGTAAAATCTACAATTCCTAGTATCGAAATGTTGCATAGCCAATTATTTTATCGAATTGCTGAGATAATCAAATTGTTTCGATAAAACTGATGGAATTAAGTTACACAAAGGATTATTCTGTGAAACTCCGAACGTCAGTTGCAACAAATTATAGGTATGATGTATGTGTGTGTTCGCTGCGATATTGTGTAATAAAACGGATTCGGTGTTCGAGTCTAGTAATACAGTTACATAAAATTTGGAGAAAAAAATATCAATTTACGCGAGACAACTACATGTCATATTAGGTTTGTCACAAAAAAGGAAACTGTTACCCTTTCATCTGACGTGACACGTTTTATTAGGTGTTCAAATTTTGCCTTCTCCATTTTCGTTCAACATATTTTATGAGACGAGCATTTGAGCGAGAGCAGGCAGCAAGACGGTGCTGAGTGCCGAGTAGAGATTTGCACCTGAAAAATAGAATTGCATGAATATCAGATGAAATAAAAAGAAAAAGGCAAAAGGTAGGAAATATATTCTGGACATCAATTTCATTTAAAAAATGACTAATTTAAAAACTTTAATATTACAACGTTGAATATGGAAAACTGGTGGTAGGTCTCTCATATGTGAGAGGCCATCTGGGTAGGTACCACCGCAATGTCTATTTCTCCCGCGAAACAACACTGCTTAAATGCACTGTTGTGTTTCGGATTGAAGGACATTGCAGCCAGAGCAACTACTGGACATATTGAGACTTAACATCTTATGTCTCAGGATGGCGAGCGCAGTGGAATGTTGCTACTGTTCATGAGCGGTCGTATCGCTTACCATCAGGCGAACGGCTTGCTCGTCTCGCCATTCACTGCAATAAAAAAAAATCGAAACTGATAGTTAAGATATTAAATTATAGAAATACATGTAATCTAAATATACTATGGTTGAGAAGTTTATAAATACAACATCAGCTATTCGGCTCAAACATTGTAACATGTAGGCGTTGATTATTGAAGTATGTACGTAATATCAAAAGGCTAGAGATTGTATGTACATATATTACTTCTATTTGCGTCTCCATATAATTATGGGCTTCAATATTGTGCGTTACTTGTTAGACCTCAATCCTATCTACATCCTCACATACTCTTGAAAAAACTAAATCTTCAAAAGCTTCCACAAGAATAGGACCGCCTGCTACTAGATGTTCTGAAGCTATGATTGAATACACAACATCGGTTCCATAATCATTTGCTTTCATATTAAAAATACTAAACAAATTCCATTTATTTTAATGAAGTAATCCGATTCTGGACTCGCCTTGTAATTTAATCTAAGAGCCACTGTCTATCTTTTAATTACTGCGCTAATTGGATGAGCAAAATTGACACTTTGGAAGTAAATGATGGGTGGGTATTGAATTTTGCTAAAAGTATCAATTCCATTATGCTGTAAATCTTTAATATCTGTTAAGAGAGCTTTGCAGTACACTAAAATCAGATCAAAGGATTAATTGACTTTGATGCCTTCACTTTATAGAGCATAATATTATTAATTGTGTGATTATGTAAGCTATTTGTTAAGATTAAGGATGATCCGCTGATTTATTTGGTACTTTATTAAAATAGACTATTAATGTTACAGACGAATACATTTTATATTCTATTTAATAGTTACGTCCATTCATTAAATTCAGAATGATAGTATAATCTCAATGTCAACATTCCAAAGGCTACTTCAACTTACTAGTTGCAAGATATGTTTATAATTGAGTTAACAATTAACATAAAGTATCAACCGTGTTATCGATTTAATAGTAAATTACAAAACTACAAGATAATTTTTTACAAATTTAAAAAATAGAACACATACAGTCCAACAACATAACTAATGTCACCTAGAAACACATTTCACCTTGAGCATTATATTTTGAAAACATATATTTATAATCCAATCGGTACAGCATTGTATCGCATAATCCCACAGATTAAACGACATGTCTCCTTGACAACTTTTATCCCCACAAGCCACGTCTAGAAATATAACGTAATCCTTGATAAATTGAAACTAAAACACTGACGTGAGGATTTAGGATGTTTTGCGAGATGTGCAATCGTATGGAGACTGCGCTGTCTGTTCTTTGCCTTTTGAGGGTAGAATTGTATTTTTAGAGGATGATAGTACTAATTTACGTGTAGTATAATATAATTTTTGTAGCAATAATGATGCTGAACTAGTAGCTGCTTCATAGAACAATATATTATGTATGCTTGGGTCTGTTGATAATAAGATTCTGAAAGTAGCATTCAATATTTCTATTTTATTTGTCTAGGTCAATTACTTGTATGAAGATAAATATTATGAAATTGACACAGCAAGTTTAGATAAGAAAGATAAGGTTAAAAATAATACCCTTGTTAATGTAAATGAAATACGAGTATTGGTAATAATAAATAAATAAGAAATTACCTTTGGAACCTACTGCAGCCGCTAGCTGCATGTCAGCTGCAGTTGGCATCTCTGGCGTTGTACTTATAGGACCTGTTGGCAAAATAATTTTAAATCCATATTAAATATTAATGATTTAAATAATGATAAGGATTGCAATGATGATTTTTACGTAACTAGATACAAGGCAACATGTGATTATTGAACAAATATTACTAGAATATTGTTTAGGCCTAGGGTTAATCGTATAAAATGATATTAAAATTATAACGTGCTAAAGTCAATGTTCCGGGCATAGTTAAAGTAAAAAAATGTCTCATAGGCCTAGACAAACGTTAAAGAAGTTTATCATTTTTTCCAAATCATCTCTATTATAAAAACTACGTTGAATAGTATGAAGGCTATTCTTGTCGATATGGATAACTTGTTTATACGTTATATTGATTTCATCATTGTTTGTTTCTTAGCGGATACAAGGGTTAATCATGAATGTTTATAGGTTCTATCCACTTATTCTCAGCCATGATTCTTACGATATTAGTGAAAATTAACCATACTGTCAGAATCTTAGAACTTTACTGTGGTAGGCCTGTCAAATGTGAGAGGACGCCTGGGTATATACGCCTTATTTTTACCGTCAAACTAAATGACGTGGTAGTCAGAGGAACTACTGAAGTTGGTGAGGGCAGTGGAATGCTAAGCATTGTTTTGCAATTCATGGTGTTTGGTTTTCCCACTATTCATGAGCTGTCGTACCTCTTACCATTATGAAAAGGAATGCTTGCCTCACCGTTCATTAAAATTAAAAAAAAAACTCTTTCTATTACAATATCAAAATCTTTGGACTTTAGTGGAATATTTTTTTGTTTTGTTTTATTTTCTGACGTAGACACGTACGAGAGTAATTGATAGATTTACAGACCTATCAGGTGTTGTATAAATGAAGCGGGCTTTGTGATACATTGTTATTTATTGAGTTAGGATGACCGTCACTCGTGACCGGACTTAATTACAAAATACAGCCTTATGTTTATTTATTTGTTTTGTTTTAGTATATGTATAGTTATGCAGGAATACATAAACAACCTTAATCATATCGCACTCCAGGTGCCTAGCACCTCCTAGAATAGGTGCTACGAGTCCGCGACCTCGGCCCCCCGAGCTACTGCAGTCACTACAAACATTCCCTTCCATGGCTGCAGTATCCACTCCTACAGGCCATACTCTCCTTTCCCATTATATCCTCTACTCACAAACCCTATTTCCTTTCCCCCGCTGATGATGGGCAGCAGCGTCGTCAGCGCTAGTCCCGTTCTGCGCTCGCCAACCCGCCTGCCAAGCGTGGCGAGTATTGGCAAATACCCCTCAATGGCGACACAAAAATTAACCAGGCCCCCAGTCCCCGGCAGCCCCACTATTCCTGGCGATGGTAGCAGCCATGGTTACGGTGGGGCAGGGGGTGCTAAGAATCCCCGGGTTGGCCCCGGCTACCACCCCCGACGACGACTGGCCCTGGTAACATACAACATTCGCACATTGAGGACAGACGAGAAGATTGTCGAACTGGAAGAAGAATTGAGCAGGATACACTGGGATATTCTGGGGTTATCGGAAGTCCGAAGAATCGGGGAGGATACGATAACCCTGAAGTCTGGTAACCTGCTCTTCTACCGGGGGGACGACCAACAGTCCCGAGGAGGTGTCGGATTTCTCGTCCACAGGTCTCTCATCAACAACATCGTATCCATCGCAAGTGTGTCGAGCAGGGTAGTATACCTTATACTCAGAATATCAAAAAGATATTCGTTGAAGGTCATACAGGTATACGCGCCGACCTCGACACACCCAGACGAAGAAGTAGAGGAGATGTATGAAGACATAAGTCGGGCCATACATACTTCCAAAACCTACTTCAATGTTGTTATGGGGGACTTCAACGCAAAGTTGGGCAAGGGAAGCGATGCAGAGTTGAAAGTGGGGCAATTTGGATATGGGCAACGGAACCTCAGGGGTCGGAGGCTGGCCGACTTTCTGGAAAAAGAGGGACTCTTCGCGATGAAATCTTTTTTCCAGAAGCCGCCTCACAGGAAATGGACCTGGTTGAGTCCTGACGGTTCTACGAGAAATGAGATAGATTTCATCTTGACGACGAATAGAACGATGTTCAGTGATGTCTCTGTGATCAACAGGGTGAAAACCGGTAGTGATCACCGAATGGTTAGGGGCACATTGAATATCAACGTCCAATTAGAAAGGCGCCGCTTGATGAAGTCTACGCTCCGACCTACTCGCGCCCATATCCAAAACCCCGAGAGCTTTCAACTCGAGTTGACAAATCGCTTTGATTGTCTAAAAGAAAACCTTGCAGTGGACGAGTTAAACAGCGGTTGGGTAGAAGCTGTCGATACGGTGGGATCTAAGTATTTTAGACCTCGGCGTAGAGATAGACCACTAAAACTCTCGATCCACACTCTTGACCTCATGGCCGAAGGTCGATCTTTGACGCTGCAGTCTTCCGTTGACGCCGAAGCATATCGGCGGCTCAATAGACGAATCTGGAAGTCCTTGCGACACGATGTCCGTGCCCACAATACTGTGAGTATTAAGGAGACAATTGAGCGGAACGGAGGCTCCAAAGTGTTTGCAAGAGACTTGTCTATTGGGCAAAGCCAGTTGTCTAGGCTGAAAACGGATGATGGCCGCGTGGTATCGACTAGGGCAGAGGTATTAAGAGAAATCGAGAGGTTCTGCGGAAAGCTTTACAACTCGGTTGCCGAACCTACTGTTAGCTCGGCCGAAGACCCGAGAGCCGAGTTAATCCGACACTTTAGCGATGATATCCCGGACATCAGCCTGTTTGAGATTGAGATGGCCCTCAAACAACTTAAAAACAACAAGGCGCCGGGTGAGGACGGAATCACTTCAGAGCTTCTGAAAGCGGGCGGAACGCCGATACTGAAAGTCCTTCAGAGGCTCTTCAACTCTGTTCTCCTCGAGGGCTCAACGACAGAGGCATTGAGCAGGAGCGTGGTTGTTCTGTTCTTCAAAAAAGGTGATAAAACTTTTGTGACGTTGTGAGAGTGTCACCTCTAATATTTGCGGTCTATGATTCAATAGTCGGCATAAATCCTATTATCTATGCCGATCGACGCCTCCGTTGCGCTGATTGGTTAATTCAATTCTGACATCTGTCAAATTTGACGTACGAACTGTCATCGGTGCTCGCTTAAATACGCGTGTAACGGCGCTCGCGTCCTTTTCCCTAACCTGAAAGCCGCGTGCTACCACGCGTCTTTCCGAACCCGCTGGGGTGAGTGTTCAGTGTTCTATTTGCTAACCGCTTTTTACTGCTTGTTTGTCAGTGTATTCTGTCTGCCGGGCTTGTGAGCTACCATGAGTCGCTGGCACGAATGCAAACCTAGTTTGCATTCCGATCTCTTGGATACTGATTCCAGGTTCTTCTTCTTCTTCGTACTTGGCGTACTTGGCGTTTTTTTCGCTAACTCCGTGCCTACTGCCCGCTTTGCTCCGCACCGCTTCCTGCCGGACTGCATCCGAGCCTGCGCCTGCCGCTGACCTGCGCACCGTGCCCGGCCACGTGGCAGCTGACTTCGCCGGCGAGCTGTCGCCGGGTTCCGCCACGTGCCGAAGACCCGGATCAGTGTCCAGTGAAGGCCAGTGACTCCTGTTGCATACCACCAGCAACAGTGCCGGGTGTAAATAGTGATGCGAAATTATTAAAGCCCGAACCACGTAACTACCCTGAGTTCTCATTTAACTACCTACCCCTACCTGCGGGCGGCCTAACCCGCCGCAGTGGCGCCCAATTCTTTGTAATACGTGGGTTTTCGCATCACCGTTATACCCGGTACTCCACACACAGTCCGGTTGCGCAATCTGCAACTGGGCAAGCGAGCGGTTTAAAAGTGCAAACAGGTTTGTCAATTTTTCTAACTAAGTGAAGTGTAAAGTCGAATCGTGATAACTAATATCCAATTACATTGTTTGCATTTTTTTTTCCGTCTTATCTTCTTCTTTATCTTTTAAATTCATTCATTTTTACTTATAATGGACACTCACCCTATCAAGTACTTTTTATTAAATAAAAATGAACTGTGTTACGAAGTATTGATTCGCGGCGAAGACCCAGCCGACACAGTGCTACAACTTCGTAAACAGATTCATAAACTGTCATTGTTATACCCATCTGAGGACATTGATGAGTCGGGATTAGCATTTGATATAGATCTAAATTCCTTAAATGTTTCTTTTAATGACTTAAAATCAAAAATTTCAAACCTAGAATGTTCATTTGATATAAACATGTTCAAGCGTACATCCACTTTGGCAAATCATATTTATCACAGAGCACGTAGATTGAAACCGATAACATCTGCCGATAAAAAACTATTGCATACATTTAACACTGATTATGATTCATTTATCAATAGGCTTAAAAAACTTAACTCCAGTGAACCGACTACTTTTAATTTACCCACATCAGTTGATAAAACAGATGTTACAACGTATCTATGCGAGCGTCCTCGTTTGTCAGATTTCAAACTACTAAAATACGACGGTTCTACTTGCGTTCGTATATTTTTGCAAAAGGTCGATGATTTTAAAGCCGCTAGGAGTATTTCATCTTCAGATTTATTAAATTTCGCTACAGAAATATTTTGTGGCAATGCACTACATTGGTTCCGTAGCATTAAAAGTAAAGTTAAGGATTGGGATCAATTGTCTAAATTTTTGATAGAGGATTTTGGCGAATTCGATTATGACTATCGTTTGGTTTCAGAAATTCGTAATCGTACTCAGCATGAAACTGAAAACATCACTGTATATTTTTCTATAATGTCTGAATTTTTTTCTCGTCTTTCTAAAGAATTGCCTGAGTCGGAAAAATTGGAAATTTTGTTACACAACATTCGTCCGTGCTACTCTAACGTTATAGCATGCTCACCAAAAATTTCTAGTATCGAGGAACTCCGTTTGATATGTAAAAATTTCGAAAATATCCAATGTAGGACAGCTCAATATCGTGAACCGCCTCCCATAACTAATAATACGCTAGCTCCAGATTTAGCCTACTCTAATAACACTACTAACCCTAATATACAATTTAATAAAAAACCTACACATTCCTACATTTTCAATAAACAAACAAATACACAAACTAACACTATAAATACATCTATTGGTACAAGTAAACCGGTTTCTCGCTTATCGCTCGAGAACAAAAGACGCTCAGGTAGTCATTCACATTGTCCCCGCTGCCGCACTAATGACCACACGCTCGCTGAGTGTAAACAAAATAGGTTTCCAATTTGTTTTAAATGTGGTACCAAAGGTGTTATTTATACTAATTGTACGAATTGTCATTCTAAATCGAAACCAAAAAACTTCTAGGGCCAGATTGTTGTGATATTACTACTAAAAGTGTTAATTTTGATAAGGAAGATTGGGAACAATGGCTTTCCACTATTAAAATATTTTTTTCTACTTATAACATCACATCAATCTGGGAACGTAAACCGGAGAATGATTCTCGCCCGTATCTTAATGTAAAAATTGGTGAAATTTCTTTTTGTGCTTTGTTGGATTCTGGATCTTCAGTAACTATACTGGGGAACGATTCACATAAACTATTATTATCAGCTGGTTTTAAGTTGTGTACAGACCTTAACGACATATATTTTGTTGCCGCTGGCGGCCAACGGTTAAACCCTATAGGTTATATAAATATTCCTATAAGTTTTGAGAATAATTTTCATATTCTTAAAGCCTACGTGATACCTACAGTATCATCGTATTTAATTTTAGGTATTGATTTCTGGTCTAGGTTTGAGATTTGCCCCAAGTATTTAAAATCAATAACTTTAGGTGATTCTAATACCGGTAGTGTTTCTTATTTAAATAATAACAAAAGTAAATTATTTTCTTATGACGATTTAACCAAATCGCAGCGTCTAAACGCTGATAATACTATTGACCTATTTCGTTCTATTTCTACGGAAAAGCGAGGCCTAGGCAGAACACATCTCATCACTCATCGCATTGATACTGGCAACTCACAACCAATGCGACAACGATATTACAGACTTTCTCCCGAAAAACAACGCGTGTTATGTAACGAGCTGGATGAAATGTTAGCACTCGGTGTTGTCGAACCTTGTGAAAGTCCTTGGTGTTCACCTGTCTTATTAACTCCTAAAAAAGATGGAACATTGAGATTTTGTTTAGACAGTCGTAAACTTAACTCAGTTACTAAAAAAGATGCTTACAAATTACCGTACATGTCAGAAATTTTGGACAATTTAAGTAACGCTTGTTATTTAAGTTCTATCGATCTTTCGAAAGCCTTCTGGCAAATACCTATTGAGAAGTGTGATCGTGATAAAACAGCATTTTATATTCCATCACGTGGTTCGTTCAGGTTTGTCACTACTCCGTTTGGTCTTACCAACGCACCTGCAACGCAGCAAAGATTGGTTGATATTTTATGCTATGGTCCTGAATTTGAGAATTGCGTTTTCGTTTTCTTAGACGATATCATTGTTGTATCACCTAATTTTGATCATCATATGGCTATGCTTTTACGTGTCTATAATAAATTAAAATATGCAAATTTGACAATAAATTTTTCTAAATCACAATTTTTTCGTACTGAACTAAAATATTTAGGTTATGTTGTTAACTCGAATGGTCTGCAAGTCGATCCTGGAAAGGTCGATGCCATTCTTAATTTCCCTACACCGACCAACCCTAAGGAGGTCAAACGTTTTTTAGGCACTGCATCTTGGTATCGTAGATTTGTTCCTAACTTTAGTTCAATTGCTGGTCCCCTCAATAAACTTACTTCTACAAGTAAGAAAGCTAAACCCTTCATTTGGTCTCCAGAGGCGCAGGATTCTTTCAATAAACTAAAAGATTGTCTAGTGCAAGCTCCCATATTGTCGTGTCCTAATTATGACATGCCCTTCGAAGTTCACACAGATGCTAGTGACTATGGTGTCGGTGCTTTACTGACTCAAACTATTGATGGCGTAGAACATCCCATTGCCTATATGAGTAAATCACTGTCTCCACAGGAGCGTAACTACAGCATCACTGAACGCGAAGCTTTAGCAGTCTTAGTTGCTTTAGAACATTGGAGATGTTATTTAGAGAATGGTAAAAAATTTACTGTCTATACAGATCACTCAGCTCTTAAATGGTTTCTTAACCTTAATAACCCTACAGGTCGGCTCGCTCGCTGGGGTGTCCGACTCTCTGCATTTTCTTTTGATATTAAACATCGTAAGGGTGCAGATAATGTTATTCCTGATGCTTTGTCTCGTTCTTGTCCTAAGCATATTAGTACTATTGATACTTCCATGCACGTTAATAAAACAACTGATGAATGGTACCTAAATATCTTTCACGGTTGTCAAAATTCACCAACTTCATACCCTAACTATATAATTAAAAATAACCGTCTTTATCGGTTTATGAAATCTAAATGTGTACTTAATACTGAATTTGAGTGGAAGGAAGTTGTACCTCAGGAACTTCGGTCTTCTATTATTTCTGAAAACCATAGTAACCCTTTAGCTGGTCATTTTGGTATCTTCAAAACTTACAGAAGGCTGGCACAAAAATACTACTGGCCAGGAATGCATGCTAGTGTAGTAGAATTTGTTTCTTCTTGTGATACCTGTATTTCTCATAAGCATCAAAACCACACCACTTTGGGTGAAATGGGCAGACCTAAGTCGTGTTCCCGACCATTTCAAATGTTAAGTATAGATATTGTTGGACCTCTCCCTTGTACTAGAAAGCAAAATTGTTACATTTTTGTAGTTACTTGTTGTTTTTCTAAATATTGCTTACTTTTTCCATTAAAACGCGCTACCGCGGAAATTATTACCAAAATTTTAGAAGAAAATGTTTTCCTTGTTCATGGCATTCCATCAACCATTCTAATGGATAATGGACGTCAATTTATTAGCTCAACTTTAAAGAATATGTTAGAAAAGTATAAAATTCCAAATATTCATTTTACACCTAAATATACGCCTCATGTAAATACTGTCGAACGCTACAACAAGACTATCATGACAGCTATTTCTACATTCATTGAAAATGATCATCGAGTATGGGATCTCTTGATTCCCAAAATACAGTTTGCTATTAACAACTCTGTTAATGAGGTGACTGGCTACACTCCCTCATTTTTAGTATACGGTCGTGAATTAGTCACTTGTGGCTCACACTATGTGGACACTAATGCGGACCAGGATATTATTTTCATACCTCGAGATCATTATGCTGAAAACTTAGGCATATTATCTAATATTTTTAACAAAGTACAGTCGTTGCTCCTGCAGGCCCATAAGAGGAATAGTGCTAACTATAACCTAAGAAAGAAACCTGCTGAATTTAATGTTGGCGATGTAGTCTGGAGAAAAACTTTTTATCAAAGTGACAAGGATAAACGTTTTAATAGAAAACTTGCTCCCAAGTTTATAAAGTGTAAAATTATTTCTAAAAAATCACCTTTGGTATATGATTTGGAAGATATGAACGGTAATCCACTAGGTACCTGGCACATCAAAGATTTAAAACTCACTAACTACAAATATTAATGTATATTCACACATTTAACATTATGTTTATTTTTTTTAATACATGACATTAACAGCGACACTTAACAGATCCCGCCATTTACTAACATCGACTATTTTACAATTATTCTTCTTGTAGTTTTGGAGAGTCCTTTAGTATCGCAAAGTATTCTCTTGTCTATAGGGTCTTGGTCATAATATATTTTGATGCTAGACATTTTGTAAGGATGAAGTATGTAAGAGGATGGAATGAAAGTGTAATCTAACAAGAATGGTAAATAGGCAGACGGATTTTACTCATATTCAGTTATAAGTAAAATCCTGGTCTTTTCGGCGGGGTACTGTGACGTTGTGAGAGTGTCACCTCTAATATTTGCGGTCTATGATTCAATAGTCGGCATAAATCCTATTATCTATGCCGATCGACGCCTCCGTTGCGCTGATTGGTTAATTCAATTCTGACATCTGTCAAATTTGACGTACGAACTGTCATCGGTGCTCGCTTAAATACGCGTGTAACGGCGCTCGCGTCCTTTTCCCTAACCTGAAAGCCGCGTGCTACCACGCGTCTTTCCGAACCCGCTGGGGTGAGTGTTCAGTGTTCTATTTGCTAACCGCTTTTTACTGCTTGTTTGTCAGTGTATTCTGTCTGCCGGGCTTGTGAGCTACCATGAGTCGCTGGCACGGAATGCAAACCTAGTTTGCATTCCGATCTCTTGGATACTGATTCCAGGTTCTTCTTCTTCTTCGTACTTGGCGTACTTGGCGTTTTTTCGCTAACTCCGTGCCTACTGCCCGCTTTGCTCCGCACCGCTTCCTGCCGGACTGCATCCGAGCCTGCGCCTGCCGCTGACCTGCGCACCGTGCCCGGCCACGTGGCAGCTGACTTCGCCGGCGAGCTGTCGCCGGATTCCGCCACGTGCCGAAGACCCGGATCAGTGTCCAGTGAAGGCCAGTGACTCCTGTTGCATACCACCAGCAACAGTGCCGGGTGTAAATAGTGATGCGAAATTATTAAAGCCCGAACCACGTAACTACCCTGAGTTCTCATTTAACTACCTACCCCTACCTGCGGGCGGCCTAACCCGCCGCACTTTGCTGAAGAACTACAGGTCCATCTCGCTCCTGAGCCATGTCTATAAGTTGTTTTCGAGGGTCATCACAAATCGTTTCGAACGCAGGTTTGATGACTTCCAGCCTCCCGAACCAGCCGGTTTCCGAAAAGGCTTTAGTACCATAGACCATATTCATACGCTACGGCAGGTTATACAAAAAACCGAGGAGTAAAACTTGCCGCGTTGTTTAGCGTTTGTGGACTATGAGAAAGCCTTTGATTCGATCGAGACCTGGGCTGTGCTACAGTCTCTTCAGCGGTGCCACATAGACTATCGGTACATCGAAGTGTTGAGGTGTATATACAACAACGCCACCATGTCGGTCCGAGTACAGGATCAGAGCACGAAGGCTATTCCACTACAGAGAGGCGTGAGACAGGGAGATGTCATATCTCCGAAACTGTTCACTGCCGCGCTGGAAAATGCCTTCAAGCTCTTGCAGTGGAAAGGATTCGGCATCAACATCAACGGCGAGTATATTACTCACCTTCGATTTGCCGACGATATTGTAGTCTTGGCAGAATCGCTGGAAGACCTTAGCACTATGCTCGAAGACCTTAATCGAGTCTCCCAACAGGTGGGTCTTAAAATGAACATGGATAAACGAAGATCATGTCGAATATCCATGTTGTGCCCACCCCCATTGGAGTTGGGGGCTCGACTCTCGAAGTTGTAGACGAATATGTCTATTTAGGACAAGTGGTCCGGTTAGGCAGGTCCAACTTCGAGAGAGAGGTCAATCGGCGAATCCAACTCGGTTGGGCAGCGTTCGGGAAACTTCGCGACGTCTTCTCGTCCAAAATACCTCAGTGCCTAAAATCGAAACTCTTCGATAGTTGTGTGTTACCAGTGATGACATACGGCACCGAGACGTGGCCTCTCACTGTGGGCCTCATTAAAAGGCTCAAAGTCACTCAACGAGCCATGGAGCGGGCCATGCTCGGTGTTTCCCTGCGAGATCGTATCAGAAATGAGGAGATCCGTAGGAGAACCAAGGTTACAGACATAGCCCATAGGATTGGCAAGTTGAAGTGGCAGTGGGCCGGGCACATAGCTCGTAGAACCGATGGCCGTTGGGGCCGAAAGGTTCTCGAGTGGAGGCCACGTACAGGCAAGCGAAGTGTCGGACGCCCGCCTACAAGGTGGACGGACGATCTGACTAAGGTCGCAGGAAGTCGCTGGATGCAGGCCGCTTCCAACAGGTCATTGTGGAGATCATTAGGGGAGGCCTATGTTCAGCAGTGGACTTCCTGTGGCTGATATGATGATGACTCCAGGTGCCACACAGTCACTTATGCAAAAATGCAACTTTTCAGGAGAAACATTTGGAACGTATCGTATCGTATAAAAATATTATATTTGAAGACATATACTTGATGAATACCTTATATTACAATATCAACTTTAACTTACTGTTAAATAATAATTACCCTATAATATTGTAAAAACTATATTATAATAATATTTTTAACCTTTGGAATTTTTGCATAAGTGACAGTGTTGCTCCGAGGGTGCGATAAAAAGATTTTAAACATTTTTTAATTAATAAATAAATAACACCAGTCACACACATAGTCCTGACCCTACAGTAAGATCGAGTCTTATGTCGCAGGTATCAGGAAATACGAGAGACTTTTCGGTCTCACAAAAACCCAGACCCGAAAGAAATATTTGTGGGCCCCACAAACATTTCTCTCGGTGCGGGGAAAAGTCAGTCGAAACGGACAAAAAAATCAATTACTAAACTAAGGTTTTAATAATTTATATGAATAAGGACTTCAATACAATCTATACTAATATTATAAAGCTGCAGAGTTTGTTTGTTTGTTTGAACGCGCTAATCTCTGGAACTCCTGGTCCGATTTGAATGATTCTTTCAGTGTTGGGTAGTAAATCATCACGCTATGATCTATAGGAGGAAAGCAGTAGTGATATTTCTAGCAAATACGAGGCAATTTTGTTCGTTTTTCGTGGTCCGATTGGTCGATATTCTAAACTGATAGTCAGAATTAAATATTTTGACCGCCATTTTAAAACGTGAATGCACCCGGGCGGAACCGGGCCTGACCGCTAGTGAAATATGTGGACGTTATAGGTCAGAATAATCTCCTGCAGAAACTCAAAGAATAGATAAAGAAAACAGTAAAGGACCCCAAACTAATAAAATTAAATAAGAGTATATCTAAGGCTTGTTTTCATTTATATATCTAGGTATAACATTTAATCAAAATTAAACATTTTCATGATAATGATGATGATGATGAAACATTTTCAAAAATATACGAATATAACCAGGCGTTAACCATTTGCAGCGAAGTGCAAAGACATGCGTATATATCATATATTTTTGTTGAAACCACTTAAATGTAACTTTGAATTTTGAAATGAATGTAACATTAATGTTGGATAACAACGAAATCTGAATACTTGAAAATTCTTGACAAGAAAATTCGGGTATGTAAAATTTGCCTTTCCCAAAAAACAATGTGGACTAAGCCCAACTATTTCTGATCATAGTGTACAATGCCTGTATGTACTCGTACATTTAATTAATGATTTTATGACGCAATAGGTATACCTGGCCTAGTGCGGGTTGGCGGACTTACATACCATAGAAATTTTTATAAATCGCTATGGTATGTAGGTTTCCTCACGATGTTTTCCTTCATCGTTTTAGTGCGTGGTGATTGATAATCAATACACACATGACTCCGAAAAGTCAGAGGTGAGCCCTGGGATTCGAACCCGCGACCACCGTGAACATGTAGGCACCCGCGTCTAGTCCGTTTACCAACATGCCACCACGCACAATAATTACTTACACAATAGATAATATATTTTTAATACAAGACATGTAACAAATTAAAAAACTCATACAATCATTCAGCACACAAATCGCTGCAAGTCCATCAACCGCTTTTAAAAACTACGTCCAACTTGTTGACTTTCCATTAAAGACGTAAGGCCGAAAAATGTTTGCCAGTTTCCGTCGATATTCTATTAAACGCATTTACCTCCCACAATGAAGTTAACGAAGCGTAAAATTATTCTCTAGGACTTCTGCAGGAAATGTCCTTTTTATATAGCTGTGTACACAAAGTTCCCTGATAAAAAGCTTAAAATGGCCCTCTCGCAAATTATACCGCAAAATTGTTATTTTCATGGCGGACGTTAAAAAATATTCGCATCCCTTATTCTTCCCGCTTTTTTTTAGCTTCAGTAATGACGTTCCGTCGACTTACAAAACGTTTGAATTGCTTGCTTTAAATAAACAGCTTTCAGTATTACATTGCCGGATTTCATGATGACCGTGTCTTTAACTCTTTGTCTTAGTTTTGAAAAGTTTAGGCGTTGGATTCGCGAGATAGGAACCGCGTTTTATTTTAATTTTATTCCGACGTTCAATTATACAAAATATAATTCTTCTCTTATGAGTTTACAATATAAATAAAAAAGTACTGCTTTGCATTTTGCATTGCATTTCAAAAGGACATAAGGGCGAATATAGAAACTCCAATTGATAATGGTATCGACAGCATGAAATATCTCAGAAAATATTTTGTTGTATGTGAATTTGCTATAATTTAAATATATTTATAAGTCTGTAAATATAATTGCATTAGGTGTAGGTCCTGTATGATTATGTTTACTTTTATTAAAGTAAACATAATCATACACATACATAATTATATTAATAACAATAATATCATACAGATTTATATCAATTTATATTTTAATACATGCATTCCCAATAACCTCTGCCTCACAGCCTATTGGAAGCGACCTATACATTCTTCTGTTATCATTTTCTCATACTAAATTTTATTACTTTTTATATACAGGATATATTAAGACTTAGACCAATAACGACTACAAACACAATGCAACCTGATATTTCGCGAAAATACAACGCGATATTTTTAATTTTGCGATGTATAAATATCATCGTGTTTGGATGGTAAATCCATACTTTTCCTAAAATAATAATTTGAACACTTGCATACAATAGCGTGTTTATAAATAAAAGGGTTTACATTATTATGTTAGAAAAAAAAATGTATTTACCACACAAATATTTGCCACTCGCAACATTATAAATTGCGTTGTGTCTGAAGACACTGAAACTACGACCTGGCTTCGTTTTCGGTCGGAGTCTAGATATACCCTGTAGATATCCTCCATAATAATTCTAGATAACAATATCCATAATTGAATACACAACGCAACCCTTACCTGGATAATAAATAGCTTCTTTCCTAACAGCGTATTTGGCCTGGGCTATCCGGAGCGTGCAGATGAACTCGGCTGGTGAAGGCAGGTCAGCGTCGTTGAGGGTTACGTACGCCACCGCTGAGTATCTGCCGTTCACCAGCTTCAGATTATGAGACACGCCGTCCAGACGCCTAGAAAGAAAGCACGAGGTAAGAAAACATGAACAAAAATTAAGAATAAATTGGAATTGAAAATGTAAATTTTTCACGATGTGTTGTTGTCATTATTTGCAGTATATAGAGGTAAAATAATAGTACAATTGGCGGCCTATGTAATTTCTTACAAGCAACCATGGGATGGATATAGATAGGAGAAAGAAAGGGCAGGCTGACTTTTTTTTAGGCATTGATCTATTTATTACATTAAATTAAATGGAATATGGTATTTTTTCCTGACTTAATTAATGACTGTCTCGGTAGAACAGTTGTACTACGATACTATTAGAATGGTGCGGTGTCGGGTTAGAATCCTGGGATCATGCAAAGTGATATCGCTCGCTTTCTATCACAAAGGCGAAACGAAGGTGGTAGCACATTTATCTATCCCTTCTGGGAAAAAATCGTGATGTTTATTTTCGTGTTTAGTTGTATTTATTTGATTCAACACATGCCATGTTGTTAAAATTACTTTGACATAAACTTCAACCAATGCAAATTTCTCGAATAAGCCGTGATCAAACAAGGAATTCACCAACCCTAGCATTAGACCTAACATCTGTATTCCCATGCCCGTGTATGTTCCAGACTAATGGCACTAACTCATTATTTCAAGCCATGTCAACCGTTGCACTACAACCATTATGATTAAACATAATATGTTGATGGGGTAATCTGTCTCCCGTACTAGAACGTCGCATTATCGAAGTCCTGGCCTTAATGGAGTCTCTGAATTATCTTGCTTATTGTCTATTATGAGATGATGAGATTAAATAAAGTTTGATTACCAATACGTCTTATCTGGTTAGAATTTAGTTAGACCTATTACAAGAGCTAAGTTTCAGGATTCATTGTCGATATGATATGGATATGTTAGGCCGCTAATAATCTATCTGTGTCGGCTTTCCTAAGAACTTTGATATTAGTTTTTACATTAGCCGTAATCATTGACGTTAATGAACCGTACTGGCCTCATTAATGTTGCATCAATTATATTAAAAGGAATTTTAACTTAACAGCATATTATAAATAGACTTATTTTATTTATTTATAAATACTTTATTGTACACCACACAGGTCAACAGAAATTATAACACAAAGCGCTTAAATATGTGAAACAAACTGTGACCTTATCGCTGTCGGCGATTTCTTCTAAACATCCTGGACGGAAGGACGGATCATCATCATCATCAGCCCATATACGTCCCACTGCAGGACACGGGCCTACTCTATAATCGACAATACGATTGAGAGTGGTTAGGCCATATAGTCCACCACGCTGACCTAGTGCGGGTTGGCGGAATTACATACCATACAATTTTTTTTATAAATTGTTATGGTATGCAGGTTTCCTCACGATGTTTTCCTTCACCGTTTTAGTGCGTGGTGATTGACTATCAATACACACATGACTCCGAAAAGTCAGAGGTGTGGTCTGGGATTCGAACCCGCGACCACAATGAACATGTTGGCAGTCGCGTCTAGTCCGTTTACCAACAGGCCACCACGCACTTGAAGGACGGATAATTTAATATTATTTTCACCTAAATACATTTCCTTAACTTCAAAATAATATTTGCTGCGCTCAACTAATACTTATAAATGTAAATACTTATAGATTTTGCATTAACAAACAAAAAGCATTTTTTATCCGATATGAATATCGCTATTTAATTTCCCGATTTGAAATGTATAGAAATATTTAAACCGAGCTCCAAATCTATTGTATTGTCGTTATTTTATTCATAGCATACAAAATATCAAATCACATTGAAAACTAAATCGGCAAATCTAATTTAAACTTGTATTAATTTTGATGCACCACATGTTCGCCGCTGACACAAGTAATATAAATTCAAACGACAATAAAATATATTGTGATTAAACTTTCACAATTTTCAATACAGTGATTTAAAAGCAAAACGAAAACACTCGAGTTTCTAATTTAACTTTTGGAATACCGACATAAACGTAGGGACCACACGACTCACAATGGATGCCCCAGAGATGCGTCTTGGAAATAAGAAGAAATTTTATCACGAGATAAAGTTGGAAATGTTGAATAAAGGAAAGTTTTTAAAAGTGAAAGTTCTTTAATGTAACACTTCAGGGCATTTGCTATCTCGCTTCTTTATTATGTATGAGGCGTCGTGCTTCGGTTTGATATTTGTTGATTTAACTTATTTCGAGTTTGTCATAACTTTTTGAGTAGGTGGATAACTCAAATTTTCATCATATTTTTTATGAGCGTGGGTATGCACATGCAAAACATATTTTTATATACGATGCAGAGGATAATACATTCGAAACGTTTGTTTGCTTACTTTGAAAATCCTTTTATTATCTTGTAGCCTCAGGAAGTGTACTGGTTGGACACGGGCCTTCTCTAAGGCACACCACATTAAAATATGTATACAGAAAAAATTGTTGAGGACATTATGATAACCATTTCAGACTATGTTTTTCGAATCAAAGGAATAAAAAAACAATACCTTAAATCAGGTGGTAGTGCAAAGCTTAATAATACAAACATTCGCATGATAGCAATGAGAGGACTTTTTGTGTGGTATATATACGCTAAATTTAAAAATATGAGCTGTATAAAATATTAAATTAAACGAAGAGATTATTATAGAGAAACTTTGTGAAACGCTTCGAGTATGCTGTAGTTTCATCGTCGAACAGAACATGATTCCCAAGAGCTGTGTTGCAAACATGACTTTTAACTTCTGTTGCTAGATTTTACAAACATGTGTATCATTTGTCGAGAGGAATAGTATTAGTACAATATATTTCAAGACTATAATGTTCCATGAGTAGGGTTAGTTATTAATCCATTTTATTGGTCCTAATATACATTGACGAACATATTATCAAAATTCTTATACTTTACTGCAAAGAATACAGATTACTTCGTAATCTTACTAGCACGCTTAAAAGGAGCGTGCAGTGTTTTATAGTAGTTTTTTATAGTGAACTTAAGTTTGTTTACTACGAATACAAACTTAAGTTCACTATAAAAATTGGGTAATTAACTCATTTTTTAAATTGTGTTTATCAATAGGTATAGCATAACCAAACTCTAGCAAATAAAAAGTCCATTCACAAAAAAACAAGTTAGAAATGTTGTAAAAGAAAAGGGATGCAAAACAAAACTAGTGACCTTATTAGTTTAAATATACATTAGAGTGAGAGAGTGTTAAAGAGACGGTAAGGTCTCCACTAAGTTCCCACTCTTAAGTTGAAAATATTAATATTAGCCTCATGTTTTAATCTATTTTAACAATGTTTTGAAATGTCTTATTTTAATGGTATTTGTGTTTGCATACAAAATAAAACATAAAAACGATGGTAATCAAATGCCCCATTCACTTCATCAATACCGATAACCAATATCTCCTTTGCTTATTCGAATTCATCTACTTCAATTCCTTTGCTTACCTCACCGTCTAGTTTCTTATCTCGCTTCAACAAAACGGCAAACATCGATGCCAATTTGGGACCGATTTGAAGAATTTTCATAATAGAAATAAAATTTGCACTGCACATAATGTGAAAGTTGGCACGGACGGTGCTCAGGTGCTAACGAGGATGGAACCAAGTTTAATCTTGCTTTAAAAACGTTGCCAAGTTCTTTGTTCGCGATATTCATAGCCAATTTCATAAGCTAAGTTAATGTTTTGTAAATGTTGATTTTTGGATTAGGCTATGTGGGTTAGTGGCGACAGTTCTTGCTCAGTTTTGTCTATAATTAACATTTGTTAAGTCTATCCCATCAAAAACATCCTGTAAAAAAATTCCAAGTCTCGCAGCTCAGGTTTTCTACCGCAAAAAGTTGTGAGATGCATGTAATACCAAGTCGATTAATTAATTTATTTATTTAGTCCTTAAGGGACCTTCTATATAAAGTTATTACGTTAGTTATTACCATATCAATATTAAAAATTCTTTAGGTTTAAATAAATGGATCGACTTGGCCATCGCATGAAAACATAATGTATCGTACAATTTATACATAATGCTGCTGGCCAAGTCGATCTATTTATTTAAAACGAGTTATTTAATCTATTTATTTGCAAGTTTTTCTTCGTCATGTTTTTCTAGAGGAATGTTGTACAGTTTCATGGGCTGAATACACCATTTCCCTCTCTATATCCCCTCCTGTTATGCCTCATGTATATAGATATCTATCTACAACTATTATTCCATTATATACGGGTACAATGATTCATTAACTGCAAATGTAACTTTGTAATCCTATACATTTATATGGGATTACAAAGTTATTCACGCAGTTGGTCTATCTAGAAAAATAGACACAAATTATGAAATGTTTTAATTTTCCCTTACTTTAGACACTAAACACTAATTATATTCTAAATTTGAAGGTTCTATGTCTGCTAGAAGTGCCTTTGACTTTTGATGATCGGTCAGTCAGTCAGTGAGTGATTAAATTATGAAAATTTGACAAGTTATAATTCTTAAACTACTGGTTCAAATTGAATTAAATTTTAAGTATACCGTGTTTACACAATGCCTGCTTAGTAACTGAAAATTCAAGCTTCTTGCTTTAACCGCAACGAAGTTATAGGGGGTTGAAAATGGTCTGAATTGCTTCGAGAAAAGGATGTTACGGCCTATAGCTCGACTTGGAGTGGGCTCGGCCGCGCCCCCAGATTGAGACTAGTTATGATTATTGGTAGCCAAATTCAGAAAGAATGCAATATGAATCATACCAGCTATCAAATTACCAAGCAATAATCCAGCCAGTTAATCCTGTGACAAGGTTGTGGTTTCAATTTTATCTTAAACTATTTTTATAGACAAATTCACTTATAAAATTTCTCTCCGAAATCACAAGGGTGAGGCCTATGTTCAACAGTAGACTTTCTGTTGCTGAATTGATAGGCAATCTCATCGAATTCATTATTTCAAAAACATCCCCTCAAAAGAGAATATAATATTTACATCCTAACATATACCACAACTTAGTAACCGAGATAATAACACTAACACAGTCGCGTCTGGGCGACGCTAGTTCGATCCCAAATGGGTTGTGACCACTTTTATCGGCAAATCCCAGCCTGCGAGCCTCGGTGCATGTCCGACTGTCCATTGAACTTGTCAAATGACTGCTAGGATTATTGGTTCAATTTTTTGACATGTAATGAAAGATGTTAGACATACGTGCTCAATACTAAAGTTTACTTGTTTTGTCGAATATTTATGGTTTTAGATATATTTCTGTTAGATAAATCTTAGTAAAGATATGTGAACTGCGACTAAAATAGAATACGTAGATATAACATGACTAAGAAAACGAAATCAGAGCAATAAGATCCAAACTAATCTCTTGTTACTAACATTGACAACAAACTCAATACCTTAAACATTTACGTCATCACTGCAAAATTACACAACAATCCCATACAAATACCGCAACACACCTTTAACAATCACACAGTAGCGTCCAGGCTGCACTAGTTCGATCCCAGATGGGTTGTGACCACGTTTATCGGCAAATCCCTGCCTGCGAGCCTCGGTGCATGTCCGGCTGTCTATTGCACTTGTCAAATGACTGCTTGGATTATTGGTTCAATTGTTTGGTATGTAATCAAGAATGTTTGGGGACAATGTGTTCGAATTTACTGTTATGGACTAATGATAATGACTGTCTTAGGATTTACTTTTTTGTTCACGGAAGAAAAGAGAATTGTTATTTACAAATATTTCAGTAAATAATGAAACGACACTAGTTAGTAGCTTTTTTAACGTTTTACAATCAGTTTAAGTATTGGATAGAAACACACCATATGATATCTTTGTCCAGTTGATTAGATATTTTAATGAACGCGTAATTTTGTTCTTTATATATTTTTAAAATAAGTTTTTTTTAAAAACCTGCACTCTCCATCTTTGAAAATAAACTCTAAACAAACTTCAACACAATACATAAACAGCACAGACGGAACGAAGAAAATAAATTCGCAATATTTAATAAGACCATAACTATAAAACCACACAATAGTTGAAGCTATAAAACGAAGGGACATAACAACATAAGCTATTATTGGACTCCGGTGCGCGCCTTATATTTTTCCACGGGGACAACACAATTTTCCCAGAATAAAAAAGTATTCCTTGTTTTACATCCTATAAAGTATAGCCAAATCAAATTTATTATAGATTGGTTTCCACAAGGAATTAAATGAAAACTATTGAGCGCAGAAGAACATGCAATGAAAAATATTCATTTAAATAAGAGGAGAATGCTCATCATGGTATAAAGAAAATTAGGTAAAAAATATCGTTTGTCCGAGGCTGAGTCGCAATTATGTTCATATTTATTGAAAATATATATTTTTCCCGACACAAAAAGTAGGTTTCATCGAGGCACACACAATCTTCGCACCAATACTAAGTTTCATAGTAAAATAGGCATTCGCTTTTGTTTGTTTATTGATCACGTAGGCAATTAAATATCTCTCATGAAAATTCTGTCTACAGTTGATAGTACATACTCGTAGCCTTTGTTTACAAGACATTAGATATAATTAATTATACTTAAGGAATTGGTAGTGCCCAACTTAGGGCTTAGGGCATGGGCTTAGGCCCATATGGCTTGTTTAAAGATTACAGGTATATTTTTTTATTTAATAGCATACATTTTACTGGCGTTAGAAAACTTTGTCGGCAAACCTGCATACCAGAGAATTCTTAAGAAGAATTTCTAAGTAGGTGAAGCCAACTTGCCCGTACTAGGCGAAGCGTGCTTAATCGTTTCAAATATGTATAAGCAATATTAACTTACAAGATTTAATAATTTTGTTTTTGAAGATAAAATTATCCTTCTTCAGGATGTTAATTAGAAGACCAAAGGTAAAAATAATAATATAAATACATAAATACGTTAAATCACGCTTTTTTCCCCGGAAGGGGTAGGCAGAATTGCTACCAGAACATGCATTTTTCGCCTTGTGTGTGTCCCCCAATGTAAAGATGGCAAGCATATCACCATATCGGGCATAAATTCCTCACTTTGGGCTAATTTTGAATAGAAAAATCCAATATCCGTTTACCGTGACATGTGAAATTCTATTGTACACCCCTCAGGTAAATCGGTGACACGCGTACGAGGGGAGGGCGGGAGGTCAAACTAAATTGGATATTTCGAGTACGATCACGCCTTAGTGCGATAGAAGCAACGGAGTGCCTGTCAAGGTTAAGAGTTATGACGCTTCAGAGTTCGGAAGTATTTTCTTCGGTGATAAAAAGTTGGTGAAGTCAATTTTACGACAATATACGGGAAATGTTGTTATTGTATGGAAATTAAGAACAAACTCAACAAAGTCTTTTTTTTTGTATTTACAGTAATGTCCAAAAAAATATTTAATTGAATACCCCAAAAACTATCAATTATTGAAGTGCCTAAACTTAAAATCTACCAACTAATGATGAATAAATTTTTTACATAAAAAAGGGAGCTGTACATGTTAAAGTAAAACAAAAAACTTTTTAAAATTATAACTAAGATACAATGATAGCTAAAGATAAGTATTCTGAATCCGAAAAATTAGTATTTAGAATGCATTTATTTATTTACTTGAAACTCCATAATATCTGCCTATCCCAATAAGACAGAAGTTATACGTAAAATTCCCACTATTACACCCAGATTCGACGTCGGTATTTCCATGCCATTACTTGTCAAAAGGAGAGCCTATCGGCGTATCGGCACAAATCCAATCGCAATCAAATCATGTTTATGAAATCGCACAACTTACATCAAAGATTGCCTACGGAATATAGCCGAATTTATTTTTGTTTTGTACATGTACGTTTCAAATGGAACCTTATTGGTCTACTCGGAATATTTGCTTTGAACCTTCAGTTAAAGGTCAGATATTCTCCACTAAAATTCTATAGTTATTAGATAAAAAAAAAACAATATTATTAATGAGGAATTCAACCCAATGATTTTGAAATAAATCTAATTTTTATATTTTTAACTCCAAAATTAATGTTGCTATTAATTATCAAATTCAAGGAAGTAATTACAAACGGTTTTAATGAAATATATTATTATATTATGTATAATAATAACATTATGATTGTAGGAATAGTTCAGTTCAGGTCAATTTTAATGAAGCTTGATGCGAATTTCTTCAGTATCCATTTTTTTTAATACCTCTGTACATCGTGCATCTTTTGCGTACCACACTAGAAAATCTTGATCATTCATTTATCCAACCATGGTATCCAACACTTTCCTTTGTAATTACTTCCATTCGTCATCTCTTTTACACATTATACCATTCATTCGTCCCACGTTTCATTCTACTCATCATTAACAACATTCCAATCCTAAATGTAGGTGTTTTTTTTTTATTGCAATGAATGGCAAGACTGCGTATGTGTATGAGTGCGTGGTGGCCCGTTGGTGAACGGACTAGACGCGACTGCCAAAATGTTCACGGTGGTCGCGGGTTTAAATCCCAGGGCACACCTCTGACTTTTCGGAGTTATGTGTGTATTGATAGTCAATCACCACGCACTAAAACGGTGAAGGAAAAGATCGTGAGAAACCTGCATACCATAACGATTTATAAGAATTTCTGTGGTATGTAAGTCTGCCATCCCGCACTAGGCCAGCGTGGTGGACTATATGGCCTAACCACTCTCAATCATATTCTCGATTGTAGAGGAGGCCCGTGCCCTGCAGTGGGACGTATATGGGCTGATACAGATACAGATACAGAATGGCAAGACTAGCATGCCGTTCCCCTGATGATAAACGATACGACTGCTCATAAACAGCAACAGAATCAAACAACACCTTGAATTACAAAACAATTCTTGGCATTCCACTGCGCTCGTCATCCTCATACATTAGATGTTAAGTCTCAATATGTCCAGCAGTTACTCTGGCTACAATGTCCTTCAATCCGAAACATTGCATTTAGACTGCTGTTTGACGGGAGGAATAGATAATGCGGTGCTACCTACCCAGGAGGCTTCTCACATATGAAAAACCTACCACCAGTAAAAGTATGTGTTTACTTATGTTTATAAAAACCCAAGTGAAGCCTACTCACCTCTCAGGCGTGGCGAGCGTGAGGTTCGGGGCAGGAAACGCGCCGTCCGCCGCGCAGATGACGTTCACGGTGTCGTCATCCGTTTTGTTCTGGATCAGGCGGAAGTTCGTCTCCGGCACTGTAACACGATCGGTTGGTTTACTCTCAAGGAACTGAGGTAAAAAGTAAGGTGTTTTGTTATTGGCAATCGCTTTGGATGAGAACATAATTTTATTGTTACATTTATACATGATATGTTTAAGTCATCATCATCATCATCATATCAGCCACAAGAAGTCGACTGCTGAACATAGGCCTCCACCAATAATGTATTCTTAACTAAATTTAACAATTGATCTAATACAGGTACACGTACCAATAACAGGCGAACATAACATTCGTTTAGACATTTATAAATACTCTACAAACATAAACATTATTTCACAAAAACAGGAAATTTTATAGCCATAGAGAAATAAACAAAAAATATAGACTATGAAATAAAATAAAACAAAATATTTGGAAACAAAAACAAAAATAAAACTACTAGGATGAATTAGTGAGATGTTTCAACAGTTAATCCCTGAAGCGGCTAATAGCGTCATTGAATATATCAATGTCCATAATAAAAACTAGAGTGCCGTAGAAGCTTTATAAGAATATCTGTGGTATAATCGGTACATAGGTGATAAAATCCCGGCGTGGATAATGGCCGAAGCCTATTCAATTGTACTAGCGATTGAAGTATCTATACTAAACAATAGGTGTATTTGGAATTTTTGATTGTTTATTATTAACTTCGGGTGATTTTGCAAAATCATGCCAATCTATTGCCGAGCCTATAAATTAGTGGACATATTAACTGCTACCAAATAGTAATAGGAGATGGCACAAAAATTTTACTATAATTTTTATTTATTTATAAAACAACACAATAACATTAAAAGTACAATTATGGTCCAACGAAAGCGGGCTCTGATTTAACAGTCGAGATTGAAATGGCCCAGTATAATTATTAACCTCAATAAAACGAAAACATCAAAACAAATCCAGCAAATCTAATACTTTCCTAAATCATTATTATTCTTTATTACGGATATCCGTTGTAATATGTTCACAATTTTCCTTCATTATTATTGGTCTTTGAGGAAATGTTTATGAATCATTCGGAAGGATTCTGCAATAGTTCCGTTTCTCATCTGCCCCGAAGGCTTACAAGTGGCATCGGCATAAAAACACACGCTGTGGATAGCACATGTCGGAATATATAAAACTTGCTTAGCCATACAAAAAGTTGGTTGTGTGGTGCAAGTCACAGTAGTTTTATTTATGAGTAATTTTGAAATGCTAAATGAGAAGTCTACTTTTTGAAGACGTTAAATATTTGACCCAGAATTGCCAGAGGTCGTTGAAGATATGGACAGGTGATTGATAAATGCAGAAACCTTTGCCTAACAGTAGAAAATAATTTAGGTAAAATATTATGAATATAGCCTTGCTATATGTCGTTAAAACTACAGTATACATGGACTGGTACGGTATCACTGTCCCAGAGACAACCTACGTGAAGTAAGTGCGTAGGCCCAACACCCTTCTTTTGTTTTCTTCTTTTTTCTTGTAATTTTAAGAGGGCGACAAAAAAATCGCAATCCAAATCCAAATTCATGGGTGTTCGAATCAGACCATCAGACATCAGCATCATGCGATAATGGCATACGATTCTCGCCACGAGAAAGATTTGCAGTGTTTTTTTTTTATTGCTATGAACGGCGAAACGAGCTTGCCAATCACCTAATGGTAAGCGATTTGACTGCTCATGGACAGTAGCAAAACCAAACAACATCATGACTTATAAAGCAATGTTTGACATTCCACTGCGCTTGCCATGCTAAGACAAAAGGTGTTAAGTATCAATATGTCTAGTTGTTACTTTGGGTACAAAATGTCGCTTTATTTTATTTGCCAAAATGATGCAATAAAAAACTCAATATATTTGTAAAGCGTATAACTTGCACCGCAATCTAGGACGTCAGATGACATCTTTGGCTACGTGTTATAGGGAAGTAACCGTTTTACTAGAAACTACCCTAGAAAAATATGAAATTCGCTCCGCTCTGCTTATATAAATGTCGTTCCTTGTTCCAAACCATAGAGTTGTATTTTCTTGTTTTTATTACGGAAACTCCTAATTTCGAAAATGGCCGAGCATATATTTAAAATAAAATATTCATAATGTTCTCTGTTTTTAGCATTCATTTTTATGACATAATATATTATTATTTTACAATTAAATGAAATATTAATCACTATATTTTCTGTGGACTGCCTTAGTGGCATAAATGTACCACACACATATGTTTCAGGAGTTGAGGTTTCGGGATCGAATGCGGGATGGGGCAAAATATTAGACTTTTCTATTCCTTTTCAACCCAGAGTCAGAAATGTATGCCTGATATGGCGATTGCCCCTATCCTATCGTGGGACGGTACACATAAGACAGACTGTGGGTGTCTTGGTAGCACTCTACCCCACCCTGCCTTCCCCTTCTGAGAAAAAGCGTGAGTTTATGTATGTATAGTATGGTATGTTTTGGTAAAACTGTTGTTTTACATATGTTTATAATAATCTCATTTGTACTCGTAGGTTTTCATTGCTAAGCCGAGAAATACACTTTTTGCAAGCTTACGGGCATAAAACTCTTATAAATAAATATCTGAAACTGAATATAGATGTATGGCAATATACTCGCCCACTCATACAAGGACAAAAAATAACCTCAGAGAACTTGAGTATGAATAGTAGACAAAAGGATACACAGACCTGGGCTTCTGTTTATTTATAACTGAAACATAAAACAAATTACAAAAACAGGTCTCCCAGACAGACATTACATATTAACCAATACGCATTAAATTGAGAACCTTGGTCTGCAGTCTAGACATTGTTTAAACTGTATTATGTAGAGTCCACTTTTCGATACCAAGGTTTATTTTAGGCTTTAAATCTAGTTACTCGTTACCTTGGAAAAGCTAATATAAACCGCTCGCAAAAGATTGAACGATTACAAAGCATCTAATCTATTCTTATCGTAATGTTCTAGACTGAACCAATTTCGTATAAATGTTTTTGTAACTAGGCAATCGTGCTTAGCCTCAGCCAGACTGCTTTGAAAAGGCGCTTTAAGTTAATGAATTAAGAAAAGAAGTTAAAAGAAAGAACGTTTTGGAAAGATATCGCCACTTATTTTAATTTTAATACATTCTTGTTTAAGTAAAAGTCTGAAGAGAAGAACAAAAATTTTGAAATTGAATTTGTACATACCTATGTCCAGACGGAATTGTATTTTTTTAAAATCAAAGCTAATGTGACATATTGAAATAAAACTATATTGTACAGATTTTATCCAGTTCGCTCCGCGACCAAGATAGCTGTAAAGTAATGGAAACATCGGAAAGTTAAAAATGTAAATTTGTAACCAATTTCGTGATAAAATCCGTAATACAGACATATTCAACTTTAACATAACTAAGCGTTTGTAGTAGTTATGTAATTTTGATAACGTTTAAACATTGATATCAAATACCACTTAACCCACGTCCAAACCACTTCGGGTACCATATAAACTCTTAACAAAATACGTCAATCTAGCGAATTACTAACGCCCGAATACTCGAACGCCATTCAAATGATAAGTTGCTTTTAACAGAGCAGGGTCCACTGAGCCAGCACATTTAAGTAGGATTTATGTAGTTAACTACGTAAATAACGTAACTTAAATACAACATAATATTAAAGTTGCGTTCCAGTATTCGGGCGTAAGACTAGATAATAAACTAAAGTTAATGCGAAGCAAATTAATATTGTAGGTTAGAGAAGGGAGCAAGACATATATCTTGTAAATAAATAACATGTAAAATACATTAAGATTTTAAAAAGACACGAAACTCTACTCTATTCTCTGTTCTAAAACAGCCATTAATTGTGAAAGAAGGTTGCTAACATCTTCCTGGAAACTAGATATTTCAATAACAGGGACCTGGATATTTTATTGATGCATCATAATATGATGCTGCATGCCCGAAACACACATCAAAAGAGCTTTAAAATTCCTAGTTCCTGCGGGGCATGCAGTCTACGTAATGGTTTGCACACCTGACAATCTATTTTAAGTCGTAGTTCAGTGAAATAAGGTCCATTATCCAGAACACGTTTGTTTCAACGATAATCGCTTGTTTAAAAGATATGACTTATTACTTGGTAACTCAATGATTTCACTTCTTGTTTTTTTTTTAATAAAATATTTTAAATTTATAATGGAATATGAAATTTAGATGTGACTTAGGCTGAGAACGATAAGTGATGGTTAATGAACAAATAAAAATAGGTTTGACTCATTGCAATGAAATAATTTGATTTTTAAATAAAATGTTAATTATAATACCATTTATTTAAAGATTAAATATAAAGGAAACATAACCAAATTCAGTACCGATTGAAAAGTTTCAGATCGGCATAATTCATATGGGGTACCTAATCTACATTAGTTATAATTATCCGGCTGAACCGGCACCGTTCATCGTGACGTTCATTGACTAGGGGTCTATCGCCCGAATACTGGAACGCCATTCAAATAATAAGTTGCTCTTAACAGCGCACGGCCGACTTAGCCAGTACATTTAATCAGGATTAACGTAGATAAGCGCAAGTTATATTTAAGTTGCGTTCCAGTATTTGGGCGTATGTCCAGCAATGAACTACAACAGTATGATGATGATGATGACGATGATTCTGTATTACATAGTAACTGCGTGACCTGTCATAATTATTTCGTACTATAGATCTTAACATCCTAATTAAAAAACTATAGTTATTATTAGGTAACTTACCAAAAACAGTCATCTGCTTCGTCCTAGAATCTTCCTCCATAAAAGTGGACACAACACACGTGTAATCACCGGAAATGTCTGTGTTTGGCTTAACAATACGCAATGCTCTATGCATCTTCAAGGGATCACTGGACGCCCTGTAAGTCAGGTCTACTCTTCCCCTCAGGATACCCATATCCTGAGGTTTTTGTGAGGCTATCCATTGGTAGACTGGCCGGGCTTTGTTCTTGAAAAACCATTTTACCATGAGACCCGAAGTCTCGTTACCGTACGTATAATCACAGTCTAGTATAACAGCGTCCTGCACTCCATATTGAATTATTTCTGGTACTACCACTTTAACTATTTTCACCGCGTTTATACCTGTAACAAAAAAAAAACATGTAGGTCAGAGTTTAATACGTTCGTAGGAGTTTTAGTCACTACCTTCATTAATAAAAAGAATGTTTTTAGTTACATGGTATTTTATTTTTCAAAATGCGTCCAAATGTATCGGGTTGTGTCTTTGTTTACTTGTAAAAAACATCAATATTTTCACAAAAGGAAGTATGATTAACTCAATAAATAATAAATCGACGGAAAGAAGACTGTTTAAGGTCATATGATATCAATATTATTGCATGTTACATGATGCGGCCGCGAGCTCGATTGACGGACAATCAAATATTGTTTTAATAAATTTCACAGCAGGGGTGTAAAGTTGAGAATCACGCGAGCTAGAAGACAATGGTGATTGTGGATTTAATTTGTTGCATAAACTCTACAAAAGAGCAAATCGAAGAGGTGAGAGATTAAACATCAATGAACCCCTACAATATAGAATTGTAGATCCAATGGCGTCTTAAAATGGACTTGGGAGAGGACAATGAAAACGCACGGGAGGAAGAAAGAAGAATTGTCCAATTAAATAAAAAATACCGTTTTGTACTGACAAACTGTATTTCATAGCAACGTTGAAATCCTGAAACCCACAGTTCGGAATCGATTTGTACAGCATAGAGAAAATAATAATAATATAATAATAATAACACGACGCGAGATATTCTCAGAAATTGAAATATTCTCAAATGAGAATGAAATAAGTATAGACCTTTCATTTCCATATAAAAATCCGATAAAACGAAAGTCACAAAACATCTAATCATCAACCCCGGCACATTTTGACAACAGTCACGTCGTTTGACTGACAGCGCATTACCGTAGTCAATAATAACAAATCGGAAACTCACAATATTGTGGCAAACAACCGACCGTTCCTTTGTAATGTAAACAATTAATATTCATGGGACGAGAAGCAATTTGCCTGAGACATATTTGAATACCGAGCATTTGTAGCGAAGATACATTGTCTCTGATTTATTGCTTTTTTCTGCTAATTTTGTCCGTATCAGCCCTCGAAATCAGCTATAGACTATAGACCGCCTCTTTGCTTGATTCTGACATATTACTTTTTATATTAGTACAAATTGAACCCGGGTATCAAGTATGATTAATAAGGGTTAAGTTAATCCACCATGCTGGTCTATTCAGGGTTAGTTGGCTTCACACGCGGTTAAGGCTACTATAATATTAAATGGCTTAATAGAACTATGTAACTAATAGGAAGCTAGAGCCAAGCTGTGGTCTCCGTTACAGAGTAAAGGAGCAGCGATGTCGAGTCTCATTGAAACTGTAAGATAGAGGTCTATTATACCTGATCCTAATTGAAAAATTTTGCCGTCCCATTCAATGATCAGTAGAAGTCGATGCTACTTATATTCTGTATTGTAGGTGTATTTTAAATTACATGAAATAATATATGTGCTATTTTTAAAATTTGTATGTGCTAGAAATTGAAAAACTAATAAAGTGTCAGATATACGGTCATGTAGCGTGCCAAAAGCTCCGGATAACACAGTTAAGGATATGATAACCAACCGACTTACAAACATGAATTTGGCGCTATTCGAATTCTATGCAAATTAGATTACAAAAATCTAGCCAAAAATAAACTCACATTTTTATAAAAAGCGGCCCATTTCAGCATAGCATTTAGAATTCAAGGAAAACCAATCAATAGATATTTTCAGACACTGAAAGGGAATTTCTTTCGATTAATCTATATCCATCAGTCTTCTAGCTTGTGTATCATTAATATTTATGCAATTCCCAAGTCAACGCCAACGTTGAGAGCTTATTTAAATTCATCCTTGGTACTGCTTAAAAGCCGAGATGGGCACGACCTAAAAATTTGATTCGCACTTAAAATTTCACTGGCGTTAATAAAGTGGAATGTTAAATAACAAATTCATAAAAGAAATGACAACTTTCGGTTACAAGGGAATATCTTAGTGGCTGGCATCTTGTCGGGAATGAGAAGGAAGTTTTTTGAATCGACAGCTGTTTGCCTCAACCGACTTTTAGTACCATCGAGCAAGTACTGAGAGTTCTAAGGACTTGGCAAGATGAAAGTTTCTCTGTATGTAAGAGCAGACATGAACGAATGGAGTGGCGTTATGGTTTTTGAATGAATACTTCTAAATTAATTAAATGGAATTTTCAAGTTTTCCGTAAATAAATAGGGAATGAAGCAAGGTGAGTCATTGAAAAGTTGCGCAAAACTTTCATCAATACAGGAGTTCAAAAAGTGTTAAGTAAATGAGTATAGAAAGGTGCTTTAATTAAAATATATTTTTGATATTCAATCTACAATAATCTCGGAAATATCATCAAATACTAACAATAAGCACAAGCCGAGCTATCCATGTTAAAGACAAACCTGTCTAGCATCAAAAAGCTTGGAAGTGCAAGTCTTTTTTACGTATATTTTTATGTACATTTTCAACACCACAGGTATCACGAAGCAAAGAGCACTCCTAACGGTTACATGCTTTCAAAATTCTCTCTAACAAGACTGCTGTCAAATTTGTATGAGCTCGTTAGGTCAGCGAATGTGACCGCGGGAGTCGAGTGAGCATTGTCACAGATACTGCAAGAAACCGTATGAGAATATGAGAATATTCCGACGGTATTACTGAAACGTATTTTTGTTTATTAAAATTGTAATTTTTGGGCTTTCAATTTATTTTTAGGAGTGTGTAATTGTGTTGAAAATTTGTTTCTATATTGTTACTACATTGTATACTCTTTGTCGAAAATAGTAGATTTGGCAAAGCACAGTTTATGTTTGTCGAAAGTGTCCCACCGATTTAAGAATGATTCCAAAGAGTTGTTAAATCTTATCTATTACTAACAGATCATTGTGGAAAATGTTGGTTGTAGTTTATTACTTCCAGTCTATAAAAATAAAAACGGGAAAATAATGGAGAAATTGGGTAGATGGAAGGAATAAACATTCAAAAAGAATTATACGAAATCATGCGGTAGTCCATATCTTTATGTATTAACATTAATTTACTTCCAGAATAAACGCTTCTGTGAAAATATTCGCAACTTTTTTGGGAATTTACGAATTAGGATAAAAAAGCGTCTTGTTTCTTCCAAGTCTATATTTTTTTCGTTTATAAGCAAGAACTGGAGCTTCTTTTATGAAATTATATTATCGGCTTACTTCCAGGTTTTTACATATATTAACTATTTATTCGGAGTATTTTGCTCTTTACGTGTTACGAAAAACATGTTTTTTACCTAAATATTTGCATTCCTACATAGTACTTGTGTGTTCCGATAATTTCGTAATGTTTATTCTATTTCGCGGCTGTGATTTGAAAGGCCTATAAATTTTATTTTCCCTTATCTAGGCACTAAGTAAGAAAAAGTGCTCAGTTCTTATACAGGGTCACAGCTATGCTACATGCAGAGAAAATATCTTAAATATCGCACACAATTTTACTAAAAGAACACACCATTTCGAATTGAAATAAAACTATTATTTACGGATTTTATCGCGAATTTAGTTTAATTTTTTACATTTTTGACTGACTGACCGTCCGCCCCGTGACCACGAAAGCCGTAAAGTAATCGAAACGTCGGGAAGTCAAAAATGTAAAAAATTTAACTAAATTCGCGATAAAATCCGTAAATAATAGTTTTATTTCAATGTGTAACATTCGCGTAAATCTAAGAAACCATTACACACCATTTCGATTTTAAGAGCAAATGTAAACGAATTCAGTTTTTAAATTTTGTATACTTTCCCTCCGTATGAAATAGCCGTGGGATGTCTAGTAGAATACCGTGTGCGAGTAGGTTTTTAAAGAAATAAGATAATGACATGACATGATGGAAAATGCAGTTCAATGCAAATAGACAATCCATCAGTGCGGGATAGTTTACTCTGGCCTATTTATTCAATTGATTATGCCGGCCTGGTCTTAAAATGATATAATCAGGTTGTATACCAACTGCAAAAATGTAGGATGTAAGATACGACTTGAATAAAACGCGGTACGATTTGCTAGCCAGGAACGTGGTTTGGTGAGGGAGATGACGAATGACAGTACTGAGGAGAAAAAAATAGTTAATGGATGGTAGATATATTTCAGTATGAATAGGACAGAAATATGTAGACAGTCTCCGTGGCGCAGCTGGTAAGACGCTGATTGTGAAACGAGAAGCCGCAGGTTCGATCTCCGCGCTGAGACAAATATTTGTGAGGCCCACAAGTATTTGTCTCGTGTCTGTATGTTTGTGGGACCGATAAGTCTCTCATAGCTTCTGATACTCACGACACAAGAGTTAACCCCGCCGCACATGCTCACACTCGCATTGACCGTCACGAGCCGCGTGCGAGTGGCAGTATTTAAAACCTATGGCGTAGCACCAAACTCTGCATTTGCTCTCACGTGTCGAAGCAGGACGCAGGACGTAAGAGCAAATGCGGAGTTTGGTACTGCGCCATAGGTTTTAAATATTGCCACTCGCACGCAGCTCGTGACGGCCAATGCGAGTATGAGCATGTGCGGCGGGGTTTAATTGATCTTAATGTGGGATCAGGACTATGTATGTGACTGTTGAGTGTATTTATTTATTTGTGTAGAAGACGATGAAAGACAAAGAAAACGAAGCACGACATAAGACTGAATTGAAGACGTAATAAATTAACAAAAAAATTGACTAGCTTTCTAAACAAACCTATAGAAATAATTGGCGGTATATTAATACGACGGATTTTTAATATAATGGATCTTACACCAACATGCTCAGTGGTCTTTACGATTGAATAATAAAAATATACTTCAAAGAAAATCATAATATTGTTGTATCTTTACCATTTTGAATATACTGAAAACACCACTGTTTATTATTAAGAACCATTCAACTTTAAAGCGAGAAACGTGAATTAATTTGAAATATGACTAACAACTTCTAAACAATTCGATTATTATTGTTTTGGTTTCATTAAGTTAGTAATTTTAAGGAATACAACCAAACGGTTTGAACTCTGGTTTAGTACTAATTGAAGTCGATACAAGTCTCGTGGCGTATTGTTGAAGATTTTACCGAGAGTTATTTAAGTTTAACGAGTTTTACCTTTAATCAAAAATCTCAGTACCAGAAACAAAAATTACAAATTTCTCGATTATAACAAAGATTATTAATATACATTTATAATTATATTTTTTTCTCTATTTATTACCTACGTAACCTTTCATAATACAATATAGAAGGGACCTTAATTCCTTTCGAATTCGAAAAAAAATAGTGTATGTCGAATCGATGTCAAAAACATTTTTAAGTAAACTAATAGTGGTGTCTAGCGATTTTATCCTACATTTTGCGTGAAAATATAGCACTGATTTCTTATAACTATGGAGCAAAGTCAGACAGAAAAAAAAAACAAGTTCTTTCCCCCAAGCTAGTGTAGACTTTGGGATGAATTTCCTTTCACGGCGTTTCTTTATTACATGTCCTTTCTGCAATGTGTAAGGATTTTTTTTACTAAGAAATACTTCTAAGGTAGTGACTTGGCAGTGCCTGAAAAATATAACTCTTTTGGTAGACGAACTTAATTTACCATTTAATGTGTTTCCGTCTATATATAATAGAAGCCAGAATCATAAGCGAAGTTTATTTTCTAATTTCGACGTATATATTTCGACGACTGTATATATACGATAACGTATTCTCTTACTGTGAAAATAAAAATAGATGAATAAAATAATTACAGCACGTAGTCAAAGGAGGGTCAACAATAAAGAAACAAAAGTCATGAACCAAACTACGTGTGTTGAAACAATACGATCCGATCACTAAAACCAACTACATTAGTTCAAAGAGTTCCTGATTACTAACTCCTTAAAAGGTTTTTATACTAATCTTAAACCAACGAGTGAATCGAAAACTGGAGAACTTTCTCCAAGTTAGAAACGCAACTAAGATTTGCTTTTAATATATGTACATACATACATACATACACACATACAAAAATACACACATACATACTTACATACATACACACATACAAAAATACATACATACATACTTACATACATTCATACTGGTGGTAGGTCTTTGATATGTGAGAGGTCGCTGGGAAAGGTACCACCGAAATGCCTATTTCCCCCACCAAAAAACCGTGTAAATGCACTGTTGTGTTCCGATTTCAACACTGTAGTTAGAATAACTACTTAACATCGCATGTCTCAGGATGGCGAGCGCAAAGAAGTACCAAGCATTGCTATGTAATTCAAGGTGTTATTTGGTATTGCTACTGTCCATGTGCGCTCGTATCGCTTACCATCACGCAAATTACATGTTCAATCTGTATCAGCCCTTATACGTCCCACTGCAGGGCACTGGCCTCCTCTACAATCGAGAGTACGATTGAGAGTGGTTAGGCCATATAGTCCACCACGCTGGCGTAGTGCGGGTTGGCGGACTTACATACCATAGAAATTTTATAAATCGCTATGGTATGCAGGTTTCCTCACGATGGTTTCCTTCACCGTTTTAGTGCGTGGTGATTGACTATCAATACACACATGACTCCGAAAAGTCAGAGGTGTGCCCTGGGATTCGAACCCACGACCACCGTGAACATGTTGGCAGTCGCGTTTAGTCCGTTTACCAACAGGCCACCACGCACTACATGTTCAATGCTTTAAAAAAAAAACATATACTATTTCCCACAAGGGGTAAGTGTAACTAGGACATCAACGTGTCACCTTGTGTTTTCCGTTCTATGAAGAGATAGCGAGCGAGCCTGTTGCGATATCTGACACACAATACTAACTCCGGACTGATAATGAGCAGAAAAATCCAATATCACTTTGCCCGACCCGGGATTCGAACTCGAGACCTTAGGCGTTGTAATCAAACAGTAGCACAACTGCGCCACCGAATATGCTTTTGAATCTTAATTAAAATATACCGAACGAGCGTATTAAATATTAAATATTGAATACGTGTTTGAGAAATGTAAGCCCTCAGAAGTCTTTACATATTTGTTCAGTGTATTATTCTAGTATGTTCTCGTGTTTCATTTATACAGATTTATTGTACGAATGGTATCCAAGGAGGAATTTCTAATTATCACTGAGTTCGCAAGTTTGTTTAGTGTTTCAAAATTGTCTTAGGAATTGTGATTGTACGGTTTGTGTAATATGTTAGAGAATTTATTAATTAAGACGACAGGCCTCGTGGCGTAGTTGGTTAAATTAGTGAATTGAGAGTTACAATCTGAAACTGTGCTGAAACCGTTAAATTGTTAGTTTCTAAATCGCTGTATACAACGAGACTTATAACAAGAGGTAAAGAGTATATTTAGTATAGTATAGTAAATAAATAATCGATAGGCGATAAGACCGCCAACTGTACTCTTTAATTTTGCGCTACGGAGACTATTAAATGTGTGACGTCGACGAGATGTTACGTCTCACTATACGTATATTATCACCAGTTGTTACGCTGGCTACAATGTCCTACAAACTGAAACACAACAGTGCATTGACATTGCTGTTTGGCGGAAGAAATTGACCAATATAGAAGATGGCGGAAAAACTATGACTTGTATATTGAAAACTAGGTCACTCTTTTTACTACTGAATGTTATAAACTATTTCAATCAATGTGAGAAAAAACATGCTTCAAATATTTTCACATCGAAACCACTGCGCGTTTGGTATCGAAATAGTTTTTGGTTAAAGTCGGTTACCGCGCAATCTATCGTTGCCAAATTCTGTAAGCCTTTCACGGGTCGTCGCCCCAGCTGGATGGGGTCGACAAACGTTACATTTGAATCAATGATGTATAATAAATTATATAAACTCATTACAACATATCTTTTTTTTTTAATAACACCCAACAGTCACATACATAGTCCTGACCCCACACTAATATCGAGTCTTGTGTCATGGGTATCAGGAACTACGAGAGACTTTTCGGTCTCACAAACACCCAGATCCGGAAGAAATATTTGTGGGCCGTACAAACATTTCTCTCGGTGCGGTGCGATCGAACCCTCGGCCTCTCGTTTCACAGGCGGCGTCTAACCAACTGCGCCACGGAGGCTGTCGAATCTGTAGGTATTTTAGTATGTTAGACGGTCGGCTTATATTATCAACTTCAAAAAAGAAGGAGGTTCTATATTCGATCTGTGTAAAATTTATCCGGAATTTAGAACGAGACAGTCTCCATAACGCAGTAGGCTAAACGCCGACTGCAAAACAACTTCAATTCTCGCACTGAAACAAATATTTGTGTGCCACAGATTTTTTTTTTTGAGTCTGGTTGTTTGTGAGACCGAAGTCTCTTGTAGTTCCTAATACACACGCAAGACTCGAACTTAGTATGGGGTAAGGGCTGTATACTGTTGCGTGTATATAATCCGTGCTGCGACATACGTCGCCAGCCCGTTGCCACTTCAACAAACATATAACAAAACTCAATATTACAAAACCTGTGGCCGTAAAGTATTATACTTTATCAAAAAGGATTATAGCATTTCTTGGCTGTTTCAAGACATGTTATTTCTTCAGCAGTTTGTTACTTTTAGGAGTTAATAAAATTTGTTTACGCTTTTAAGTACTGAAGAGGCATTCGCCGAACGAAAACAAACAAGGCCGAATTCGACTCGGGTTCGTAAGCCCATCGATCGATGCCACCGCCTTGCCAGTTATTATTTTTTAATTCGATTCCGCACCGACCCTTCCATGTTATTTATATTTAATTTTGCTGGGGCTGTTTAGTCTGTGGTCCGTGAGATGTAGAAAATAAGATGCTGAGTTTTGTGTTACTAAAATTGTGACTGATAAGTAATTCAGACTGCCTCGGTGGCGTAGTTATACTAGAGTATGGTTATAAAGCTTAGGTCTCGGGTGCAAATTCCGGGTTCGGCAAAGTGATATTAGATTTTTCTATTAATTTCAGCCCAGAATCAGGAATTCGTGCCCGATATGGCGATAGGCTCGCCACCTATCACATCGAGAGTCTTTGCCTACCCCTTCTGCGAAAAAGGCGTGAGTATGTAAATAATTCAGTAAAGATTGACTAGTCCGGTTCCTCTGTTACACACTGTTACTGTTACACATCGATTTAAGTGAAAGTAATTATTGATACTGTCAATTTTTTGATCCGAAATAACGTGAAATTCCACTCCAGGTTTCACTCCATATTCCCGAAGTAGGTCGGAGAGGATTCCAGTATCACTAGATCTTAATCGTAGCACGTTTGTGGGTGTCGTATCTAGCCTGGACCCCTTACAATCCTACGCTGGCATACCGGTTAAAACTCCTTGGTGACTTTCGCGTGTATCATGGATGGCAAGTTTATTCTTGCATATTACCATCACTTTTCCTTCTAGTCGGGGAGCGCAGATGCCCCCGCTTACTTATATGTATGCCCGATGGAGGTATTTGGACGACCGCAACTTATAACGATCCCAAGCTTTCTATCGCCCATCTTGTAGTTGCTATCAATGTGCGTGCACTGCCCCTTTGTCATATAATAGTCGTGCTACAAAGTAATAGATAGAATTGGTTCATTGTAAATAAATTATTCCAACTAAACTTTTATTCTTCGTAAATATGAGCACATCTCATTTTCCGCTCTATAAGTATAAAGAACATAAATTTTATTATACATCCATTTAATTACGGAATACGTCAAAAGGCTATAATTAGAATTCCTGGTATCGTTAAAATGGTTAATATTGATCAACAATGTGCATTTCTGACGTACTAAATACATTAAATGTACATACGTTTCACTTTATATAACAAGCCAAGCTCCAAATAAACACAATGTTGATTACAAAGTCCATTTTACAGCCAAAAATTCAAATGCGTGGCTTCGAATTCCCCGTATTAACACTAATTGCGAGAAATTTTAGATAATTACTAGATATAGTATGATTATTTAAATTACATAATAACTAAGCTTAAAATTATTACTAATATTCGATAAGTCATTTTTACTTAATTAATAATGAATTAGTAATCAAATTGAAAATCTGTTTTTTTTTTTAAGTTCTTTTAATTTCTTTTTTTTCCCGATATGTATACATCAGATCTTATTATCTATGTCCTTATCTCTTGGAATATACATGAGTGCAAGTTTAGGTATAGGTACATACCTACACTTAATAGCTGTATCATATATGAGCCAAACAAGACCAAGCGGAATATAACTGACATTACATTAATTAATGAAGACTGGACTTATTTTCATGAGTGGTACAATTTGTAGATACTATCTTCTTCCACTAATAGCAACGGGCTTATTCTATGATTAAACGCGTTAGTTTACCCATCCTCGTCTTTTGTGTATTAGTGAGCTTCAAATAGCTTTTGAATTCTCACAGACATTTTTCAAGTATGCAGGTTTATTCAAGACCTTTCAATGTTAGTATTGGAGATATAAAATTATTATTTGATATAAGAATGAAATCACTGCCTACAACAAAATCAAATCAAATTGAAAGCACCTTCAATATTGAATTTAACCGGTTTTTACCAATCCAAACTCGCTCAAACCGCCTATAACCGGTGTGTTCGAGTTTCGGCCGCACCAGAAGGTCACAATACATTATTTCCCAGCGGGGACCTCTGGGCAGGTCCAAAGCTATTAATAATAGGCTTTCTTTGCCATACGTACATGCATTTGACAGTAACGACAGCACTTTTGCTCAGTCATTTATCGTTGGTGGCTTTTTATTTTTTTATTTGGAGTTTTAAAAACCTTTCAAGCCTAACAAAAAGGATTTGCAAAACAAATTAACCGACATCGGCGGTTGAGAATTTTCCTGTTGTTTTTATCGACACAGTGAGTGGAACTTGTGGTGTACAGCAATTTGGAGAGCATAAAAGCGAATCAAAAATTTGAAAAAAGAAAAAAACGTTTTAATGGATTTGTGCCTTTATATGATTGGTTTATCCACGAACTGCAAAGTGGTGTAAGCTTTTATAATTTTACATACATACATAAACAAACGCTTTTTACTCAGAATGGGTAGGCAGAGGTACACCCAGGACTTTCACATTTCGCTTTATTATGTTCCGTTCAATGATGTGATAGCATGGCACAAATTCTGGACTCCGGGTGATAATGAATAGAAAAACCCAAAATCACTTTGCCTGACCCAGTATTCGAACCTCAGATCTCTGTTTTGTAAGCGTACTATATATAGTACAACTATGCCACCAATTACAAATTTTATAGGTGATATTATTTTTAAAATTGCCATTAGAAAAACGGCTTACGTTTGCTCGTCTGCCGGATCTCTGCTAAAAAAGTCAGCAAAACCACTACAACACTATTCTGAACATGACTCAATTTTCCTCGTTCATAAAATCAAAGTATGGTAGATCTTATCGGCCCAGTGACTTATAGGAATTGTTATTACAATCAAATATGGGTTTACGATAAGTATTAACTATAAAATAAATCATGGAATTACTACGGAGGCCGTCTGGAAAAAATATGTGCCGTGATAACCTTTTGGCTTGTTTAAGTATGTACATTGTTACATATGAGTTTTTATTAAGTTCTTGAGGATGTTGGTCTAAATAAGTATGAACATTGAATATTACTTATATTTTCTATCGGTACTATTTATAATTTCGATATATATATTTACGTAGTTAAACATTTTTTTTTCTTTATTGCACACAAAAAAGCACAAAAAGGAGTAGAGTTACAACAATAATAACAACATTAATGCGGACTTATTCATAATTATGTTATAACCTTTTTTGTTTTGTTTTCTTCGGTGAGACTGAATTCAAAAGTAATTCGAAAGGGGCGAAACATTAGATAGCTAAAACAGGTTTTAAACTGACTATGAATAAGGCCGAATTTAATATACTTAAACGTAATCTTCTCAATGTCATAATCGAACTAAGCTCTTTACTTTCACACCAGACATTTATAGACGTTGACTGCCGTTTTGTTTTTTTTTTTTAATATTTCATTTATAATAGTTTTGTTTTGCACAAAACCAGAAACCGTAAGGCGAAAATTTTGCAAAATCTTTTTTGAAACAGACAGTGAAGAAACTACCTAGGTTTGGGTTATCCATTATAACATATCATTGTAGGCACAATACAGCTTGTGGTTAAGTATTAAGCTATATAGCGACAATTTTTTTTTGTTATTTTTTTCCTATGGCTATATTTGGGTGGTAAATACATTTTTTCCTAAAATAATAGTGTACACCCTTTTATTTATAAATAATCTAAGGTATAAAAGAGTTTAAATTATTATTTTAGCAAAAACTATGGATTTACCACCCCAAAATGACGATATTTAAAAAATCATAAAAAATAATTGTCGCGTTTCTATGCGAAATTTTTAATTGCATTGTGTTAGTAGCCACTAAAACTACCACCCGGCTTCTTTTCGGTAGCAGTCTTGAGATACCCTGTATATATATTATATTGTTATAATATTAAAATTGTTTTATTGTTAAATCTTGCGTCTGTTGTGTAATTTTCCTTATTCCGTTTATCTCTTTTTTACAACCTTTGTTATTTTATAGTACTTAATTGTTTTTTTTTTAGTTTAATTTGTTATTTCACTTTAAACGGTGCTCTAAATTGTTAACTATATGTGGAGACTTGTTATTAGCAATATGATTACCTTATATTTAAGTTCTACACATATTTGTATTAGTCTGTAAGTCTTCCCAAAAATAAAAAAAATAAAAAAAAATATATATATATATATATTATTAGAATTGAACCCTAAAAAATCCTATTACCAATGATAATGGGCATTAAAAATAAAATATTTTTTTTAAAATGTTGTCTGTTTTTCTATTAATTGAACCATAAAAAACGTAATACAAAATAATATATAATGATCGATACAAATAAAATATTTTCAAAATGTTAAGTATGTTCATACATCAAAATAAAAATTCTACATCTGTATTCCGTTCATGGAATACAAAACGGAAATCTAGTGGCGAGGCTTTAGTCCGAGTGGCACATATGTTTTTCTCGGAAAGTACGAAAGCTATCCGTTCCAAGTTTGACACAGTTTCAAAACTGAGATATCTACGGGATTTCAGATATAAATTCATTTGGAAATTAATTTTGTATTTTACCGACTATTTATTTTATTTTTATTTATTTCAATCTTTATTGTACACTGATTTATTATAACTACACAGAAGGATACTCTAAAATACAAAAGTACAAAAGGCGGTCTTATCGCTCTGAGCGATCTCTGCTAGACAACCTTTGGATGGATATAAGAGAAGGAGAAAGAGCGGGCAGTGTAAGAATAAAGAATAAATGCTCAAAACGAAAAAAAAGAAAAGAAAATAATAATAATAAACTAATTAATATACGAATCATAATATTAATACATATTCGTAACATAATACACATACGCCATATTTATAAATATATACATGTATATACGTAAAATACATACAATATATACATATATATAATACATAAAAAGACATCAATATAATCTGTTCATAGTGAAAAGTAATGCTCTTTCATCAGCTTTTTGAAAGATGACAAAGTTTGAGCCTGTCTTACCACTACAGGAAGGGCGTTCCATAATCGAACAGCTTCGACAGTGAATGATTTATCCGTAAATATAGTAGTGTGTACGGGCAGATAGCTGACATCGGCATAATCAAGGATGGGAAGAAGGAGTGTTTTCGCAAGTGAAATCTTCGTGGCAATAGGTAGAAAATTGTGTAACCGCCGCAAGGACCTTGCCGAGGCAAACAGCTTGCGACTTACTTCTCGAAGCTGTGGACCCCAGGTGAACGATTGATCAAAGCGTACACCAAGATTTCTCACAGTTTCACTGTATGGAACAGTGATCCCATCACAAGAAATACTTGATAGTTGGGTAAAATCAAGTCTCGAAATCATCCTGGGGCTGCCGACAACAATAACCTGAGTTTTCGATGGATTCACTTTCAGGCCATATGCCTTGCTCCACTCACAAATATGATAAATATCTAGATTTATTGTGGTAATCGCACTTACTATTTTGTCTAAAGGCGCTCGAGTGTAAATTTGTAGATCATCAGCGTAGAGGTGGTAGGAGGAGCGAAGATGATTAGTTATGGAGTTTATAAAAACTGCGAAGAGTAAAGGAGATAGCACGCCACCCTGTGGAACGCCAGCAGATACAGTGCTCCACGAGGGTAAACTTTCCTCAACACTGATGCGTTGCCGGCGTCCGTACAGATAACTTCGAAATTATATATTTATTCAATCAGAGATATTATTTAAGTTCACTTTCTTATTTAGCGTTATGTTTTTATTAAGGTAATATTTCCATTTACTCTTTTAGTCAATTATAATCAGATATCAATTGTATTGATATCAACAATTGATTACTAATTAATACTCTGGTATAAAAGACGGATAACTAGCGTATATTTTCTTTAGCTTTAGCCGCTCATTCTTTCGTTCACGAAAGCCATTTGACAGATTTTCCTTTTTAAATATGATAAGTAATACAATACAGGCAAAGGTAGAGATTGTGTTCAGCATTGTTGCAAGCGCTGCGCGCGGATGCACAGGGTAAAGATTTTTTTAATCGTAAATGTTACTTTTAGTTGAAAGACGTATAGATTGTAAATGAAACGCTTAAAAATAAACACGTGAGGTATCAAAATAATTTTAGAACTTTCTCGAATATGTAATTAATTCTTGATTTGGCTATTATAAATAGGCGTCGGCAATTACCGTTGCAAATTGAAATAGAACAGTTGTCACTGAATAGTGAAAACGTTTAGGTGATTCATAATAGGTGTCATTAATTTCATTTAATTACTTTTTTAACTACAGTTGTACATTTTGGTCTGAATAAAGTAATTATGGTAATAAAGTAATAATGACGAAAAAACACGTTTCAGGTTTATAAAATCGAGTGATTTTTGGGTAGGAAAAGGTAAGAAACACCTAAAGTGTCTCTTTATTAGAAAAAGAAAATCTAAGCGAAAATATTTAAAACAAAATAAAGCAAAAAAATGTTTCATATGGTAGACATACATAATATAAACTTGGTTAGTTAATCATAATAATCATCCTCATCCACAAAATATAGTAAAGGTACATCTACCCATATAATTTCTAAGGAATCCTTTTCGTGGTACCCTGCATTCAGCGATTTACGCGATTCAAAATAATAATAAACTAAACTATAGTTTAAAACAACCTAAAAATCACGCTTTTATAAACGAGCCAACCAAAAAGCAAAAAATAATTGATAATGAAAAAAGTCGGTTTTACGGGCGAAGATTTTACGTGACAACGTCATTTTCTCGGTAGAATATTTATTGATATGAATATAATTAAATTGCACAATAGGAACAAGGAATTGAATGAAAATAAGAATTGCACAAATTTTAACTATAGAAATATATTTTGTTTACTAAAACATTGTACATGTAATGACGAATCTAAGCACTCCATATTTTCACTACAGACACAGCTGACGATACTTTAACCACACGTGTGAACTTGTATTGTGACGCTTTCTTGTTTTTCCAACGCCAAGAACGTTCGAGAAAGACAAAGACAGAGACACAAGCATGCGCCGATTCAATGCGCCTAATTCTCTAGTGCTGCGCGCGCGGCAGACCGATCATAGTTGAGTGGGAGAGAGACGCAAGGCATTCGGCGGGCCTCTCTCTCGTTCGGTGACTCATCGTAACGTTACCGGGCGTTACACTTTTTCATAAGTGACTCCCAGCCGCAACCTAATTTAAGACGTTGTCACGTCAATAAATTTTTTGGAGGTAAAATATTTTTTTTTGGGGGGGTAATTTTTTGCGTAATTTGGGATTTCTGGCGGGGTCAATTTGTAGCCCTCACCAAGACGGTTCCGAGGATACCAAACTCGGTGGGTCTACGATCTATATTGGCCGAGATAGGATTGGGGGGGTGAGGTAAATTTTCGGGGTGGGGGTAAGGGAGGGGGGGGGGGAGGATGGTTTCGTGGGGAGGCTAACTTAAATTAATTGTTTTGGAGGTAAAATATTTTTTTTGGGGGGGGTAATTTTTTGCGTAATTTGGGATTTCTGGCGGGGTCAATTTGTAGCCCTCACCAAGACGGTTCCGAGGATACCAAACTCGGTGGGTCTACGACCTATGTTGGCCGAGATAGGATTGGGGGGGGTGAGGTAAATTTTCGGGGTGGGGGTAGGGGAGGGGGGGGGGGTAGGTTTCGTGGGGAGGCTAATAGGCACTATTTCGGAATAAGGGTGGGGGAAGGCAGGGGGGGGGCTATGGGACAATTTTGGAAAAAGTGGGTGAAACTGAAAAAAAATATAATTAAATTGAGTGGGAGAGAGACGCAAGGCATTCGGCGGGCCTCTCTCTCGTTTGGTGACTCATCGTAACGTTACCGGGCGTTACACTTTTTCATAAGTGACTCCCAGCCGCAACCTAATTTAAGACGTTGTCACGTCAAAAAAAATTTATTGAAAATGAATAAATGTAGGATTATAAAATGGAGTAAAATACATACGGATAAGCAAAGGTTGTAAGCACCCCACGCTTTGTATCAATAAAATAAAAGCGTAAATATAAAAGCGTGTTTTTTATTTTTAAAATATAATTTAATTGCTTGCAAAAAAAAATCTATCTACGGCTGTATTATCAAAAGAAGACAGATGCGTGCAAATTACCCACTTTTAATTATTAAAAAAAAAATCACAATATCCAGAATAATATAAAGTCACAATTTCATTATTTTACTGTCATCGGTCCTGGATCACAGATTCCGTTACATACTAACATACGTCTGAAGCTGATAATTGTATTAAAAATAGGCAATAGTTGCAACCATGCACGTTCATAAAATATTAACAAGTCACAATCTTTCTTGGGTAGTTGTATTAAATTTTATAATAAGCTTCTCAATTGGATAACACAGCTACCGGACAAACTATTTAGGACTCATATTAAAAACAAACTTATGACTAGGGGTTATTATAATATTAAGGAATATATTGAGGATAAAAAAGCCTGGGATTAGGTGTTCTCTTGCACATTGCGACCTCCTGGGGCCCTGAACTATTCGCTTAATTCACCACCTAACCTAATTTAAATAATTAAAAATATCTAAAATTGTGAACTCAAAAATTAACCAATATACAATCAATTTTTTTGTCTTCTTCGCTCAAACTGAATTCAAAAGTCGTTCGAAAGGGACAAAACATATATATAAGGCCGATAGTGTATTGGAAAGATTTTCAGTAGAGCAACATATATAATATAACAAATACAGGGTTTATCACGACTGCAACCGAAAACGAAGCCAGGTGGTAGTTTTAGTGATTGCAGACACAATGCAAATAAAAAAAACGCCCTCATTTTTTTGTATTGTTTTAAACATAATCGGGCTTGGATGGAAAATCCATAGATTTTGCTAAAATAATAACTTAAGCTCAGCCATATCGTCTTTGCTAGTAAAAGGTTGCACGTAATTATTTTAGGAAACCTATTGTTTATCACCCAAACACGACGATAGGAAAATAAAATAAAAATCCTTGTCGCCTTTTTTTATTTTATTTTTTTGTTGAATTGTGTCTGAAATCACTAAAACTATCACCTGGCTTCGTTTTCGGTCGTAGCCTGGATATGACCTGTATAATATTTTGAAAAACATTATTTATCTTATCTGCCGTTTTTGTATCCATTGCATAACGACAATATGAGGTATAATGATTTTTGCAATAAAATTATTTACCAAGCTAAAGACTCCGATGCACTTGTGTTCAAAAATACAATAGTTCGTTTCAAAAACAATTTAGATAAATAACACAACATGCAAACTATTTAAACTCGTTCACATCACATTAGCGACGAGTACTGACATATAAATTTGTATTTCCCACATTTTCTATGCATAGCAAAGTGCTCGCGTTTCGCGTTTACACTTTATTTTTGTGTTGGCAGCGTTTTAGAAGCTAAAACAACGCTTTTTGAGAATATTTTCGGATTTTTTTCTATGTATTATAACATCGTGATTCTTCCAGGGTTTGATTTTAGACTTAATTCTTGTTAAGTCACCAAGCTTTAAATTATAAAATAAAAAACAAGTTATGCTAATCAACAATTAAAGATTAGCTCAAAATGATCGCCAAATTTACGCTTTCTATTAATACCATAGATTTGAAAAGCAAGGAAACACATTCCTTAATAATAATCACGGCTTTCGAGAAGTAGCGTTAACCGCTATGACATACTGATTAGTATTAAATCAATTAAACCACAAAACACGACATATTAGCATATTTTACCATGGTTTTTCCACCACTTAGTAAGAGTTTTCATTTCACCACCGTTCGAATGTATAAGCATCTCTCCAAACAATACGCTACATCGAATCTAATAATTTACATTTATTTTCCAACCTTCTTTTACTTTTTTTATTAAGACGCAATATTTCGTCTTTAAGTGGGCCACTGTTATATAGTTGTACAACACCCTAGGGAGACAGGAATGGCGGAAAACCAGCCTCGGAACCGCGTCGTCGGTCAGTATAAGCTGACTCACTTCCTTTTGCCGACGTTAATCTATGTGTTCTTTGTAAGTGTGTGTGACTGGAAATAAAGCAGTACTTTCTGTCGCTCTGTTGATCAAAAAAAAAATCTGAATCAGTCGCCTGAAAGAGTCAATTGTTTTTAAATGGCATAGTGTTACATTAGAAATACCACCGGCGTAAATAAAAATAATGCAAATATTTAAAGGCTTAATTCACTTCTGCAAAGGCAGAGTGGAAGCCCACCCTGAAGATGGACACACTGCCAGCATAACAAATATTTCAAAGCGTATTTTACTTTCTTACATACAGCGGTAGAGCTCAGCCTAAAGCCTAAAGACGCACTGCCAGGTAAAAATCATAGGGCATAAGCTGGATATTACCTACTTCAGATATAACTCTAACATAAATATGAATACTACAAAAATAAATATTATATAGCCTGATTTATACTAAAGAACATTCAAAAACATATTTTAAAACAGCATAATTTTCTTAAAGGATTAATCTAACAGAATTAAATTCTCTTAAAAATATACGCAGTAAAGCCACGAGCAATCCCACTTTTTGCATCTTTTAATAAACGCGTTAATGACGTAAATATAATAAGTGAATACCTCGGCAAACTTCTTGCTATAAATTTAATGTTTTAATCAGAGCCCGTTGAAATACGTTAATGTTCTTCGTGAGATATTCTAAACAAAGTTGCTGCTTTAATTAAAATTGTACCTTTTTTTATTGGTTATAGAGTAAACTTTACCTAATGATGGAAAATACATTCGATGGTAGAATAATTATGGATGTTTTATTTATTTATTTATTTATTTATTTAACACTTTATTGTACACCATATACATAAAAAGACAAAACTAAATGAAATAAAATATATGCACAAGTGGCGGTCTTATTGCTTGAAGCAATCTCTGCCAGACAACCATGGGATGGATAAACGAAAAGAACGAAAGTTGGGGCTTCCGGTGTACGAGTATTACAATTTATAATATTGTTAATTTTATAAATAAACATACATACATACATATATACATACATACATATATATGTTGAATAAACATACAAACACACAAAATACACATATAATATATACACCTATAAATATATAAATATATATATATATAACATAAATATATATATATATATATATATATATATATATATGTATATATATATATATATCTATATATATATAGATATATATATAACAACAAAGTAAAATGTGAACAACTCCAATATCCTCATAGAACCTGTAAGTAGTGTTCTTTAACCATATTTTTGAAGATGGGCAGAGTTTTAGCTCGTCTCACCGTTACTGGCAAAGCATTCCACAACCTGGCAGCTTGTACGGTGAAAGATTTGTCTGTGAAGGAAGTGGAATGCGCGGGGATTTTCAGCCTTAAGTTCTCCGATGACCTAAGATACCTCGAATGTGAATCATGAAGAAATTCAAAGCGATTTTTAAGATATGAGGGAGTGAGGGGATTGAAAAGTATATTATAGAGAAGAAAAAGAATGTGTGTATTCCGGCGAAGCCTTATTGGTAGCCACTTGAGCTTTGTACGAAAATCGGAAACATGATCATATTTGCGTAATCCAAATATAAATCTGATACAAAAGTTTTGAAGACGCTCAAGTTTATTAAGTTGCTCCTCGGTGATATTAAGATAACTGACATCCCCATAATCAAGGATGGGGAGAAGAAGGGATTGAGCAAGCGATATTTTCGTGGCAATTGGTAGAAAGTTGCGTAATCTCCGCAAGGACCCAGCCGAGGCGAATAGCTTCCTACTCAACTCTCGGATCTGTGGACCCCAGGTGAAATTTTGATCAATGTAGATGCCAAGATTTTTGACGCTGTCACTGTAGGGAATACTTACTCCATTACAGATGACAGGTGAAATAAGCGACCAGTTAACTTTAGAAATCAACCTGGGGCTGCCGACTACAATGACCTGCGTTTGGATGGATTTATCATAAGTCCATATTCTTTACTCCAGTCACTTATCAGTTCAATATCCTTATTAACTGCCGAGACAGCGTAATTTAACCGGTGAAGAGGAGCCTGAGAATAGATTTGGAGATCATCTGCATAAAGGTGGTAGAAAGATCGAAGTTTGGTTGTAATAGAGTTGATAAAAACTGCGAAGAGTAGGGGAGATAACACGCCGCCCTGTGGCACCCCAGCAGACATCGTGTGCCATGACGATACGTTATCGTCGACACAGATTCGCTGCCAGCGTCCAAACAGGTAACTACGAAACCAAACAAGCGCTGTTGGAGATATGTTAAACGAACCTAGTACGCTCAGTAGCATATCAAAATCGACCGTATTAAACGCATTGCTGAAGTCAAGAAGTGCTAAAACTGTCAGCTTGCCTACTTCCATGGCCGATCTGATGTCCTCCGTAATATGAACAAGGGTTGTAGTGGTGCTGTGACCAGGACGGAAACCGGATTGGAATGGGTTCAGAAGTTGATTTTTATAGAGGAAATCAGCGAGTTGGGCGTAGATTAGGCGCTCAAGGACTTTGGATAGGAATGGTAGGATAGAAATAGGGCGGAATTCGGAAAAGGTTGTAGGATTACTTTTTTTAGGAAGAGGAATTATGTGGGCCTCTTTCCAGACTGCTGGAAAAGTCCCACTGGTAATGGAATAGTTGAGGATATGGGTGATGATGGGAAGGATTTCATCAAGGATAGGGATAATCATATTACGTCCGAGGCAATCGCTGCCAACAGCATTGGAAGCGATCAGCGTAATGTTCTTTCTAACATCACAATCAGCGACCTGTTTAAAAACTAAAGGGGGACAATCGGGAGTTTTACATGAAGAAAGGTATTGTATTGTTTTACTTTTAGCAGTCCCATCTAAAATAGATGGAGAACAGAAGTGTTGGTTGAGAGAGTTTAAATTAATATTATTAGAAATTGAATCATGCCGCGATTATCCAACTCCCAGTGACTTGAGAAATTTCCAAACTTTCGCTGGATCTGCATCTGCAACAGAATTATAAATAAATCGGCGTTGAGCATCTCTACACACCTTATTGCAGTGATTCCGGATCGTCACATATTTTTCCCAGTTTAAATCGCTGGGACGTCGCTTAAACCTGGACTTCGCTGATGCTTTTTTTAAAAGCAGAGCTTTTATATCAGCAGTAAGCCAGGGTGAAGGTGGATGTTTAAGTTTGACCTTACGAACTGGCGCGTGCACATCATAAAGTTTCATTAGTTGGTCTATGAAAATATTGACTTTGATATCAACGCAGTCAGAGGCCATGAGCGCACTCCAATCAATGTTGACGGCATCCCTACGAAGATCAGCAAGATTCAAATCCCGAAAATTTCGCTGCAGGAGGATTTTGGGAGAGGCTTTGGGTGGACGAACACGATATGATAAAAATATGAGGTCATGGTAGGAGAAGGCATCAGCAGGGCATTGACCATGTTTGGCAACATGGCCTAGCGACGAGACAAACATTAGGTCGAGAAGAGAAGGAATACAATTAGGGAAATGGTGAGTGGCAGAAAGTGAAGGAATTGAAAGGTTGTTGGATTGAAAAATAGTTTGAAGAGAGGAAGAACGGGAGTCATTTTTAAGGAGACAGGTGTTAAAATCACCCATGATTATGGTTTGACTGTACGAGGAGACTAGGTTTTCAAGAATTATTTCAAATGAGGGGAAGAAGTCTACGCGGCGTGAGGGGCAGTAGTAGACACCTAATAGGAGTTTCTGGTGTGAGAGTTCCACCTCAAGAAAAAGATGCTCTCCGGCGTTCGTTGATTAGGCTGTGACGACACACTGACTACAGAAAATGCAATGTGCGTTCGGAGATAAATCGCCACACCACCTCCACCACCCACCGTACGATCGTTTCTTATGAGGTGGAAACCAGGTAGATTGTAAGCAGAGGAAGGAAGACAGGGTTTAAGCCAGGACTCAGATACAAGAATAGCATGAATATGTGTACAGTCAAAACTTGCCAGTATATCCGCGAAATGGGCCGGAATACTCTGGGCGTTAAAATGAACGACATTGAAATTTCTAGGGACATCGGAGAATTGGGCCGAGAGAGTCTCAGCAAGCGAAGGTACACTCTCAAAACTATCTTCACTACAGGCTGAGAAAAATTCTTCACTGTCACTGTTATTATGCGAAGACATTGGTTACAAATATTAATTAAATAGGTAATAATAAATAAATATAATAATAAATATATAACAAAAAACTAAATAGTACTACGAGTAATATAAGCTTTAAAACTGATTACAACTATTACTTACATCCATCTGCCGGTTGTGTTAACAATTTAGGAGACAAGTAAAATATTACATTAACAAAATTAAGAACATAAAACAGGGAAATCGGAAGCAGTTCAAAGAATGCTATACAAAATAATAAAATTAGTAATAATTATGTGTATAAAAAAATGGTTGCCTGTAAAGTCGGTTTTACGGGCGAAGATTTTACGTGACAACGTCTTTTTCTCGGTAGAATATTTATTGATATGAATATAATTAAATTGCACAATAGGAACAAGGAATTGAATGAAAATAAGAATTGCACAAATTTTAACTATAGAAATATATTTTGTTTCTAAAACATTGTACATGTAATGACGAATCTAAGCACTCCATATTTTCACTACAGACACAGCTGACGATACTTTAACCACACGTGTGAACTTGTATTGTGACGCTTTCTTGTTTTTCCAACGCCAAGAACGTTCGAGAAAGACAAAGACAGAGACACAAGCATGCGCCGATTCAATGCGCCTAATTCTCTAGTGCTGCGCGCGCACCGTTACGTTACCGGGCGTTACACTTTTTCATAAGTGACTCCCAGCCGCAACCTAATTTAAGACGTTGTCACGTCAATAAGAAAAATCGTATTTTGCCTGCTCTCGATTGTCGAGCTCGTCAAGACGATTCCTCTGACTCCAAACACGGGGGGTTTACTTTAAGAAATGACGGAGTTATGCCTGGACAAATATTTTAGGGGAGAGAGGGAGGAATTTGGGGATTTGGTTGGGGCCAATCTGTAGAGCTCACCGAGCCGGTTCCAAAGATACCAAACTCGGTGGGTCTACGATCTATATTGGCCGAGATAGGATTGGGGGGGGTGAGGTAAATTTTCGGGGTGGGGGTAGGGGAGGGGGGGGGGGGTAGGTTTCGTGGGGAGGCTAATAGGCACTATTTCGGAATAAGGGTGGGGGAAGGCAGGGGGGGGGCTATGGGACAATTTTGGAAAAAGTGGGTGAAACTGAAAAATAATTCTCTAGTGCTGCGCGCGCACCGTTACGTTACCGGGCGTTACACTTTTTCATAAGTGACTCCCAGCCGCAACCTAATTTAAGACGTTGTCACGTCAAAAAAAAGTACTATACCTGGTAAAACAATTAAAAGGAAAATATTACTATACTATATATATTATAGAAAACAAAAAAAAAACAGTATGCTAAACAATGTGACACGGATGAGTACGGAACGCGCGACAATGACATTCTTGTGTTGACAATTTGACATAACCTTAAACCTCTAAACTGACAACTGTTTATTTTTGTTTGATTAATACAAAATAATTTGCGGGTGGATATTGTGTTTTACCAGGCTTAAAAAAAAAAACAAATCACTTTTTGGATGCCGCAGCTCGTCTTGTTTTAGGCGCTATTGTTTTTGGCACTGGAACCGCCTTATAAGCATCACCGGGAATCTTGTTAAGCTGACTTATAGATGCAACGCGATGTCGAGCACCAGAACTGAGCACATATACACTGCCTTCCCTGGTCCAGCACTTAGTTACACCAAACTTCTCCCGCGCAGCCATAAATACGTCGTGCCGTGTCTTCGTCAGAAATTCGGACAACGTAACGCCGGTGCTTTTCAGTTTAGTTTTGCTGAACCAGATTTTGTCTCGAATTTCAACATCCTTCAACTTGACGAGGATGGGCCTGGGTTTCTTCTGGGATGAAGGGCGACCCATTCTGTGACACCTTTGAATGTTGTCAGTTCCGAAGTCTGCAATTGCTAAGTGCTTCTTAACAACATCACTAAGGAGAACTGCAGTATTCTCGCCCGGCAACTCGGCAACCCCGTGAAGCATCAGCATCTTACGACGCCTCTGTGTCTCTATAGAGTCCACTGACAGAGCTAGAGCATCAATTTGTTGCTGCAATAATGAAAGCGCTTTAGTGATAAACCGTTTGTAGGACTCAAACTCTGTAGCCAATCCAGTGGTGTCCATTGATGAGCACGACGACTTATGCAGATCTGCCTCAAAAGCTTCCATGCGCTTGCAGAAATCTTGCCTCAACTCATCCACAGTGGCCCGTAGTGAAGACTCCATAATCAAAAGTGATAAGATGTGTTGTGGAAATAAAAAAATGTAAATGCAAAGGATAAATAACACTTCACCCGGCAGGTAGACTGTTTATGTAATAAACACAAACATATAACTCAATATATACACTGTATACTTGTAAAAATTAAAAAAATTATACAGAGCAAACTTTTTACAACTTCTTTTAGCAACTAACCCCGAGAGAAAAAAAAAAAAATTTAATACATCTTTAAAACGCACTATTACGAAGACGATAAATATCGTTAGGAAACCTGCATACCAGAATTTGTAAGAATTCCTATAGTGTGTACAGTCCTCTGGCTCGCATTAGGCCAGAGTGGTGGACTATATAGCCTGAGCACTCTACGTTTTAGGCTCGATTGTAGAGAAGATCCATGCCCTACAGTGGGACGTGTATGGGCTGATACCACAGAACAGATGAATATAGTTAGAAGGGAAATAAAAGCGTTTGACGCGTCGCAAGGTGGTGCATAAAAAGCATCACTGCCGCGGAACGGATGATTTGTCAAATTAGTCGCTGTCGAAATGCCTTGGAGAGAGGTGCTCCGGCGAAAAAGAGTAAAAATGCAGATTTGTACTATTTTATCTTGCAGTTCCAATAATAAAGCATCAAATATCAATAGAGGAGGAATTTCATATCAATATTCAACCCGATTTTATTGATTTTCACCTGTATTTTCAAAAATTGCGGTTATTAATTACGACATTTTGAAGAATTCGATAATATGATAGACGACAAATCAAAAATATACATTGCTGATTACGCGTACATACATGCTCGCGAATGCCAAGTTCCTACGCAATGCATACGACTCATTTTTGTTATGTCAACAGCGAAAATTGGCACATATCACGTAGTGTTGTAGTCTTGTACATAGTTACTATATCGATGTAGTTATAGATTTCGTATACTCGTAAATCAGTTTTTAGTCATTTTAAATTGTAGTAACGTTTGACGACATATCCTTATGTTCTAATTTCATACCTCTGCCAACATGAGAACAACGTATTTTTGTGTCTGAAAATACATTATAATATAGTAAATTATTCATTTATACGTTTCTAAGAGTGAGTGGATAAAGGCAATAGGTAGAGACTGTTCTAAGTATTCATTTTCGTGAAACGGAAGACAATAAAAAAATCTGGATCATAAGTAATATACAAACCAAAAATAATTACGTGCAACGCTTATGGAAAAACTGTATCATGGCGATAAAATAATTAAATATAGTATGAAAAATCAAAACCACTCAATATATTGACGTAAAGAAATCGTAATTTGATTATAATAATTGCTTATATGTGCCTTTCCAATAATAAAAATGGTAATACCTCACACACAGCTAAAAATCTTAAAAATTCTGTATATATAAATTTGTAAAATAGTATACAAATTAAAATGCATTTTCAATACTAGTCTCATTTATTTTCCGCCTATTGACATAATACTAATGAAGTAACTGTATCAGAAAAAAACTATTAAGCATATCGATAAAATAAATTTCGGTCTTATAACAAAGACATATTTCCATAATTTTATCGATAGTTTAAATCGACTATTGCAAGCTTTATGTATTGGATTTGTTGAGGTTTTGTGTTCCGAAAACGACGACCCTGGTTTTCATACAATGTGACGGCTATTGCCTTTCTAACCATATTCAACTGTTCTGTGGCTGATACAATACATCAAAACAACGGCAACCCGGTCACTTTTAATAATATAAAATAACATGTGTATATTATATTTATTTATTATTTGTGTGTGTATAGTATGCAGATATCATCTGGAGTCGTATACTACATGGACCTTGTAGAGACTAGGAAGAACTTCCGTGCTTTCCGGCGTTTTTGCCATACTTATTATTGGAATCAAGTCGAAAAGCTCACATAATAGGTCCCATTTAAATGTAGTGATGATGTGATTCGTGGTGCTTTACAGCTGGCTTCTCCGGCTGTAAAAGTCTTTTTACGAGGTTATTTACCTGTTTAGTTCATTGTTTTGTTACCCGCTTTGCACGGAAGGAAGTGGACAATAATTTATTTCCAACTCCTCCTATTAATTTCACTTTCTGATTAATTTCGTTGCGGGTTAAAGACAAGTTAGACATTCCCGGAGACTCGCCGAGCTTCAATGCTCGGTGTCATTACATTGCGTGCCACTGTTGATCCTGGCTCACAGGAGTTACAGTGGTGGGTGTGAGGGTGGGACAGTCTCCAATATAAAATAACAGTTTTATAGATTCTCATTACTTAAGAAATTGACCTTCGAGCTGTGGAATCTAGTAGTTCGGACTTAGAGAGAACTTTCTTAATCGGAGAGATATAGCCGTAACTATTGTAGATATACTATGCAAGATTACCATTTAAGTGAGCTTAACGGCTACTACAAAATCCATGCAGATACACATAAACTCACGCCTTTTTAAAAGAAGGGGTAGGCAGAGGTGCCATCAGGACACGTTTCGCTTTTGTGTTCCTTCGCACAATGTGATAGGAGCGTGCTTATCGCCGTATCGGGCACAAATACCTGACTCATAAGGAGTAGAAAATTTCAATATCACATGGCCCCACACAAGTTTCGAACCTGAGACTTTAGCTTTGCAATAATACCATAGTACAACTGTGTCACGAGACGAATTATATATTTACCAATAATAACGTTTTAAAACCATTGCCATTGTTTATCCAAACAGCAATTCATACGCGCAAAACGAATAAATATTCCCGTGCACAAAAGCACAACCAATCCAAACGGAATATGTTAATTGCAGCGTCACCAATATTAGTAACTACCCTACATCGGTTCCGAATGTACGCAAGCGCTGTTTTGTTATAAACAGTGAATCGAAAAGCAATCATGCAAATCGCGGCTCGTTTCCATTGCAAATCGATCGGAATAGACATACAGACCAACGGATGGTTCCATACAGATACATACAGATAATATTGGCTTTTATGAAGTTTATACGCGATTTTTTTTTGTTTAACGAAATAGCTGTCAATTATGTAGATTTTTGTATTAGTTAATTATGATTAAGATGTAAAGAAGATTGCCCATTTTATGAAACTTAGTATCGGTGCGAAGATTTTTGTGCCTTGATGAAACCTTTTTTTTTTGGGTAGAGAAAAATATATCTGTATCAGCCCATATACGTCCCACTGCAGGGTACGGGCCTACTCTACAATCGAGAGTACATACGATTGAGAGTGGTTAGGCCATATAGTCCACCACGCTGGCCTAGTGCGAGTTGGCGGACTTACATACCATAGAAATTCTTATAAATCGCTATGATTTATAAGAATTTCTTATGTATGTATGCAGGTTTCCTCACGATGTTTTCCTTCACCGATTTTAGTGCGTAGTGATTGACTGTCAATACACACATGACTCCAAAAAGTCAGAGGGATTCGAACCCGCGACCACCGTGAACATGTCGCAGCCGCGTCTAGTCCGTTTACCCACAGGCCACCACACACTTCTGGGATTCTGTTGGGTGTTATCTATTTTTTATTTTTGTAAATTCTATTATAAATTTACAATTATTCTAGTCACATAGTGTTAATAGTTAATTGTGTCCACAAGTAGGAAAATTTAATTAATTTAATAGAAAAATATATCTGTATCTGCCCATATACGTCCCACTGCAGGGCACGGGCCTACTCTACAATCGAGAATACGATTGAGAGTGGTTAGGCCATATAGTCCACCACGCTGGCCTAGTGCGGGTTGGCGGACTTACATACCATAGAAATTCTTATAAATCGCTATGATTTATAAGAATTTCTTATGTATGTATGCAGGTTTCTTCACGATGTTTTCCTTCACCGTTTTTAGTGCGTGGTGATTGACTATCAATACACACATGACTCCAAAAAGTCAGAGGGATTCGAACCCGCGACCACCGTGAACATGTCGGCAGCCGCGTCTAGTCCGTTTACCCACAGGCCAACACACACTTCTGGGATTCTGTTGGGTTTTATCTATTTTTTATTTTTGTAACTTCTATTATAAATTTACAATTATTCTAGTCACATAGTGTTAATAGTTAATTGTGTCCACAAGTAGGAAAAATTAATTTGTCAAAAAGCGAGAATGGGCATTAACAAAGTAAGACGCAAACGGGCGGCGCGTGGGCCGAGCGTTGTGAGATCACAAGAAATTTTACGCCCCGCAGCCCTAGGAGTGTGGTACAAGGCATGAGACCGACCGGTGGAGGTTGCCGGCACAATTGTTTATTCTTGAAGTTCTGAACATTTAAATGGATGGAGGGGACATTTAAATTAATGTTATCGTATGAGTAAATGGTATAGAATATTACAATTATAACATAATAATATAAAAATGTTATGACTTTGGAATAATTATTTTATATTGCTATATTAATTATAAAAAGGATTAATAATATCCTGAATTAAAAATATATGTTTTTATTACTAGTTCAACTTTTGTCACCATGTAATTGGGGTACACGGTCTAGAGTAAGTACATGTAAATATTTCATTTCACGAAATAATTTTACATGCAATATAAATTGAAGCGTTATTAAAATAAACCACTATCGGTCCCACCCGGCTTCGCCCGGGTGCAGTAAGTTTTTGAGTTTATTTTACCAACATAGGAACTATTCCGCTTGACAACTGTTTTAATTTTCATCCATATCAGCTACCTCCATGCCAAATTTCGTTAAAATTGGTAAAGCGGTTTGAGCGTGAAGAAGTAACTAACACACAAAAATTCGCATTTATAATATTATTATAGTAAGATTTCTCATTAATTCTGGTAGTTTACTCAAAATAACTAGGTATATATTGTAGCTGCAGCTTGTTAATATGAAAGTTTTGCGAACTTGGTTGTATATGTCTATTATAAAGCAGGATAAAATATTTTATTTTTACTAATTTTTGAACTGTGAAAACAACGTGTAAAATAAAATATTTTGGACTTAGTGTTATTGTTTAAACCTTATAGTACTGAGTTTTTAAATTTTATTGATAAAGCATTTCCGAAAATATAAAAATACATTGTGAAAAGTGAATATTGGAAAAACAAATTGCGTTTCTTGGTAAAAAAAAATTGTTTTAATGTATTCAACAATAAGTGTTGAGCATCACGCCTGCTTAACACAAGCAACACGACTCAAAAATTACAATTCCTCACCACTGTATGGGACTTCACTGCGGTTATTATTATTAGATATTAAAGGCCTTATTCATAGAAAATGTTAAAACCTATTTTACCAACAAAACCGACCGACCAACAAAACCGATATTTTACCGACAAAACATTATACAATTGAAATAAATTTTAAAACTATCATTGGATAAGGCTTTAAGTTTCTAAAATCTCAAAATTCTTAATATTAATTCTGGGGATTAACATTAATAATTTATAGACTAACATGAAACCCACCGGTCTCTCGTCACACACGCCACGATTTAACATCTTTGTAAGTTACTTCAGGATGGTCTGACCTAAATTCAGCGCCGGTTCCCATCTCGCGGAAACAGCGATATTTTTGTGTGGCGAAAAGCTACTTTGTTCTGCATTCGCCCATTTCAGCTTTAATTAATTAAAAACGTTGCTTGTTACATCTTTTTTCGCGTGAAATATTCTTACTAGATGATATCTCTTTATACGGTTTTTTTTTTGCGTCAGTAAATTACTTTTATTGCCCCGAGTGTTTATATAGTTTTGTTAATTCTGAGAAAGTGTTTTTTGTTGGAGAAAAATTGTAAATATCAAGCAGGAAAGTAGTCTAATTATATATTTTTAAAGCTGTTATAAATAAAATTAAAAACGGACACTCAGGAACCGCAAAACTGAAATGTAGGTGTCCTCTAATAAATTGAATAGTTCTTAATAAACATTTGAATTGAAAAAAAAATCTTTGAAGATTTTTTAGGGTTATAACAAATAGACTGAGTTTCTAATACCTAAATAATGGAATTATGATTAATTGCGTTGTTGCTAGTTTTATAGATAAGAAAAGAAAAACATAAAGAATAGGAATAAAATTATAATTTACGGATTTTATCGCGGATTATGTTTATGTTTAAATTTCTTTAATATTCCCAACTTTTTGTTTATTTTACAGCTTTCATGGTCACGGAGTAGACTGGAAATATCTAAATATTTCAATGTGTAACTCCCGCAAATCTAGGATCCCATCATTCATAAAGAATTTTAGGTTATGGACCAAATTCCTATTATAACAACGAGCTCAATAACTACTTATCTATTCACTTAAAAGACCCGAAATTATTTCCACCACATACTTATTTAATATTATCTTAGATTCCTTTGATGAGTCTCTCAAATTCACATCACATTCAAACTCCTAATAATCTGAAGTCTATAGCACCCTAAAAACTATAAAGAGTATGGAAGCTCTGAAGCAGCTTTTAATGAGGGCAGACTTAAAGTTTTGGCTCAAACTGTTACAACTTTGTCTTCACCTTCGTCACGAATTAATAGTTAGTAATTTAGTAAGTAAATAAGTGAAATTAAGTGATTGTACTTCCTGAAACTGGAGTTCATCGTAGTGAATGTTCTTGTGATCTAGTTATTTTGTAGGACAAATTTGATGTCATTTTGAAGAATTAACTGCGGAATTGTTTGAGAATCTCGTTTTTTGTTTTATCTTCTTACTATGATCCAGGATCTTTTCGCCACTGAGTGAAGCAGTTAAGTAGGCCGACATAGTTTTATCGATATAGGATAGACTCCGTGGCGTATTCGGTTAAACGCCACTTAAGAAACGAAAGGCTACGGTTTCGATCCTCGCCCCGAGAAAAATGTTTGTGCGGCCAACAAATATTTTTCTCGGGTATGGGTATTTATGGGACCGAAAAGTCTCTGATATACCGGGTATCTCAAGACTGCTACCGAAAACGAAGCCGAGTGGTAGTTTTAGTGACAAAAAACACAATGTAACTAAAAGTTTCCCAAAGAAACGCGATAATGATTTTTTATGATTTTTTAAATATCGTCATTTTTGGGTGGTAAATCCATAGTTTTTGCTAAAATAATAATTTTAACACTTTTATACCTTAGATTATTTATAAATCAAAGGGTATACACTATTATTTTAGGAAAAAATGTATTTACTACCCGAATATGGTCATAGGAAAAAAATTACAAAAAAAAATTAGTCGCTTTTTTTTGCAACTTTTTCTATTGCATTGTGTCTGAAGTCGCCTAAACTACCACCCGGCTTCGTATTCGGTAGCAGTCTTGATATACCCTGTATATATATCATAATATATGATACCTAATACCCACGACACAAGACCCGATCTAAGTGTGGGGTCAGGACTATGTGTGACTGTGGGGTGGTATTTATTTATTTATCGAAAGGCAATAAAAAAATATAAATTATTTCCAATTCTCACAGAACTTATTAAATTATAATCATCTTGGGATTTAAGTCGAGACCGACTTTTTTTTATAAAAATACTCAAGACTGGATTATTTCTCCCAAGGGTTTTTGTCTGACAGCTGGTTAGGAGATTATAAGCCAAATCCTTTCTGCTCTGTACGTAAAAAAATATGTTTTGACATTCAAGGTATGTTTAGGGTAGGAAAGTAATACGATATTAATATTTTCACATTTCCTCCTTCCTTATATCGACATTCTGTAGCTGAAGATAATTATACTCGTAAGTTCATTGAAATGTAATAAAACGTTTCATTCCCACGCACTTACAAACAATTACTAACCAAAACACTCACAATAAATAAAGCAAAAATTTCAATTTATCGCAAAACTATATCTTCGAATAACACAGCAATACAATTAGTACTTACTCCACAAATAGCCAAATCAAAGTCAAGATCCGATATGATCTTGTACAATAAATTGTTTTTATGTCGTGAGCAAATCGAGCCAAGTTTGGATCGCTCTTAAAGTGGATGTCTCCGATACAACTTCGGCCGTTTCTCTACGCTTAGTTTTGATACGGTACAATTTGATCTTTGGGTATATTAATATTATTTATCATAGTTTTCTTAAGTACTGATATATTTTTTATATTGATTACAGTAGCTTCGAGAACATTACATTTCTTAAGCATAATTTTGTTTTTGTGCTCCAACGTTTCTCAACCTTATCTTGTTTTATTAAATTAGCTCACCCCGAATTGTAAATCGTTTTATTTTTGGGTAAGCATTAAGTTAAATGTCAGATTTAATAGAGTCGTAAATTTTCTTCTTCTTCTAAAATGGGATTCACAATTCTTATCAGGATAACACCAATTTACAAGAAAAAATATTATTTATCTTTGTGAGATACGGCTGCGCTAAGAATAATCTCTGCGAATTTTTTATTGCATGTTCAGGGATTTGCTACTACATTTTTCATTTATTAGTTTTAGTAAAATACAAGTGGATACTTTGGCGTCTTGGTAGGACTTCTGCGTACCTCTTCTGAGAAAAGGCATGGGTTTATGTGTAGTTTTCGGAAATTCTATTTACATAATATGATGCTTTATTGTATATCAAAATTTAAAAAGCTTATAAAACTAATAAAGCACTTAAAAACTAAAGGTATACTTACAATAGCAGGTCCTATAAAAACTTTTGGATGGACTGGATTGTTTTAATATCGAAGAATGAAAGAGAAAAGAATAATAGATGTACGCTATTTATTTTACATAATATACATTACACATATACACATAAAAATAAATACCTACAGTAAACATAGTATTATCACAAAAAACATCTTCAATCAACCGCTTAAAGCACCTCAAAAGATTCCAAAATATATTCCATAATCGAAAACGGATGGAAGATAAATAGTGGCCAGAGTTGAATGGGTGTCCTCATACGTTTTAATCTCTATGGCCGTTTTGACAATAACCGGCAGTTAATAACCGGATTTATGTGCGCCGAGCCACGATAGGATTTGAAAGGTTTCGCCCTCAGGCTCGACCGCTTCCTCTATGGGATTCCACGTATCTTGGTTCCAGTATTTGGTAGTAATTGAGATGTTCCAGGAACTGATACGTACTGGGCGTTGAATGGATTCATTTTATTCATATTGGCTTTATTGTTCTTCAATTGTTGTGAATGAAATAATATTAATATAGCTATGTGGGAATAATTTCGTCTCGGTTCAAATTAAACACAGATCACTTTATTCTTCAATCCTTACTGATATTATAAAGTTGAAAATTTGTGAGTATGAATGTATGCATGTGTGTTACTCTTTCTTGCAAAAACGGCTCAACAGATTTTGATGAAATTAGGTACAGTGATAGCTGACATTCTGAATTAATACATAGGCTACTTTTTATATCGAAAAATGTAATGTTCCTATGGGATGAGTTAGGAAAACAAATATTCATATTGTCTACTCTTTAAAATTCTATTACTTGGCATGGGATAGGAGAGGACAGGATTGAATGGTTTTCGTCATTAGAATGAATGAGACGGGAAAGAACGGGATATAACGGGACGGGAAATATAGTCGATAGAATAGACCCGAAATAATATGTTGTTGATGTGGTTTGGACTCAAAAACTATCTACACCCGGGCGAAGCCGTGCCCGATCTAGTATACTTATAAAATTGTGATATTTAATACGTCTTTATTTTGTCGTCCTCTGTCGTCTTGATCATCATCCATTGTCTTTCAAACTATTCTCTCCTCTTCGGTACTTAGACATCCTACTCGTTAAATTATTCTAACTAAACTACGTTCCATACCAGTCATTCGTCTAACGTTTCATTCTTTTCATCTGTCTTCATACCATTCAAATCTTACATTTTTTAATGTAATGCTAGTTTTGCACTTGTAACAACATTGAGATAATTAAGTAGTGTTTACAATTTGTTTCTGATAAAGCATATTGACGTTGTTATTGCTTGACCTATGATCCCATGTTTTTGTTTTAGTGTTTTACATCTAATAAAACAAATTACTTTTATCTTTTACCTACCAGTAACTACTAATTCTCGGAACCAAATTAAAAAAATTGTTGTAAATATTTTTAAACTGTTTCCATGGTATTACAGACTTGAATTTAGGAGCAAATAAGACGTATAATAGTATAAAATATTTCAACTACAAAATTGTATTGGGTGGTATAAGTCTGAATAGCATTCACCAAGTAGTCAGTACGCACGGCTAAAATCGACCATAACAATACATTTTCGTGAGTTTTGTTTAACAACGATTTCTTTTCTGATCCACTTATTCGAACCATGAGTTTTGTTTCTAAATATAAATAATAATAATAAAGAACGTTTTAAGTACTGATTATCACCGACTATTTTCAGGACATTGATCGCTAATAGGTCACTTTCGCCCACTTCGTTTAAAGACTAATTGTAAACTAGCATGCTGTTCCTACGTGATTCATAGATCCGTCCAATCAGGCTAGTGCGTGATTTATTCTTATCTAAATTAATGTTATAAATTGGAAATATTTGATTGTTTGTTGATTGGTAGGTCCTGAAACTATTGGACCGATTTGAAAATATATATCACTGTTAGGATTCTAATTAATACACTATCCCAGATGAACAAACGCGATAAAATATGTTTAAAAAAAGTGTATTTGCACCCAGGCAGAGCTGGGCTGAACTGTTAGTTAAAAAATAAAACAAGACTTAATGATGTCATTACGACCTATTAAAAGCAGTATGTTGGATTCTTGGGTGATTGTGAGTAGATTTTAGTTAATAATATTACAAGTATTCAATCAAACTGTCAGTCTATCACATAATATATTTTGGTTTACTTTATGTTATATATCTGATTTAATAAGTTTATCATTATTACTTTTCTTTCAAGCTATATTTCCTACGATTCAGATGAATCAACCAATCATTCTGCCAAATCTACCATAAAAATTCCAGTACACATATCCAATTCTCTAATATCATTACGACGAAGCTCGAAGCAAGCGCACTTACACCCGAATCGAAACAACCGCAACTCATACATTTTTATGTCACCACATCAATAACCCGAGATGACCTATCATCTCCTCGACAATGTTACCGTATAAGAAAACGCTAAACTCCGGCCTCACATATAAAATTACATTTATCTAGACGACGATGTTGTACGATGTATCAAGGTCGGAAAGGTTTCCTTCCATTTGTACGATCGCGTAAATTATGTCGCGATTTCATTTCTGCTTTCTTTTTTTAGCAATCTTGGTGAGTATTGTTAATTGGGCACTTTTGTTAGACTGTCTCGGTGGCGCAGTTTGACTTTTCTATTTAGGAACGCGAATTCAGGAGTTTGTGCTCGATATGGCAATAGGCTATCAAATCGTGGGATGGAACACAAGGCGAAACGGGAGTGTCCAGACAGCATCACTTTCTATCCTTTGTAGGAAAAAGGCGTGAGCTTATGTATGTACCTAAGTATGTAGGTTTGTAATTATGTGACATAATCATGCAGGATGGGTGAATAGGAAAAAGGGAACAAGTGGGACGACAGAATAATTCAACAACTTGGAGAAAAAAGCCAAGGAAACCGTCATATCTGCAGTTATTATAAGAAATTGAAGGCATGTGAAGATCGCTTACCCGTAGTGGGCCGAATTTAGCAGACTTATGGCTAATTCATTATTACTTTACTTCGAAGCTACTTTGTCATTCAAGCTATCAATAATAAAATTTAAAAAAATATATCCTATAAATTGCTGATTACTCCGTGAATAATGGGAACTATCCGACCTCATTATAAGAATACACATGTCCAGACTAAATGGTGTTACATCACAATAGCAGCTTTAATTTACAATACCAGAGACCCTTCGGCAGGTAAACCTTGTTAGGTATTATGCAGAACGCACCTGCCCTGATGGGACGTTAGGGGAACGTTACCATGGTAACCAGTGTGAAACTCAACGTACCAGAGCGGCCAGAGGACGCTAACTGAGGGGGCTGTTTGCTTATATGGAAATTACTTCTATGTGGGTTTCGGGGTCGTTGATATAAAAAATGATAACAGACTTTTAAGAGTCATGACACCCAAATAATCTTATATATAAAAATGAATCGCAAAATGTGTTGGTAACCGCATAATTCAACAACGCCTGGACCAATTTGGCTGATTTTGGTCTTGAAATATTCGTGGAAGTCCTGGGAAGGTTTTAGGGGTGAGAAAAATAGGAAAATTTCTGAGGAAGATACTAAAAACCTTTTTTTTGGGTATCGTTTAAGCGTGATGCGTCCAGCCAATATAGGATGATCTTTGTTTATTTGACGGGAGACGTAAAAGACGGTCCAGCTTCAACTACCATCCATCGTAAAATGATCTATCTTTCCATTGTCTTTCATTGAAGGCTGACGAAATAGAACAAAATTCAAATAATGTGTACATCGTGTATATCGTGTATATAATATTATCTAGATACGGCGTCTTGCGCATAATTTTGTGAAATGTAAATTGAAATCATGTCCATATCTACCAAAATCGCCCATTGTTTTTTGAGATTATTGCAACAGTTTTAAACAAGGTATACTCTATCGAAGCGTTTTGCCGGAGTACACCAAAATATATCTAATTATAATTTTTCGTTTTCATAAACGACATTGTTTTTGAATTGATACTTTTAGATGCGCTGGGGGACATATTTAAATTTCGCATTAATATTGTTTTTAGACTCAAGAATAAAAAGAATATTGGTACGTTGATGCCGTATCTAGACATTATAACGAAACGATATGCAGTTTTATATTTTTAAATATTTGTTCTATTACTTACGTCACCTGGTAAGGCAGTATGAAGGTTTTATTTATTTTGTATATGGTAACGTAATAGACGCGACTGCCAACAAGTTAACGATGGTCACGGGTTCAAATCCCAGGGCACACCTCTGACTTTTCGGATTAATTTCTACGTGAAATAAAATCCGCCAACTCGCACTAAGCAAGCAGGTTGGACTATAATATCTTCTTCTATAATATAAAAATGAATCACAAAAAGTGTTGGTAAGCGCATAACTCAACAACGCCTGGACCAATTTGGCCAATTCTTTTTTTAAATGGTTATTATTACTTTATTACTAACAAAAAGTAATGGCGTGCAATATTATTAGGAAAAACAGCATTTTGGTGCTGAAATAAGGGACGTAATATTGGATGGACAATAAAAAACGCTAAAGTTTTTAATGTCAAAATTTCATAAGGCAATCTTTATATGTACATGTATATGGAGAGACGGGATATAATAGAGTGGAAGGTACGGGAGAGGGCTGGGATAGCTGACAGATTTGATAGGACGAAATGTAAATGCACGTTATAAGACGGGATGGATAATAAAAGAAAAAGGACGGGACGGATCGGGAAGAGACTGAACAGACGGATGAGACGGGATTGAGCCAGACAGTAGGATAGCTATGTCAAGTTTAGTTATACAAGAGATTAATACGAAAAATAACATGTATTTGGTGTGGAGTGGAATCAAAAAATATATGCACCCAGGCGAAGCTGGGTCGGGCCGCTAGTATTCATATAAATAATTAAGTAAGTACTGGGATCTCTGCATCTTGTTGTAAGTTCTCATATAATAAAGATCACAATTAATTTACAAACATCAATCATTCATCCGTCAGCCAAAGGAAATCCACTGTTGAACATAGGCCTCCCTCAATTATTTCACTTGTAATACAGGCTGCCGCCAACAGGTCACAGTGGAAACCAATTTATACACAAAACATCAGGGGTATATCTCCTGACCTAACTATCCAACCTAATCAACCACCCAAAAACGTCACGAGGAATGCATGAAATACGTTCAAAATGTCAGCACTCAAATTACAAACGATTGGTGCGGGCCCGAGTCGAGCCGTTAGCGAAAATGACAAGGCATGACTCCGCTCAACCCGCTAAGTAATTACATACGCGTCATACTGTACGTGGGTGACGTGGCTGAGTTAGCCATGGCTTTGGAAACTGGTGGATAATTTCAGGACTTAGAGGTGTCAGTTGGATGGGCTAATTTAGGCATCGTTTTAATTGTAAGGATGGAAGTCTAAGTCGGTCTGAGACAGTTTAAGTTTAAAATAAAATTACGTCTAAGGCACATTTTAGGGCCATTTTTAAGATTATGCCATTAAGTTTTCAATATGAAGGATTTACCCGAACTCACATACTGTGTAGATTATGAGCGTAGTAAAAGACCCCTTATTATTAAAGCCGCTTCTTATAAAACCATCAATTCGGCCCAAAATTTGGTGTCCTTTACTATAGTTTTTAGTCCAAAATGTACCAAATCCAAAATATACCAAAATAACTTTCTCATGAAGGAAGTTAATTATATTATTATATTTTTTCTGCAATCCAGCATCGAAACGACTTACTTCACTCATCCAAGCAAAAACTAAACAAACCAAATCGAAGCATTTGATCCAAACAAATTAGTTTATAGCTGCAATATCACGTTCCTAACTGAATGGATGGCGTTATCCAACACAACACATGTCAACCCACATTGTCACAGTACTTGAATTAATAGGATATTCATCATACGATCAAGTGACTGACTCAACATTCCACCAACATTATTAGTCGTGTAGCTCCAAATATCAGCGTGTCGGGATGTGAATGCGTGACATATTATTGCATAACACTGTATATGGAACGGCTGGTATGGGTTCTATTGTATGTTCAAATCTAGATTGGAGTTGTGTTAGCTATCGGACGATTGTTTACGATTGGATTGTAGTTTTAATGATATAGATGCAATAGTTATAATATTGTTGATTGGTATAATAATACATTCTGTGTCAATATGAAAAACTGCATCACAAACAGTCCTATAACATGCAGACCTAAGTATCATTTTTATTAATCAGATAAACACAGTTGTATTGGTTTATTTAAAGCAATGACTATATTTTTACAACATCTTTGGCAAAGCTTTTTGTCGTCACTATTAAGTGCAACATATATAAATTTTATATATTTTAAATATTCGTGTAAATATACTACAAAAAATAACGAAAGTCCCAAAACTGCAGGAAATTCTCGTCACCGCACGCATATTTCACACAATGTTCAAGTGTAAAGCAAGAAGCTGACTGAATAAATAACGCAATGAAAAGCGTTAGAAACGCAACAGCGCGATTATAAATCAAGTAATTACATTACAGTGAATCGGGGGCGGTTTTAAACGAATTACGCTCCACAACCCGTTGTCAACGGTCTACGGGAGTTTTTTATCGCTTTGTTTCTTTGAAATTATTTTACGCTGAATTGTACTTGGGAAATGAGGAAAGATGGGTTTGTTGCTAGACGGGTCTGAGTTTACAAATTTGTACATCGGTTTATGGATATTTAGGTGTTTTGGATTAATTATGTGAAGAAGAAAATGAGAAGATCAGAAACGCCATCATTTTCATCTTCACTTTTTTACCTTCTTATGCCTTGATCAAGGATTTTGGTCTTCAACAACCTCTAATTAGTTCCTGCAATCTTTATTAGTTGTCTTTCAATATTTTGGGTGAACGAAGCTTCGCTTGCTGTGTAACAACAAATTAAGGTAAATGAAAATAATAATTCTGCCTGCCTCGGTGGCGTAGTTGTACTACGATACGGCTTACAATGCTGAGGTCTCGGGTTCGAATCCCGGGTTGGGCAAAGTGATATTGGATTTTTCTATTCATTATCAGCCCAGAGTTAGGAATTTGTGCCCGATATGGCGATAGGCTCGCCAGCTATCACATCGTGGGACGGAACATACAAGGCGAAATGTGGGTGTCCTGGCACCTCTGCCTACCCCTTCTGGGAAAAAGGCGTGAGTTTATGTATGTATGTATGTAAAATAATAATTGCTTAAAGCTGTAAACCATTTCTTGTAAAAAATAAATGTTTCTTTCTTTCTTTTCTTTCTATTTAAAGCTTAATAAAAAAGGAGAGTAAAAAATTAATTAATCAAACGGTTTTATATTGCAGATAAATGTACAAAAACTAAAAAATAATTTTAAACATATGCATTGATTAAACTAAAATAAAATCGTGGGGCACGTCCAATATTTAAAGTGGTTAAAATTCATTTAAAGTGGACGTATACCAAATTTCAGATCAATCGGTTAGCGGGAAGAGGGTTAAATTTCAATTACTAAATTTGACCCAAACAAACGGGGTGAGCTAAATAAAACCGTTTAAAAACCGAGTTATACCAAATTACTAGACTAAACCGTAAAACTATGTGAAGAGTGAAAGTCAATTTTCGGTAGTTCCAAAGAGCTGCTAACATTGTAATTGGAAATTAAATCCGAATATACTTCTAAATATATCTTGAATAGTCAAAGAACTTTTTCCAATTGGATTGAAATGGAACAGTTGCTTTTCAATTGAACAAACAATTCTAAAGAAACAATGAAGTTTTCATTGGAAATTCCGTAGAAAAGTTGGAGGCATGTCTTTAATCATTAAAGGCCGTGCTGTGACATGCTTCGAAATATCTAATTCTATATTGACTGATAATATTGACGTTGAGTTTGGTTTTTATTTTTAGCTTATTTTGTATCATCTTGAAACATGGTTGGGGGGTCCTGGTGGCTGTTCTGTCTTTCCCTTCTAAGAAAAAGGCATAATGTGAAAAAGATTACTGAATGAACCTCTTTGGTAAAGATAAATTGCATTAACTGTTTTATTGGCATTATCAACCCCAATAGTAGTCCTCTGCTTATCACGAGTTCAATTATTTTTATTCGATCATTGATTTTCAATATTTACTCGTAATAGTCATATTATCTTGCCAGCATTTATCAATAATACCAGATTCTTTAATTCAAGAATCATTGTTCTAATCACTGTTACCAATTTGTTGCTTTCTATGTCACTAAAAACAATGTCTACGGATCATTGAAGCATATTTGCAAACAAACGTTTTCCAGCCCCAAAACACCAGTCCACAATAATTGAGTAACAAAAGTTATTAAAGTGTGAACAAAAAGGCGCGAGCCAGTTATTGATGTTTGTCTACCATTGTCCGTTTTGTTATCACTATGTTTATTGGTCTGTGTGCTTTTGAACAATTCGCTGCACGTGATCACGTTCCAACGGAATCTTTGGTGCTGCCGAATTTTTTTTATCATAGTAATTTTTCATCGTGTTTGGATGTACGCCAAAATGCGAAATTTACGAGTTTTTAACGAAAACATTGTAGGTTTAAGCGAACAGATGGCATTTCAGATTTCCTTACTTGACGCAGGTGGGGGATAATCCTTTAAGGGTTTGGCAGACAGCAAAAGAGTATTTTGGTAATATTTTGAGCTTGTCAATATTTTGATATGAAATGAAATGAAATGAAAATAATTTACTGAATCCATTAAGATGTTTTACATCAATTAGATTCAGTCACCCGTTTCGGAAAGCGGTTTTCACAAGGGAAGAACGGGCAAGAAACTGTAATGATTTCTGCATGTTTGTACCGTATGGAATATTATGTAATTAAACGCTGACTACTTTATGTATCTATGTATATTAGCTTTTGCACGTCCAACCTCATTTTGAGGTTTGGACCTCAATCTAGCTTGATACGGGTTAAATAATAAATTGTATTAGAGTAGCAGCCATTCAGTAGTTCCTAACTACGCACTGTACTTTTGATATTGATTATTTTCTGCTGTTATTGCCGCAAACCAGGATGTATAAGACAATTGGTCTGTTCTATTTTGATCCTAGATTCATAATCACTTTATCTTATAGCATATTATCAGAAGTCATTCCACCAATAATTTGTTTTTCTTCTGTCATCTCTATATTTACTTCTTTCTTCCAAATGCTCTAAATCCATCTTCTGGCATTCCCTTGTTTTATTCATTTGGTCAATTTTCGGATACTCGTTTCGGATGTTTAAAGCATAGCGGTTACATCACTATCGGGAAGGGTCACGTATCCATCCCTCGTTTGACCCAAAAAACCAATTGGCCGACATTCTACGGTTATGAGAATAGCGAGTGACACTGACTGGAAACTAAAAAACACATTTCTGTCCTGTGAGCTTATGTGTTTTTGCACGATCTTTTCGAGCTCTTCTCTCTGGTGAATGGTTTTGACGGATCGTCAGTGAAGTTTATGTTTCCTTATTTTTTTACTCGATCTTAGTGTGGGGTCAGGACTATGTATGTAACTGTTGGGTGTTATTTATTTATTTTTGTGTTGTCAAATTTATCAGTGGAATATATATTGTATTTTTGAACTACATTGGAATCGAAAACAAGTTCTTAGACCATAAGGTTATAAAGAAGTGATCAAGACTCGTTCTTGCAGAAATCTAGAAGATTTTAATGAAAACTTGTCTGATTTTTCAATTAATTGAAGAGAAGGCAAGAGAAGAAAGAAAACATTGTACGGTCCCAAGTATTGATGTTGAAGTTCAAATATCCTTATAAAACTTGTCAACACGAGTACCACAAACTAAAAGGAATTTCCATTGTATACGTTTCAAAGAGAACGTAAAATGTCACGAACAAAACAACATAAAACAAACTTTGCGTAAACCAAGTTTTGTAGTTCAATAATCAAGATTCATCGAATTATTCTTCTTTTATAATTACTTTATAGTGTGATATGAATATAAAAAAGGCCAGGGAAAATATCATGAGGAGTACCACACCATAGGTATTTGCAAGAATTTTTATAGTTTGTACAGTCTGCCATCTGCAAATAGGCCAGTGTGATGGCCTCACCACTCTCAATCGTACTCACCTGAAGAGGAGGTTGGTACCCTGCAGTACCTCGTATATGGACTGTTTTTTTTTATAAATACACCCAATAGTCACACTCATAGTTCCGACCCCACATTAAGATCAATTAAGTCTTCGATAGTTGAGTGTTGCCAGTGATGACTTACGGCACCGAGCCGTGGCCTTTCACTATGGCCCTTATTAGGAAGCTCAAAGTCACTCAACAAGCTGTGGAGAGGGCTATGCTCGGGGTTTCCCTACGAGATCGAATCAGAAATGAGGAGATCCGTAGGAGAACTAAAATAACCGACATAGCCCAGCGGATTAGTAAGTTGAAGTGGCAATGGGCGGGGCACATAGCGCGGAGAACTGATGGTCGATGGGGTCGGAAAGTTCTCGAATGGAGGCCACGTAGCGGAAAGCGCAGCGTAGGACGTCCACCCATAAGGTAGTCAGACGACCTGGTAAAGTTCGCGGGACGTCGCTGGATGCAGGCTGCCTCCAACAGGTCACTGTGGAAATCATTGGGGGAGGCCTATTTTCAGCAGTGGACTTCCTTTGGCTGATGGATGGATGGATAAAGTCTCGTTTCATGGGTATCAGAGACTACGAGAGACTTTTCGGTCTCACAAATACCCGACCCTACGAGAACACAAACAAGTGTGGGCCACACAAACATTTATGTCAGTGCGGGGATCGAACCCGCGGCCTCACGTTCCACAATCAGCGTCTAACCATCCACGCCACGGAAGCTGTTAAATTGGATTATTACTATTATTATGATGTGAATGCTTGTACATGCGTATTGATTAAGTTTAATGTTGATCTCTGATATGAGTTAGGTCAGGCGTTATGTACCTCTATTTGCGAAGATAACATGTAAGATAATATGTTAATGACAGCTTCTAACATAATTGAGATGCAACCTGTGAAACAACAGCAAGCGGGTTCCATCACCACTTGATATATAATATGTTTATTTTAAATAAATACATACATATACATACATACAAAAGTCACAAACCAAGTCGTGGTATAAAATAAGATAAACAATATGATAATTTTGTGTCGTGGATATCAGAAACTAAGACAGAACTGTCGATGTCACCAACACCCAGACAGGGAACAAATACTTGTGGAACACATATATTTGTTTCGGTCCGGGATCGAACCTGCGACTTCTCGTTTCATAGTCTGTTTCTAACCACTCCGTGGAGGCTGTAAAATGTTTGTGTGGTTAACAACTATTATAAAAAAAATGAAACATGTCTTGCAATTCCGAGTAACCACGCTGCAAGATCTGTGGTTACTTACTTTGGGGTCAAGACCATGTGTTTCAATCTGAACTAATATATAAAGCTGAAGGGTTTGTTTGTTTGTTACCTTTAATATCAGGAACTACTGGTTCGAATTGAAATAATGTTTTTGGTGTGTATAGGTAATTTACCGAGAAATGCTCTAGGCTATATATCATCACGATATGACCTATAGGAGGGAAGCAGTGATGAAAAATCTAACAAATACGACGAAATGTAACTAATTTTTCGTAGTGCGGTTAGTCTCAAAATGATATCTGAGGGATCCGTTGCTCCGAAATTCTAATTTGATAGTTGAAATTGAACTATTTTGGCTGCCATTTTGGAAAGAGTATCTGCATACGGGCGGAGCCTGGCCGAACCGCTAGTTATTTATATTTTTCAAATAATAGACAGAAATCTCCTGACCAAGCTCGAACAATACATAATTATGTTGACAAAATCTAAGAAGAATCCAATAAATACTGTCATATGAAATAGGATCTAAAATAGACTCTAAAACATCTTTAGCATAAACAGAGGAACACGTTCGATCGGTGTGTCGCTTATAATCGACAATCAATATCGGTGAGGGAACGTTTAACGTAATTTATCATTGAGTGACGCGGGAGCCTCATGTCTGGTGATTAGCCCCTTAATGGCGATACAGTAGCATTCGTGTTTGTTGTATAATATACATATGTTAGGGCGTAGTCATAGTCATAAATCTTGAAGAGGTGAAGTAAATAATTTGATTGACATTTGTTTGATTATTTTTTATACTTGGGCAGTAAAGTAAAAGGACGTGGTGGCCTTTTGGTAAACGGACCAGACGCGGCTGCCAATATGTCCACGGTAGTCGCGGGTATGAATCCCATAGCACACCTCTGAATTTTCGGAGTCATGTGTATATTGATAATCAACTGCAGAGCACGGGCCTCCTCTATAATCGAGAGTGCGGGTGAGAGGAGTTGGGTCACGCTGGCCTAGTGCGGATTGGTCGATGAAGTATCTGGGAGTCGTGCTGGACAGCCGGCAGAACTTCCGCGCCCACTTCACCCAGCTAAAGCCAAAGCTGGTTCGGGCGGCAGGCGCGTTGTCAAGCCTGCTGCCCAACCTCGAAGGTCCCGGGATCCCTTGCCGAAGATTGTACGCGGAAGTTGTGCGATCCATGGCTCTTTACGGTTGTCCCGTTTGGGCCGAGTCCCTAGACAGGCGCTGTGTTTTCCTCCTGCGTCCAGCGCAGCGAGCGGTGGCGCAGCGAATGGTCAGGGGCTATCGCACGATTTCCCATGTGGCGGCCTGCGTATTGGCTGGTTTCCTTCCCTGGGACATTGACGCCAGAGCCCTCTCGTCAGCCTACCACTGGCGGGAGGAGGCGTCCCGTCGCGGGGAGCTTCCGGCCCTTAAAGAAGTCGAGGCCGTCCGGGCCTCCTTCCGCACGGCCGCAGTGGAGGAGTGGCGCACCAGGCTGAACAATCACAGTGCTGGTAAACACCAACTGGTCCAAACGGACCATCGCGGCAGTGCGTCCTGTCCTAGACCAGTGGCTGGGCAGGCGCTACGGAGTGATGACGTTCCGCCTGACGCAGGTTCTGTCGGGGCATGGCTGTTTCGGCAGATACCTGTGGCGGGTGGCGAGAAGGGAAGAATCCGCCGTGTGTCACCATTGTGACAACTGTCCGGAGGACACAGCCCAGCACACTCTCTCGGAGTGTCCAGCCTGGGAAGAGGAGCGTGCAGCTCTCCGCGCAGCCATCGGAGTGGACCTCTCACTCTCGGCCGTGATTCCTTCCATGGTTGAGAGTAGGAGGTCATGGCAGGCCATGCTCACCTTCTGTGAGATCATCATCTCGCAGAAGGAGAGCGCGGAGCGGGATCGTGAGCAGAACGATCCCGCCCGCCGCCGCCAACCGAGAAGGAGGCGCCGGGTAAATGACAATGGCTGACCCGGCGCCCCGCCCAGTGGTCAAGGGGCGTCAGAATTCCACCACGGTATCCCCTGCCTGTCGTAAGAGGCGACTAATAGGGGTCATCTGGGTCGCTAAGCACACAGCGGGGGCTGTGCGCTCATGTCAGGAGTGGCTCCGAGATGGGCGGCAGAACGTGTGGCCTCGTATCTGTCGCGGATGCTCATCTCACCATGGGCGTCCGAAGTAGGGAAAGTGGGGGCATCTGCGCCCCCCCAAGCTGGGAAGAGCCATATTTGGCAGTGCGCCGGGTGGCACGGCGAGTTAAATGGGCGCCATTCGCCTGTCCACATCGCCTGTCATCCATTAAGCGCGTGATGGCCACCGAGAGGTTTTAGTCGGTATGCCGGCAAAAGATCTTCTTAGATCTCGGTAGGGACCCAGCCTGGATACAACATCTGCGCAGTGCGGACTACTGTCCCCGCGTCCCAGGCTGGAAGGCCGGAGACCCCGACATGCCCCTTCCGGTCCACCCCCGAGTATCGGAAGGAAGGCTAAAGGAGCTTTACTCTCGTTAAAAAAAAAAAAGTGCGGATTGGCGGACTTTAAATACCTTAGACATTCTTATAAATCTCTATGGTATGCAGATCTACTCACGATGTTTCCCTTCACTTGACTATCAATACATACGTGACTCCGAAAAGTCATAGGTGCGCCTTGGGATTCGAACCTGCCACCATCGTGAACATGTTGGCAGCCGCATCTGGTCTCTTTACCAATAAGCCACCACGCACGCACGCACTACGCGCATAATAACTTCCAAAAACACTTTTAATAGAATGTAGTTCACTATCACACAAAAACAACATCAACCTACGGGCTTTAATTTAAAAGCCAGCTTGCACTACGCAGGCTTTCGAAACAACACTGCCATCTCCAAATTATTTATAAATCTAAATATAGAATTGTTAACACTTGACTAACTTGATCATTACGCAAATAATGCTTGACAATAAACGGAACTGGCGGATTAAACCATTCCACGATGCGTGTGGTGGCTTCCGTAAGCCATTTAGTCAGTTATTAAAGGCTCATCGTGCTAAGCGACGCTTAAATATGTACAAGGTTTATTTTGTATGTAGCTGTTATAAGTATGCATTAGTTAATGAAGATGAAATGAAATGAAATGAAATGTATTTGAAATGACATGAAATGAAATGTATTTATTAGTCACGTAGGCAATTTAAAAGCTCTTATGACAAGTCAATACACATAGAACTTAATCTCTATAAACAATATATTTCCTATACTTAGTATTACTTATTTTAATTTTTTGGTTTAATTATTTATTTATGTAATTTATTTATTTTAAATTAATTTTATTTTTATTTATAATTAGTTTTATTTATTTGTTTACTTTTTATTCTTATTTTATTTAGTATTAGTTATGACTTTATGGTAATTTATTTTTCAAAGAAATACAATATGTACGTTAGTCAAATTTAATTAAATTAAATTTATTAGTGGACCATGAATATTATTACAACGGTGCGTAGCGGTTTATTGTTACCACCGGATCCAACGCGACCCAGTCCTGAGTATATCCAGCGAATAAGACTCAGTGGGCTTGTTTTGGGTCCAATTTAAGACAACGACCATAAGTATTTCCGAAACGTCCCGTATGTTTAGGCTTACTGACGGATCCAACGCGGCACTGAGAAGACCCGGCGAACAAACTCAGCGGGCTTTACTTTACCACTGGATACTACGCGGCGCGACCCATTTCTGAGTAGATCCAGCGAGTCAAACTGATGCGATAAGAAATTATATTACACCAACTATAAGTGACGCACGTAATCTTCACTCCCTTATTAGAAAAGCTGGTCTTGTATCATGGCAGAAACTACATAAGAATTCTCCGTACAATTACCTAATTTGTAAACATAATTGTAATATTTATAACATTTGCGGGGATTGAACCCGTTGCATATCGAAACATAAAATTGTTTTGGTGTGGGAATCGAACATTCAATATTTTGTTTCATTAACGGCACCTCACTTAATGCCCCATAGTCAAATAATAATATTTATATGAAACTAAAAATAAACATACAGTCAAATTGAGAACCTCCTACTTTTTTGAAGAATCATTAAATAAATCAAACAAAAACGCCCTATCTACCTACATAACTAGAGTGATTATCCGGCCATTAACTAAGAATTGATCGTCCTGTAACTATTTCCATCGCTGAATCATTTCATTGACTGCCTCGGTAGGTCAGTTATACTGCGGTATGCTTGCAAAGCCGAGCTCTTGGGTTTGAATCCCGCGTCGGGCAAAGTGATATTGGAATTTTCTATTCATTATCAGCTTGGATTAAGAAACTTCAACCCGATTTGGCGATAGGCTCACCCCCTATCATATAGTGGGACAGAAAATACCAGGCGAAATGTAGGTGTAGTTGAATTTCTGCCTACCCCTTCTGGGAAAAAAGCGTGAGTTTACATATATGTGTAAATCGGTATCTTCTATAGGACAGAGAAAAGACGTTAGTCTGGGAATTTTGTATGACACATATAAAATAAAATCATACAAACCCCCGATAAACGGAATAAGGCCAAATCAAAGTACATCGTTTATAGTCAGAACAGCGACATCGCCTTGATATTTACGATCATTGTTTTCGTCCATTATCGACATTATTTTGTGTGTCTGAACTCGTTACTTAACTGAACCAATAAGTTATTTATCGTTGACTTTCGGTTTGTTTTTGTTCGATAACCGCGGCATTCAGGGCTGTGTCGCGAGTTATCGGTTATGTTCAACATTGGGTACTAGATTATTTTATTCTGTGTTTATAGTTCAGATAGACAAGCAATTATTATCTGATTCTAATACATACATAAAATCACGTCTTGCCCAGAATGGGTGGGCATAGGGCGGTTACTCTATACTCCCGACAGGAAATTCGAATGTTCGTACGTTCGACTTCCACGTTTCAGATAAAAAAATCCACGTCTAAAAATCAGTCAGTCTATGAAATATTATTCACTTCAAACTTAGTCTAAGGATAAGATATACCGGGTATCTCAAGACTGCTACCGAAAACGAAGTCGGGTGGTAGTTTTAGTGACTACAAACACAAAAATATTTTTAATGATTTTTTAAATAGCATAATTTTTGAATGGTAAATCCATAGCTTTTGGTAAAATAATATTTTAAACTCTTTTATACTTTAAATTATTTATAAATAAAAGGATATACACTATTATTTTAGGAAAAAAATGTATTTAGCACCCAAATAAGACCATAGAAAAAAAAATGCAAAATTTTCTGTTGCATTGTGTCTGAAGTCGTTTAAACTACCACCAGGCTTCGTTTTCGGTAGCAGTCTTGATATACCCTGTATGATAGCGGATTCAGATTTTTTTAAAGTATCTATACCGGGTATCTCAAGACTGCTACCGAAAACGAAGCCCTGTGGTAGTTTTAGTGATTACAAACACAATGCAACTAAAAATTTCGCAAAGAAACGCGACAATCATTTTTTATGATTTTTTAAATATCGTCATTTTTGGGTGGTAAATCCATAGTTTTTGCTAAAATAATAATTTAATCTCGTTTATACCTTAGAGTATTAATAAAAAAAAGGGTATACACTATTATTTTAGGAAAAAAATGTATTTACCACCCAAATATGGCCATAGGAAAAAAATAACAAAAAAAAAATTTTCGCTTTTTTTTGCAACTTTTTCTGTTGCGTTGTGTCTGAAGTCACTTAAACTACCACCCAGCTTCGTTTTCGGTAGCAGTCTTGATATACCCTGTATATAAATACGTGATGCAAAAACTTTGGACCCCTTTTTACGAAAATTGCGCGGACGCAGGAGCATAAAATTTGGCACACTTATAGTTTATGTGTAGGAGAAGTGCAGAACGCTAATATTTTTCTATAATAATGCTTATAAAGTACATTAAATAAAAAAATAAAACATTACACACACTACCATGCATTTCACACACACATACATACACAAGTATTTGTACACGCATACATACTCGGTTGTCAAATTGTATCTTTTCTTTTTCATTTTGTTCTTCTGACATAGACATATCAAACAAAATGTTTTATTTGCCTCATTTAAAATAAAAAAAGATTTAAATAATAATGCATAAAAAATACATTAAATCTATATATATATAAAAATGAAACCCGTTTCGCGTTGTCACGGCATCACGTGTGAACGGCTGAACCGATTTCGATAATTCTTTTTTTAAAATGTTTGTGGAAGTCCAAGGATGGTTTTTACGAGAAAATTTCGAATAATTGCCAGAAAAGCCCTAAAAACAGCCCTTTTCTTTACCCCATACAAACGTTTTCTAACTAAAACGTTGAGTTAATTTGAGCTTTATTGCTATTGTATAAAGTTCATATTAAATTACAAGCACTCACTGTTGTTTAAACAATGTAGGTATGTTCCTAACGTCAAAGAGTCAATTTGCACTTTATTACCGCTATACAAAATTCAAATTCAATCATATCTATCAAAACAATGTGCGTGATTTTCCCATACAATATGTTCATGGGTTTGTAACTGTCAAACATTTAATTTTCACCCTGTCGATATGGTAAACTCTGCCCTCAAATTAAAGAACGTATTTAAATAAAGGTTTCGAATCGAAAACATATATCCACAATATTCGATTAATGGCGTATTTTAGATTTTAAAGAAGTAAAATATTGACAGTAGTGAAAATGGATTGACATTTTAATTGATTTTCATTGTTTATGCATGCGTTCAGAAATTTATTTTGTATAAACTAAGGAGAATTTATCTAGCTACATTAATATAGGACAATGAAATAAATAATGTTCACACGTAATGGTGGATTTACATGTTGGCTGAGGCTGGGTCAACGTCTACCAACTCCAAGCTATTAACTATGAAAAACATAAGGCCAGCCGAGCCAAACACTCCGTTTACACGCTGGCGTTGGTGGAGGCTGGCTAAGGTTGGCCAAGCGTGTAAATGCAGCATAAGAAGTTATACTTACTCCTTTTCAAGATCGAATGCCACTTTTATCACGAAGTTTTACAGTGGCCTTTCCTTCGCTATAATTCACTGATAGAAATGTCCATCGTATCGGACTGAGATAGGTTATATTATACCTAAAGGGGGTAAAAAAGGGTTGAAATGTTATATCTAATAAAATCGAAACCACTGAAGTTATGTCTATAAAAAAAAATATTTTGTCTCTTTATTACTAACAAAAAGTAATGGCGTGCAATATTTTTTGGAAAAACAGCATTTTGGTGCTGAAATAAGGGAAGGAATATTGGATGGACAGTAAAAAACGCTAAAGTTTTTAATGTCAAAAATTCATAAGGCAATCTTTATATGTATATATATATGGATGTATATGGAGAGAAGGGATATAAAATAAAATAGAATGGAAGGTACGGGAGAGGGCTGGGATAGCTGACAGATTTGTTAGGACGAATGTAAATGCACGTTATAAAACGGGATGGATAGTAAAGAGAAGGGACGGGACGGATTGGGATGAGACTGAACAGGCGGATGAGACGGGATTGAGCCGGACAGTAGGATAGCTACGTCAAGTTTAGATATACAAGAATTGATACGAAAAACAACATGTTTCTGGTGTAGAGTGGAATCAAAAAATATATGCACCCAGGCGAAGCTGGGTCGGGCCGCTAGTCAATAAATAAAACATTACACAAACCAGCACGCATTTAACACACGCATACACAAGTATTTGTACACGTATACATACTCTTTGGTCAAATTGTTTCTTTTGTTTATTAGAGACATAGTTAATATATACTCTAAGGTCATCAGAAAAGTTTTATTTGACGAATACTACGTGAAATACTGAGCGCTTATACAAATTGTGTAGCAGTCGTAGCAGTAAGATAGATTTAAATGTACACGGACTATCATTACATGCATAAAGAAAGTTCTGTAGCAGCAATGTGCAATAACAAAATTCAGGTACAAAAAAATATAATTTGCTATTGCTGGTTCAAAGCAATTATTGTAGTTTACAATTTCAGTAATTGCATATACTTCAGGATAAATAAGTGATTTTGAGAGATAAATGTTAAATGTGGACGAATTATCAGAATAACAACATTATCATACAGGTAAAAACTTTTTTTCTTCTTGATTTAGTCGAATTTCGACCACTGGGCGACCACTAGTTTAATTAAATTCGTACAGTTTTACGTACGACGTTCGAATGTTCGTCATCGTGTCATAGTATAGAGTAATCTCCCATGTTCTATCAGGACCCCTACGTTTCGCCTTGTGTGTTCCGTCTCACGATGTGATAGGGGGCGAGTCTAATTCTGGTAATTTTAATACCTGATGACCTAACCACTCTCAATCGTACTCTCAATCGTAGAGGAGGCCCGTGCCCTGCAGTGGGACGTATATGGACTGATTACAGTTGTGATTCAAGTTCTTTGAAATATAATAATCGTCTTCAGATATTGATATTGATAGTCAATCACCACGCACTAAAACGGTGAAGGAAAACATCGTGAGGAAACCTGCATACCATAGCGATTCATAAGAATTTCTATGGTATGTAAGTCCGCCAACCCGCACTAGGCCAGCGTGGTGGACTATATGGCCTAATCCCTCTCAATCGTATTCTCGATTGTAGAGTAGGTCCGTGCCCTGCAGTGGGACGTATATAGGCTGATACAGAAGAATCGTCTTCAGTATGTCCCTGAACTGAAGCCTCTTCTAAGGAATTCCACATGTGTTGGAAGAGACCGACATCCAATATCTTCTATCAATCTTCATTAGGTGACTATCGATGAACTACAGATATTTGTTTCGGGACTGGGGTTTTTATGAGACCAATAATTATCTCGTAGTTTATTATTTATGACAGCCTCCATGGCGCAGTTGGTTACACGCCGGCTGTGAAAAGTGAAGCTGTAGGTTCGATCCCCGCACCGAGATAAATATTTGTGTGATCCATAGGGTTTTTGTGACATCGAAAATTCTCTCTTATTTCCTGATATCCATGACACAAGACTCGATTTTATGGTAGGGTCACGACGTATGAGACTGTTGAGTGTATTTATTTATTTTTATTAGTCAAGGTTTTTGACTACTCAAGGTTAATAGTAGTTAAAAAACGCTGTAATTTTTAGTTTGTAACCTCCATTAAAAACCCTTGCCACCATAGCCCCTTTTCTCTATGGTAATAAATTTACCTCTAGTTTAAAAATCTAAGTCTTGAGTGTGGTTAGCACCAACCGCATGGTAATCGTTAGAAATTTTACTCGGGCTTAATTATTCAGGACTTAAGTACATATTAACATGCTATAGGTTATGTTGAAAAACCGCAGTGGAATAAGCACGGCGTTTAAATGTTCTTACGAATTAGTAAAGTCCTAATAATGGTTGCATTTTTAAGTCGAAACCCTAAGTAGAAGATGCTTTTAAAGATCTAAGCGTGTAATTTATTTCAAAGAAGATGATCTTGTGTAAAGGTTAGTTCTTAATTTTCTATTTCATCATTTTTTATGTGTAAAATAAATCGATTTCTTGGGATAGTGTTGCGGGTGTATTCTGAAAATGGAAAACAATTGATGATGTTTAAAAATCATACTCATTTCATAAAACTCATTTCATAAAATAAGTCCTATCATTTGTGCATATCATTTCTCATTTCATTAGTTTTATTAATAAATAAATGAATTTTAAATACAAAAAATTGAGACATCGGTACATACTACGTGAATATTAAGAAATAAAAGAATGAGTGTAGCAATTACTTACGTATATATTTAAATTAAGATTATAATTAGAGTAAACGATATTTAAATAAAAAATTAACTTTTTAAAATCATAAAACAATTATCAACCTCAGATTTCCACTCCAGTACCAATCGATAGGACAAAACCAAGCCCGCAGTCCAATAGCATAGCCTCTCAAACTAGTCATGCCATGTCAATCTATGCCCCACGTAGCTCTACACGCAAGGGGCTTTCTAAAATCTAAATAAAACGTGAAAAACCAGTACAAATAAAGCCGGTCAAAAAATCGCAGTTGCCCCGAAACCATCGGTGCGTTAACACAAGCCACACATGGTGCGTCTATATTCCACCGGCTTTATTAAAACCGGAATACTGTCTTTACTAGTATTTATACATAAACTTTTTGGATATTGCTGCGTTTTCAAGTTTTTAATTTTCTGGCTGTAGTTAGTGGAGGTGATATGTAAAGGACTAAATATGAGGTCTGATTGATCATGTAAGGAAAGTAGGAAAAAGAATTAAAAAGAACATTAAGCCAATTATATCTGAATATATAATTATATTCTAAGGGAACAAAGTCATTTTATTCACATCTTGTAGGCTAAGTACTCCCGTTTGCCATCTACTATCATAATTGATAGTTTTACATTCAAATGAATGTATGTGACTATTGGTTGTAATTGGTTATATTTATTTAATCAGTGAAAAATATTTAATTAAGGTTCAATTAATTACAAATCACTATTATCTTGTTTGAGTAGGAACAGAAAAGCGTTCGATTTAAAAAAAATCATCATACACCAAGTATATTAATTAAATACTTAAACCGAATTATATAATAAACTAAATTTAGACTAATTATCAAAATATAACAAATAAATAATAACAAAAATAAGGCAGGAATAAAAATATATACACTATAGCAACTTAGTTCACAAAAATCTCTGTGTACTTCATTCATACATAATTCACGATAAATGAATGCATAAACAGCACAGTCACAATATTTTCCATAAAATACGATCATACTCAAACATCAGACAGAATATGTCTCCAACTCGCTCCACTAACCACATACTTGCGAACGACATACATAAAGTTTACGTGTCAGTGCAAAATGCGCTCCATTTCAACCTTTTATCTAAGAAAATGTATTTATTTAAATAGAATAATGCAATTGGCCGGTTCGTTCGAGTGTGCCAAGTTATGACATTCTAAAACAGATCTGAAGTTTTTTTACATTTTGGAAATGTTTGACATTGTAGAAGAGATTCGGTTCACATTGTTTGATTGGGAAAAATGTTAATGTTCATTTTAAATGAAAGTTATTTGTTGACTCGCGTTTTTAATATTTTTTTATTAAATGGACCTGATAAAAGAGCATGATTTCAACGTGGCTAAATTCTATTGGCGTGAAATTTATAAATAAAAAGATTCCGACGAATTGATAGCCTCCTCCTTTTTTGAAGTTGGTTAAAAATATTTATTTTACGCATTGTTTCAGACATGTTTTTTTTAAATATAAACAACAAGGATTTACAATCATGTAAAGTGTTAAAATGTCCAATATAACAGAATGTGAAGAAAAAAAGTGTTTTTTTTTTTACTTTGTGTGTTTGTGATTTTCTTACTTTGACAACACGATATATATAGACAACATAATAATGCATTATTAAAATTCCCAAATTAATTTTGCTTCACGCTCTCACGCTTCCACCGATCATGTGACAATCATGAAATTTTTAATACACATTGTCGGGCGTACGATAAAAAGACATTCGAAACTTCTGAATTAAAAAGGTTTTAGCGGAAAATAGGCCAATAATTATATTATTCTGTTAGTTCTTTTAGTATTCTGACTTACCTTTACACCAGATAAAGAAATAAATATAAGACAATTTGAAAGCCTTTTATAATATGAAGACGCAGTACATTATATAAAATTGTTCTATATAAAATGAAATGTTAATCTTGGAAAAGTCGCGCAAAGAAATGTCGGATTCTTAGTAATTCGTATAAGGGTACTATTTCTAAGATACCTAAATACGTTGGAGCTTATAGAGCACGATAAATAAATTATATAAAATGGAAAATTAAGAGTTGATATCATTCAGATTATATTTTTATTTATTTATGACCATTAGCTACATTTTTTGTCAACTAATGCCATATCCAGTAAACTTTTGACTGCAGATATTAGACAAAATACGAAACATATTTTATTAAGCATACGAGTATTTATTTAAGATTTATGTACAGATAAGAATATGCTCCCTAAAAGTAAACATCGTAGAAAATTGACAGTGGGTCTTTGTTGCGGACAAACAAAAATATGTATGTAGCGCCTCATCCAAAAAAAAAAAAAAAAACTAGTAATAAAAACTACCAATTTTAAAGAGAACACAAAATAAAATAAAATGAATGTCAATAATGTCAGAAGTTGAAAACATTGTTCGCAAGGCTCACTATCGTTAAAAACGTGATTGCCTCTCGATTTTTAAGACCTTCAAACTGCGCCCGGCCGGAGTTTTTAGCCTACGTTAGCGGAATACTAAACTTTCTGTGCGATAAACCTTTGACGACATACTTTTCATAAAATTCAAGAACATTGTACACTCGATTGTAATAATGTTTTAGTTTTATCGCACAACTTTAGGAGCCGCGTTTGTGAACACTCGTTGAAATGGTTTGCGTTTTCTGGCTGGGCTGAAACTTTGACTTCTCGTATTGTGACGTTGTTGTATTAAGGCCCGTGTGAGTTTTTAGACTGTTTTATAACTCGTAGTAAGCGAGAATACCAGGTTCTAATTAATTATTTCTTTGTACGGTAGAGTTTAATTGTGGCTGGATTTCAACATGAGATAACTTACTGGTCTTGATTTCAGCACCCATAAACTACTACTTATTAACCTTTTTTGTTTTTTCAGGACCACTAAATATGACAAAAATCGATCGGAATACTAATTATTGAAAAATACGCGGATGTATAAACTCACTGATTTTAATTCATATTTTTTTTATTTACTTGTATGTAAAACAAATAAGCAAAACTGCGTAGGAATCCAGCCTTAAAATAATAGCAGGCAAATCGTGTTATCCGAATCAAAAACTCACAATTATGTGACTACCGACCCGAAGAATTGAAGGCCACACTTTAATAAAAATAGACGATACACGCTTTACTAAAAGAAATAAAATAAAATATAGATATTTGCCAAATGGGTTACAACTTATTTTGGTAGCGTCCAATTTCTTCTTTGTTATTCCAGATATAATCAGCAACGCTTCAATATTGTGACAATATAAAATAGAATCACCACTGGTTTCATTAAAAACACACGCACATCGAATTGATATTCTCCTTTTTTAACCGACTTCAAAAAAAGGAGGAGGTTCTCAATTCGACTGTATGTTGTTTTTTTTTTTATTTTTTTTTATGTTTGTTACCTCGTTTCTCTGTACTGTGTGAACCGATTTCGATCATTCTTTCTTTGATTGAAAGCTGGTGCTTGTGGTTTGGTCCCATAAAATATGGTGAAGATCTGATGAATATCTTCGGACCTGGAGAGGGGAACTCCTTAAAATTAAAGAGAATTGCAATGGTTATTTTTGCATTACGTTCATTAGAAAGTTAAGATACAGTGAGAGAGGGAAAAAGGGGTGGGGGTGAGGGGGGGGGGGTGATAAATTAAAATACACGTAAATTCTAATATCTTCGGCAGCTTTTAAGCGATTTTAGTGATTTCTTTTTCATTGGAAAAAACGTATTGACAGGTTGATCCCAGGAACACAACATTAAGATCTTATTATCATGTTCGGACCTGGAGAGTAGAACTCCTCAAAATTTAATAGGATTTTAACGGTTCTTTTTGCATTGAGTTTAGTATAAAGGCTAGGCTACAGTGGTTGAGGGAAAAAAGGGGTAGGCGCGAAGGGAACGGGGGGGTTGGGGGAGAAAAAATAATAATCATGTGAATATTCCAATATCTTTGGCAGCTTTTAGCCGATTTTAGCGATTTTATTGTCATCGGAAAGAACATATTCCTTGTGGAGACCAAATCTTTTTCATTTAAATGCCTATCAATACCAAAAAGATAAAAAAAACTAAAATTTTTGATTAAAAAAATAAAAACCGACTTCAAAACAAAAATCCACTAAAAACCAAAAATAAATAAAATAATAACTACCACTCCAAAGCAAAAAAATAATATTTATTTCATGGAGCTCGTGCATGTTGATTAATTTGCTTAATGACTTGACTAGCCAACAAATCAAAATATATGCGTAACATATTGAAGGCGGGCCGCCCAGTACTTATTAATTTAAATATCTATATGTTTGGTAAAACAATACAAATATTGGTAAAACAATACAAACATATAGATATTTAAATTAATAAGTACTGGGCGGCCCGCCTTCAATATGTTACGCATATATTTTGATTTGTTGGCTAGTCAAGTCATTAAGCAAATTAATCAACATGCACGAGCTCCATGAATTAATATTATTTTTTTGCTTTGGAGTGGTAGTTATTATTTTATTTACTTTTGGTTTTCTTGAAGTCAATTAAATGTCTTCTCATTAAAAAAATTGCGTAGATTCTCTCAAATTGTAATAAATTTTTTTTATTGCAATGAATGGCGGACGAGCATGCCGTTCGCCTGATGGTAACCGATACGACCGCTCATGAACAGTAGCAGAACCAAACAACACCTTGAATTACAAAGCAATGCTTGGCATTCCACTGCGCTCGCCATCCTGAGACATAAGATGTTAAGTCTCAATATGTCCAGTAGTTACTCTGGCTACAATGTAATTCAATCCGAAACACAACAATGCATTTAAACTGCTGTTTGACGGTAGAAATAGACATTGCGGTGGTACCCACCCAGGCAGCCTCTCACATATGAGAGACCTACCACCAGTAATATGTTGTGTTTAAGCCAATTTTGTGGTCTTTAACAACTGATACATTGTGATATTATGGCAGTCTGGAAGTGATCGGCAATATCGATAAGATCGCCATTTTTTTTTCACTCTCTGATTAACTCTAGGTATATACATAGATATAAACTCACGCCTTTTCCACAGAAGGGGCAGACAGAAGTACCAGGACACCCACATTTTGCCATGGATGTTCCGTCACACGACGTTATAGGGGGCGATTCTATCGCCATATTGGGCACAAATTTCTAACTCCGGGTTGATAATGAAGAGAAAAGTTCTATATCACTTTGACCAACCCGGGATTCGAACCTCTCATTTTACAGGCGGCGTTTAACCGACTGCGCCACGGAAGCTATACGTTTACATTGCCTGATATATAACTTTGAATTCTTTGTACTCTTTGTCTGCCATTTGTACTCTTTGTTATTATTATTTCTGTTTAGCTATGTTGTTGTTAAGTGTGTGTACAATAAAGATTTAAATAAATAAACTTATGGGCAAACTATTAAGTAGAAATCCAAAAGATAAATTTATATCCTGAATTTTCATTCTTGACTAAACGTACTACATTTCTTGAACACAATATTTAAGATAATGAGTAACATACCAACACGAAATATATTTCAATTTCACGTTCCATAAAATTAATTTCCCTTACCTCGTTCCTAAATAATTAGAATACTATTTGCCTTACGATTCGAATTAAAATCTTCTGTTATAATTTCACTGACTAATTTGGGTACATTAATGAATACTGTATCAAGAATCTAAGAACTCCAATCATATTTAATCGATAAAAGATGTAGTTAATTTAGGATTTGTGCTGAATAATTTCTGTATAATTGGTGAACGAGATTTAATCTTTACCTGTCCCAATTCAACCCCAATTCAACCCCAATTCAACCCTCTTTCCTAACTCTTAATGGCGACGGTGCCCATTCACCGTTGTTTAAACATTATGCTCCCTTGCAGCACGTCGTTTAAGCCTATGCTGTACTGTATCAGCCCATAAACGTCCCTCTGCAAGGATTGAGCCTCCTCCACAATCGAGAATATGATTGAGAGGAATTAGGCTATATAGTCCATCACGCTAGTGTACGTACGTGTTTACTTTACATACCATAGATATTATTACAAATCAGCTTGCCTCACGGTATTTTCCTTCACCGTTATAGTGCATGGTGAATGAAAACCAACACACACGTGAATCTAAAAAAATCAGAAGTGTGCACTGAGATTTAACCCGTAACTACTATTAACTATTAACATGTTGGTAGCTGCGTCTGATCCGTTTACCAATAGGCTCCTACGCAATTAAAAACACAATATAAAAAAAAAGTATCCAATCTTTAAGTTTGATTAAACACGAATATCAATACCTTACTTTACTCAGATGGTTCTACTCGAAAGCAAACAATTTAAGAGGCGAAGTAGGTATCAATCACCCTCCATTGAAAAAAAAACGAATTGAAAAACAATCTTATCAGATTATTGTACTCAATAGCAAAAAATTTGAGAGGAATCATTGTTCAGCTGTAGGCTGATAATTCCAAGGCGAGTATGTTTTAGCTATCTCTCAAAATAATAGCTAAAAAAATAAGTACATGATTTATTATAATTAATTATGATTAAAGTCAATAGCTAGAAAAGTTGGTTTTTAATTTCATCCACCTCTAAGACAACGGTAAAAAATAATAACTTCAACGTTTTTCTTATTTCACCGTATTCATTAGCAAAATCCTCGAAGCCAGACGTGCTTGAAGAAGCACGATAAACGAGATAAGAAACCGGTCCTTGTTATTACCTCCCGGCGAATTATTAAAACGGAAATCCTATAGGTGGCCTGAAACTTTGAGCAGTTTGTTTTTCATCAAACTTGTATTATTTTTCCACTTTTATTAGCCGTGTTTTCTCTAGTGGTTTTCATCTGGAAATTAATGTGATATTTTCAAGCTCTGTAAATAAAAGTTGTATTCGCTGATTTCAATTAGACGAGATTTGACCGTAGGTACATCGTCCTTTTTGACCGACTTCAAAAGAGGAGGTAATCAATTCGACAGATTTTTTTTTGTATGTTTGTTACGCGATTACGCCGGCAATTGTGAACCGATTTTAAAATTTTGTCGGAAAGCTTGATATACAGGCTTGGTCCCATATAAAATTGGTGAAGACCTGATGAATATCTTAGGATCTGCCGACCAGAACTCCTCAAAATTAAACGGTCCAGCATTAATTCTTTTTGCATTAGATTAAGTATACGTATATTATTACAACGGGTGGGTGAAAATGGGAAAAGGGTGGGGGTGGGGGGTGAGGGGGTGGAAAATAGCTACAATTGTTAATACTCAATATCTCCGGCAGTTCTTAACCGACTTAAAAATTACTTTTATGTCAAAGAGTATTATATGATAGGTAAGACCAAAAAAAATATTGTGAAGCCCTGATGAATATCTTTGGACCTGAAGGGCAGAACTCCTCAAAATTTAACAGTACAGCAATAATTCTTTTTACATTAGGTTCAGTATAAGTTTATTACTACAAGGGAGGGAGGGGGGTTGAAAAGGGGAAAGTAGAAAGGGGCGTGGGAAGGGGAGGGGGGATATATACAAATATAAATACTAAATATCTGCGACAGTAAATAAATGATTTTAAATAACTTTTCTTCGGAACGAATTATACATAATGTTGGTCACATAAAATATGGTGATGATCTGATGAATAGGTACATATCTGGAGAGCAGACCTCCACAAAACTTTGCAGAAACGCAATGATTTTTCGTCCATTAGGTTAAGTTTATGTGTTTTATTAAAAATAGGAAGTGAAGAAGTTGTAGAGGTGAGGGGGTAACGAATGATTACCACGCATAAGTGAACTCAATATCTCTAGCAGGTTGAGCCGATTTTAGTATTTTCTTTATCATAAAAACGAAATGACAGAGTAGCTTCCTTAAAAATCATAAAATATTAATTTCGTTTTTGAAATTATAAAGAACCACAATGGATCATTTTATATACATTGATTCCAATTTTCATTATATGATTACCATTGGCATCATTACAATGCTTATGAAAACTAAAAAGTAATAAATAAAATAATTTAATTAAAAATTAAAAGACCGACTTCAATGTGCACTACAAAGTAATAAATAATATATTTATATTTCATTGTGCTAGTACACATTGATTAATTTTCTTATTGACTAGACTAGCCAACAAATCTTAAATACGTAAAATTTTGAAGGCGGGTCGCCAAGTGACGAACACGACGACCTACACAAAAAATTTAATTTGTGTAAAACATCCTAGCGAAAAACACGCAATTTTACACGCAATATTAATTTGTCTTAATCTATATAAACTACGCATTACCAGAAGGGATACCCCTTCTTCATTTCCCAGAAGGGGTATGCAGAGATTCTCCTGGTATAAACCAGGACACCCACGTTACGCTTTGCGTGTTTTGTCCCTCGGTGTGATTGGGGGCGAGAGTCTATAGTCATATCGGGTGCAAATTCCAGTCCCTGTCCTGATAACTAATAGAAAAATCGCCCGTCCTTAATATTTCAGCGCTTAATCAACATTGTTGAGTATCGGACTTATCTACAATCGAGCGAAACATACAAACTTAACAACCCTTCCCTTTCTTATACTTTCCTCACTATGATTCATATCACTGTTAAAGTAATTGTATATAAATATGCAAATTACTCCAATAAGTCAATGGTGTACCCTGGAGTTGAAACCCTTGACCACTGTATCTTTGATCGTATGCAATACATTAAAATTAGACCACACATATGACACATATTAATTCTATTAAAATTTCAACAAATGTACACGTAGGATCAATATGTTAAATTAATTAGTTTCTAGTTAAATATGGACCTAACTGAGCGCTAACGATACATCTACAAGTAGGTAATATTCAACTGTGTTACATTACTTAAATTTGTTCTCGTTTGGCACTTGGCGACCCGCCTTCAAAATATTACGTATTTAAGATTTGTTGGCTAGTCTAGTCAATAAGAAAATTAATCAATGTGTACTAGCACAATGAAATATAAATATATTATTTATTACTTTGTAGTGCACATTGAAGTCGGTCTTTTAATTTTTAATTAAATTATTTTATTAGTTATAAAAAGATTGAAGTTATTAACCCTGGTGAAGAAAACAGTTATTTAATCCTCAACAATTCTGTAGATATAATTGCTTGTAGTGAAAATATTTAGATGAAGCTTTTATTAAGGAGTGGGGTTTCTGTCGCTGAACGAGATAAATATTTATAGAATCCTAAGACAGTATATCATTATTCGGTACTCGTTGTTAACTCTTTGCGTGTTATTCTTGATCCTAATAGCATGTTTAGAAGTAGGTTAGTTGACAAGATAGCTTTTAAAATCTGACTCACTTAACATGTTGCGAAAGAAAAGCTAATTTAATAAGGTTCGTCAAAAGAGTGACATATTTTTATTTAGGTCATATATGATAGGATCCATGATATTAAATCTAAATTATAGTTGGAACATATAATATCCAGTAGGCTTTCATTTAATTAAATCCAGAAAGGTCATTTGCCATACAGGAGTTAGTCATGGAGGATTTAATCAATACCTCATCCGACATCATTGTTTCGCTCCAGTGAACATAAGCCTCTTCATACACATATTTAGACCAAACTGATGAAGATTCGGAGAATTTCCTAGAATGGTTCGATCAGATATTAGATCAGATATTAGATCAATCAAGACTGATGGAAGCGGCATTGTCATAAGTACGGATATTGTATTATTTCTTATAACTGTATCAGCCCATATACGTCACACTGCAGGGCACGGGCCTCCTCTACAATCGAGAGTACGATTGAGAGTGGTTAGGCCATATACTCCACCACGCTGGCCTAGTGCGTGTAGGCGGACTTACATACCATAGAAATTTTTATAAATCGGCTATGGTTTGCAGGTTTCCTCACGATGTTTTCCTTCGCCGTTTTAGTGCGTGGTGTTTGACTATCAATACAAACATGACTCTGAAAAGTCAGAGGTGTGCCCTGGGATTCAAACCCGCGACCACCGTGAACATGTTGGCAGTCGCGTCTAGTCCGTTTACCAACAGGCCACCACGCACTATTTATTATAACATACATACATACATAAACTCACGCCTATATCCCAAGAAGGGGTAGGCAGAGGTGCCAGGACACCCACATTTCGCCTTGTATGTTTCGTCCCACAATGTGATAGGTGGTGAAGCCTATCGCCAGATCGGGCACAAACTCCTGACTGATAATGGATAGAAAAATCCAATATCACTTTGCCCAGCCCGGGATTCGAACCCGAGACCTCAGCTTTGTAACCGTACCTTAGTACAACTACGCCACCGAGGCAGTTATTATAACACTGATTTCAAATTAGATTATTATAAATTTGCATAACATCTCAGGTCCAGAGTGGCGAGCGCAGTGGGATGCCAAACATTGCCGGTCGTCTCGCTTACCATAAGGCGAATGACTTGCTTGATATACATTTCATTGGTATTTAAAGAAAATCTAGTCGTAGGTTTTTTAACAAGATACGAGTGGAATATATTTGTTTTATATCACCCATAATTATTTAACACACATTTGTATTCTGTATCAGCCCATATACGTCCCACTGCAGGGCACGGGCCTCCTCTACACATTCTCTACATTTGTATTGCAACAAAAAAAAAATAGCATATACGGTTTTCTTACTGAAACTTATCAAAAGTAGACTAGTCATAGTGAGAAAAAATCATAACACGGCTCAAAAACACTCCATCCAGAAATTTATGACGCACGAAAATACGAAAAGTATGTATCCAAGCTTCCTCGCAAATCGCTATCAGAAACCTCAATATTTCCGTAAACATGTCCCACACATAATCCTCGCTTCTTTAAACCGTTGACCTGTTCTAAGTTAGCCAAAAAGGCCCTTTTATACGCAAGAGTATGTAAAATGAAGGCACTCAAAGTGCCCTCCGTATGGCATTATAATAACATATTTTATACACCGACCATCTTGCTTCTGACGTTAATGACTGGACCCGTGAAATATGGCGAATTTTGGGGAAAAAACGCGAGAAGTCTGAGTAGCTGGTTTTTAGACCTATTTTAGCCATGGCACAGTTGTATGGAGGAAGAAATTCATTTAACATACATACATACATTATTGGCACGCCTGTATCCCATAGTGGTAGGCAGAGACTATAGACCGACTTTGCTCAATCCTGATATATTACTTTATCTTCGTCCACTTTCATCAACCTCATCATGCTTTTTCGTCGGTTCAGGGTCCTTTTGCCCTAACCCTTATTTAGGGTGTCACCAATTTGGTTGGTGTAGGTTCTATCAGGTCGACCCTTACTGACTCTTCCATCCATACACGCGTTCTTTTGCTCGGTTAGTCTCCTTTCATCCAGCCTCTCTAATGGCATGACATAATCATTCAGCTAACGCCTTAGATTACATGAAGATCCTAGTCCGTTGAAATTTAATCTTGTAAATGATTATTATATTTCAGTCCATACGAGCAGAGTTCATATTTTTAGTAATTTAGTTTTGTATCACATATACACAATTATGTATGCCGTTAAGACCAAATATGATTATTCTATTTTACAATATATTCATTTAAACACCTTGCATGCTTTATATGTAAAGTTAAGTTTGACAAATAAAGGACTTTGAATATGAATTTGATCATTGTTTTTAATTTCTGTATATATCATATTGGTTAAACAAAAACATTATGTTTTCACTTAACTAACTATTTTAATAAAAAAAATAGTTAATCAAGTAAAAACTTTTGCTAATTCAGTTTCAAATAAATAATTTCAACGAATAATGACGCAAAACATCCATTGTATATTTTACCCTTCTAATAAAGTAATTACGAATTAGCTAATCACAAAGTACTACCCAGTGACAATAAATTTGTCGTAAACTGCCGTATCATATGAGTTAATATTTTCAGTTTAATATGTAGATTAAAAGCGTGTTTTTACTTTTTTTTAATGGCATCATCACGTGCCCCGACTATAAATTTTGTGACGTGACCGGCCGGCCACGCAGAATTATGTTGTGCTTGTAAACGACTATTTCAATGTGCACAGATTTTTTGTTATGTTGGCAATGCATGGAGGGTAATGTTGCCAAGGATTATGCTGATTCTTGCTACGTAAATAGCTGTAATAATTTAATAATGTTTTATTGAAATGTAGCGTTATTAGGAGAGAATAGGCTTTTGTTTGATGTCACGCGTTTGTAAATGTTTACGTATGTAATAGATGATAATTATGACTCAGTTTACCGCAGAAGAAAGACATCATGAGTGAATATGTATAATATGTACATAAATAATCTCATCGCTTATTAGATAATGATCTTACGACATAATAGACAGTTTCTAAACCTATATCAGTTTCTGAATATTTTGTGTTCTTCGGTCAAACTAAATTATTTAAAAGTCGAAAATTATTCCATAGCTGAATTGCTCTACCCATATGGTCGTTTTACTAAAGGTCTGCTTACGTATAGCTGCCATCCCAAGGTATGATTGTGATATTTATAAAATTTCACATTGTCGCTACTATATTCAGTTATGAAACCAAATAAAAAATTTATAAAATACTCTACATTAAAACGCCGCAACAATTCTCAGGTAAAAATACAGCGTAGAAAGAAATGCATTTATTACTGCAGCAAAATGTTTTTATAGTTGACGGTCACCTCATTTACTTTAAGAATCTCTTAGAGCATTGCTGAAGAGGTTAGCTTGAGGCGTTCGAGCTGGGAAACAGTTCAAGGTCATTTCTAGACGAACCGTTTCTTTCTACGCAGTCTGTTTGACTCTTTTAATAGATTTTTATGCTGTTTTGTTTTTCCGATGATAATTCAGCATTGGCACGTTTGCTAAAGGTTGTGATTTTTCATTACGTGTTTCTTTTTAAATTTCTTTATGTTTGTTACTGTTTCCTTTTGTTTGTTTCTTTTATTTTTCTTCGGTGTTTGTACTATATTTTGATGTGTTGTAATACGTAGAAATATTAGCTTAAAGGTTGTAATCGTGTCAATAAAAATACTTTTTTTTCTTTCTTTCTTTCTTCTTTATGCATGAACATTTGTATTCATACTGGGTTTAGTTACATGGATTGTAATTTGGACTGCCTCGTTGGCGCAAATTTTCTACGGTATTGCAAAGCTGTGGTTTCGAATTCCGGGTCAGGCAAACTGTTATTGATTGTTTCTGTTCCTTATCAGCCCGGACTTAGAAATTTGTGTCCGATATGGCGATAGGTTCGGCCTATCACATCATGGGATGGAACACAACTACATATTCTGGGAAAATAGGTCTGAGTTTAAGGTGAGTTTATGGATGGGTGTTGGTATTTTTGGATATTTATTCTTTATTAACTCAATCGTAAACTCACGCCTTTTTCCCAGGAGGGGGCAGAGATACTATCCACTTTTCAATTCTTATATGTTGCGTCCCATGAAATGATGGGGGCGAGCTTATCCCCATATCCTGACTCTGGACTGATAATGAATAAAAAGATCCAATATTACTTTGACCGACTCAGGAAACAGAGACCTCAGCTTTGTAACCGTACCATAGTAAAACTACGCTCCAAAGCAGTCAGAGCAGGATATTGATCACTGAACACAAAACATAACAAGTTCGTCATAGTAAGTGGGAGAGTCCCCGATCAACTTGTCTATAGCCGATTTAGGGCAGCACAGCTTCGATTGGAAAAAAATTAGAGCTTAGTCCGTCATGCTGGTCTAGTAGACCCATTACACTATTGTACCGGGTATATCAAGACTGCTACCGAAAACGAAGCCGTGTGGTAGTTTTAACGACTACAAACACAACGCAACTAAAAATTTCGCTAAGAAACGCGACCATATTTTTTTATTATTTTTTAAATATCGTCGAGTTTGTGTGGTAAAGCCATAGTTTTTGCTAAAATAATAATTTAAAGCATTGCATACCATAGCGTATTTAAAAATAAAAGGGTTTACATTATAATTTAAGAAAAAACTACGTATTTACCATCCTAATACGATGATAGAAAAAAAATAACAAAAAAAATTAGGCATCATTTTTTGCAATAAATTTAGTTGCATTGTGTTTGAAGTCACTAAAACTATCACCCAGCTTCGTTTTCGGTAGCAGTCTTGATATACCCTGTATAACCCTCGAATAATTTATTGAGAATTTGCAGACAGTTCTTCCTAAAAAAAATCCTAAGCGTAAAACATGCGATCATCAACTATGAATACACAACATTTATATACGAAATTTTTTACGAATCTCACTCAAACCTGCAACCCTCTACAATCCACTGCCAATTAATCAACCGCTCCACAACATTAGTATGATAAAGGCAACACAACCAAATCCCGACTCAATATTAACCCCATTGAAACCCAAAATCAAACATTGTATTGCACAAGGAGTGAAGCATATTTCATTAATTACTACGCTGTACTAAATACTATTTTTGCATTAGTCTCCGCAGAGCACAAAGCGTAGATGTCGTCTTTGATATACAACAATCGTTTAGAAACGTTATAATCGTCGGAATAGGGAATTGGAGAGCTTTTAACTATATTGAATATTAGCGGTAATTGTCTAGTAGTGCATGCTACGAACCGTGTTTCAAGTTTCAAGTAGATATAAAAATGTGTGAGATAACTACATAGTATAAAAAAGTCGCTTTCCGCTGTCTGTCCCTGTGTATCTTTAAAACTACGCGACGGATTTTGATGCGGTTTTTTTAATAGATAGAATGATTCAAGAGGAAGGTTTATATGTATCGTATCGTATCAGCCCATATACGTCCCACTGCATGGCACGGGCCTACTCTACAATCGAAAGTACGATTGAGAGTGGTTAGGCCATATAGTCCACCACGCTGGCCTAGTGCGGGTTGGCGGACTTACATACCATAGAAATTCTTATAAATCGCTATGGTATGCAGGTTTCCTCACGATGTTTTCCTTCACCGTTTTAGTGCGTGGTGATTGACTGTCAATTATATGTATAATACTTGCATATTATTGTAGAGAAATCTATGTGCACCCGGGCGAGGCTGGACCGGGCCGCTGGTTTTGAAATAAAATGTTAGGTGAAGTAGATAAATTTGGAATTGAATTTAAAGGCATTGTGTGCGTTTTAAATAAGAGAATAGGATTTTATCGGAAACGAATTCGGGATAGTTCTAAAATAGATTCAGGACTTTTAGTCTTGTACAACTTCTTATTGAGCATGAATTTGATGAAATCATGACAGTTTTAAAGTTAAACAGACGGCCAGCAATCAAATGGTAATATTTTTGTGGAATTTAGAAAAGTGAAATACACTAATGACATACATGAATCTCGTAAAAAAATTGCCGACGTTATAAAAATATGTTTTTATTAATTAAAGAATAATTTAGTGATGATACCAAGCTTCTACAAAAAAAATAATCTCATGCATGAATTGCCTATAAAAATAACAGGTTTCTAATAAAAACTAAATTTAACCTTACAACGAAGGCATAAAATGGTATCAAAACTATTACCAAAACATTAGAAAGAAACGACAAATCATAGGAATGAGTTAACACTTCTGCATTATAGATGCGATGTGATTCCTTTGATCGATGAGTCCCGTATGAGCGGTCGTTTCGACCCGCCCTTCCTGTATTATTCACAAAACGGGTTATAAAGTAGTGTGCCTAATATGCTTAAGAATTTCAGTGGAGATAAGTTTGAGAAAGTGTTAATGTGGACTTTGAGTTGAATAAATTTGTTTTCATTGAAATAAAAGTATTATTTACGGATTTTACCGCGAATTTAGTTTAATTTTTTACATTTTTGACTTCCCGACGTTTCGATTACTTTACAGCTTTCGTGGTCACGGGGCGGACTGAGGTATTAGACGTCCGCTCTGTGACTGTTACAATTCAACTACCCTTATTTTACAATTATTAATTTAAAAATAATTGTAATTTAATTTTTAATAATTTTATAATAAGGGTAGTTGAATTGTAACAGTCACAGAGCGGACGTCTAATACCTCAGTCCGCCCCGTGACTACGAAAGCTGTAAAGTAATCGAAACGTCGGGAAGTCAAAAATGTAAAAAATTAAACTAAATTCGCGATAAAATCCGTAAATAATAGTTTTATTTCAATGTATAACATTCGCGTAAATCTAAGAAACCATTAAATTTGTTTTCTTTATTTATTTTTAAACCTTGCTTACACCAAAATTCAAACAAGACATTGTTAAAACTGACAAAAATACTGAACACAATGGAAGTATAACAGTAGCAAAACCAAACAAGAAAGCAATGCTTGCTATTTCACTGAGCTTGCCATCCTGAGACATAGGATATTAAGTCTTAATAAGTCCAATACTTACTCTGGCTATAAAGTCCTTCATACTGGAATATAACAGCGAATTTCCACTGCTGTTTAGCTTAAATAATAGGCATTGCGGTGGTATCTATCGAGGCGGCCTCTCACAAATGAGAAACCTGCCGTATGTAAATATATATCTTCATATTTATTATATGAATTTTGAAGGCATAAAATAAAAGTAAAGCAGTTTAAGTATATAGTGTAATGTATGCCTAGAAAAATACAAAAACAAATAATGTCAAGGAAATTATTTAAACTGAAGGTTTTAAATAGCGACAAAAGTATCTTTCTGTGCGTATTTGCTCACTTGTTATAATTAGTGCCACTTCAGAAGGTAAAGAAAAGAAAGAAGAAGAAAGAAAAAGTTTATTGTTGGAACAAATACAAAAGCAAAACAAAGAAATTAATATTAATAATAAAAATAATCCAACCGAGAAAATAAAAGATATAAGGTATTTACAATGAAAAAAAAAGTGTTATTTATATAAAGATAACAAAAGACAATAATATTCTCCATTAGTATTTGTGCCAACAACAGAAAGCCTAATTCAGCTTATTTCTGCAGTACATCATAAGCAGGACCACAGCGCTGATTTTCAATGAGGGACCTTAGTGGCAGGTACGCTGTACACTTTGCCATTCACATAATATATGCTCAGAACAAAAATATATGATGCCTTTGACAGAGTTTGTGGTGCAGTTGGTTAGACGTCGGCTGTGCAACGAGGGGCCACGGGTTCGATCCCCGCACCGACACTAACATTTTTGCGATCAACAGATTTTTGTATTCGATTCTAGCTCGTTGTGACACCAAAAGTCTCTTGGGGTTTCTGATACTCACGACACAAGACTCGATCTTACTGTGGGCTCAGGACTATGTACTTGATTGTGCACATGCACCCAGCATTTATTTATTGTTATAACTTAAATGGAAGGTCTAGTCATTCCAGCTTTCCTAAATAATGTAAAACGAACTAACCTACTTTACTCACCGCAAAGAAAGTTACAAAGTCACGGTCCGACCTTCAAGTGAAATTTACGTCATTTTCTCGTTTTTATACCCGTCAATTAACGCCGCCATAAATTATAACCCTTTAATTGCGTCTAATTATCGTTTCATTGGTTCAGCAGTAGGCGGGTGCTAAACGCAAAGTTTTCAGATTGATACCGCGTTTTTTTTTTTTCAATTAGGAAGTAATTGATCGGGGTATTATTGTTTGGCATCATAGTCAATATAAATTTTGTCCCGCATTTCCATTGTGTAAGGAGTAATAGTAACTTTAAATCTTCTTTATTATAATAATATATCACTCAAAATATGAAGTGAAATAAATATTTCAGTTATTTAATAAATAAATACACCCAACAGTCACATACATAGTCCACACTCCAAACTCAGATCAAGTCTTGTGTCGTGAGTATCAGACACTACGAGACTTTACGGTCTGACAAACACCCAGACCGAAACCAAATACCTGCGGATTACACAAATATTTGTCTGGATGCGGGGTTCGAACCCGCGGCCTCGCGTTTCACAGCCGGCATATAACCGACTGCGCCACAGAGGCTGTCTAACATAACCCTGTTTCGAATTGCTACCCTTGAAAAAATCCCATAAAATTAAAACCAGATCTTATAGTATATTATATATATTATAGGAATTATAATTAAATTAATAAGTATATTATATATCTTATGGTATCTTATAGTATATTATAAGAATTTTCAGCACCTATAAAGCCACAATGCCAATGAACCCATAAATACATATCCCATTAATATTAATATCACACAGGAGACATTGTAATACATTTTTGAAACGGTATTGTTCGCCCATTTATTTGTTTTATTCGTGTTTTGATCCAGTATAATGAAAGAATATGTAAAAAGCTTTCATTATATTCTTTACTTTCACCTCATTAAGTATTGTTTTTTTTTTTTTTGTTATGTTACCGGATAAAAGATAATATGTGTAACTACCACTGTATAATACAACGGTCATGGAAAACCACAAAACTGTGATATTTTCGCATGGCTAGGTCAGGATAGGCTGCATGGTGACCATATGGCCTAACCCCTGTTAAACGTACTTGCAACGATATGAGTCTCGTGCCAAGACTTTGCTACCATTCCCCTTATTAACCGACTTCAAAAAAAGGAGAAGGTTCTCAATTAGACTGTATGTGTATTTTTTTACGTCTCAAATATTATGACCAGTGCTGAGCCCACATCCATTTTGGACGCTTTTAGTTCTGGGTAAATACAAGATTTTGCAACCAAAAAACTACTGCAAAAATATTTCGGCCCAAGAATCAAACCCAAATCCTCACGAACCACAACGCATACATACTTCCACCATACCAAAGCTATCGGAAAACCTAGCATTCAAAATGGTTTATTATTTACCCACTTATGAAAAACCTACAGATGTTTGTCGATATAATTTCTTGAGTGGAAATCCATTTGAATTATAAGGCACGCAATGTCGGTTGTTGAACCTTGAATAAACATGTCTTGCTACGGTTTTATAATCATAGAGTTATATTCTAATAACATAGGTATCAGGATTATATCGAAGCCATTAGACAGTACTGTACAAACAATTTTCATATTGAATTCTTTTAATTCATAAATAAAGGGCTCTTGGAAAACAGGACATAAGGAAGTACTGTTATTTTAAACTATAACTAGGTATCACTCGTTTGTGATTTTTAAGAGAACTTCTGGTAAACTATTATGGGAAGCACTTATTAAGTGATAATTTCCATTGCTTAAGATTCGTTAGAAGGAATACTGATGAAAAATGATAGGAAATATTGATGTGCCTGTCATGTTTCTGCGTAGGTGCTTTGTCAGTCCCTCAAAACGGAGGGAGAAAGAGAGTAAAAATGACACGAGGACAAAAATTATAACGAGCCGTCAGTAACTATCTTAGTATATATACTCTTAGCTAGACTTTCCGTTTCTTTGTAATTTGTAGCAACATACCCAACTAAATTTATAAATTCTTGATACAGACATTATTTCAGCAATAAACTTTCTGTGGCTGATGACGAAGAAGAAAATATTACTGAACCTCGATACCAACCAAAATTAACATCTACCAAAATCTGTGCTAAGGCATTATAAAAAAATATCATAAAATCATTACTCGAAAACAAGTTAAGGCGTACATAAAACTGGGAACTTTTATCAGTTATACCAAAACTTATTTTATTACGTCGTAAATCTGTGTGAAGTGATCGGATTCCGTGCCTCCGACAATTTGAGAGAACATTTTTAATGCCCAAGTGGTGTTCGCAATGCACCAGAATATGATTTTATTTATTTTATCAAAGCCTACATTGAGTTAATGGATTATCAAGCAGTTTAGATGTAAAATAAATCTGGTGGGCTTACAGATGTTTAATCACTTAGCAATTAATCCGGCGAAATTGTGTCGAGTGGCCAGAGATCGGTGGGAGGAATAAATTGGAGCAGTTATATTTTTAAAAAATACCTGTAAGAGTTTGAGGCTCTCTGCAATCGTTTAAAAAAAACTTACGCAGCGGACGAATATAACTCCATATTTTGCCATACCATACCACTACTGCAAAGAATTGTTGAAGTGACTCGTTGATTTTATACTACGGCTTTATTTTCTTTCAACTCTGTTCTATATTTTTTTTCAATGCTATACCATGAATTTTACAACAAACTTGGAGAAGTTTAATGCCTCGGTGGCTCTGTTGTACTAAGGTATGATTGTAAAGCTGTGGTGAAAATTCCCGGGTCGGGCACAGTGATTATTGGATTTTTCTGTTCATTATCAGCCCGGAGTCAAGATTTTACGCCAATTTGGCGATCACCCCCTATCGTGGGACGGAAAATTCAAGACGAAATGTGGTTGTCCTATTTGCATATCAGCCTACCCCTTCTGGGAAGAAGGCGTTGAGTTTATGTATATACTTATGTATGTGTTGAATGTATAAACTAAAAGAAAACCATTAATTTAACTCCAATTCCTCCAACAGTAACCGAAAAACACGTTACTAAAATCACAACCGTAACGTCCATTAAGTGAGTCCAACGAAAAAGTATAAAATAAAAATAACGCTTAACTGCTCAGTTGTTTGAGCAAGTGATTTATGGGCGGGCGTAGCGCCCACGGGGCGGAAGTCGCACGTCCCACCGTCCCGGACGGACCCAAAACAAACGTATCGGCAACGGGTAATCGAGCGAACTTTACTAAGATTTCGGCATAAACATAGCAATGATCATAGGACAATTTGGGTGAAGTGTTAATATCTGTATTCTGTATCAGCCCATATACGTCCTACTGCAGTGCACGGGCCTCCCCTACAATCGACAGAACGATTGAGAGTGGTTAGGCCATATAGTCCACCACGCTGGCCTAGAGCGGGTTGGCGGACTTACATACCATAGAAATTCTTATAAATCGCTATGGTATGCAGGTTTCCTCACGATGGTAGGTATCTCATATGTGAAAGGCTGCCTGGGTGGGTACCACCGCAATGTCTATTTCTCCCGTCAAACAGCAGTTTAAATGCACTGTTGTGTTTCAGATTGAAGGACATTGTAGCCAGAGTAACTACTGGACATATTGAGACTTAACATCTTATGTCTCAGGATGGCGAGCGCAGTGGAATGCCAAGCATTGCTTTGTAACTCAAGGTGTTGTTTGGTTGTACTACTGTTCATGAGCGGTCGCATCGCTTACCATCAGGCGAACGGCATGCTCGTCTCGCCATTCACTGGATTAAAAAAAAAAAAAAAACGATGTTTTCCTTTACCGTTTTTAGTGCGTGGTGATTGACTATCAATACACACATGACTCCGCAAAGTCAGAGGTGTGCCCTGGGATTCGAACCCGCGACCACCGTGAACATGTTGGCAGTCGCGTCTAGTCCGTTTACCAACAGGCCACCACGCACTTTCTTTTCTTTGAAGTGTTAATATAGTTTATTTTATTTTGAATACTTTCAGACTAATAACAATAATAAATTGAAATAAAATCCCCATCCCCAAAACGGTGCCATCTGGTACAAATTCCTGACTTCAGGCTGATAATGAATAGAAAAATCCAATATCACTTTGCCTGACCTAGGATTCGAATCCGAGACCTCAGCTTATAGGTACTACTGTTAAATTATTATTTTTTGCAAAAACTACGGATTTACCACCCAAGCATGATGATATTCAAACTTGTAGTTGCATTGCGTTTGTAGCCTTTAAAACTACCACCCGGCTTCATTTTCAGTCGCAGTCTTGATATACCCTGTATGTTTGTACAGAGTAAAGGTAGGTCGAAAAAAGAAATAGTTAAAAGAAAGCCGAGTAACCGGACATAAAACATGAAACAGAACAAAGATTTGTACTCTGCAATAAATCATGAAACCGTTAGAATTATCAGTTTTAATACTCCAATATCAAGACCTGAGCACGAAAGCTATAAAAAGACACAGGAATATATTTTAACTTGTACATCAATCATACTTCATGCCTATAAATTTTGGCTAAAGTGGAAGAGCTCATAATACGACGTTCATTTTAGTATATGTCCTTGGAGACGTTTTATATATTAATACTCGTTCTTTGGTATACTTTTGCATGAAAAATTTGTTGAGCATCGGTGAGTAGCTAGATATTTATAAGCACACTTAACTCCCATTTTAGGCTATGTTTTGGATGAAGAAGTATATTATTAAGCTTTTTTATTACAATTAATGGTGAGACGAGCATGCGGTTCGTCCGATGGTAAGCGATGTGACCGCTCATAAACAGCAAACCAAACAACACCTCGATTTACAAAGAAATGCGGGTCATATCACTGCGCTCGCCATCCTGAGACATTAGATGTTAAATCCCAATATGTCTAGTAGTTATCTGGCTACAATGTCCTTCAAAACGAAACCCAGCAGTGTATTTTAACTGCTATTTGGCAGGAGAAATAGACATTGTGGACCACCACGATACCATGGGTACCAACCCAGGTGGCCTCTCACAAATGAGAGACCTACCACCAATAAAATGTTATAAACATTTATCAGAAAGTTATTTAACTCGAAAAAATTTACCCAACATTTTAAATCCCCTCCACACTATACAAAATAATGTATTTCGACTGTCAAAAAGAAGTTAAATAAACGAAGACCTTGATACTAGTGAAAGAAAACGTAAAAACACGTCCAAAATCGATTAACCGTACAATTGAATGACAATAAAATATAATATATAAATAATAGTTCTTTAAAAGAATGGTACGTGTTTATCTTTGATAGTAGCAAACCTTATTTTGTCAAATCGAAATAAAATGGGCGGAATAGATTCTTGGTAGTGTATGATATAATATATGTGTACATTATATAAATTGTAAGGATCGGAGAACAAAAGGACAGGTAATACGGATGTCTATAGGAGCTGTATAAAACGGTATAACTATAGTATATTGACAGCCTGCTGCGTTGGTCAAACGCCGGCTGTGAAACGAGAAAAAGCGGGTTTGATTGTCGCACTGAGTCTGGGTGTTTGTGAGACCGAAAAGTCTCTCGTAGTCTCTGATACCTACGACATAATACTTGATCTTAGTGAGGGTTCAGGACTATATATGTGACTTTTGGGTGTGTTGTTATTACTATTTTATGCTTCATTTATTTTATGGGTGACATGTGTAGTGACATATGTGTGCATGTAAGTGCGTGGTGGCCTGTTGGTAAACGGACTAGACGCGATTGCCAACATGTTCACGGTGGTCGCGGGTTCGAATCCCAGGGCACACTTCTGACTTTTCGGAGTCATGTGTGTATTGATAGTGAATCACCATGCACTAAAACGGTGAAGGAAAACATCGTGAGGAAACCTGCATACCATAGCGATTTATAAAAATTTCTATGGTATGTACGTCCGCCAACCCGCACTAGGCCAGCGTGGTGGACTATATGGCCTAACCACTCTCAATCGTACTCTCGATTGTAGAGGAGGCTCGTGCCCTGCAGTGGGACGTATATGGGCTGATACATGTGTAAATGACGTTTAAATGCTACAAATTAAACCAAGCTTCGTTTTCTAATACAATCACTATTAGACTAGTAATGAAAAGAGTAACACTAAAGTATTTTTTTTTTCGTATTCATCTGATAAGTTAAAAGAAAACTGAAGCTTAATGAATTGTTTATTTATTTTCCTTTATATTTTATTTTATTGCGAAAAATCATACGGCTATAAGCGTAGCAAATAAAAGCGAGTATATATTATGATTCATGTAATATAGGACGGTCCTTACCCCATGGTTTAATTAACAGAACTTCGCTAATATATTACGTTCCCTTGCTCCGGTTACTAATAAATACAACTCAAGAAGCGTACGGCGTCTTTTAAGCAACTAATGAATATTTTCACGGTTCCGTACCAAAAAGAAAAACGGAACCACGATAAGCTCACTTTGATTACTATCTGTGTTTGTCAAAAAACCTACTGTAAGCCCAGAATTATTAATTATAAACGACAGGACGTAAGGCCTCATACGATTTTTGTCTGAAATCACAAAAACTACCACCCAGCTTCGTTTTCGGTAGCAGTCTTGATATACCTTGAATGTTTGTACAGAGTAAAGGTAGGTCGAAAAAAGAAATAGTTAAAAGAAACCCGAGTAACAAACAGTAGAATTTTTAATCTTTATTAAAGATTCTAATGTTTGTTTACTTTATATAAGCTCTGTAACTACTGGACCGATTTAATTCTTTCAACCTTAGTATCCTACATTTTCCCTGATGAACATAATATGTGTGTAGGTAAGGAATTATTTCCAAAAAAAATTGCATCTGCCCCCGGGCGGGGCCGGGCCGAGTTACTAATATTTTATTATGGTAAGTTTGTTAGTTAAATTAACGAGGTAATAATTATACACTCATACATTATATTATATCTATTCCATGAGTCAATGATAACCCATACCATGAAATATAGTGCAGCACTGGCTCATATAAAGACAGTCAAATGTGTTCGCGATTATTGTGTTCCATGCTCAGAGTCCTTTAAATTTTCGTTTATATTTGAGTGTCATACCTAGAATTCACGGGGTAAAATAAACATGAATACAATTAATTCGGTAAAATACATATTCTTAAAATAAAATGAAAAATAAATAAGGAACTTCGTTCCAATTAAATTAGGTTTACAGTGGTTTAAATAAAGTGAAATCGAAAACGATAGCTTATTACATAAATATATTATAATGTATATTTTATTTGATATCGTCAATAAATATATTCAACGACTTAAATTTTTAAATTCCATGGCGCGAAGGTTCCCATAATTTAAGGATAATAATTATAAATAAAAGTAATTAAAAAATAAACCAATGAAATACGTACATAACGTATTTCGTTGGTTTAATCTGTATCAGCCCATATACGTCCCACTGCAGGGCACGGGCCTCCTCTACAATCGAGAGTACGATTGAGAGTGGTTAGGCCATATAGTCTACCACGCTGGCCTAGTGCGTGTTGGCGGACTTACATACCATAGAAATGTTTATAAATCGCTATGGTATGCAGATTTCCTCACGATTTTTCCTTCACCGTTTTAGTGCGTGGTGATTGACTATCAATACACACATGACTCCGAAAAGTCAGAGGGGTGCCCTGGGATTCGAACCCGCGACCACCGTGAACATGTTGGCAGTCGCGTCTAGTCCGTTTTACCAACAGGCCACCACGCACTCTGTTTTTTTTCTCGGTTTATTTTATTGCTTTATTTTAATTCTTTGCGAACTCAAATCATACGGAATGTGTCATTTCTGTTTAACGAAATATTATTTAATAAGTCCAAATAATAAATATACAATTTTATTTGGGATATTTGTATATTAATAAATAAACAAGTGTAACATTGCACACATATCTCTAATCCCACACTGTGGCAGAATCCTTGTTTTATGGATATCACAAACTACGAGAAAGTTTTTTGACTCACATGTTTTCGGTGGATCTAAACATTTCTCTCGGTTCGAAGATCGAACCCGAGACTTTACCTTTCACCATTCTTAACCTAATTGCGCCAAGGAGGATATAAAGAAAATATATAATGTAATGATTATTATAAGTATTCATAAGTATTTCCATTTTACGTACTAGTTCCAAGTTGAAATCTCAATTGAGGCAACAGGTGTTTATTTACGACTATGGCTATTAGTGATAAACTTGCGACGACGATTTATACAACCAATAAAATCACGAGCGATCGTTAAAAATCATGGCAAATTTTAAAAGTGATATAAATTTGCATTCAATCAGAAAAAATATATTTATGAACCAGAAGAGAAGGTTAAAAATTGATATGACATTTTCATTGAAAAGAAAAGCAACAGAAAAAGTTATTTCATGCTTTTATATAAAACAATGATGTTATACATATAAAGACGGTGTACGAGTAAATCACATTACTTTTGATAATATTATGTTGCAGAAAAATAATATTGGAATAATAATATAATAAATAATAATATACACCCAACAGTCACATACATAGTCCTGACCCCACACTAAGATAAATTACTAAGTATGAGGTAACTAGGAACTACGAGAGACTTTTAGGTCTCACAAACACCCAGACCCGAGACAAATACTTGTGGGCCTCACAAACATTTGTCTCGGTCCGGGGATCGAACCCGCGGCATCTCGTTTCACAGGCGGTATCTAACCAAATGCACCACGAAGGCTGTTAGAAAAAAATAGAATCTTATACCTAGAATTGAGAAGAGATTATCACAATTGCTTGCTGATGCAAAGAAAATGTATAAAGGTAGGATAAAATAGATATATGGCGTGTGCGGATGGATCGGTAGAGGTCGACCTCATCTGACCTCCGCCAGCCAAATCAATGACACTTATAAAGGGGCAGGTCAAAACCCTGAACGGATGAGAACGTATGAGATTGATGAAAGTAAATGAGATAAACGCGGTATTTCAGGAATCAGGATAGAACGAAGTAGAAATTTCTACACATCTCTACCTACCCTTTTGAGATGGATGTGACATATGTATGTAGTATTATTTAAACAAGATATAAAAATAAAGTACAATTGGCGGTCTTATCGCTTAAAGCAAAGACTTTGAAACAACCATAGGCTGGAATTTAAAAAAAGAGAGAGCGGTGTAAAATAATTAATGACTGGAAACTAAATAATTCTGAATGTAGTTAAATACAACATCAATATGATATTTGGCTTCAAATCCTGTAGGTAGTTATATCATAGAACTTGTAAAAATTATATGTTTTACTACTTGGAACACTGTCCAAGCATTCATTGATAATAATAAAAATCTAAAAAAAATAATCTAAATTTACTACTTATACAAATCTGTAATAATCAATGGAAATTCAATGATAATTTGTGAGTTCATACAAAAGTGTAGGGTATTATATAAGCGGCCTGCTCGGAGTAAAAGGTCCTTAATCTGATACCTTACGTAGATCATAATCCCTTTGATAAAGACATTATGCGATTCCATTCGGGGATATTTGTAATATAATGAAAATCTTATTTCCATTTTTATATTACATAAACTGTATTATATTTTTTATTTAATTAATAGATCTAATTCTCAACTTCCAATATGTCAATGAGAAGATCCTTAAGGGGAGGCCTATGTTCCGCAGTAAAGTTCCTGGGGCTAAAGAGAGAGAGAATTAATTTAAGAATTATTGCACCATCATAATGGTAATCTGTTCTTTGACTTAAAAGAGTTTTCCTTCAACTAAGAAGTCAAGTAATAATTTAGAATTCTTAAATTCCTCATATTACCGATTCCGAAACCAAAATTTTCGTATATCGTAATAAATAACGTCACTGGAGAAATATAAAACAATAACCTATTTTCAACTACCATATTTACACTGATTGATGTCAATAACTATGCAATGATGATATTTAAACATCTATTTTAACGTATTAATGAGCACGAAGCCTTTCAAACATCGGACTAAGCTTCACCCTTTTCACCCTAGCCTTGTTCCACCGCTCTAGCCCATTATAAAATCAAAATTAATATCTCGACACATGAAAGCGACTTGGTCGCTCGAAACAAGCAATTTTACACTAGAATAAAAAAAATATTTAAAAAATGAATAACCTCTAAACTAGGAAACTTAGGAATACCATTTCTTAAATAATAACATTTTAAAATAAAACCTTAAATTGTCACGAGGAAATTCAATGGGGTATTTTTTTATGAATTAAATAATATACAAAACCCATATACGTATTTTTTAAGATACAACAAAATGCTTTCCTGCGTCGATCTATACATTGTAACAACTTTCATGCACAAATTAAATGTATATAGTACATAATTTTCAAAAAATGTGCTGTCCCAATACTCAATGAAGTTAGGATACTTGTAAACTTTGGTTAGGTTCGCCGCAAAGTCTTTAGGCTAGATAACCTGTGACTGCCAATATAAACTTCGACTAGCAAGCCTTCTGTCGATATTTCATATACTTCCGATAGTTGAGTCATCTGAAGACGTAATATTTTGTGTTGAATAAATTCAAATTGAATTTCGAATGAATTGATTTTTTAAAATTAATTTTTAAATGGCGAATCGACTTTGAATTTAGAATATTTTATTTAACCTTTTTTACACATGTTTCTTTGACATTTTTTATTAAAAAATGTTTGTTTTAAAAAGTATTATCATTTACTCTTATTACTTAAATGGGATAGGTTAGATTAGACTTAGATTAGGTTGATATTGAGAAAACCTGTTTCAATTCTATCGAATATTGCTCTGTTTCGAATGTCTCATTATTCAACAATTTTCTTACTATTAAATGTATTGTTTCATTATGTCACTAACAATTCTGACTGATGTTGACACGATTATGTCAACATCAAGATTATAAGGATGACATAATAAGCCTCGTTTATGAAAATAATATTATAATATTGTATTATTAAAGCCATTGTATTTACTACCTTGTTATGTTTTACTTATCGCGCATTGCTTTAAACATACAAAAATCAATTATAAACAATTATGCGGCTAATGTAAAGCGCCACAGAATATTATCAAAACCTATTTGATTCAATTTGATGCAAATTTACTTAGAATTTTTCATGTGTGTAACCTTCGCAGAGGTAAATCAAAATATTTAAACAATAAACAGTAATAGTATACTAATATATTAACTTACGAAAGAATATTAAAACTCAGGTTAATAGAAAACAGCGTAATGGCGAAGAAAATTTCAAATTATCATAAAACTTTTCTGTATCAGCCCATATACGTCCCACTGCAGGGCACGGGCCTACTCTACAATCGAGAGATCGATTGAGAGTGGTTAGGCCATATAGTCCACCACGCTGGCCTAGTGCGGGTTGGTTCAAAAATTTATATAATAAAATTTTTTGGTTGTTACAATCAATATATTTAAGTCTTAAGGTGTATCGTTTGTCATTAATAATAACGAGACATAAAATAATTGTGCCCCAGATCCTTGTGATACCGAAACTGAATAAATATTAACCCTTTCCGGAACGCGTCGCGAAAAGATTTATGACTCTTCTAAGATAAACGAAATCTGTTAAAGTGCGAAAACGAATGTATCAGAACATATAAGATAAAAGAAGATAAATCTTACAGATTAGTAAAATAATCATCTAAAAAGATCTATACAATTTTATTCCAACGATTATACAAGAACCGATCTTATCGAAAACTCACTAAAACCAATCAAAATAAGACGAAAATCCCCAAACCCTTTTCACGAAGTTTCCAACAACAAATTCGGAAATCTCAAACGGAATCCGATATTCGAAGTTGTATTGAATTTTTACGCAAAAGATTATCGCCCCATCCCGAATAAGTTATGCACGTTAGTTTCAAAAACTGCTGCCAACGGTCAAGAGCGGCCAAGCGTGACTCCCTACAACCCCGGAGATAGTTCGACCTCATTTTACCAACGTACGAAATTTACCTGGCCGGATACAATTAAAAATAATTAATTTAAATTTAGAATCACTGTAAAAAAGTATAATAAATATATGTTAATTTAATTTACAATGCAATTGCTCGCTGAATTTTTGTTGTCATTTTTTATCTCGATATTTTTTAGGATTTATTGGAATTTTGTGTTTTTATAATTTAATGGAATAAAAGGCATTTTTTCCCAGTTTCCAAAACTTACCCACTATACAGGTGAGCACCCATAGCACAGCGGTGCACAGATGTCCGTACGACACACGACAAAATCCGCGTCTTCGCACCATTTCACTATCATCGAAACACCATCCCACAATACAACACACGAATGAACCACGTATGTGACGTAACAGAAAGTTGGGAAGGCAGGACGCGACCGGCCTGCTCGGAGGCGACCGTGTGACTGAGCCAACTCGCTAAGGCTTCAGGGTAGCGGGGTGTGGGGGTGTATCAAATGTATCGTATCCACGCCACCCGTTCCCAGAGTGGGACCACGTGCTGCCGAGTCAGTTTTGGGCTGTTTGTATTTTTATTGTTGCCATTAAACGAAACATCATTAGTGGATCGCCGGTCACCGGCCAATGTTCAGCGTATTTAATCGAACGAGTTTTTGTTTTAATTCACAAACGGCTTCTGTTTTTATTTTGCAATTAGGCCGACGTGAATGACTTTTTAAAAAATCATCCGGTGTTTTTGCCCGTCGATCAATATGGCCGTTGTCCATTTATCATGCATATGTTGTGTTTTTATGTGCCCGACGCCGTAGCTTTTGTAAAAAGTTGCGGCCTTTCATACCTTTATACTTACTTATATGTAGGTATATCTGGTAGGCATTGTTTATATAGCTGACCCTTGTCACGCTACTAATTTTATATCTAAATATTTTTAATATGAACTCAACTTAAAATTCGTTCTGCTCAAAATATACTCAAAGTAAATACTTGAGTAAAACAACGAAGTGTTGATTTTGGCTAGCCAACTCAACAATCTTTTGTAGGTTTAATATCTAAACAAATCACATTATTCAATAACAAATAATAATAATTACCGTCTAATACTTTTAACTTCACAATTTTGACCACGAATCCAGTCACAATTTGCCCCTTCAAACCGCCTTATGTGACTGCACATTCGCGGTTTTGAGCGGCCGGAAAAAGACTCCCAAAAGAAAAACACAGCTTCGATTTTATAACGATAATGTCGCCCAAATACCGAGAAACTCGTATTAATGTCGCCGGCGATGGGCGAACTTTCCCTCGGTTTTATGCTGGGCCGTGATACCGCGAGTTTCGGAAAGCCAAGTGCCGAGTTCTCAACTCACAGTTTACTACACGATTTGCCAACTTTTATGAACATCGGGTAAAAGTGTGAAGAACCGATTTGTACGGGTGAAAGCTGAATAAATTTATATCTTAGTTGATGTACATTGGATGATCTGAGTGGATTTTGTTTTAGATCTTATATGGCTGATGAGTCAATGAACAGCGTGTTTATAAGCTGGTACTATTTCTACCTGGTTATCATTATCTATCTTTGTTACGAGGTAGTGATTATACTACGACATTGTGTATACAATTATAACGCTGGGGTTTTTGATTGCAATGCCAGGTGAGGCAAATTTTTATTAGATTTTATATTAATTATTATCAGACGGTCATGAATTTGTGCCCAGTATGGCGATAGAGTCGCCCCCTATCACATCGCGAGAACACATAAGGAGAAACGTGGGTTTCCAAATGGCACCTCTACCTAGGAAAAAGGCGAGACTGTATGAGTATGCACGAACGCTCATCAGCAGTAGCAAAACCTAGCAACGCCTTGCATTAAAGTTAATGCTTGGCATTCCACTGCGCTCATAATCCCGAGATATAAGATGTTAAGTCTCAATAATACGTATGTCCAGTAGTCACTCTGGATACAAATAATAATAATATTTTTCAAACGGTTAACCTTATAGTAAATAATTAACGCCGTCTATTTAAATCTACTTCAATTGTATAATTGTATTAACAGAGGAAAAGGCGTATTGGCCTTCAGCGCTCTGACTTTAGACTTGAACAAAAACTGACAATGAAAGAAAAAGAAAAGTAAGGCCTTCGCTTCACTATTTTCGACGTGTAAATTGTTGGGTATATTTTCCAAATAGTGTTAATTTGTGGCGCTTAAACAGCAAAGACAATGAAAAGACACACCTTTTAATTTTAATTTGTGAAATGTATCGTGATAGCACACAAAAAGAAATTAATTTTATTGCTCATATTATAATTATTGGAGCAAGTAATTGAAATTTACCTCGTATTAATTCGCCTGTGTGCCTTTATCGTGTGCAGTTTTGAGTACCATAAGGGCGACATTATGCCTTTTATCTGATGATATTTATATCATATTATATACCTATTGTGGGGGATGAAAACTGCCAGGTCCTGGTTTCGTTGTCCGAGTCAGGCAGTTTGTAAGAAATTTTCGGATTTGCAAATTGTCATAGGATTTGTGATTGGATTTTGTGATGGTATATATAACAATATACTCACAGGACATTTCATAGATATTGTGTTATGTATGGCTAAAGACTCACACGCCCTCAAATTTTGAGATGGAAATAGGCCGGTTTACCATTTTTAGTCTAAATGGCTGCTCTCTCTACCTTGTAGTGAATATAGGTGTGAGTGTTTTTTATACTCCCAATTCTTACATATTAAAATTAAGAAATCATTCTTTGATCCCACCTCCCCTTTTCCCTATTATTATATTAATGGTTTTAAGGGCCTAGAAAACAAATAAGTTTCCACATATTTTGGTTTGCCATTAAATTTAGTGAGTTGGAAGATGTGTTCATAACATTACAGAGTGGAGATCTTTGTGGGAGGACTATGATACCTTCCGTAGCTGAAAAGATAGAGAAATTTGATTATCGTCTTTCTTCGAATAAACTGCTTATTCTTTGCGCGTATATTAAAATAAACCTCAAATTTCCAAGACTATAACAAAACCTACGCGCCTATCAATTCTAGACATATGTTGAATAACTAACCATTCGGACGGTTATATATTAGTATAAAATACTGTCGGTCCCTATTAGGTAATGGGGTAATAAAACGTTTCCAGGTAATATCACACACATTACGAAATATATCTCGATTTTGCGTTTTATTGTTACAAAAAATGGTTTACTTTTATGCCTAACTATATATCGGCCAAATCTTAGATATCCTGTATTATTTACTGAAGTTATTTTTCGTTTTAATCCTCGTCGTAGATCGTGTTTTCTTTATCGAAAACAGAAAGATAACTAACTAAAAAAGTATATTGACATTTTTTATTCTGATTTACGAACCTGACTGCACTACGCCTCATGAGTCGACTCATTAGTTACTCAGTAAGTGCACATTTCTGAAAAAAATATATATTAATAAAATATTTTTTACTGGAAAGAACATTGCCAATTCAGGCACATTGTGTAGCAACGATCACGTATCACCGAAAAGTCGGAGGCTTCCCCTTTCAATAGGGAGTTTTACTCCTAATTATACTATTGATACCTTATACCGTTCCTAAATATATCTGCAATAGCATTCAATTACCCATCATTTAATTGAGTAAAAAGTCTGAGCATACGACATGTGACACGAACAGTTCGTGTCGGCCAAATGGAACCGAGTCCCAGCACACAATATGACCATATCTTTTTTACGGCCCACTTTATTGTTATTAGTTTGGACGGCAATGATTTAAAGGATAATGTCGCGGCCTTAATTCACTATACAGTGTAATAGACAGTATTGAACGCGAAGATTGTTACTAATTTAAAAGTACGTGGGTGTTTTAAGTATGAGAATGTTCGAGTCTCTTCTGAATATGAGGTTAGGGTGATTCAAAACTATAAAAGCACTCGAAATTAATTTAGTGAATAGGATGTACTGCTTTGTATATGTTTTATATAGTGTTTGGGTATTTGTGAGACCACGACACATGACTTGATCTTAGTGCGGGATCAGGACGATGTATGTGACTATTGGGTGTTATTTATTTTACTTTTTAACCTAAGACTTTAGAAATATATATTATGATCAATGAGTACAAACGAATGGACTACATAGACATCTGAAATTCTCCTGTGCGGACCTTAATATAATCTTCTCAAATACCATCTGAAGTTGTGAATTCACGATTTAAAGAATGAAGATCAGTTATCAATACACAATATTGTATTATTATGGCCCATTGTAGGCCATGGGCTTTCTCTATAGGCAAGAGTACGATTGGGAGGGGTTAGGCAATATAGTCCAACACGCTGGACTAGTACGTGTTGGTGGACTTTACATATGGAAAAAAATCTTCCGAATCGCTATGGCATGCAGGTTTCCTGACGATGTTTTTCATCACCGTTAATAATTAATAAAATATCATCACTGCAACTTAACAATGTAAGCAAAGCTAGAATAATAATCACAAGCATTTCATTTTACTAACAAGCAAAGCAATTATTCAAAACCATATTCTTAACAAACACAACACATTCTAATATAATCTAACATGACCGTTCAATGAAATTTTACTTCAATTTTACGAACGCGATACCGACATGAAAAAAATAATCCACCTATACATAACAATTTTAGCGGTCCGTAAAATTTAAAACCACAGTTCATAGAGTAATAAAGGCTTGTAAATCATGAGCTCCTTCGTGATGCATACCAGTGGTGCCATGTTCTCTTGCATTTTCTCAGTTAATATATCTTTTAAACGACTAGACCGCCCCACTGCCCACTGCGGTGTGGGGGGTATAAATCGTGTACCTACTTCCCAGTACTCGTGTTATGTGGGTTGTTTCTTGAAGCTGTATTATGGGCTCTGATTGAAATCCTATACGGAATTTTCCAACGATGTTTAGATTTGTGGGGGGTTTGTTAGTAAGAACGACTTAAACTTAAACAACACGTATATATTATCTCTTAAAGGTTGCTCAGGACTACAATTTGTGCTCAATAAGGCCAAAGGTGACTAAGGAATTGGTTGGGATTCCTATTTATTTTGTGCTCTTCCTGTGATTGAATATAATGAGTGTTGTATATGTAGGTACATATTATAAGTGTGAGGTGCTGCGTATACGCACCCGTCTATTGTCAAACTGTTTACCCACCAACAAATGAGTGCGTTACAAGCAAGCGATGGTTTCACTGTAACACATACATATAGGTACATAATATATAACAATAAGTATCGTCATTTATCTCATCATAGGATGGATACGTGTTTGTAAGTAGTATTGTTTGTATTGCTCCTTGCCTTACTTACTGATTGTAGGTCTCTCATATATGAAAGGCCGTCTGGGTATGTACCACAGGAAGAACATGGTAGCCAGAGTAACTACTGGGCATGTTGAAGCTTAACATCTTATGTCTCAGGATGGCGAGCGCAGTAGAATGCCTGTAATAGTCACTATTTACGGTTAATATGTGTAACATTGTAGTAGAATACAATTATTAATATTTATCGGCTCGTTTGCTATACACCACGTCTTCACACCCCGTTCCGTCCTCCACGTCTATGATCTATCTCCTTCTATACCTATCTCACTCACCCTTGGTTCGCGTAGTGTATAGTTCGAGACGACAGATGCTAAGAGTATGAATTTATCAATACACTACAATGCCAAGCATTGCTTTGTAATTCAAGGTGTTGTTTGGTTTTGCTACTGTTTATGACGGTCCGGTCGCTTACCAACAGACGAACGGCATGCTCGTCTATGAAATACGTTTTTAGAACACTTAAGCCTCAATTTAAATAGGGAGAGTTTGAGGGGCGAGAATCGTATGCTATTGTCGCATGACATAACTGCCATCTGTATCTGTATCAGCCCATATACGTCCCACTGCAGGGCACGGGCCTACTCTACAATCGAGAGTACGATTGAGAGTGGTTAGGCCATATAGTCCACCACGCTGGCCTAGTGCGGGTTGGCGGACGTACATACCATAGAAATTTTTATAAATCGCTATGGTATGCAGGTTTCCTCACGATGTTTTCCTTCGCCGTTTTAGTGCGTGGTGATTGACTATCAATACACACATGACTCCGAAAAGTCAGAGGTGTGCCCTGGGATTCGAACCCGCGACCACCGTGAACATATTGGCAGTCGCGTCTAGTCCGTTTACCAACAGGCCACCTCGCACTTTCACGTTCGTTTTCACTATGCTTCTTTCTTATATCCTTGCGATAACTTTTGAGGTATGAAACTCTCTCCTTTCAAATGTGCCTATAGGGAATACAAGCGTATACTTGTGCGTATGTAGATATACGCAAGTTAGTATGTCAATATATTTTCCCACAAGTTTTTGAAGAATACATAAAAAGTTAATGAATATGAAGATGGAAAGGCCCACGTCAGGAACTTATAGACAGTTTGAAGATTGATTCCTTTGCCCTTTGCTAATATTTACCGGAGGTATCTGTTTGTTTCTCGAATAAATATTTAGCTTTTAAAACATTATAGGATACTTTTGGTACAACCATGAATGTATGTGTTGCGAAGATTTAAAATTGAAATTAGGGTAATAAGGTTGTAATAAACAATAATTTGTGCGAAATGTGTAAGCGAACTTATTTCTTCAATTTGATTTTAAATAAATATGTTGTAGAGTATATTTTTATGTATACACTATGTTTCAATTGTGGTGTATCCCAGTTATGTTGGGGGTCACCCTCAGCAATGAGGAAATTGACTCAAGGAGGAAAAGAAGGAGAGTATATTATGACGTATAAAACATTTTTTGAATTCAATTAGATGTCACCAAGTAGCAATGTAAATTGCATTGTTGTGTTCCAGTTTAAAGAACATTGTAGCCAGAGTAACTACTGCACATATGTTCGAGTCATCAAAGTGACATTAGATTTTGCTATTTCTTATCAGCCCGGAGTCAGAAATTTATGACCGATATGGTGTTAGGCTCGCCGCTATCACATCGTGGGACGGGACATAGATGGCAAAATGTGGGTAGGTATCCATCCCATGGTTGTCTGCAAGATATTTCTTTAAGTGATAAGACCGCCATTTGTTCTTTTATTATTTTTATTTCCGTATATTGTATTTTTTTAATGTACAATAAAGATTTAAGCAATTAAATAAGAAAATCAACTGCTTATTTATCATCATCATCCGTACCAGCCATAGGATATGCTCTTCTGACTTCATTTCAGATAAAGCTTGTCGCCTCATTCGTCTAATGTCTACATGTATGAGCTGTGAACTCTGTGGCTCAGGATACGAATTTCAGAACGCTCCATCCATTTTAAGTCTGTTTTAATTTTTAATAAACCTCGTATTAGAAGATAAGTATTAGCACCAAAATAAAAATAAATAATAAATAAATAACACCCAACAGTCACACACAACAGTCCTGAATCCACACTAAGATCAAGTCTTGGGTCGTGGGTATCAGGAACTACGGGACACTTTTCGGTCTCACAAACAAATGCTTGTGGTTCACACAAAGATTTGTCTCGGTGCGGGGATCGAACCTGCGGCCCCTCGTTACACAGCCGGCGTCTAACCAACTGCGCCACGGAGGCTATCTAAAATGGCGTTATATCACAATTGGAGCAAGCTGGACGTTATGTGAGTGGAGAACTATGACCCCTGACTACACTTTCAACTTTATAGATGTGAACTTTCAGAATAAAACGACTTCCTGTGACCTTTATCGTTCAACACTATGATTGCATTCGTGACATCGCTTCGAAATTTTCATCCCCATCGGCAATCCAGGTTTCGAAAAATTCAGACAAAAGTTGTTCCACTGATTAGTGAAAATTCGAAATGGAGAATCCTTTTAAAAAGGCTCCAAACCACAATCTTAATCAAAGCGCGCTCTTTATCCGCCAAAATCTGCAGACGTGAACGTGGTCATAACACAACGCGTTTGAATCGACGAAAACACTACAATTACTTCCAAAAAGTCGGCACAAAAAGCTGCTGGAACAAAGCCAGGGCACTCGCAAGTAATCTGGATAAGCCTTAGTCAGGCCGAAGGATCGCGTGCTATGGCATCTACATAATTTGCTAGTGGACGACCCTAGACAGCCGAGATAGTTTCACATAACAATGCTAAAGTCCGTTTCGCACGCGTACGGTACGACCGCGTGAACTGTACGGGTAGGAAATATTTTTGTATTTAGATTTATTTTTTTAATAGTGGTGAAGTACTGTCATACAATTTCTGGAAGCCCCTGGATGCTAGACGCGTTTGGTAGGTCGCTATAGAAATTTTTCCGGAGGTTTTTTATCAGTTTTGGACTTTCTGTACATAATCATACTGATGATGAATACATAAAATGTTGGTGATGTAATTTCGTGTTATTTCAGAAAACGGGTAAATACTAAATATTTGACTTATGCACGACTGCCAAATTCGTCAAGGACCTTTGAGAGTGGATGATGAAATAAAAATAATCTACTACAAGTAAAATGTTTATACAGGGTATATCAAGACTGCTACCGAAAACGAAGCCGGGTGGTAGTTTAAGCGACTTCAGACACAATGCAACAGAAAAAGTTGCAAAAAAAAGCGACAAATTTTTTTTGTTATTTATTTCCTATGACCATATTTGGGTGGTAAATACATTTTTTCCTAAAATAATAGTGTATACCCTTTTATTTATAAATACTCTAAGGTATAAAAGAGTTTAAATTATTATTTTAGCAAAAACTATGGATTTACCACCCAAAAATGACGATATTTAAAAAATCATAAAAATTAATGGTCGCGTTTCTATGCGAAATTTTTAATTGCATTGTGTTTGTAGTCACTAAAACTACCACCCGGCTTCGTTTTCGGTAGCAGTCTTGAGATACCCGGTATACATACATATATAATTATATTTTATCTTGTTATAATTATCAATCTAAAGATTGAAGATCTTCAACACATATTCTTATCTATTTACTCTTTTATATTTTTAGCCTTTAATTCGCTCAATTACTTTTTTCTGCACTTTTGATCATATATTGGAATATCACATTAAAGTGATTAATGTTATTGAGCTGTTGCCCCATGCTACTTTTAAACTTTATAAAGCCATTCTACACTCAACCTTATTGGATATTGCTGACCTTTCTTTTGTTGAACTCCAAACTAATATTTCATTGCGCTTAATGGTATGACATTTAGCAGCCTAGCACGTCACGTAACGTCTGAACGAACCTTCATGGCCCAACCTTGCATATGCACTAAGCTGTTCTGAACTGCCACTGGATATCAAGGCTGTTTTCGCATCTCTTACCCCGAACGTACATGAACAAGTTTCTTCGCAATGTTCAGTATACATTGCCGGATATGTAGCCAAAAATAGAAAATTTATTAAGATAGAAAGCAATGGATTAAAACGTTTTAAATGGTTCTAACTGTCGTGAATAATGTTGCGGTCCTAAGCTGTCTGTCTCGAGGTGAAGACAGAGGAATTAAACACATTTAGCGTAGTTTCAGTATAATAATTTAATGGTGCCGTAATAGCATCACGACTGTCTTTGTGTTGTTTTGAGAAACTTTTTGTTTGTGGACAAAAATTGTTTGAAGTTTTGTGGTTCCGCAGTACTGTTATGCAAACTTTTTTGATGAAGTATTTTTACATCATTCTACGTATGTTTTCCGCCTCAACTTAAGACATTGTGATGTTAACTACGATGGCATAACATTCAATTTAGACGAGATTATTAGCGTAGTTCCATGAGGCGCATGAGCTGAGGCGAGATAAGCATGCCGTTCGTCTGGTGGTAAGCGAAACGATCGCTCATAAAAAAATTGAAAAAGCAAAGAACACCCTGAATTATAAATCAATGCTTGGTAATCCACTACGCTTGCTATCCTGAGACATAAGATATTGTGTCTCAATATGTCCAGTAGTTACTCCGGCTACAATGTTCTTCAATCCGATACACAACAGTGCATTTACACTGCTGTTTGGTGGGAGAAATAGACAGGCGGCCTCTCACATATGAGGCCTACCACTAGTAACATGAAAACAAATCAATATTTTAAGCCCTCTAGTGCTTGACAGAGCTTGACTTCCCCTTCTAGTCACGAAGGAACTTTGTAGATATTATCACTGATTATATCAATCTATACACAATCCTGATTTGGCTTTTGTGTCATAAATGTGTATTATAAACTACATGTCCTGTTTGAAGAGCGTGTTTAATATAAATTAAATTGAACTTGAATGCGGAGTAAATTCTTTTGGTAACATTTGTTTGCGTTTATTTAAGGCCACAAAATACTGGTCAATATAAAAATATAATGGAGAACTTACGAATATAGCTAAAAATGTTGTCTTTATTATATTTGCAAGCTGTACATTGCATTGTTTAAAAAATATATACTTAAATATTTTATAAAAATAGAAACAAAATATCGTTGTATTTATAGTTTAGATATTTAAATTAAACAACTTTTTTCGATTATTATATGGCAAATAATACCATTTAAAAATAAGAAATATACACAACACCTTCGCTTGCGCGCCCGATACACGCTTAACGATATTTTCCGTTGACACGCCAATGTTAAAAGCCTTTCATAGGTCTTTCAGCATTTCGCAACAATATGAATTTATGTTAAAATATGCTTAAAAGGCTATATTTTAGTGCTCTTATGCTTTGAATTAAAAATAATAGTCCCTTAAAATTTGTCAAGTCACGCACGAGACTAGAAATTTTGGAGCAGTTGTTGGGTGGTCGTGAATATTATTCTCATTTATTTTCGATATATTTTTTTTTGTGTAATAGCTTACGTCTTGGATTTTATTTGTCTTACTTTATAAATAGTTGACGCTTTACCAAGCAATAGATTAAGTAGCGGTAAGTTGGATTCCTTTACGACACAATTTAAATGACCTATAAAAATAATTTAAGATTGAGGTATTTTAAGACTGAAATGTTTGGGTGCATTATTGATTCTGGGTATATTTATTAATTTAATAATTACACATCACATTAAGCATACAATAATTTAAACAAAGGGTAATTAATAAAATTACATACTATACAACAGTATTTTATACGCGTACAACACATTATAATGTATTGATTCGACGAATAGAACAGTAGAAGAGACATAAAAACAGATAATAATTAACTAGAGACTACAACTTCTACTTATAAAATTGTATTTTTTGACAAAAGTATTATACTAATATAAATAGTTCCCCTCAAATAGTTCGTGAGCTTCCAAAGTGAAAATCTAAAAGTCAGTCGGCTGATTTATCCCCTTTGAAAGGGATTAATTCCTTAAGTATAAATTATTTAGGTAATTTACCCCTTACCGGAGGGTAGCCACCCCTTCACCCTTCCACCCGGTCCATCACCATCAATCAGTGGCCTTTAGAAACACATCTGCCCATTGTTGGTTCAAACAAAATGAGGCATTACTCACTGCCTTATAAAAAAGTTATGATGAACTGACTTTTGCTTATGACTTTAATTTTTTTTATTTTCCTTGTAATGGAACGATAACAAAAATGAGAAAAAATCTAGATAAAAAATGCTTATTCAGCTTTATTTGCATGCATCGATTTATAAATTACGCTTCTTTTCTTAAAATGTATAGGCAGAGGTACTATGAGAACTCCCACGGGTTGCCTTGTGTATTTAGTCTAATTTATTTATTTATTTATTTTAATTTAATCAAAACGGCATACACCAATTACATCAATTAAATTCTTAAACCTAAGTAAATCTAATATATTAAATCTAGACAAATCAACAAAATATCTGGGGGCGCGGCCGAGCCCCCTCCAAGTCGAGCTATAGGCCGTAACATCCTTTTCTCGAAGCAATTCAGACCATTTTCAACCCCATATAACTTCGTTGTGGCTAAAGCATGAAGCCTGAATTTTCAGTTACTAAGCAGGCATTGTATAAACACGGTATATTTAAAATTTCATTCAATATGAACCAGTAGTTTAAGAATTGTAACTAGTCAAACTTTCTTAATTTTGTCACTCACTGACTGACCGATCATTAAAAGTCTAAGGCACTACTAGCAGACATAGAACCTTCAAATTTAGAATATAATAAGTGTTTAGTGTCTAAAGTAAGGGAAAATTCAAACATTTCATAATTTGTGTCTAGTTTTCTAGATAGACCAACTGCGTGAATAACTTTGTAATCCCATATAAATGTATAGGATTACAAAGTTACATTTGCAGTTAATGAATCATTGTACCCGTATATAATGGAATAATAGTTGTAGATAGGTGTCTATATACATGAGGCATAACAGGAGGGGATATAGAGAGGGAAATGGTGTATTCAGCCCATGAAACTGTACAACATTCCTCTAGAAAAACATGACGAAGAAAAACTTGCAAATAAATAGATTAAATAACTCGAAAATATCAATTACAATGAAAGAAAGAACATTAATAATCAAATCCGCTATATTTGTGATAAATTGATACCTACAAAAATAAGAAAAATCCATAAGACAGAGGCTTTAAGAAAAATCGTTAGTGATATTCTAGAAGTAAGAAGTACCGAAAAGGAATAAAGTAGGACTCTACAAAAGACGTGAGATCCCATCAAAAACGTTCTGTAAAATAATTCCAAGTCTCGCAGCTCAGGTTTTCTACCGCAAAAAGTTGTGAGATGCATGTAATACCAAGTCGATTAATTTATTTAGTCCTTAAGGGACCTTCTATATAAAGTTATTACGTTAGTTATTACCATATCAATATTAAAAATTCTTTACGTTTTAAATAAATAGATCGACTTGGCCAGCAGCATTATGTATAAATTGTACGATACATTATGTTTTCATGCGATGGCCAAGTCGATCCATTTATTTAAAACGTAAAGAATTTTTAATAGAAAGAATTTTTGATGGGATAAACAATATTTATGAACAAAAACAGTGTGGTAATAAAAATATATAAACTATAGTAACTAAGTTCACGAAAAACAAAAAACAAATATTTAAATTCCTAATAAATATTAAACAAACCTCTGAGTTATAATTAATAAATACTACCGTGAAAGGCTATTTACAAATCTTCTCACAGTATTCCACACACGCTGACAAGATAACTGTCCATTCATCAGTGAACAAATCAACTTTGGAATTTGTATCGAGGAGGGCATTTAGCGCTTCAAGAACACGCAGAATAGGAGACCCGGCACGAGCAATTGTTCGACATGCTGGTGCGGAAAATAATTTGTGACTTCTGCCACGCAGATAATTATTAGGGACATAAAGTCGTGACAACTCAGAGCTCAGATCCGGGGCATCAATTCTACCAAGGAGAATCTTGCACATGGTTATGATTTGATCTCTGGTTCTTCTTACTTCAAGGCTATTGTAACCCTAACAACCTAAAAGAAATTTGGTTGGGTACATAAAGGGATATGTATTATATTTTAATTTATAATTGTACCGCAAAAAAGTCTTTTGCACCTTTTCCAATAGAATAGGGCATACGTGCTTTCATATGGGTGCCATACACAAGAACTTGTTTCCAGTTTACTGCGGACAAGCGCATTAAACAAGATTCTGACAACGCAGTCGCTTTTAAATTCCCTGGAGTTTCTTAGTACGAAACCCAGACTCGAGAAGGACTCCTTGGCTACTGTAATGATGTGGTCATGAAATGTTAGCTTTCGGTCGAATGTCACACCCAGATCTTTCATAGATGTACATCTGGTGACATCATCGCTATTTAATTGGTATTTAAAAGTTATTGGATGGGCCATTCGACCGAATGTCATGGCGTATCATTTAGATGGATTAAATTCCATTTTGTTCGCGATTGACCATTCATAGACTGCATTGACATCATCTTGCAGTTTTAAACAATCGTCTACAGACCGTATTTTGAACATTAATTTTAAATCGTCAGCGTAAAGGAGACATTTCGCGTGACTTATAACGGAGGGAAGATCATTAACCATCAAAATAAAAAGGAGGGATCCAAGTATAGAGCCCTGACTCACACCTGATTTTGTGCGATAGGTTTGTGATTCGTACATACCGAGTCTAACATATTGCTTTCGATCCTTTAAATAATGAGCTATTAACTTCAGAAGTCCAGGGGTAAAACCTATGTTATTATGCTTTATCAGAAGGATATCATTATCAACGCGATCAAAGGCCTTGCGGAAGTCAAAGTACAACACATCTACCTGTCCTCTCTTATCCAAACGAGCCGATATATAGTCAACAACTGTGAGTAGATTAGTATCAACAGACCTTTTTTCTCGAAAACCGTGCTGTTCGTTACATAGAAATGGGGCCACTTGCTTATAAATTTCTTTGTGAATTATATTTTCGAAAACTTTTGCTGGTGTTGACAATATTGAAATAGGTCTATACTCTTCAACAGATGCTTTATTCGACGATTTTGGAATTGGTGTGACTCTGGACAATTTCCATTGTGCAGGATAAACTCCCGTGGTTAGTGCTAAATTATAAATATGACTCAGTGGGTGAATTAAAAACTCTTTCATATCTTTGATAAACCACGTTGGTATGTTGTCCGGGCCCGTAGAACAACTGGGTTTGATTTTTTTAATGCTGGCATAAATGTAATCGATTTTAAGTTAACATATTTACTATCGTGTGTTTTATCATTTTGGATCGCATTATCTACATCTAATCTATGTATGTATCTAATGATGTGATAAGGGACGAGACTATCGGCATATCAGGCATAAATTCCTGAATCCGGGCTGATAATACAGCCCATCTCGGGATTCGAACCCGACACTTTACATTTGCAATCAGAGCAATTATTGGACATTTTAAAACTTAACATCTTAAGTCCCAGAATAGCGAGCGCAGTGGATTGCCAAGCATTGCTTTCCAATTCATGGTGCTGTTTGCTTATGGCACTGTCAATGATTAGTTGTATCGCTTACCATCAGACGAATGGCATACTCGTTTCGCAATTCAGTGCAAATTAATAAAAAAATAATTCTTCTATGAATCAGCTCTATAAAATCATCCATCAGCATCACAAAAGTAACTTCTTAGAAAGCAATTCAAAGTTAATTATTAAACGGCCACACAGACGGTCTCGTTATTAGTTTAGATTTTATGCAAATGAGGCTCGGTTTTCGGACACTTTCAGACAAATCTACTGTAATGTGCTCTGTGTATGTCAGTCTAGATTATGGTAGGATTAGCCTCTGTTCCATTTTTAGCGACTCCATTATGTGGCTCAGGCATTTAAGATAGTGTGTTTTGTTCTAAATTTCATTTTATATAGGTCCGGTGAAATAGAGATTTGACTATAGAATTATGAACATCTTTCAATTAAGATAATTATACCAATGCATTTAAGATAGTGTGTATTGTACAAAACAACCAAAGGTTTTTTTTATTTCAAATGGTGACGAGCATGTCGATCGTCTGATGGTAAACTATATGACGGCTCATGAAGAATAACAAAACCACACACCTTGAATTACAAAACAATACTTGGCATTCTGTAAGGTTCTGTAAATTATAAATTTGACTATGTAATTATGACCATCTTTCAATGAAGATAATTATACCAATTTGCGAAAAACCAGATAAATAAATACACACTATAATCTAGTCTTGTGTTGAGTTTACCAGGAACTATGAGAGACCTTGCGGTGTCACAGACACCCAGACCCGAGACAAATATTTGTGGACCTCCAAACATTTATTTCGGTGCGGGGATTAATTATTCAAACACGTGGCTTATAGTGTTCCCTTCATAGATTGATGTTAATATCCTATAACTTAGTCTGTATGTTGTCATCAGCAGGATTTAATTTAACCTTCTATTTTTTTATTTTTTTACGTTATATAATTTTTTGAATGATTTTTCCAACTCTTTTATGCAATATTGACTGAATTGATTTTATTCAATCATAAAGTTTTGCAGTTTTATAGATTATTCATTAGAATAGGAAATCAATTATTATGAATATGTGCGAAAGCTAGTTTATAAATAATATTTAGGATTTAATTTGAAGAATTTCGAATGTGTACAATCTTTTGGTCCATGTTACATTTACCCAGTAAAATAATCTCACGCCTTTTTCCCAGAACGGTTTGACAGAGGTGCCAGGACACCCTTATTTCGTTATATATCTTCAGTCCCACGATGTGATGGTAGCGAGTTTATCGCTATATCGGGCACAAATTCCCGAGTACGGGCTGATAATGAATAGAAAAATTCAATAAAACTTTACTCGACTCAGGATTTGACCCCGAGACCTCAGCCATCTAACCGTACCGTAATGCAACTACGCCACCTAGTCGTATACGTACAAAACAATTACCAGAGATTGCGTTTAAAGTGACGATGCATATTACTTCATGGATAAATCAGCGACGTCCAGAAAATCAAAATAAACTCTTGTTGAAGTGAACGAACTTCTTTGACCTATAAAGCCGTGTAAATTTTTCCTATCAGGTCTGATCGACAGCGCCATACACTTTGAGTGCATTCCACGTGTTAGATTTTTCACTAGTTACGAATAGGTGAGAAAAACGAACAAGTCAGCTGATAAGCGATCCCACAGAAGTGTTTAAAGTTGCTTTGTCGATTTTTGAACTACAGAAAAACAAAAGAAATCAAAAACATTAAAAAAATTAGGGATCTCAGTGAAAGCAACCAGTTAAGAAAGAGTGTACTTCTAGGTGGTTTTCCAGTGAAGACCTTACACAAATCAGCGTGCACACTTTTCGTCTTCACATCGAAACTAAATTCTTGTATATTATGATTTAATTACTTAACGACATAAATAATTCCTAAAAGCTTCCAAACTTTAATTAGAGACAGCAAAAGTGTTGTTATTGCATGCATTAATAGTAAAACAATTGGTAAAATTATCCTGGCTATTGACGAAACCAGAAAACCCTGCTAATCTAACTAAATATTTAATAATCCAACGATCACTAAGGGCAAGCTAAGGTCAAAATCTAATACGAACAAAATGCCCAACCCCATAAGCGAGCGGCTACAAAAATACTTTATCAAACGGGCCAACTTTCCGATAGAAAATAGAACAAAAGAACGTTCGGTAATTGACACCCGTCATAAAATAAAAAGGGGGCCGAACGGGCAACTTTCGGAATCACACGAAGTCGGCTCCAGTGTTGGGTCCAAGTTTTGACTGCAAGTGACAAAGTGGTGGAAAGTTTGCGACACGACCGGCCGGCTATTGTGATTGTTAGGTTCAGACATTTGTAGTGACCGGCGAATATGAACTTGCACGTTGCAGATGTACCGGTTTTGTGAGAATTTGTGGCTAATGTGGGAATGTTTCGTACGTAATTAAAATATGTTAAATAGATGACAATAATTTTAGGAAGTTATTCATTGTAGAAAATCTAAAGTATCAGAACTAACAAAGCGTAGAGATAACTTGAAACCTGGTGGTATATTAGATGGTATAAAAAACGGTGGCAAAATAAATTGGATCAAATATGTGTGCGGTGTTTATAAATGAATTTATATCTTCATCTTACTTATTGAAACTTTAAGAGTAACTACCTATGAGGTAGCTATTCTTAAAGTTTTAAATTTTACTTATGCTATTTTGTAATAAACTCAAAAATATAACTTTAGATTATCAGCTAAAAATGCCCATTATAGTACATTTTAGATCTTGCACTATCACAACAATATTTATTGATGGTAGGTCTCTCATATGTGACAGGCCGCCTAGTTAGGTACCATCACAATGTCTATTTTTCCCACTAAGCAGCAGAGTAAATGCATTGTTCTGTTCGGTTTTAAGGACATACCCAGAGTAACTACGGAACATAATGAGACTTGACATCATGGGCCTTATTAATAAACTCGGATGAGCGAGGGATTAAATTTTTGCCTAAAACTTTAAAATTGAATAATTTAGTTTGACCGTTCTTTTGACTTTTAAAATCAGTGGATTGCCATAACATTTATCAATATAGTCATTACAATCTAGCTATTCATAATAATAGATTGAATTCTCTAGCCCAATGTCTAATGTTAATCCTTCGCTCATCTGAGTTTATTAATGAGGCCCATGTCTCAGGATTGCGAGCGCAGTAGAATGCCAAACATTGATTTGTAATTTATGGTGTTGTTTGGTTTTGCTACCGTCTATCAGCTGTCTTATAACCATCAAGCGAATGGCATGTGCGTCACGTCATTCATTGCAATAAAATGACTTTTTCAACAAAAAAAAAACATCAAAGTAATTCACACGAGTTGGTACAATTTAGTTAAAGCTCATAAAAGGTGTTCCGCGCAACCGCACCGTCCCTCTAGTGTAGATAAGGCTGCCCTTGCATTAAATCACCGGTTTTCACCGTTCGTGCACCCACATTTGGTTGTTACCGCATTTTCTACCGGATTGTGTGCAAGAACTTCAAATGAACACTTTTACCTAGAGTGGGTTTATGGTGATAACGGCTGCAAGGAAATGAAATTGAATTTCGTTTGCTGTTTGTTTTATTTGCTATTATGTTTCTGGTCTATCTAACTTCATATCATTAGATATGGCTGAAAACTCCGGTCTTAATTATAATACATAAAGTAATACCTATGTTTAAATAACTTTTAAAAGATTGTTTAATTGTTTAGGTTATAGATTCAGTAACCCATGTTCCGAAGCAATGGGAATATTAGGGAGGAGTCGAATTAATAAAAAATCCCCATCATTAGGTATTTGTGAAGTGACAAACTGTCGGCCATTCGTAAGAAATAATTTCACAACATATAAAAAAATATTAAAATGCTTATACCAACCCAAAAAACTACAACCATCTTTAATATTTCTTAGATTTACAATCAAACTTTTATTTATACATTTCCTTCTTTCCCCATACAACTCATCAGTGATTGAAGGAAACCGCTACCGTTCACGGTATTACCCGGGTAGATAAGGTCGCGCCCCTTGCATACGTTCTGTTGCGGTCGTGACCCACGTTCATTTTACTTCCGACGAGTCTCTTCGAGTGGGGAATATGCTGAGTCATCGTCGTTTGAGAGTTGATTGATCTATTGGTGTGATATTGATGTCGTTACAAGAACATGCACCTGATTTAGCTTGTAGTTTGGTCTTGAAACAGATTCATTTTGTTTTTATTGACAAGAGATTATCACCTCTAACAATATTATACTGTCCTGCCAGATATAATATATTTTATATAAATGAATGGCGAGATGACCCTGCCATTCGCCTGATGGTAAACGATACGACCAGCCATAGACACTAGCAAAACGAAACAACACCTTGAATTAAAAGCAATGCTTGGCATTCCCCTGCGCTTTACATCGTTAAGTATCAATATGTCCAGTAGTTATTCTGGCTTTAAATAACCTTCCTTCACAATAACTGATTTTATTAATAAAAACAATATTGGACCCAACACCGCAATTCACACTGAGGAGTAGGCATGAAGAGATTGATGCATGAGAATGCGAAGTACAAATAGTTACTTTCCGCTTTCCCGCATATGATGTAAGCTTGAACTTCATGCTTGAATACAGTATATCAATTTAGACGAAATTGCAAGTACCTTCATGTAACAAAGTATCTTATCACCGTAAAAATACATATTAATGAACAGTAACACACCTACTGAAAAACAAAAGCAAAAACCAGATATCTGACGTCACAGATGTACAGATGTACAGATAGCGACGAATTACGCAGAAAGCACCTACGCGTAGGTAAGCTAAATTACAAACTCAAACACGCCGGCCACTGTTGGGTAAACTGTGTTACTTTGGATTAGGAACGGACAAACAAACAGCAGACGTGGAGGCAAATTGCCTTCGCTCTTATTTATTGCGGCCACCTAAATTTAATATACTGTTGTTGTCTTACCTTCAAAGACGGTAATTGAATTTTCAAATGCGTTTTCATTTGGAGGACAATTTTTATTAAGTTTGCCAGGTTGGAGAGGTTGAAGTCAGGTGACAGTGTAGATAAGCAATGGAAATGGAGTTAATGGATTACATTTTAGACCTGGTGTACAATTTGTAAAAACATTGCCTTGTGGAAACATTGTGTAAACTATGCCATGTGTCGAGTGGAAAAGAATGTTTATAAGGGTTAATCACTTCGAAATCAGAAGGATAAAGAAGAAACTCAGATGAAAACAGTTCATTAATTTAGTGTATTTCAAAATTTGTGTAATCATTAAAATATTTTGTACTTTAATATTGAATAAGAGTTAAATCTTTGGTTCTTGAAATAATAATTATCTATATTTGGGTTAAGTAATTCTCAACAATAAGCGCTGTCTCGGTTTCTACGAAATCTTCTAAATTATTGTTTTTCAATAATACAGTTTACCTTAAAGCAATAATTAACTTTACAGAATTGTTTACACAGGTCATCCATTTAAAGTCAGTCAAAAGTCGTAACTTTGGTTAAAGTCTAAATAACTTGAACTAACTCGTCGAGAAATTAACTTGCAAGACTTTCATAATTTCACATCAAGTGCTGCAAAATAATTTTAGTTGTAACACATCATATTTAAATTGTAGTAATAATTTAGTTTATTTAAACGTCTGCACTTTCTGCTTCTACTCTTTAATTCCAAGGACTGGTTATTGATTCGTACGGTTTTACAGGGTATATCAAGTCTGCTACCGAAAACGAAGTTAAGTGGTAGTTTGAGTGATTCCAGATGTCCATCCATCCATCCATCAGCCAAAGGAAGTCCACTGCTGAACATAGGCCTCCCCCAATGATTTCCACAGAGACCTGTTGGAGGCAGCCTGTGTCCAGCGACGTCCCGCGACCTTTACCAGGTCGTCGGACCATCTTGTTGGTGGACGTCCTACGCTGCGCTTTCCGCTACGCGGCCTCCATTCGAGTACTTTCCGACCCCATCGGTCATCAGATCTCCGCGCTATGTGCCCGGCCCATTGCCACTTCAACTTGCTAATCCGGTGGGCTATGTCGGTTATTTTAGTTCTCCTACGGATCTCCTCATTTCTGATTCGATCTCGTAGGGAAACCCCGAGCATAGCCCTCTCCATAGCTCGTTGAGTGACTTTGAGCTTCCTAATAAGGCCCATAGTGAGAGGCCACGTCTCGGTGCCGTAAGTCATCACTGGCAACACACAACTATCGAAGACTTTCGATTTAAGGCACTGAGGTATTTTGGACGAGAAGACGTCGCGTAGTTTCCCGAACGCTGCCCAACCGAGTTGGATTCGACGATTGACCTCTCTCTCGAAGTTGGACCTGCCTAACCGGACCACTTGTCCTAAATAGACATATTCGTCAACAACTTCAAGAGTCGAGCCCCCAACACCGATGGGGGTGGGCACAACATGGACATTCGACATGATCTTCGTTTTGTCCATGTTCATTTTAAGACCCACCTGTTGGGAGACTCGATTGAGGTCTTCGAGCATAGTGCTAAGGTCTTCCAGCGATTCAGCCAAGACTACAATATCGTCGGCAAACCGAAGGTGAGTGATATACTCGCCGTTGATGTTGATGCCGAATCCTTTCCACTGCAAGAGCTTGAAGGCATTTTCCAGCGCGGCAGTGAACAGTTTCGGAGATATGACATCTCCCTGTCTCACGCCTCTCTGTAGTGGAATAGCCTTCGTACTCTGATCTTGTACTCGGACCGACATGGTGGCGTTGTTGTATATACACTTCAACACTTCGATGTACCGATAGTCGATATGGCACCGCTGGAGAGACTGTATCACAGCCCAAGTCTCGATCGAATCAAAGGCTTTCTCATAGTCCACAAACGCTAAACAAAGCGGCAAGTTATATTCCTCGGTTTTTGTATAACTTGCCGAAGCGTATGGATGTGGTCTATGGTACTAAAGCCTTTTCGGAAACCGGCTTGTTCGGGAGGCTGGAAGTCATCAAACCTGCGTTCGAGACGATTTGTGATGACCCTCGAAAACAACTTATAGACATGGCTCAGGAGCGAGATGGGCCTGTAATTCTTCAGCAAAGTGTTATCACCTTTTTTGAAGAACAGTACCACCACGCCCCTGCTCCATGCCTCTGGCGTTGAGCCCTCGAGGAGAACGGAATTGAAGAGCCTCTGAAGGACTTTCAGTATCGGCGTTCCGCCCGCTTTCAGAAGCTCTGAAGTTATTCCGTCCTCGCCCGGCGCCTTGTTGTTTTTAAGTTGCATCAGGGCCATCTCAATCTCACACAGGCTGATGTCCGGGATATCATCGCTAAAGTGTCGGATCAACTCGGCTCTCGGGTCTTCGGCCGAGCTAACAGCAGGTTTGGCAACCGAGGTATAAAGCTGTCCGTAGAACCTCTCGATCTCCCTTAATACCTCTGCCCTCGTCGATACTACGCGGCCGTCTTCCGTCTTCAGCCTAGACAACTGGCTTTGCCCAATAGACAAGTCTCTTGCAAACACTTTGGAGCCTCCGTTCCGCTCAATTGTCTCCTTAATGCTCACAGTATTGTGAGCACGGACATCGTGTCGCAAGGACTTCCAGATCTGTCTATTGAGCCGCCGATATGCTTCGGCGTCAACGGAAGACTGCAGCGCTAAAGATCGACGTTCGGCCATGAGGTCAAGAGTGTGGATCGAGAGTTTTTGTGGTCTATCTCTACGGCGAGGTCTAAAATACTTAGATCCCACCGTATGGACAGCTTCTACCAAACCGCTGTTTAGCTCGTCCACTGCAAGGTTTTCTCCTAGACAATCAAAGCGATTTGTCAGCTCGAGTTGAAAGCTCTCGGGGTTTTGGATATGGGCGCGAGTAGGTCGGAGCGTAGATTTCATCAAGCGACGCCTTTCCGATTGGACATTGATATTCAGGGTGCCCCTAACCATTCGGTGATCACTGCCGGTTTTCACCCTGTTGATCACAGAGACATCTCTGAATATCCGTCTATTCGTCGTCAAGATGAAATCTATCTCGTTTCTCGTAGAACCGTCAGGACTCAGCCAGGTCCATTTCCTGTGAGGCGGCTTCTGGAAGAAAGAGTTCATCGCAAAGAGTCCCTCTTTCTCCAGGAAGTCGGCCAGCCTCTGACCCCTGAGGTTCCGTTGCCCATGTCCAAATTGCCCCACTTTCAACTCTGCATCGCTTCTCTTGCCCAACTTTGCGTTGAAGTCCCCCATAACAACATTGAAGTAGGTTTTGGAAGTATGTATGGCCCGACTTATGTCCTCATACATCTCCTCTACTTCTTCATCTGGGTGTGTCGAGGTCGGCGCGTATACCTGTATGACCTTCAACGAATATCTTTTGGATATTCTGAGTATAAGGTATACTACCCTGTTCGACACACTTTCGATGGATACGATGTTGTTGATGAGAGACCTGTGGACGAGAAATCCGACACCTCCTCGGGACTGTTGGTCGTCCCCCCGGTAGAAGAGCAGGTTACCAGACTTCAGGGTTATCGTATCCTCCCCGATTCCAGATGTAACGCAACTAAATATGTTGAAAAAGAAACGCGACGTATTTTTTCTTATCATCGTATTTGGGTGGTAAATGCGTATTTTTTCCTGAAATTATAATGTTCACTTTTTTATTTTTAAAGAAACTATAGTACGTAAGTGCTAAAAGTATTATTTATCAGACATTATACATGTACCACTCAAACACGATTATATTAAAAAAAAAAAAAAAAAAAACAAAAAAAAAAACGGTCAAACTCATGCACGAACTCTTAGATCAACAGAGAATTTGATCCTAGAGATTCCCAAGCACAGCACATCATTTCTAAGCAAATCCTTTACAGTTCATGCTGCTCGCTTGTGGAACGAATTACCATTGTCTGTCAGACAAGCTAAGTCATTACCAAGTTTTAAAAGACTTGTTAAGATACACTATCTCTCACTGCAGTAACGTATTATCCTGTTATATATATATTTCTGACCCTCTTTACTTATATCATCATTATAGTTAGCTCAATATATATTAGTATTTATGTATGTATGTATGTTTGTTTGTATTTATATTATGTAAATTAATATAATATAGCATGTACATCAATTATTATTATTATTGTTTATTCTCTCACTATTTGCACTACCCTATATTTCAATTTCTCAAAATTCAGTCCATCCAAAGGTTGCCTGGAAGAGATCGCAGCTAGCGATAAGGCCGCCTATTGTAACCATGCCTTTAGTTTTTAAGTATTTTGTATGCGTCTTTCATTTTGGTGTACAATAAAGCATATATAAATAAAAAATAAAAAAAATGACGCGTTTTTTTAAGAATTCTTTATTTGCATTGGGTATTTAGTCATTAAAATTACCACCGGGCTTCATTTTCGGTAGCAGCCTTGACATACCCTGTATAGTATACAGATATGTATATGAATAGATATTAGGATTCATAAGTAGCATCATTCGGTAATTAAATAGAAATAAATGATAAAATGATTGCACTGTTTTTTGGGCAGTTGGGTTGAAGCGTTGAAATATTGGATTTTACACCCAAGCTCCATAATATCTTGGTGACATCTGTTACCAAAATACATTTAGCTAATATTCAAAAAATCAAACCACACCTTTCTAGTACCATAATTTTTAACGCAGACTTTTACACGTTATGTTTGGTGACAAAATATAAGAAGGCCCATGACGAAGGCGCGGGAGCAAATTTACATATCCCTCAAATTTTCCCCACAGACTGTTGTGAAAACAAACTCGCAAAGAAGACGCCGATGGTTGCAATGTTTTAACTTCGCAAGGACTGACGAAAGTATTTTCATTGCGGGAGAAAGTTTGTTTGATTGTACCTCGGATCGTACTAATATTATAAATGCCAGGGGTTTGGTTTGTCCTTGTTTCGGGAGCAACAGATCAGGATAACTTTTGCGTTGATAGTTTACTGGAGTTTCATGTACATAAGCAACTCTACTTCCGCAATATGCATCGTCAATTTTATGGCAGAAAATATAAGGAACAACCCTAGTTTAAGTTTCAAGCTGTAAGTTTTTAAAACAAATTTTAATACTCTTCGATTCTTATAAGATAGGATATGGGTACGACTGATGTAAAATATTGGAGCAAACAAGAGCGACATAATAAACATACCGGATATATCCAGAATGCCATCGTAAAATAAGGTAATTGGTAATTTTATTTATCATTGTTATTCATTTATTTAATTCTTTTTGCACTGTACAGATCTACTATGAAGACATTACACAATAAAAATAATAGTACAAGTGGCGGCCTTATCACACTAGGTAATTTCCACAGAACAGATGAATATATTTAGAAGGGAAATAGAAGCGTTTGACGCGTCGCAAGGTGGTGCATAAAAAGCATCACTGCCGCGGAACGGATGATCTGTCAAATCAGTCGTTGTCGAAATGCCTTGGAGCGTGGTGCTCCGGCAAAATAGAGTAAAAATGCATATTTGCGGCTATTTTATCTTGCAGTTCCAATACTAAAGCGTCGAATATCAATAGAGGAAAAATTGTATACCACTATTATTCGCGATTTCATTGATTTTTACCTTTATTTCCAAAATTTGTGGTTTATAATTACAACATTTTGAAGAATTCAATATTATGATCGACGACATAACAAAAATATACATTGCTGATTTCGCGTACATACAATGTACTCGAATTCCAAGTTCCTACGCAATGCATACGACTCAGTTTTGTTATTTCATCTCTGAAATTTGTCACATGTCACGCAGTGTTGTAGCCATCCATGTACATAGTAAACTATATCGATGTAGTTATAGATTTCATATACTCGTCAATCAATTTTCTTTTTTATGAAAAATCAAAACCACTGAAGCTATTGACGTAAAAAATCATAATTTTAATGTAATAATTGCATATATGTGCTTTTCCAATAATAAAGAAAACATAATGTATCGTACAATTTATACATAATGCTACTGGCCAAGTCGATCTATTTATTTAAAACATAAAGAATTTTGAATATTGATATGATAATAACTTACGTAATAACTTTATACAGAACGTCCCTTAAGCAAGGACTAAATAAATTAATCGACTTGGTATTCCAATGATCTCACAACTTTTTGCGGTAGAAAAACTGAGCTGCGAGACTTGGAATTTTTTTACAGGATGTTTTTGATGGGTTATCACGTCTTTTTGTAGAGTCCTACTTTTTTCCTTTTCGGTACTTTTTATTTCTAGAATATATATAACGATTTTTCTTAAAGCTTCTGTCTTAAGGTTTTTTCTTATTTTTGTAGGTATCAATTTATCATAAATAATTATTAATGTTCTTTCTTTCATGGTAATTGATATTTTCGAGCTATTTAGTCTATATATATATATACATATATATATATATATATATATATATATATATATATATATATGTCGTGGAAAAACAATAATAGGTATCTCATTTTTAAATAAAGTTGCTGATTTGATTATAGTGGTAACGGGTAAACGCGGTGACGTCATTTGTTTTTGAAGTCACATGGACAGAGTCGTTTTGGAAAGTGGGGGACTGTGTAACGTGCACTTTCGTTTAAGAAACCGACCAGTCCACACCTCCGAGGCGAAACTGTCGGTTTACCTAACGAGTACGTATACCTAATTACAGTGGATTGTAATTTGCTATAATAAATCTTTGGTTATACCTACACCAAGTTTATTTTGATACCTAATACCTACAATTTTGTGATGGATCCTGTATCACCGAACGTGGACAAAGACACCTCTACCGCTCAGCCATCTCTGTCGCCGACATCAGAAGTGGGATCTGAATCCCACTGGCGCACAATGTTTGAGATTCAGCAGAGAAATATGATGCAATTGATTGAGGCTATTCGAACACCAGTATCGTCACCCAATATTTCTCTGCCGGAGTTCAACCCAGAGCAACCAGATGCTGATCCACGTGCTTGGTGTGCTACGATTGATATCTGCGTTAATGAATGTCCACTGGAAGGAGCATCGCTCATAATAGCTCTCAGTAAAGCACTGAAGGGTAGCGCCTCGTCGTGGCTGACACAGATTTCCCATGCAGGTATGACTTGGCTACACTTTCGTGACCTGTTTCTCGCACGTTACGATTCCACGGAAACACTTGCTGCGACGCTTATTAGTGTGAATAATGGCAAGCCGAAGGATAGTGAATGTCTCGCAGCATATGCAAGCCGTTTGATGACGTCGCTGTTGACTAGATGGAAGGATTTAAGTCACGAAGAAATCGCTTCGTCATATGTGCTGGCTCATATTGCCCAGTTCGATTCATGTCTGTATCGCTTAGCATTTACAAGTGAAATTACAACACGGAATAAATTACTGCAAGAAGTAAAGGCAAGTGCAAGTTTGAAACGAAAATACGATCGGAACAATGGATCTGTTGGGCGAACGGACGTATCGGATGTGAAACGCTTCAAATCACAAAATGCTAGTGCTACATTCAAGTGTCATAATTGCGGTAAACCAGGACATAAAGCGGTTGACTGTCGTTCCAAATTGATCAAACCAACTATGCCTTCCGCCAATAAGGGACAATCAACATCGACGGTCACACCTGGAATCAGTAGACAGGTGATTTGTTTTCGTTGCGGCGAAAGCGGGCACATAGCGTCCAACTGTCATCATGGCAACGCGGGCGCGGGCAGCTCGACCTCAGTGGGACGTGCTGGCCATAGCAGTGGAGGCGGCACTGTAGCGGAGCGACGCGTGGATGTCTGTACAGTGGCCGGTGTTTGTGGGAAATTACAACAGTCTGGTGAGTCGTACTATTTTTATTTTGATTCCGGTGCCGAATGCTCTCTCGTTAAACAAACTGTTAGCCGTAACTTCACAGGGGAACGTACATTCGCGATTATTCGTTTACAGGGTATAGGTCATGCTAATGTAGATTGTACTGAACAAATTCTTTGTGACGTGTTGATTAGTGGTAGTCGTTTATCGATTTTATTTCATGTGTTGCCCGATGATTGTCTGAAATATGACGTAATGATTGGCCGAGAAATTTTAAAACAAGGGTTTACAATTAGCATGTCTGAGTCGTCTCTTATTATCTCAAGACATAGGTCTGTTGCTACCTGTACTTACGAACCGGAATCCGTGTCCAATCTTGACGATATCGACACAGATATTCAAAGTAAAGAACTTTTGTTGTTCTTGCTTAAGGAATTTTCTCACGCTTTTATTGACGGTTTACCCCGCACGCGTGTCACATCTGGTGAACTAATAATCAGACTTCAAGACCCGAATCGTACTGTTTATCGTAGGCCTTACAGACTCAGTCCAGGTGAAAAGCAGATAGTGCGTTCTAAGGTTAGAGAGCTATTGGAAGCTAACATTATCCGACCCAGTCGGTCTCCGTTTGCGAGTCCTATACTACTTGTGAAGAAGCGTGACGGTTCTGATCGTATGGTGGTGGACTATCGTGAACTGAACTCTAACACGGTGCCAGATAGATTCCCTTTGCCTCTCATAGCAGACCAGGTGGCTCGATTGTCTGGAGCGAGCTTTTATACGTGCTTAGACTGCGCTAGTGGCTTTAATCAAATACCCATCACGGACCCTGATAGTATTGAGCGTACCGCTTTCATAACACCTGATGGGCAGTTCGAATACCTTGCAATGCCTTTTGGTTTACGAAACGCGCCTAGTGTTTTTCAAAGAGCGGTATCTAGTGCCTTGGGAGAACTAGTCTTCTCATATGTAGTGCTGTACCTTGATGATATCTTGATACCATCAGTCTCTGAGGATCAGGGTCTCTGTAGGCTACGTGAGGTGTTAGAGGCTTTGACTAAAGCTGGATTTTCTTTGAACATTTCGAAGTGTTCTTTTCTAAAGCGTCATGTTGAATTCTTGGGCTATAATATCACTGCAGGTGAGCTTAGACCGAACCCTAGAAAGATAGAAGCTTTGACTAAATTACCTCCCCCTCAGAATATTCACGAGTTAAGACAGTTCATTGGCCTTGCCTCATACTTTCGCAAGTTTATAAAAAGTTTTTCTCAAATTATGACACCATTGTTTTTGCTAGTCACCGATAAGCAATTCACTTGGAAGCCCGAACACGAGCATATAAGACAGAAAATAATTTATATCTTGACTACTAAGCCCGTGTTGACTATCTTTAACCCAGACCTGCCAACTGAATTACATACCGACGCAAGTGCCAGAGGATATGGTGCCATTTTGTTCCAGAAGATAGATGAACAGTTACTTGTTGTTGAGTACTTTAGTAAGCGAACTACGAAAGCAGAGTCAAAGTACCACTCTTGTGAGTTGGAGACTCTAGCTGTAGTAAACGCTGTGAAGCACTTTAGACACTATTTACAGGGTAGGAATTTTGAGGTTGTTACCGACTGTAATTCATTGAAGGCTTCACGAAACAAAGTCGATATAACACCACGGGTGCATCGTTGGTGGGCTTTTCTCCAAGCATTTGATTTTCAAATTAGGTATCGCGAGGGACGTCGTATGGCTCATGTCGATTTCCTTTCGCGAAATGCTTTATCATCTTCTGTTTCTCCTAGTTTTTCAAAGGTGGAACAAAAACGCGTTGATCTTGCAACCTTATCAGATAACTGGCTATTGGCAGAACAGCTGCGTGATCAAGAGATCCAGTCGTTGGTAACTAAACTCAAAGAGGGTCAATTCCCACCCGATATTGCTAAGACTTACGAGATGCGTTCGGGTATTTTGCATCGCAAAGTGCAGAGAAACAACCGTACCCGGTGTCTCCCAATAGTTCCTAGAGCCTTCCGTTGGTCTGTTATAAACCACGTTCACGAATCGCTTATGCGCCTTGGATGGGAGAAAACTCTCGAAAGGATATACGAACATTATTGGTTCGAACATATAGCTAAATATGTGCGTAAGTTTGTCGATGGGTGTATGACCTGTAAAGTATCAAAATCCCATTCGGGTCGTGTGCAGGCTGAACTTCATCCAATCCCCAAGATAAGTGTCCCATGGCATACGGTGCATGTGGACATAACTGGCAAGCTAAGTGGTAAAAAGGATTCTAAAGAATACGTCATAGTTTTAATAGATGCCTTTACTAAGTTTGTTCTCATGTACCATACTCTCCGTATTGATGCAGCTAGCGCGATTAATGCGGTAAAATCTAGTGTATCCTTATTTGGAGCTCCAACACGACTTATTGCAGATCAAGGTCGATGTTTTGCCAGTAAAGATTTTAAAGATTTCTGTGAGAGTCACGGTATTTCCTTACACTTAATCGCGACGGGATCATGTCGTGCCAATGGCCAAGTTGAAAGGGTGATGAGCACATTGAAAGGTATGCTAACTTCGGTAGAGGCGTCTGATAGGTCTTGGCAGGAGGCATTAGAGGATGTGCAACTAGCTTTAAATTGTTCTGTTCATCGTGTGACCGGTGCTAGTCCACTCGAGCTTATGATAGGGCGTGTGGCTAGACCGTTAAATCTTTTAACTTTTGATGATACGGAACCGGAAATAGACCTTAACAAAACTAGAGAGTAAGCGGCTAGGAACATAGAAAAGAGTGCGAGTTACGACAAACTTAGATTTGATAAAAATAAGGCTAAAATTGTAAAGTTTGACATTGGTGACATGGTTTTAATTCAGAACGAGGAGAGAAATCAAACTAAGCTAGATCCTAAATACAAGGGACCGTTTAAAGTTGTAGAATTGCTTGAAGGCGATCGCTATCTCTTAAAACCTTTGTCTGGTAATAGAACCTATAAGTATGCCCACGATCGCATACGAAAGATTCCTCTTACTGACGTACCTGCTGAGTTAGATTTGTTTGATGTGGATGATGGTGATGAGGGCGCCTCCACCAGTAAATAGAGCACATACCATGGCTATTTGGTCACACTGCACGCATTAGTCTGTAGTCGTAACTGCAACTCGCTTGAGTTGTTCAGGGCGCGATGGGCAGCTAGTGGTGTGGCGGGGACCTGGGTCTCATACGAGACTATTGTTGTGTCGGTCATTTATTGACCTGGGACTCGTGGAGTCTAGATGAAGTGTTGGTCGTATCATATTAGGTGATGACGATATGGGTGGCAATAGTAGCTGTCACTAGCTGTTGAGCCAGCCGAGCCATGAGCGTTGTATGTGATCTTACTGTGTCAATAATAAAAATTTATTTTTTAAATGACGGATAGAGGAACCTTACGTCTATGAACGAATAAGATAAATTGGTATTTTTTTTATGTGTTAACTGATGAGTAAACAATGTAATTTTACGTTACGGTCAGGTTGGCCGAGCTTTTAAAGATGCTTCAAATTTGATTGTCTTCCTACAGATAAACACGAGGACGTGTAAGTCGTCAGGCTGGCCGTGTCGTGGAAAAACAATAATAGGTATCTCATTTTTAAATAAAGTTGCTGATTTGATTATAGTGGTAACGGGTAAACGCGGTGACGTCATTTGTTTTTGAAGTCACATGGACAGAGTCGTTTTGGAAAGTGGGGGACTGTGTAACGAGCACTTTCGTTTAAGAAACCGACCAGTCCACACCTCCGAGGTGAAACTGTCGGTTTACCTAACGAGTACGTATACCTAATTACAGTGGATTGTAATTTGCTATAATAAATCTTTGGTTATACCTACACCAAGTTTATTTTGATACCTAATACCTACAATTTTGTGATGGATCCTGTATCACCGAACGTGGACAAAGACACCTCTACCGCTCAGCCATCTCTGTCGCCGACATATACAGGGTATATCAAGACTGCTACCGAAAACGAAGCCGGGTGGTAGTTTAAGCGACTTCAAACACAATGCAACAGAAAAAGTTGCAAAAAAAAGCGTCAATTTTTTATATGTATATATTTTTTTTTATTGCAGTGAATGGCGAGACGAGCATGCCGTTCGCCTGATGGTAAGCGATACGACCGCTCATGAACAGTAGTACAACCAAACAACACCTTGAGTTACAAAGCAATGCTTGGCATTCCACTGCGCTCGCCATCCTGAGACATAAGATGTTAAGTCTCAATATGTCCAGTAGTTACTCTGGCTACAATGTCCTTCAATCCGAAACACAACAGTGCATTCAAACTGCTGTTTGACGGGAGAAATAGACATTGCGGTGGTACCCACCCAGGCAGCCTTTCACATATGAGAGACCTACCACCAGTGAATATTTGAAAGTTTATCTTCGTCATGTTTTTCTAGAGGAATGTTGTATAGTTTCATGTGCTGAATACACCTTTTCCCTCTCTATACCCCCTCCTATTATGCCTGATATATGTATATAGATACCTATCAAAACTGTAATTCCATTATATACGGGTACAATGATTCATTAACTGCAAATATAACTTTGTAATCCTATACATTTATATGGGATTACTATACTATTATTCATGCAGTTGGTGTATCTAGAAAACTAGACAGAAATAATGAAATGTTTAAATTTTCCCCTACTTAAGACACTAAATACTAATTATATTCTTAATTTGAAGGTTCTATGTCTGCTAGAAGTGCCTTAGACTTTTGATGATCGGTCAGTCAGGCAGTGAGTGACAAAATTAAGAAAGTTTGTCATGTTACAATTCTTAAACTACTGATTCAAATTGAATGAAATTTTAAATATACCGTGTTTATACAATACCTGCTTAGTAACTGAAAATTCAGGCTCTTTGCTTTAACCACAACGAAGTTATAGAGGGTAGAAAATGGTCTGAATTGCTTCGAGAAAAGGATGGTACGACTGTGCCGCTTTTTAGCTCGACTTGGAGAGGGCACTGTCGTGCCCCCAGATTAGAAATTGTAGTCTCATTTATTTTCCGTCTTTCAACATAATAGTAATTAAATAACTGTATCAGGAAAAAACATTAAGCCTATCGATAAAATAAATTCCGGTCTTATAACAAAAACATATTTTCATAATTTTATCGATACTTTAAATCGACTATTGCAAGCTTTCTATATTAGATACAAATCTAACCTCTACAAAGAGGTTTTGTGTTCCGAAAACGACGACGTTGGTTTTCATACAATTTGACGGCTATTGCCTTTCTAACCATATTCAACTGTTCTGTGGTAATTTCTAACGGACAACCATGAGAAAGTTATATTAGTGACTTTAGACACAACAATAATGTAAAATTTGAATTATAATTATGTACATCCTTTTATTTTAATGACGCCATAGTATGCTAGAATTTAAATAAATGATAATTAAAGTATTCAAAATTAAAGTATTAAGTGCATGGTGGCCTGTTGGTAAACGGACTAGACGCGACTGCCAACATGTTCACGGTGGTCGCGGGTTCGAATCCCAGGGCACACCTCTGACTTTTCGGAGTCATGTGTGTATTGATAGCCAATCACCACGCACTAAAACGGTGAAGGAAAACATCGTGAGGAAACCTGCATACCATAGCGATTTATAAAAATTCTATGGTATGTAAGTCCACCAACCCGCACTAGGCCAGCGTGGTGGACTATATGGCCTAACCACTCTCAATCGGTAGTCGATTGTAGAGGAGGCCCGTGCCCTGCAGTGGGACGTATATGGGCTGATACAGAATACATACAAAGTATTCAAAAAAATTGACGATTTTATTCGATTTTGTTATTGTGTTGTGTTAGACACAGGTATATACCACTAATCCCTTAATAATAATCAACAATCATCATCATCATCTCAGCCACAGGAAGTCCACTGCTGAACATAGGCCTCCCCCAACGATCTCCACATCGACTTGTAGGAAGCGGCCTGCATTGAGCGACTTCCTGCAAACTTAGCCAGGACGTCCGTCTACCTTGTAGGTAGGCGTCCGACATTTCGCTTGTCTGTACGTGGCCTCCACTCTAGAACCTTTCGGCCCCAACGGCCATCGGTTCTGCGAGCTATGTGCCCGGCCCATTGCCACTTCAACTTGCTAATCCTTTGGGCTATGTCGGTAACCTTTGTTCTCCTACGGATCTCTTCATTTCTGAGTCGATCTCGTAGGGAAATACCGAGCATAGCCCTCTCCATCGCTCATAGAGTGACTTTGAGCCTTCTAATGAGGCCCATAGTGAGAGGCCACGTCTCGGTGCCGTATGTCATCACTGGTAACACACAACTATCGAAGACTTTCGATTTTAGGCTCTGAGGTATTTTGGACGAGAAGACGTCGCGAAGTTTCCCGACCAACCGAGTTGGATTCGACGATTGACCTCTCTCGAAGTTGGACCTGCCTAAGCGGACCACTACTCCTAAATAGACATATTCGTCAAAAACTTTAAGAGTCGAACCCCCAACACCGATGGGGGTGGGCACAACATGGACATTCGCCATGATCTTCGTTTTGTCCATGTTCATTTTAAGACCCACCTGTTGGGAGACTCGATTCAGGTCTTCGAGCATAGTGCTAAGGTCTTCCAGCGGTTCTGCCAAGACTACAATATCGTCGGCAAACCGAAGGTGAGTGATATACTCGCCGTTGATGTTGATGCCGAATCCTTTCCACTGCAAGAGCTTGAAGGAGTTTTCCAGCCCGGCAGTGAATAGTTTCGGAGATATGACATCTCCCTGTCTCACGCCTCTTTATAGTGGAATAGCCTTCGTACTCTGATCTTGTACTCGGACCGACATGGTGGCGTTGTTGTATATACACTTCAACACTTCGATGTACCGATAGTCGATATGGCACCGCTGGAGAGACTGTAGCACAGCCCAAGTCTCGATCGAATCAAAGGCTTTCTCATAGTCCACAAACGCTAAACAAAGCAGCAAGTTATATTCCCCGGTTTTTGTATAACTTGCCGAAGCGTATGGATGTGGTCTATGTTACTAAAGCCTTTTCGGAAACCGGCATGTTCGGGAGGCTGGAAGTCATCAAACCTGCGTTCGAGACGATTTGTGATGACCCTCGAAAACAACTTATAGACATGGCTCAGGAGCGAGATGGGCGTGTAGTTCTTCAGCAAAGTTTTATCACCTTTTTTGAAGAACAGAACAACCACGCTCCTGCTCAATGCCTCCGTCGTTGAGCCCTCGAGGAGAACAGAGTTGAAGAGCCTCTGAAGGACTTTCAGTATTGGCATTCCGCCCGCTTTCAGAAGCTTTGAAGTGATTCCATCCTCACCCGGCGCCTTGTTGTTTTTAAGTTGCTTCAGGGCCATTTCAATCTCACACAGGCTGATGTCCGGGATATCATCGCTAAAGTGTCGGATCAACTCGGCTCTCGGGTCTTCGGCCGAGCTAACAGTAGGTTCGGCAACCGAGGTGTAAAGCTGTCCGTAGAACCTCTCGATCTCTCTTAATACTTCTGCCCTCGTCGATGCTTTGCCCAATAGACAAGTCTCTTGCAAACACTTTGGAGCCTCCGTTCCGCTCAGTTGTCTCTTTAATGCTCACAGTATTGTGAGCACGGACATCGTGTCGCAAGGACTTCCACATCCGTCTATTGAGCCGCCTATATGCTTCGGCATGCAGTGCAGTACTTCGGAAGACTGCAGCGCCAAAGATCGACGTTCGGCAATGAAATCAAGAGTGTGGATCAAGAGTTTTTGTGGTCTATCTCTACGGCGAGGTCTAAAATACTTAGATCCCACCGTATGGACAGCTTCTACCAAACCGCTGTTTAGCTCGTCCACTGCAAAATTTTCTTTTAGACAATCAAAGCGATTTGTCAGCTCAAGTTGAAAGCTATATGGGCGCGAGTAGGTCGGAGCGTAGACTTCATCAAGCGACACCTTTCTAATTGGACGTTGATATTCAATGTGCTTCTAACCATTCGGTGATCACAGCCGGTTTTCACCCTGTTGATCACAGAGACATCACTGAACATCCGTCTATTCGTCGTCAAGATGAAATCTATCTCGTTTCTCGTAAAACCGTCAGGACTCAGCCAGGTCCATTTCCTGTGAGGTGGCTTCTGGAAAAAAGAGTTCATCGCAAAGAGTCCCTCTTTTTCCAGAAAGTCGGCCAGCCTCTGACCCCTGAGGTTTCGTTGCCCATGTCCAAATTCTCCACTGTCGACTCTCCCACGGTGATTTAACTTAGAACAAACTACGACGAATTGTAATCATTGGTTTGACTTACTTAACACCAGAGGGCGAAAAAATCGTTGGTTTTTCCGGGTTTCCTCATTTTACGTAGATTATATTTTACGCGGATATTATTGGCCCTTAATTACTTCCAACAACATTGATTCGCTTATACGCTGATTAGTTTATTTTAAATCAATTATTAAATTTATTAAAATTCATACTCATGCGGAAATGAGAATTTTTATGGTCGCATTTCTATACGGAATAATTTGTTTCAAATAGACAACATTCAAATCGATTCCGTTGGATGTAATTCAGGTCCAAACCTCCCTAAATCTTTTATTTTCGTATATAAACGCAATTAAAGTAAGTTTAGAAATATTACGGGATTGTTTTTCTTACTTAACGCCAGAGGGCGCCTTGAATTGATTGAGTGACGCCTCTATCTTAGTATGTAAAATGTACTCTGTGGACTCTCCATCGCTTCTCTTGCCCAACTTTGCATTGAAGTCCCCCATAACAACATTGAAGTAGGTTTTGGAAGTATGTATGGCCCGACTTATGTCCTCATATATCTCCTCTACTTCGTCATCTGGGTGTGTTGAGGTCGGCGCCTATACCTGTATAACCTTCATCGAATATCTTTTTGATATTCTGAGTATAAGGTATTCTACCCTGCTCGACACATTTTCGATGGATACGATGTTGTTGATGAGAGACCTGTGGACGAGAAATCCTACACCTCCTCGGGACTGTTGGTCATCTCCCCGGTAGAAGAGCAGGTTACCAGACTTCAGGGTTATCGTATCCTCCCCGATTCTTCGGACTTCCGATAACCCCAGAATGTCCAGGTGTAACCCGCTCAATTCTTCTTCCAGTTCGACAATCTTCTCGTCTGTCCTCAAAGGGCGTATGTTGTGTGTTACCAGGGCCAGTCGGTGTCGCGGGTGGTAGCCGGGGCCAACCCGGGGATTCTTAGCTCCCCTTGCCCCACCGTTACCATGGCTGCTACCATCGCCAGGAATAGTGGGGCTGCCGGGGACTAGGGGCCTGCTCAAGTTATATGTCGACATTAGGGGTATATGCCAATACTCGCCACGCTTGGCAGGCGGTTGGACTCGCGCTGATGACGCTGCTGCCCATCATCAGCCGGGGAAAGGAAACAGGGTTTTTGGGTAGAGGACATCATGAGAAAGGAAAGTATGGCCTGTAGGAATGGATACTGCAGTCACGGAAGGGAAGTTAGGGTGACTACATTAGCTCGGGGGCCGAGGTCGCGTACTCGTAGCACCTATTCTAGGACAGGCCATGACCACTAGATAGGAGCATCCCTGACCTAATATACACAATCCCATACACAATATTGCACAAGAATACTAGTAAAATCTCTTATTCATAACCACACAAAATATCTCACAAACATAATGAAATTATTAAAATGCTCACGGAGAAAGTGCAGCACGACCGTACCCCTTATTTATCATTATCATGTTTCTGTTATTCGGGACTCGTCGAGATGCCTTTATGCTTCATAAAAAAATACTGGCCACTTATATTTCTGCTTGTGCAGTATATCAGCATTCTATTAGTGTTATTATCGTCGTATTTTTAGTTAGGTTCGAATGGATTTTTACGCCAATACATTTTTTTACATTTATATATTTGTGAAATTCATGTGTGTGGTAATAAAATAGATGCATTTCGCGCCATTTGTTTCAGATTTGTAGTGAAGTTTAATGGTTTTATTTTATGTTTTTGATAAGGTTACTGAGGTTGGTTAAAAAATGCTAGTTCAACGTCCAATGGCAATATGATTTATAATATTCTTAAAATTGTGAATATAAATTATTATTATTTATTAAATTTGTACGGTTGACACTAATTACACTAATTAATAACAATGTTAAAAATATTCTATATAAAAATAATGAAAACATAACACAACTGTAGCTATACAGGGTATATCAAGACTGCTACCGAAAACGAAGCCGGGTGGTAGTTTAAGCGACTTCAGACACAATGCAACAGAAAAAGTGGCAAAAAAAAGCGACAATTTTTTTTTTGTTATTTTTTTCCTTTGACCATATTTGGGTGGTAAATGCATTTTTTCCTAAAATAACAGTGTATACCCTTTTATTTATAAATAATCTAAGGTATAAAAGAGTTTAAATTATTATTTTAGCTAAAACTAGGGATTTACCACCAAAAAATGACGATGTTTAAAAAATCATAAAAAATAACTGTCGCGTTTCTTTGCGAAATTTTTAGTTGCATTGTGTTTGTAGCCACTAAAACTACCACCCGGCTTCGTTTTCGGTAGCAGTCTTGAGATACCCGGTATAAAAAAAACAGTACCTAATAAAATATTATCATATAGACAACAATAACAAATCCGGGTACATGGATTTGTTTGTTTCAGCCCATATACGTCCCACTGCAGGGCACGGGCCTACTCTACATTCGAAAGTACGATTGAGAGTGGTTAGGCCATATAGTCCACCACGCTGGCCTAGTGCGGGTTGGCAGACTTACATGGATTTACCCGAAAGTTAAAGCTAATGCTATGTATGTATATGTATTTATGTGTATTTAAATAATGTAATTATTTTGCAATACAAATGAAAACTCGATTTGATTTATTTCCGCATTACTCAAAGGTAAATTGTAAGAGAATGCTTCTGACTTTAAGTCCACCTATATACTGTTTTGGTATATGAAGCAATAAATAAATAAATATATTCCGGCTCCAGTCGAAGTGACTCCAAATAGTAGAACAAGTATGGCGAAAAATTCAACAGTCACATAGTACAAGGCGCGGTGAGCTCATTTTAATAAAACTGTGATTCGTTTTGTAATTATGAATACCATTATTTCTGCTTTTGATATTGTTAGACAAACAAGTCTCTAATATTTTTTTGTTTATTTTTTAAAATTTCCAAAAAACATGGTTTAAATAGACGCCAAGATTACATTGATATTATTTTTTCTCCTATTTATATATACATTCCTTGGTTGCCTGTAAGAAATCACCTGGTGTGGTAAGGCCGCCACGTGTACCATTGTAATAGGGTATTTGACTATTACCGTTTTTTGGTGGCGAAATAATCGCTTACAAACACGAATACATGAAAAATAAAGCCTTGGTGTCAAAAAAGTATTAAAGTAACATAAGGCAAATATTAATATTTAAAATTAAAGACTAGGGGTGTAGTGGGGACATCTTACTATCTCTTTCACACGCGCACACTATAATGTAAAATAACCCTGGTGACGTCACTATCTTCGTTTTGCATTTCTTTTCTGTTACTCCCACTACAAGATTTAAAACGATTCTAACTCGTTTCATTCTGAATGGATTAATAGAATAAAAATAAATAATTAAAACAAAATTGGAGCCAAATAGCCTATTATGTAATGTCTTTATTGTTTCTTTATTCAGTCTAAAAAGTATTAAATAAATAATATTGTCTCCATGTTTTCCTGTTATTATAGCGTGCAATATATTATCTATCCATAACCTAAGCTAGGTAAAGTTTTCATATTACTATTTATTATTCTTATTGATGTCATAAAAATTTCTTACGCTATAAATTATATACTTAGTAAGCCGTCTATAAATATTTTTTTCAACACTGTATTTGAAATATTTTAAATGGCTTCATATTTATGATATCAAAGAATCTTTCAAAATTCTTTATATGCCTTGGTATTTTAAAATATCGATGATGCAAGATCTAGCTAAAAAATCTGAAATATCTTTGTGCTTTGGATGTATACGTACCATATACCAGTGTGTGATTTAATTTGTATTCAGTAATAATAAATAAACGTTAATACAAATAGTAAATGTTCGACAAATCTACTCAGCAATACACCATAAAACATTTATTGCCTTTTTTATGACGCTACAAAAGTGTCACATAAACGGCCCATTAACTTAACTTTTAATAACATGTGCAGTAAGCCAACGTGTTAATGGAGTGCCATATTTGGCACCCCGTGGCTCTATCTTAGAGCAATTCACGCTTAAGGCTCATACATTCTACTCCCGAGCGGTCCGAAACTTAATTAAAGTTTTAATGAGCCTAGCAATATATGTTTTGCAATTCTGACACAGATTTTGCCGATATAATACAAACAGACGTGATATTTGCCTTAAAAATTGCTTATTAAGATTATTTGAAATGTTTTGTTCTTTTTTCAAAATCTTGTGTATCCAATATTAATTAATTCATTCATTATTTTACTTTTACGCCAATAAATAAGCTTATTTGAGCCTCTGGCGATATTGATGGCAGAAAAGAAAGTGACCAATTATTATTTGTTGTCATTTGTCTCTATACTAAATATAATAGATACCACCTCTGAAAAAGACCATTCAAAGTATATTTTCATTTACACACAGCAAGTCTTTACTTATAGCGATACTAATTATACATCATCTAATAATATGTGCAATTGCTTGCAAACCAGGAATGTTTGAAGGACATTGTAGCCAGAGTAACTACTGGACATATTGAGACTGAACATCTTATGTCTCAGGATGGCGAGCGCAGCGGAATGCCAACCATTTGTCAATCATTGTGTTGGTATTTATTTGGTTTTACTTCTGTCCATGAGCAGTCATATCGCTTACCATCAGGCAAATGGCATGCTTGTCTCACTATTCATTGCAATAAACAATAATCGCGTAACAAACATACAAAAAAAGAAAAACTGTCGAATTAATTACCTCCTCTTTTGAAGTCGGTCAAAAACCAGTATAGTGGCGTTAGATGACAAGAATAAAAATAAGAATCTTTAGTTACTTAAAAGTTGGTACAGGATGGGTCTTAAATTAATACAAACGCAGAGCACAACTTTTGTCAAATTTTGACATGCAAATATTTTGTTTTCTGATATAATATAGTGGTAATATTATTGACCAGCAAAAATCCTGTGTTTTTTTTTTATTTCGCTGAAATAGCAGACGTTTAAGCATTATATTTATTAACTAAATCATTCCTAAAACATCTAATGGTCCCCAAAAGACAATAAATTAAAATAATAGTCTACAGTACTGTCGCGTCCAGACGCCTACAAAAACACGTGTATGAGTTAGTAGAACGTCACACCCATAAATCCGCGAAAAAACATTTGGGCCGTGAGAAAAATAAAATTTTAATTTTAGTGAGTGCGAAGTACAAATCATGGAAATGGATTTATTGTCTAGACTTAGTGAAGTTTTGAGGTGCTTAATTTTTGATCTTTATTATATTTTATACCGTTAATACATAGTCTTGATCCTACAATAAGATACCCGAAAGTTGTGTCGTCACGAAATAAATATGTATTTGTAGGTCGCATAAACTTGGTGTGGGGGATGCAATTCGCAATCTCTTGTTTGCTGGCTCTAAATATAATTTTGTTATGGGGGAGGTCTGTGTTTAAGAGTATACAATCTCTATCTAAAGATTCTGATAATTACACTCATATATTGTATAATATTAAATGTATTCTTAAAGGAATTTTGTACAAAATAAATAATTAATTAACTTAATCCAAAACATTAAGTCATTATAATATGCTAAACAGCACATCACTCGCGTCAAAAGAGTAACGCCTCTTTGCAGTATATTAATTATTCTTTGCAGTAAAGTTTGATTGCGCCCTATTAACAACACACGAAGTTAATTTAGATCAAATATTATGAAACCAATTATGTTTTAGTTTGTCAAACATTTATTGATGCTGGTGGACAGAATTATAATGGGGTTAAGCAGGAATTAATGTGTGACGGAATGATTTCATAATGTATGTTTCAATTTGAATGATTCAATTCATTGATATTTGGATCCATTTAGACCATGTTTGGCAATTTAATTTTGGTTTTTATTCTATTTTAATCTTTAACACTATTGAAGTCAATCTTTGTTAACAGATTTTAACATTCGGGTAAACATAAGACCAACCATAGTTATTAACACTTCTTTTCCAAAAATCTAATCGTATATTATACCTCATATTTTTACTATTCTCACTTCTCTGACAGAAATTAATTAATTTAGCAGAGCAAAATAGACTTTGGTCTTATCCAAATGCGAGGATAACTATATATCAAATTTTATGGCTAGGTTTAATCGCGAAAAAAGCAATAGACATACAGAATCAATTTTGCACTAAAAAACTTGGCTAATTTTCACTTTAACGGCGATTAAAAATATTTTATGAAGGCTTGAATATCTGAGAGAGACATTCACAAAAATAAAACTTTATTTTACAATATGGGTCCATGAAATTATATTTTACCGGCGTTATGAACTAAGACCTAAATCCTTCTGAATCATAAAGACGCTCTATGCTGAGAAATAAAATGAATATGAGCATTGAGCAGAAATTATTAAAATATATTGAAAACATTAAGACTGCTACCGAAAACCAAGCCGGGCTGCAGATTTAGTGACTACAACACAATGCAACAAAAAATTTGGCAAAAATGTAACATATATTTAGTGATTTTTTTAAATATGACCATGTTCTGGCGGAAATCTATAGTTTTTGCAAAAATTTAAATTTAAATTCTCGCGTAACATAGCGTTTTTTAATGTAAAACGGTGTACACTATTCTTTTAGGAAAAATACTGTATAATAACCAACCAAATATGGTTGCTCAGGAATAGAATAACAAAACAAATTTGTCGCATTTTTTGCGACGTTTTTTGTTACATTGTACCTGAAATCCCACCCAGCTTGGTTTTCGGTAGCAGTCTTGACATACTATGTATATCAAAGTAAACAAAAATCCATAAAATAAAAAGCCATGATTGATATCTACATTTTTAATACAAAGGAACTACGATACTAGCAGTAAACTCCGCATTGCACCTCAGTTTTAGGCAATTTTTGCTGGTATTGTGTTTTGGCTTTTTGCCTGTAGGTGCCTTCTGTGACCAATAACTATATTTTCACCGTTATGGCCAATTAATTTGTCGTAGGCAGCGTTAACACCGGGCACAATCCTCGACACGGGTACAAGGATTGTGAAGTATAAATACGAGGTTCAGTGATGCATGGCGCGAGCGGAATTTGTAGCTTTGTTTGACTGCGAATAGTGTTTTGAATTGCTGGGGTCGATGGTTTGGACATAATTTTAGAAACAATTGTTGTTATAATTTTTGGTGACATTGCAATTAAAATTAAACCTAATTATTTTGACAGCCTCCGTGGCGCTGACGGTTAGATACCGCCTGTGAAACGAGAGGCCGCGGGTTCGATCCCCGCACTGAGAGAAATGTTTGTGTGGCCCACAAATATTTCTTTCGGGTCTGGGTGTTTGTGAGACCGAAAAGTCTCTCGTAGTTCCTGATACCCACGACACAAGACTCGATCTTAGTGTGGGGTCAGGACTATGTATGTGACTGTTGGGTGTTATTTATTATTATTATTATTTATTTATTATTTTAATATTAAATAATTTGTACATTTATATACATATACTTTTAACTTTTTTTGTTGAATAAAATAATTGAAAATGTGGAAATGAACAAATCGAAGGATTGAATTCGCCACTTTCAATGTTATTAGTGTAAAATTTACAGTATCGATAGTCTATGTTGGGACCATCGAAGTCAAACAGTAGGCATGTATAGTTTACATGTAACTTTTGAATGTGACTTTTGTTATAAAGATAGGTTTACAGGGCCAAGGAAAACACAGAACGAGTAAGTAAACCTAAGAGTTATGAACTAAAATTTCAAAGGTATGTTAATTCTGCCAATTAGACCTACCTTTGAGCCCTCGTCCCCTCTCCAAGGGCCGTGCCCTGCAATGACAAGTTGGCAATTTATTGAAATGTATTTATTAGAGATCTTACAATGCACTTGCCTTTATCGTGCAACCTTGAAAACGACCTTCAAACCCAACCAGCTGTTCCACAGGAAACTATCAAACTAAATTTCGTCTCGTGTCCACAGATCATTTGTGAAACGTTCAACATAAAATTTCAAGTAACAAATCAAAACGATAATTCAGTCAACGCGAGAAGCCAAAGTTCAAAGACCGCACATCAATTGGAGAAATGAACAAGACTGTCACAAAGTGCGGCGTCACTGTCTCCGCAAACGGCTGACATCGAGACATGAAGAGTGTGAACATAGTACAAAACGTGCCATTTAAACGCAATAACCTCGAGAATACTGCGAGAGCCGTTGGAATCAGTGCACTGTTGGCTCGAAGCCAGCCGGCCGCGTACCTTCAGTTGCATACGGGTTCCTAGCACTGTGGAGAACGCTGCGTTTTGAAGGAAGTCTTTCCAGTTTATTGATTTTTTTTAATAGTTTAGTTTGTCATTAGAGTAGATTGCCACCTCAATCTAGCCAATGACTTGTAAAAATGAGTCCAGTACTCAGCAGAGGCGAATTGTGTGCCGATACAGATATTTTAAACAATAATTCTACTCTCTACACTGAATAAAATATATTGCTAAAGCTGTGATCTCAAAAAGATTTCCATTAAAACTTGTTTGACTTATTTCAACCTGCGACTTCTTAAAATTAACGTCCAGTGCTGTGCTTATCGTTAATTAGCTGCCACTCGAAATTTAATTAGATTGTACATAAAATAGGTGTCGTTTATAGACGATTTTCAGCGACGTGTGTACCCACACGATACGTTTTCACTTTACGTTCACCATTAGAACCGTGATACCGAGAGTGGTGATTATTAAAATTGTTCCCTTTTAATGCTACTGTTATTTCGTAGATTGTTTCATTATACAGTTTATTTATTTACGTATAGGCAAATTTTCTAGTTTCAGCTTTGCATTTTGCTTTTAAATGCAAGACGCAGCCTGGAATTCCGACTATCTCTTTAACTAAGACTTGCTCCCCACTTATATAGTAACTACGTGCATCCGACAGACTATTATTTCTGGCTTACAGAGCAATGTTTAAATTTCAGTTTTAGGAAATAAGGTATATTATTAAAGAATTAATTAAATTAAGTTAAAGACAAAGAGCATTTAAAGACAGCTTCCGTGGCGCAGTTAGACGCCGGCTGGAAACCAAGAGGCTGCGGGTTCGATCCCCGTACCGAAACAAGTGTTTGTAAAATCCATACGTATTTGTTACCTATGTGATGATGATATTAATAGTTACGATGACAATCACGTCCTCAAGCCCAGAGAGTCACTTAGAATGTCTTAGATATTTTTAACCCTCACGAAATTTATGATACCATAAAATGAATACGAAGAGTTGGAAATAAATTATTGTTTACTTCCTTCCGTAGCAAGACGGCAGACAAACTTATAAAATATATATTTTTACGAAAAATTTTATTTGCGTGAACAAGAAGTCTATCAACACAGGTTACGCCGTAGTAAATGTTTCAAAATTCGAACATTAATCAACATCCAATCACTTTTTACCGCTTTTAACCCTGGGTCGTTTAAGTCAGAGATAATAAATGACCAATCCTCATTATTAATGTGAAGGGTCTGCAATACCCGATACATCTAAGATCTTGAACCCCAAAAGAAAAATTAGAGGTCTTACGCCTATTCATTAAAAAACCAGCCAGGTACCAATTGGACTTACGGAATGAGGGTTCAGTACAAGTCACACGCTATTAGATTATTCTCCTATATATGTATGTCCCACAGAAAGGCATGTATCTCTTTTACGATTTAGAGGGGTGATATCGTAGGTTACATGCTAGAATACATGCTGTCGCCTCCAGTCTATAATCTTATTACGTCTTTTCCTATCGCTCCATATGTCTACACCTATCGCAGTCCACAACCCTAAGTTGCCTTCTTCAAAGCAATCACTCCAACCCACACCAACCCAGCCTTGAACATCCATCCACACTATATCAGCAAATAAATGTTCCGCTGTTAATTACGCATGCTGATGAGGAAATCATTAGTTAATATCTCATGCGGTTTTAGCACTAAATTCTAAAAAGGGAATTGTTTGGCCGCAGCGGCTGGCTTACTGCCAACTCGGACCGCCAGCCAACACCTGAGCGCCGCAATTGCATCATTCGCCCTGATCGCTGAGTGGATACGATATTTCATTTCCATTGGAGTTTACATACAGTGTCCCTGGGGAGGTATGCAGGGATTGCTTCGGTAACTGAAATGTTAGTATATATTATTTTCGGGGTGTTGGATTTAAAGTATGGTAGTTTTGTGCTTTTCACGGCGAATTAAATAGACGCTATTCACCCGTCCATGTCGCTTGTTTTTTGTAAAGTGTGGGAGGGCCACCGGGAGGTTAATTCAGTACGCCCGCAAAATATCCTACATCTTGATAAGTTGCCAGCCTGCCAGCAACATCTGTGCGGTGTAGGCAATCGTCCCTGCTCGAGCTGGAAAGTCCCGATTCCTTTCGATTTCTCTCGGTGTACTAGAAAGACGGATTGCCTACATCTCGTTAAAAAAAAAAAAAACATGATTTCATCACTTTTCTCGACCCAGAATTCGAACCCTAGACATCAGCTTTGTAATTGTACCGTATTACAACTACGCCGCCAAAGCAGTTAACTCAAATATGTACAAAGTAATATAAATAACCCAATTAACCCACATCAGTAATATTTTAAGCAAAGAAAATCAGTTCAGTATTATGGAATGATTGATAAAGCGTTGAATTATTGAATGGTTTTCCGTGTATTTTCGTTTCTGTCGTACCGAAAATAAATTATTTATTAGCTGGTTCTTGCTGTCTTTTAGGGGAATCGTAGAATATATAATTAGATAGGGAGTGAGGGGGGGGGTAAGGAATTATGGATGTTGAAATACTTGTTTATGTTGAAATTGAAAAGATGAAAGAATTTGGTTCAAAGATTATATTATAGTGTATTATGTTCTGACGTAAAATAAAAATTGAATCCCAATTAAATTAAAAATATACAAATGAATAAATGTAACGATAAAATTCTGACCAAACTAGACCAACTTACATGGAACATAATACGAGTAATATATTTATGATAAAATATATTTATCACCGTTAAATTGTGAATACCGTTAGATTATAATCTATCTCGCGAGATTGTGAACTGTCGAAAGATTGTGAACCGTAGGTTAGGTTAGGTTTAACAGCTTCACTTCGATAGATTATAATCTACCAAAAAAATAATACGTTAAATTGCAAACAGTATGTTACGGTTCACAATCTTTGGATAGTTCACAATCTCGCGAGATATATTATAATCTAACGACATTTACAATTTTACGGTGACATATTCACTGTCCTGTGCAAGTAACAAAAAGCATACATCATTCTTGTTTTTATGTTTCGAAAATACTGTAACCCTACTGAGCCTACACCTTTCCGATACAAAACAGCATCACAACACCATTTCTACCAAAAATCTTGGCATTTATCATCTCCAAACGACTCAAATCTAACAATTACCAAATAATTACATAAAAATCTTGGTAAAAACGCGAAAAAGTCGGATGTTTGTGCAAACAGACGGCGCTGTACGTGTCTGCGTCTGCATTCATTACCAGACTTGACCCGAACGTGACGAAGCATAATGGTCGGGCTGAGCCGCCGATCATTTATTACTTGTGACTCCGGGCCATAGAGGTGGCGAGTGCGAAGGGCAGAGAATAGTTTGTTTTGTATTTTTTTTATTTTTTCTTAACTGCAGGTAAAGAGGATAAATACAAATAATATTATACTAATGAACAAAATTTACAGACGGTGGACTTATCGCTCTAGGCAATTTCTTAGAGACAACGTTAAATTTTTTTAATTTTTTTTATTTCTACGTACATAATATGTCGAGAATAGCATTTTGCCTGATACTAAGCCATATGACCATAGATGGATAGTAGGAAAATTAAACAGCTATAGAGCTGATTCATAGGAATCACAAAGTAATAGTCGGTTAATAGGTGATCTATGTTAAGAGAGCCCTAGGATAACCTAAAGATATCGACTTTTTAGAAGCGGTCTGCTTCCAATAACTTCCTACAAACTTCACTACATCTTCCACCCACAATATGGATGGATGGCCGTTACTGCAGTGGCTATATATATAGTTTGCATTTACGAACTGCGACAATTTCCCTTCATAATAAAGTAATATCTATTGCTTATTGAAATTATTTCTATTATTAACATTACCACCAACCACATCAATAGTAGAGATAAATATAGAACTTACCAAAAAATATCTCTAAAATAGTCTGACGAAGGCGGCCTGTAACAAGAGAAAAAAAAAATGTTAAAAAATATAAAAAGCTGACTTTATAGCCTCATTATGATGGTAAATTTGTTGAGACAAAATGTTTATTAATGGCAATGGTTGTTTAATAAAGCGTCATATCCGTATAAAGGCTCATTATGTTGTTTGTATCTCATAACAGAAATATATTTACTAATTTTTGTCCTATTTATGATATATTACTAGCATGGAGTCGAAGGTACAAATTGCTTGCTGAATACGAGGTGTGTTCAAAAAGTATCGCGAATTTCGAATTTTCGAGGGTTAGGTATATTCGAAATTCGATTTTTTTATGGCGTTATGTTGGTACTCATGTCTGTCACTTATGGCGCCAAGTTCGGCCAATTTGAATATTCAGTTAATTGTTGACAGCTGTTTTTCTTGCATGTATTTTGGCTCATCTTCGATTTTTACCTATTCAAAAAAATGGATTGTGAAAAACGAAATTAAGTGTACGGAAGCATTTCGAATGTTGACTGTGGCATACGGAGAAGTAACCTTGGACCGAAGCAACGTTTATCGGTGGTACAAAATGTTCTCAGAAGGCCGAGAAGATGTGAACGACGAAGAGCGAGCCGGACGCCCTAGCACTTCAACAACAGACGAAAAAATTTATGAAGTGAAGAAAATGGTATTGGCCAATCGCCGAATCACCATTAGAGAAGTTGCTGAGGACCTAGGCATATCGATTGGCTCGTGCCATTCGATTTTTATCAATGATTTGGGCATGAGACGGGTTGCCGCGAAATTTGTACCAAAATTGCTCAATTTCGACCAAAAACAGCATCGCATGAACGTTGCTAATGAGCTGTTGGAGTCTGTCCGCGACGACCCAAATTTGCTCCAGAGGGTCATAACTGGTGACGAATCATGGGTTTATGGTTATGACGTGGAAACCAAAGCTCAATCATCTCAATGGAAGCTGCCGCACGAACCAAGACCGAAAAAAGCGCGCCAAGTTCAGTCGAATGTGAAAGTTTTGCTTACCGTTTTCTTCGATTGCAGGGGCGTGGTGCATCATGAGTTCTTGCCACAGGGTAGAACGGTCAATAAAGAATATTACCTGCAAGTTATGCGCAATTTGCGCGAAGCAATCCGCCAGAAACGCCCGGATCTGTGGAAGAACAAAAATTGGCTTTTGCACCACGATAACGCTCCTGCTCACACATCGTTGCTTGTGCGCGACTTTTTGGCCAAAAACAACACAATAATGATGCCGCAGCCACCGTATTCCCCAGATCTGTCCCCCTGTGACTTTTTCTTGTTCCCACAACTGAAGAGGCCCATGAAAGGACGACGCTACGCTACGATCGAGGAGATAAAGATGGCATCGAAGGAGGAGCTGAACAAGATAAAAAAAAATGAATTTTTGAAGTGCTTCGAAGATTGGAAAAAACGTTGGCACAAGTGTATAATATCTCATGGGAATTACTTTGAAGGGGACAAAATAGATATTCATGAATAAATAAATAATTTTTAAAAAAACTCATAATTCGCGATACTTTTTGAACACACCTCGTACGTGTGTAGGCGCGATACTAATCTTCAAAGATATAGGAGAAATAGTAAGGAACATAAAATTCATTTTACTTCATTTCATTTATTAAAATACAACAGCTAACTCATATCTAGACGTCATTTCTCTATTTAACAGTAGTAGAGCACGCCTTTACAATATCATTATCATTATTATCAGTCACAGGAAGTTTACAGTTGAGAAGAAGGCTCCCTTGGGGATTTTCACATATTCATATTGCCATTAAATCCAATTATAGCGTGACTCTACCCCTTATGAAATTGTTTATAGTCGGCCCTATTCTCAACTAAACTAATAACAAGAAGCCATTGATGAAATATGTCCATTTCTCCAGATAAACAACAGTGTAAATGCACATTTGTATTCTGGTTTGAAGGACATTATAGCCAGAGTAACTACTGGATACACTCGTATTGAGATTTGACATCTTATATCTCAGGATGGCGACCTCAATGGAATGTCAAGAATCGCTTTGTAATTCATGGTGATGTTTGGTATTTCTACTGTCTATGAGTGATTGTATCGCTTTGCACCAAGCGAATAGCATGCTTGTCGCGCCATCAATTATAATAAAAAGAACAAATGTTATTTTTTTATTACAAACTTAAAATATGGCATAGACCTTTTATCATAGGCATTGGAAACTTTGGCTGTGGCTTAAAAATTACCTCCTTAGAGCCTCTTACTTAACACAACAAAGCTCGATACTCAACATAAAATAAGTAACCCGAGCATTCATATCCTTGTCATAAATTTCAATATAGAGTCGCTATGTCGCGTCTCTACGTAGAGCCGTGCTCTATGCCAAGCTAATACCAATAACGTGTGACAGTACTATTGAAATTCGATATAGAAGCCGTAGTGCGGAGTGGTGTGAATCGATAGGATTATCCTGCCTGATGACACCTTCACAAACTATGGTAGAGTTCGCACCGATGTATGGGATTAGGTGCATTATTACGCTTGATGTGTTTTGTTTTAATTAGTACGAATGGTGGCTTGGGTTAATTTTAATGTACAAACTGCAAAGTATTTTATAGGGTAACAATCCTACGACCAAAAACAAAGGCGGTGATAGTATTGGTGACTACAGAATGCAACAAAAAATTTGGAAAACAAGATTTTCAATAATATTGGTATTATCCGATTAGAGAACAGTGGCGTTCGTTTTTTGAATCATAAAAATATTTTTAAATCTTCTTATGATGTATTAATCCTGTCTAAGATTTCATAGTTGTTGGACCATACACGCTGCTTGCGAACTGATGAAGTGGTTTAAAATCATAAATTAAAAAAAAAAAACTAAAAACAAATTATGCCAGGGATTCATCAAAGTAAATTTTGAATGTATTGAAACGCAATTAATTGAATCAGAATTCTTATTCTATTGCGCACTAATAAATCTTGTTCAAATAAAATATAGCATTGAGATTGGAATAAAAAATTTAGACTTTCATCTATTTAAATACTTCAACGCTTTTGAAGATTTAAACAATCGCTTTTAGCGTCACAAAAACCACATCAAAGATTCAAATTTCTCAATTCATATAAAAGTAGTTAGCGAAGTGCAATTGTATTAGTTCTTACATAAAAGTTATCCCATCAAAGTTCTCAATGTCTACATTAAAACACGTTGTGCCAGAAAATTAATTAACTTTTGATAATAAACATCAATCAAAACTTGGACTTGTGCAGAAGGTGATTTAGATTAGATATTTAGATTAGATGTAGGAGTGTTGGTTGACTTTGCTTCATTGGTATTAAGCTTCATTATTCTACAAGCGACAGTAAAGAGTCTGGTCTCGTTGCTTATTGTCTTTTTTGGGGCGTTTAGAAAAAACTTCTCAAGTATGAATAATGCCTTTATAATAAAGTTATATAAAGCTAAATAATAAATTGAAGGATTCACAAAACTGCTTCGGTGGCCGTTGTACTACGATCCAATTACAAAACTGAGGTCTCGGGTTCGAATCCCGCGTCAGGTCAGTGATTTATTTATTCATTATTAGTCTGGAGTCTAAAATTAATGCCCGATGTGGCAATAGACTTACTCAATAACACAATTTGAAACGTGCGAGTCCTGGTAGCACCTCTACCTACTCGTTCTAGCAAAAAGCCTTAGGTTTATGTATGTATGTTACAAATCCAATTTATTCCACCAAAAACTAATCCCCAGAATTCCAGTGCGGTGAAACAAAGCTCGCTATAGCTAACACATTAACTCTTTCATCTAATAATTCTTTTCATGAAGCGTCAGAGCGCTCAGCAAAGTGTGACGTCGTCCCGGCGGTGTATTGTACTCGAGTCGTCGAATTGCTGGGCCATTATGTGCCGCCCTAGATCCAGACAACACACTTAGGAGTTCTTCATTAAAACGATAATACGGACAAAAATAAACAGGGTGTGGTTTTATGATGTTTTCTATTAAATTATTTAAAACTTTGTCGATTTAATGTCCAGTTTTGTATTGAAATGGTCCTCTTATTATGTATGTAGTAGTGTAGTATGATTGTGAATGGTTAGGCCATGATATAGTAAACCACGCAGGTCTAGTGCATATTGGTGGACTTTACCTAGCATACAAATTTAAAAAAAATCGGTATAGTATGCAAGGCTTCATAATGTTTTCCTTCACTGTTAAAGTGCGTGGTGATTAAAAAAGTCCGAGGTATGCCCCAGGGTTTAAACCCGCGTCCACCTTATGCATGTTGTCAGCCGCGTCCATTCCATTTACCAACATGACACCTCACATAAAAAAGGAGTCCAATTTACTAAATAAATAGTTCACAACAAACCCTACACCCCGCTCCAACGGGCCATGTCCAGCGATCATACATAGGATCTGATTGCGGATTAGTTTGTCAGTAGATTATCTAGTGAGGAGGTATCAGTGTGAGTGCCACTTGTGAGCCCACTCGTGACACGCGCCGGCCTGTACGGGATTAGCGTGTAATACTATTTTTGTAGTAAGTAATGTAAATTAACTTTGTGAGGGTTTTGCTTTAAAAAAAGAGTAATGTCGGACGGAAGTGAGTTCGTGGTATAATTGTATATGTATGCGAATGTTGGAATTATAAATTTTTATGTTACCGTTATTTTAGACAATATGTCAACGGGTACATATAGGTATATACGGTTAATAAATGACTAAGTAATAGATTTGATGTTGTAGACAATGTTTATATTATTGCTTTATAATTTTTATCTTCGGTTATTTGACAATCGTTTGTGCGTATGCTATTTAATACTCCATAGTTTTATCCTGATGAAATGTAACAGCTAGATATAATCCGTAAATTACCTTCGCCTATAAAAAAGTATAAAAAAATCTGGACATCAAAACATTTATGAAAGAAACATAGACATTTTATTTTAAAATGTAATAATAAAAAACTGAAAAAACCATTTGCTAACTAAAAAAAATTGAATAATCTTGGAAAACACAGTCCCAGACACGAAATCCATCTCCGCCCAAAAAATTTAGGCAGCAGAAAAAAGAAACAAAAATCGCATGACAGTTAAAACACCCGGACACGAGCGGAGAAAATTAAATTGCTCCATAGTAATAATAAAAATGAGTGTTTGGAACACAATGGGTGCGCCCGTGGGGTTAGAACAAATGAGGTACATGTTGCACGATTCTTTTGAGAACATAATTGTAGATTTTAATAATAAAAGGTGGAATATGAAATTACAAATTTAATAGACTAATTTATAAAACGAAGGTCAATTTTACTTTTTACACGCTTAATTCCCTTGGGTGGGCACTAGATTTCCTTATTATTTTTATTGTATTTTAAGGACAAGTATTTGTTTACTACGAGGAATCAATTCGGGTTATATTTTGTGATTATCTTGACCCGATTACTATAAAAAAAACAAGACCACTATCAATTATTATGCCCTTACCTTATTTGAAATGGAGTAATTATGAATGTTAAATTTTCATTTCTTACTATTTAACTTCATAAATATTTCATAAAACTCACTCATTTTACGATATGCCTACCAGCGTCCCGTTTAATTAAACCAAAGCCAATATTCCATCAATAACATCGAAGCGCACTTAGCATAAGCGCAACAATTTATCCACGCTGCCACATCTGAATCGCTGTCATAGCCACGAACTTGTAATTAAGAGCGTCGAATCGAGACGACGCGACGCGACAGATCGTACTATAAATTACGCTACGTTCTAACTCCAAGGCGCCTTCAATTTGGCTCGACCCTCCGCTGGAATGACCACTGTCCACTCTCTCATTATTAACAAACGTTACGCTGTAGATATTTTTCGGGAAGGTCCGGCGATCTTTTTGTAAAGATTTCGTGTAATGCTTTTAGTATACGGATTATTATTTTCTGTTATGAGTGTGAACTATTGTGGTGTATTAGTTAATTCACTTTGAGTAGGTTTTGATGATGTTTTTTTGTTAGTAATATGAAAAATATAATATATTTTCATATTAAGGAAAACTTCCTGCTAGAAAGGAGACCTGTGTTTACTAGTGCATTTCTTATGGCTGAAGAAGTTTCTAGATCAAAAGTTTTGCGATTAATAATTTCATGCTCGTATTATTATGCCATGGTAATAATCTAAATTATATGTAACTTTAAGACGTTTACGTAACATCTCTATAGAAATCGATCATAGGCCGCACGATTATTAGTGTCGAGATGTGTTAAATTGGCATGAAACAGGATAAATATAATGCATCGAGTCTTCCTGTCTATGACATTCAGCTGCCTTATTCCTATGTATAATTTGAATATAATAATCATTTTTTTTATATCTCTATACTTATTTTTTATAGAATTCATACAGTGAAAATCGTTATCAATCATAGAATAAGAATAAAAATGTTTATTCCTGGCTTAATCAATCACAGAGTTATGGAACAATCAAAAATAGGTTATAGGTTTAATAAAGGTTAAACAAATAAAAATAATAAAAAAAGATATATTATAAGATAAGATTGAAACCTTCGTGGCGCAGTTGCTTATACGTGTATGTAGCTGTTGGGTGTATTTATGTATTATTTAAATATTGAGCCAGCAAAGTTATCCGTCATTCAGGTATGAGCTTGCAAATTATGCTGCTACTTCAAATTACTAATTAGTTGAAAAATATTGAGGACCTCCCCACTATCGTTGTGACTTACTAATGCAGTTGTATTGTCAAGAATAACTTAAAATGCACATCTACTAAAAACAACTACAATAAAAATAACAATAAATTGATTCAACATTAATTTAAAACCGCCATAAAACATTGAACATAATGCGGTCGTTAGTTCCCATTAATAAACTAACTATAAAACTACAGCAGCTGATTCTACAATAACATAATAACGGCCTTTCCCTTGTTACTTAAGCCGATTTAAAGCCGCGATATAAGCCGCGGCTTAAAACAGGGTGTTTAGGGTGATTTCACCGTTCACCTTTATAATTTGTAGTAACGTATTGTTTTATTTTCCTATTGAGTTATAATTAATACCTTTATACATTCATAGGTGATTCACCCTGATAAAATAAGGTTCTACTTCTTTACATACATTTGTCATATTGTCATTATGTCCTTCTGTACTATTTACACGGATATGTAAGTCTGTACTTTAATGGAATGGAAAATTGACAATACAAGAGCTGAAATTGTATATCTTCGGTAATCTTTTGAAATTTAATTTAAATCAGACAGCAAAACCAACTTTTATGTAAGACTATACCAAACCAGTTGAGGCGATTTTATGTTGCATCCAAAATTCACTATAGATATGCTTGACATACCATTACAAAATTCTGTTGGAGCTTACCAAGCAAAGGAGAAGTAAAAAATACAAATAATGTAAGTTTTACGAGGGCAAATTAAAGTGCTTGAATTTTCCATGTCGTTTAATTGGGTGCGTGCTAAAAATAATTCACTTGCCAGCCACCGGTTATCAAGTTATCATAATGACTTACTTATGTAAGTTTACATATAACGTAGTAAACCTGTTATCTGTGCAAGTGATTGCTTGTTAATTATAGCACTGAACACTTTATCGACCCTTTCTTATGCCTTGGTGACGGACGTAAGTTGAAAGCGTAAGGAGTTTTAGATTGAGTTGGGTAAATTAATTAAAATGTTATTTTGTTCAGAGTAAATTTTTGCGTACGTAACCGAACATTTCCGACGTACTAAAAAAATAAATAAATGCAGTTCTCTTCAATTTATATTCAGGAATGAAATGATTTTTTTTTTCACTCCGGATTCAAATATGATAATCAAATATATAAAAGGCCCCAATTCATACTTATTATTGTAGATCACATGATCAGTTTAGTAAAAGCATACAATAAAATTGAACCTCCTTCATTTTTTAAAAGTTGGTTTCACAATAAATAAGGTTCATTCCAGTCCAACCAAACTTTGTTTTTAAGAGATCACCGCTAGCGACAAGACCGCCGTTTGTGCTTTTATTTAGGCCTAAATCCCTAAATATAAAAGAAAATAGAAATGTGTTCTGTATACAATATCGTATATTAATAAATAAAATAAATACTCACTCTTAAAACATTTCTTCATACTTTCAGTCAGTCAAACCGCTTGCGCTCCTCCCACGCACCACGTCTTAACAGTGGAGGGTCACGCAAGCTTTTTTAGGCTCAACGATTATTTTATAATAAATTATTCGTGGCATAATACATTTACATATTGTGAATCGACCACACCGTTGAATAGTGAATAAATCGCGTTTCACTACCCTCTCACTTCGTTATAATTAAGTAGTGTGGAAATATTTCATGGAATTTGTAACACGTCCACTGTGCTACGGCATATTAATTTTCGACGTATTTTCTTTGTTATCGTTCTGTATTTTAAAAACTTATTGGATTTAAAAAGGATTATTTTATGGTTCTGTGTGGTTATGTTGGTTAAATTTTATAACATATTTTAACATCCGATAAAGAGAACGATTATGAGAAAGCTTATAAATTAAGAGTCCATGAAGTATGTCCAAAATATTATGTAAATCCCACGCGAAATTTAAAAAAAGAGACGTGGGATTCACAATAGGTCATATATTCGGTGATATTTCATATGAATAGCCGTCGAGAATAGAAGTTATCCAAAGCTTAACCTAAGATGAAATCTGGCAGAATCACAAAATCACTGTTCACTTTAGGAAATAAAATAAAAAATGTAGAAAATTATCAACAGGTCGATGTGGAGATCATTGGCCTCCTCCATAGCCCTTCCTGTTCAGCAGTGGACTTCATTTGGCTGAAATGAATGAACGAAAGAAAGTGTCACTCTTGATCGATCAACTTGATATGATTAACAAGTTTAATAACTACTAAATAATTTACAACTTGATATTATGATTAACAACTTTAATAATTACGAAAATAAAATACTAACCCATAAACACAAAACTAAGTATAACAGAAATAAATCCCACATAAAAATGTGCAAATGGCGGTCTTATCTTGGCAATTTCTTACAGACAGCCATATTATATGCAGATTAAAGAAACAAAAGCGGCAATACATGCACTAACAATATTAATGAGAGACACACAAAGACCGTAATAAGGCCGAATAAATTAAAAAACCTTAACCCAGTTTAAAATTGCATTTTATCATGCAAAGGTGAGAAAAGCGCAGTTTCCTATAACATAGTTGTTTTATAAATATGTATAAGATTATAATTTTGGCACGCATTATTAGCTTGTTGCTTGGTATTTATCACAATATTTTTTGCTTCTGATTTATAGACGTATAAATAGGTATTTTATGAATAAGGAAATTGAGTAGAGATGAAAATTTATCTATGTTTTTGGTTGACATTGTAAGCGATAATGATAGTACAGTCAATATTAGAAATGAAATGAAAATAATTAATTGAATCTATTAAGATGTTCTACATCATTTAGATACAATCATTTTATTATCTACCACCCGGTTTCGGAAAGCGGTTTTCACTAGAGAAGAACGGACAAGAAACTCTAGTGTTGTTTTTTTTTTTTTTTTTTTCAAACCAAGTATTTATTTTTGATTTGCTTAATATGAAAAGAAATATAATTGAATGAGCTAAATATATTGTACTCGTATTATTATTGCAAAAGATAGTATCAGTAAACTTCTGGTCATCTTACTTAACCAAGAAAGTGGTACATTACTTCTCAATTTTATGCATGGCAATGATACCAGGTTTATCCAGTCCGCTCATTTCCAAAACCTTCACATTTTCTATTTAATTTGATTACAAAACATTCACTATCTTAAAGTATTACAATTATCCTTTCAGCTCAACTAAATAATGTATAAGAAAGTTAACCCTCCAACAGTAAATTCAATCATTCGATATCCGATCACAAAAAGTGAAACTATTAACCTTTAGCACACGTAAGCAAGCCAAACCGTGTGATCGCGTGACCGCGAGAGTGGGATCTAATTCCTTGGCCCACTTAGCCAATTATCGGGGGGTTGAGGTGCCAGCGCCTCGCACTGATGGGTCAATTCGACCAATTATTGCCTGGTGACATTTTTTATTTATTGAAGGGGTGGATGTGTGTTGTGAGAATGTTTTGTTTTGATGACGTAGGGCAAAGTTTGTTGACGTCATCATCGTTTTCTGTCATAAGTTACTTATGATGCAACTACATCACACCTACCTACCCACCTACATAGACACGACGATTAATTTAGTCGGAGACAGGTACTAGTCTACTACTATCTGATGCGAAGTAATTTGGGGGGAAATACATAAAACCCATTAACCAGGCAGGGCACCAATCTTGATAGCAGTCCGATATTTTCGTATTAAAACTCAGAATTCATCTGGACAATCTATGTGTGCTACTATGGGCTTATGGATGGACTGACACTATTGTCAGTCCTTTGATCAGATGTCATGCCTATGTATGTATATACCTAACATTTATTCATTAAATTCAAGACGTGGTGCTTCAATAAGATTTCGAAAACGTCTTTCCTGTTTTTAAAGTGTATTTTTTATGTCGTCCCCGAAAGTATTAGAGCAAATACGAGTATACACAATCTCACGTCTTTATATCTGACGGGGCGAGATGGCTTATTTAATTTGGATACATGGCAATAGTGTTGATTTGTTTGTTTGATCTTTGCAGATGGAAATAGATTTGTCTTTGGAAAATAAGATTTAAAGTGGTGCAACACCCGAATGGAGTCGCACGGGGTCACACTGCTTACTTGTCTCAAAAAAAAAGGATGACTTTGACAGTGGAGAGAAAAACGCAAGAAAAACGTTATCCCATTTTGAAAGCAAGGCAAGCAAGGAATCGCACTCATGAGAACCAGTTTACTTTAAATCTGTTTTTATACTTGAAAATCTCTGTAAGCTTGATTTCCAAACTATGTTGGAACAATAAAACTAATCGTGGCAATAGAACAAAGTGTTTATTTAGCTGCAATAGACTACTGGAGACCGCCGGCGATACATAGTTATGGACGACTCACATGAACCGATGGCGGATGATTTAGGCTATCAGTCTGATTCCCCGTCATATCTATGACGGGCGAGCCTGTCATATTGTTGTAGTAATTAGTAAGTATGTAATTTTTACCAAATAATGATACTTTTTTCTTTTGGTTTTTTTATTCACAGCCATACAGAATTTCTTGAAGGAACTTCAACAATGAAATCTCGTTGGCCATGGCAATCAATTTCAAACCGTTTATCGCTCGATCATCTTTCACAGTTCACACCACAAATTTTCTAGTGTGAAACCCGATGGCGACTAGATAAAGCTAGTAAAATGAAACGCAAGCAAACCTAGCAAAGATGGCAAAAGCAGTTGACGTCAAAGTTAGCAGCCATTATCGTAGGAACGCCAACAGATATAACCGAGGTATGCTGCAATCGAAAACCCGATCAAAGGGGTGGCTTTTGAAATAGTTGGGGGCCGGTTTGAACTGGTTTTAGCTTGGAATCCCGACAGTGTGGAGTGTAAGTGAAAATATCTGATATTGTGTTTTAATACTGACAGTTTGGGTTGAGGATACTCGCTAGGGCACCGTTTTTAGAAAAATATTGTGAAAAATCGTTGGACCGGGCTCGGAAATGGGATACTGATATAAATGATATAGATAAGTTTGGTATTATGATGAAGAGAAATTAAGGTCTTCGGACGCCAACGGCTACATGCTTGAGAGGTTTTTTAGATAGTCTTGTTATACAGGCTCCGCAAACTGACTTTACTGGTCTTGATGTTAATTGTCGTACAGTCTTAATAAAATCTCACCTGGTGTTAACTAAATCGAAACATTTTACTCGCCACGACATATTTTCATGAGATCCACTTGGTCAGGCTTTACTATGCTGAACCAGCTATAGGATCTCCGCATCTTCGAAACGAAATAGAAAACTTTACGTTTTTTGACGTTGAAATCCTTCGTGGCGCAGTTGGTTAGATGCTAGCTGTGAAATGAGACGCAGCGGGTTAGATCTTCGCACAAAGACATATATTTGTGAGGCCCACAAATATTTTTCTTGGGTCTGGGCATTTTTGAGATCGAAAACTCTCTCGTAGCTTCTGATACCCTCGACACAAGACTTAATTGATCTTAATATGGGGTTAAGTCTATGTCTATAACTGTTGGATGTATTTATTATAATAATTTCTTCGTTTACAAAAAGATAAATCATGTAACTACCCTCATACCCTCAACACCAAACCTCATCACCCTCAACTCATATGAGCCATACCTAGTACTATACCGTGCCCGTGGGCTGATATAGTACTAGGCTTAAAGACTGTAAAGTAGGCTTTACAATCGAAAGTACGATTGAGAGTGGTTGGGCCATATAGTCCACCACGCTGGCCTAGTGCGGGTTAGCGGACTTACATACCATAGAAATTCTTATAAATCGCTATGGTATGCAGGTTTCCTCACGAAGTTTTTCTTCACCGTTTTCATGCATTGTCATTGACTATCAAAAACACATGACTCCGAAAAGTCAGAGGTGTGCCCTGGGATTCGAACCCGCGACCAGCGTGAATATTTTGGCAACCGCGTCTAGTCCGTTTACCAACAGGCCACCACGCACTTCATACCTAGTAACAACATAGTTTCACAAAACCTATCTCAAAGTAAGAATTTGATCAATTTCATAAGCGATGGATAGTCCAATCGCTGGATGCTGTCACATACACCACACTGTAACCAACTAAACTTTATACAGGAATTCAGTGCAGCGGTTTAATGGTTTTTGATTTATAACGCGATTCCCATTTGATGTGTTATTGTTGGCATGTGATTGTTCTCGTCAGTTTTAGTTTTATGTGTGAAATACTTTATGAACATTTGCGGTTTTGCTAAAATTTCATTCAAATTAAGGCTTTGTATCGTGACTACCAGAAATAAAAATAAATATCATACATCAAAAAGACATAATTATCTGTTTCCAATTCCTCCTGTTTTCTTTTCTGATTAATTTCGATGCGGGCTAAAGATAAGATTGTGTTCGTAAGAAACTCGTCGAGCCATGAAATTTGGTGCCAATTCTTTGCGTGCCACTGTTGGTTGTGTTTGACAAGAGTTGCAGTAGTTGGTGTCTGGAGAAGAAATGCCTCTAATAACGCGTCACATTTAGAGTTTAGTACTAAAATGCAAATAATAGTGAGTATAGACTGTCCAGCTATTTAAACAGAATACCCATTGACGGAAGATGGTTTAACAGTTTACGACAAAGGTTCAATTCTACATTGATAAAATCCATTCATCCATCAACTTGCACTAAGACAATTTAGCGGATCATCATTAACATAAGATCTGTCTAGTGTACATAAGATCATAGCTGTCTTCTACAGAGCTAATAAAACCTACAGCTCAACAATTTAATACCTTCCCAAGACATGATAATACTGAACCTTATAAAATACAGGGTAGTCTGGAATAACCTCAAGATAATATTGAATATAAGTAAAGAATTGTACCCAGAATCTCATGATTCACAGGCCAAGCATGTTACAAAAAAAATTAGTTTATTCAATAAATAGTTTTATTACCATGCAACAGAAATGTTGACCTGACTCCAGTAAATAATGATATACGATTCGATATCAATGTACGGATAGCCCTAACAAAGCAATAATCGAACTCAGCCGCTAAATCACTACAGCCGGTAGCTATTAATTAGTTTGTATTTGATTATACTAAAATTTTCACCGATAAACGCCTGTTGAATGGTTTGCAATTAGATAATTCAGCCATGCCTACTGTGATTCATTTATTAGATAAATTACATTTAAAATGGAATATGGAGTTATTAGTTTAGTTGCAGAGTACAAAGCTGTGGACTAGATTTTGACAGCCTCTGTGGGGCAGTTGATTGGACGCCGGTTCTGGAACGAGAGGCCACGGGTTCAATTCTAGCACTGAGTAAATTTTTTGCGAGGTACACTTATGTTTCTCGGGTATGGGGCCCTACTATATTCATCCGAAACGAAGTTCGAAACTTCGGATGATCGAAGTTTATATACGATACGAATGTACCTACATATACTTATGGTCGTTATTGACTTATGGTCACAACCATAGACTTATAGTTACGATGTACGTTATACAAATTCGAAATTTTACAGAGTAGATATTACATTCATATAGTATAAAAAACTTCGATCGTCCGAAGTTTCGAACTTCGTTTCAGATGAATATAGTAGGGCCCATGGTTGTTTGTGAGACCGTAAAGTCTCTCATAGGTTCAGCGACTACACAAAACTTAATTGATCTTAATGTGGGGTCAGGAATATGTAAAATATTACTGTTGGGTGTATTTATTTATTTATTCATTTGCCAGTTGAGTAATCATACTATTAGGTACAAAATTGTAAATCAATATACTCGTGTCGACGTAAACGTATTGTCATATCGGTGAGTGCGTTTGAGGTGTATCATTAATTTTAAATCAAAATCCCATAATGGCACTGTCGAGATGTAGATAGATATTTTCTATTTAGAAATGAGTTGCTTTTGATTATTATTTTGATCGTTTGGCAGTTCTGGAATTGAACATTATTGTACGCATTTAATTTATTTTACGCGCCAAGCGTGTCGTTATTAAATTAAAGTGAGAGAGTAATAGTTCACCTATACACGACTTTTCATTATTTATTTATTTACTAATATTCTGTTACCAAATAGTGGCAAAAAATAATTGTCTCGCCAATTGACACTATTTAGACGATATTGTACTTAAAATTATGATCAAACCGTAGTACAACTACGCCACCAAGGCAGTCTGATAATAAAAAAACATTAAAAATATAATATTGTAGGATAAATAATATTCCATAATCTCTTACGTATATTCACAGTGCCGACTTATGCATATGCATTGAGCCCAAGCTGTGCTCTCGCATACATTGCTGGCGGTGACTTCATTGCAACCTCATGCATGCATGTATGTGGTATTTTATTCTTTTTATTTAGTTCAGAAGTAAAGAAGCAAGACGTGACGATTAATGCTTATTTTTTGTTACTTTTGTAGGTAGAAATTTTGGGTTTAGATGGTAAACAACCTTCGCTACTCATGGACTTTTGAAAGTGACTGAACATATTGAGACTTGACATGTTATGTGTCGGGATGAATTATAAAGTAATGCTTGGCATTCCACTGCGCTCGCTATCCTATGACATAAGATATTAAGTTTCAGTACGTCTAATGGTTACTTTGGCTACAATATCCTTCAAACCGAAACACAATAATGCATTTAAACATTTTCATATTTTTATATTATATTCATTCTTAAATGTCATTAATAAGATATAAGTATATATATATATATACTCGAGATAATAAGCTGCTGAGATGCTGAAAAAATTATTGAATTGAAATGAGGTTAATAAGGTTAATCTTTGTTTACTTCTTAACTCGTCGGAGAACAAAAGGACTGCACGCAGTGAATACGATAAGTTGACCGCCCGTCTATTGTGATTGCTGCAGGTAAAATCAAATAAAAAATATATTAAAATCAAAATATTTACATCGCTCAACATGAGTCTATTACGCTCACCTGATAAATCGTATGGTGGATCACAACCTGAATTATCAAAGTTGAAAGATGACGGAAATATATCCGAAAAGCAGCAACCACACATGAAAACAAGAAAACGTAAAGAACCAGAACCAGAATTCCGATTGAAGCACGAATTTGACAGCTTGCAAAATGAAATGAGATCGTTTTTAACTAGCTTCTCTGAAGTCCAAAACGAAAACTCAAATCAAAAGAAACAAGATATGAAAGAAATTAAAACACAACTTACTGGTATTAGGGCGTCCATAGACCATGTAATAGAGGAACAGAAGGAAATGAAGGGAGAGTTAGAACGCTTAAAATCTCTTTGTTCTGTAAATGAAGATAATATTACACGCCTCCAAGCTCAGATAAATACATCAAAAAATCCCCAAATATCTCTGGAATCTTCATCAACCTCCTATAACTATGAAGAAGTAGTAGCTGAATGCCAAGAACGTATCGAAAAGCGAAAAAATATAATTATATTTGGAATATCGGAACCTAGTAGTGAAAATAAAAGCGAGAGAATAGCTTCTGACAGAACGGAAATTGTCAAAGTAATTAACATGGCAGTAACAAACTGTCCTGAACCAGTAAATATATTTAGAATAGGCAAGTATACTCCTAATAAGAGCCGTCCGATTAAAGTATGTTTTAAAACAGAAGAAACAGCAATACAAATACTCCGAAACAAAATTACCTTAACAGATGGACTTAAAATAACCTCAGACCAAACTATCAAACAACGAGACTACTTGAAACGTCTTAGAGAGGAATTATTCGAACGTGAACAGAAGGGTGAAGAACACCTAACCATAAGGTACATAAAAGGAACACCAAGAATAGTCTCACAGAAGGCAAAAAACTAAAGTTAAATCCAACAAACAAAATTCTACAAAGTTGCTCGAATGCTGAATGCCAAGATAATATAACATATACTATACTAGATAAATATGAAGATATACCACCAAGCGTACACTCATTGAATTTCTTCTACGCTAACGTAAGAAGTATAAATACCCCAGGCAAATTAGATGAACTCCAGTGTGTTCTTAAAGCTGTACCAATGACTACACACATAATATTATTAACAGAAACTTGGATAAAGACGGAAAATGAAGCATTATTATTACAACTTCCTAACTATACTCATTACTACAACATCAGGTCGGACCGTGTGGGTGGCGGTGTGTCCATATTTGTTCTCAATTGTATTGAACATGCTTTAGGTGTAAAACATTACACAGGTGGCAACAATTTTCTTTGGATCACTCGGAATAAGATATTTCTAAACGTTGGTGTGGTATATAAACCTGGGCGGACAAATTTCCAAGAATTTATCGACCCCTTTGAATCACAACTTGAACAACATAAAAGATCAATAATCTTCGGTGATTTTAATATTGACTTGCTCTCAACCGAAAAAATGACACTAAGATACAGATCGATTATTGAAGAAGCAGGCTATTGCATAATAAATCCAATCATGGAAAAATACTGCACCGAGAGAAACGGAAACATGCAAGACCATTTTGGACCATGTCTATACAAATTTGCTCGAAGATGAGTTCCATTTCTTCATTATAGATTCTGCGATGTCTGACCATAAACAAATATATTTAAAACTGTTAAAAAGAAAAATAGCCAACAAGAAAAGCATAAAATACGCTGCAATAGATTACAATAATCTCGTAAAATGCATGAAAGAATTAATAGATGGTATAGATGAAAATAATATTTATTCTAATATAGAACAAAAAATCCTAATAAGTATTAAAAAAAGTACGATTATTAAAACTAAAATCTTGAACCTACCAAAGGACGATTGGATCAATAGAGAGATTATTTATGGGATAAATACACGAAATGCAATGTGGAAAAAACTAAAGAAAGAACCAAATAATGAGAAGATACGTCAGGATTTCATAGAAGAACGGAGGAAGGTCACAAGAAAAATTTACAAAACGAAAAAAAAATATTTTCATGACATTTTTAACAAATGTAACAAAAACCCAAAGAAAACTTGGAATCTAATTAACTCGCTATCGAAGAACAAATTCAAGTCCAACTACGTACCCACAAAAATACAGAATGAAAACATCTTAATAATAGACTACAAGCCCGTGGCAAAAAGCGATGGCTCAAATGAACCACCAGGAGACCTATTTAGAAAGATACAGGGGCATAAAATAATAATATTCAGCACTATGCCGTCACTTGTAAGCTGTCCGTCTCAGTGCAGATGAGACTTCAAAAACATCAAGGAGAGGGGTTCATTTTGGTCATTTATTTTTGTACGGCATTCCTACCATCGAATAGGTCCATGAAAAATACTAAAAGAACACGTAGTGCCGTACAAAAATAGTGCGTCACTAAGTCGGAAGAACGTTAGATATTCCGGCAAACTTGTCGGTAAATTTGGTCATTTGATTTTAAACGGCATCGGTTCCATACAGTCGCAATACCTCTTCTAAACCATTATTCCGCAACGCCGTACAAAAACCATGCGACAAGAGAGAAAAATCAGCGGTTGCAACCCACTCCCCTTCAGTGGTCCGGGAGGTGATTTGAAAAAATACGGCATAGGTTTCATAACATTACGTAGCACTCAAAATTACTATTTCAAAAAAAGCCGTCACTAAATTATTGTTAATTTGAATATACATAAATTTCTCATAAATTTAACTTTTAAAGCTGAAAGGTCATTTGATACTGTACGGCAACCTGTTTTTTAACATGATATTGCTAAATACAATTGTTATATAGTATTGCCATTCAATAAAAATGTTTAAAAAGAAATTGAGAGGAAAATAAAATATGAGTTCTCTCAAATCATTTCAAAAGTTTAAATTATCGTAGATCAGTGAAATACAGCAACTTTCTAAATATTATTGTTGTTTTAAATAGTTCTCACGTAAACGAATGAAGAAAAAATTATGCCGTACTTTTTAATGCAGAATATAATTTTTGGCTGATGGCAGTACCATTTCAGGAGTACTTTATGGTCATGTGATACTACACGGCACTAACATATTTTTGAAGAGAATAATTGATAATATGTATAAATCATTATGCCAGCTTTTAAAGTGAAACTGAGTGTATACTATATCCAAAAATTGAAAACTATCAGTATTAGTATTTTTGTAAACTTTTCGATGTCATATATTTCAAACATGGACATATTTTTTGAATTGTGTTACTAAATATTCTAAATGATTTATTATATACAAAAATGAAAAAATAGGTAGGTATGATTTTCAAATTTTCATTCAATATCTGAATTAGCCACTGAGTCGGTATCGGAATCAACGTCTTCATCGACGTCTGAATCATTTTCTCAATCACCTTCTGAAACATGATTATGTGTCATCTTATTTTGCGGACAAATAAAATTAAAAAAAAGGAATTAATAATTATAAGTTTTTGTTATGTTTATTACCTTTTATCAATGTGAACCTTCAGATATGTACGGCATTGACTTTTTATAGACGATTGCATTAAATACAAATACAGTGTCTAAATGCTGTACAGTAAATACCATACTAAATATTATCACCCTAAAGTATGTTTTGTTACATGGATTATTTGAGAGTGATTTTTCGCTCTACAGACCTATGTATCACAAAAAAATGTACGGCATGTGAAAAAATGTTATCTATGTCTAAAATACTTTCAAAATAAATTAATCTCATGTTGTGTCAAATCACCTCCCGGACTACTGAAAGGGAGTGGGTTGCAACCGCTGATTTTTCTCTCTTGTCGCATGGTTTTTGTACGGCGTTGCGGAATAATGGTTTAGAAGAGGTATTGCGACTGTATGGAACCGATGCCGTTTAAAATCAAATGACCAAATTTACCGACAAGTTTGCCGGAATATCTAACGTTCTTCCGACTTAGTGACGCACTATTTTTGTACGGCATTACGTGTTCTTTTAGTATTTTTCATTGACCTATTCGATGGTAGGAATGCCGTACAAAAATAAATGACCAAAATGAACCCCTCTCCTTGATGCTTTTGAAGTCTCATCTGCACTGAGATGGACAGCTTACAAGTGACGGCATAGTGCTGAATATTATTATTTTATGCCCCTGTATCTTACTAAATAGGTCTCCTGGTGGTTCATTTGACCCATCGCTTTTTGCCACGGGCTTGTAGTCTATAACAGATCCAGAGCAAATTTGTGAATGTTTTAACAAATACTTCACAACTATTGGAGTCCAGCTTTGTGCTAACATACCAGCTAAATACCATGCAATGACTAACTTAAGCGGAAACCAAAATATTAGTTATCCAAGTAGCTTATCTCAGTTCCAACATACTTCAGCAGATGAAGTGTTAAAAATTATTTCTGAATTTGATTCTAATGTAAGTGCAGGCATTGACGGAATAACTTCAAAATGCATAAAATGCCTCAAATTTGTAATAGCCGAAAGACTCGCAGGCTGTATCAATAAATGTCTAGTAGATGGTATATTTCCAGATTCTTTAAATATGGCGAAAGTAACACCCATATTTAAAGCGGGATCTAAATTGGACCCTGGGAATTACCGTCCAATTTCTGTCTTGCCAGTAATTTCTAAAATATTCGAAAAAATAATTCACAACAGATTATCTGCGTATGTAGATTCTATAACTTTCTTATTTTCTAGACAGTATGGCTTTCGTCCAAGAAGTAACACTTTATCAGCTACAGTGGACCTCGTTACAAAAATTAAAAATAATATTGACTCCAAAAATTTGGCACTAGGTATATTTATAGACTTGAAAAAAGCTTTCGACACGGTCAGTCATTCTATTTTACTACACAAATTAAAATCTATTGGAATAATAGGGAAAGCATATAATATTTTAGAATCTTACCTACTAAATAGATACCAGATAGTTAAAATAAATAATACTGTGAGCTCTGCCTTGCCTGTCACCTGTGGCGTGCCACAGGGATCCATCCTAGGGCCTTTATTGTTTTTGATATACATCAACAATTTGTATAAGGTGGAACTACAAGGACATTTAACATTATACGCAGATGACACTTGTCTATTTTACTTCGGATGCTCACTTACTGATATTATAACAACGGCCCAAAAAGACCTAGACTTGCTTTCAGAATGGTTTCAATATAACCTTCTGACTATAAACATCTCAAAAACATGTTACGTAATCTTTGCAGCAAAAAATAAAAATATAGACGATAGTTTAAATATATACATAAATGGCAGAATCATAGACAGGAAAGATCATGAAAAATACCTTGGATTGATCCTTGATGGCAAGCTCACATGAAAAGCACATATTGACTACATAAAGCCAAAACTAACATCCTTAACAGGAGCTTTGCGGAACGTAGTTGGCTGTCTTCCTAAGAAAATTAGGCTTAATATTTACAACTCTTTAGTTAAACCACATCTGGAATATTAAGTGGAAGTATGGGGAACTGCAGCATCGTCACACCTTAAAGATCTCCAAGTTACATAAAACAAAATTATTAAAGTCTTATTCCATTATGATCTTCGTACACCGACAAAAAAGCTATATATAGACACTAAACTAATGAATCTAGAAAACATATATAAACTTGAAACATGCATATTGATACGTAAAATCATAAATGGTGAAATGCACTCGGAAATAAATTTTATAAAAAATAGCCAACTACAAAATAAAATACTGAGAAACGCTGAACATATACACTTACCTTTCCAAGAACCCGATATGGAACTAAAAACTTAATGTACGAAGGAGTTAAATTATACAATTACCAAAGGCACTGAAAGACACAGAATCTAATAATATTTTTAGGAGATCACTTGAGTCTTATTTATTGGAGAACTAGATGTTTGCAGCTTCTTTGTCCGACTGTCGTTTTCTGTTGCTTTTTCTTTAACATATTTCTTTTTCTTTTTTTTCTTAATTTTAATTTTTCAGAGGTCACTTTAATGTGTTATCAGTTAACATAAATTGTATAATATCATCTGGTTCCGAATTCCTAATATTCTACAAAGCCATAAGCGTTTTAGATGTGTGAGAAATTACCAGCATACTGCTATACTTGTTATTTATTTTTACCCATAAAGTATTAGTACCTTTTGTTTGTAATGGTCATGATTCCATAACAGAACCTAATTTCGTTTCAGCTATGTATTGCATGCTCACTGTATGTTAAAATAAGTAAATTAGACTTGTAAGTGAAATTGTAAAATTTCTTAAGACAATAAAGATTCTCTAAACCGAATCTCTTCTCTGTATACCTATTCAGAAATGAAAGCACAAGCACTTAGTTAATATGGACGGAACTAAGACAAAATGCTCATCAACATCAATGACAATAATTACTAAACATGTCCCATTTCACATGCATAAAAATATGACTTCATATACATTTCTGTCTGAATACGAACGAGGCACTGGCTGACCCAAAAAACGTGGCACGTTTCTCATCATCCCTTTTCTAAACATTTAACAAATAACGAGTCCCACTCACTCGAGTCGCGGGGAGGCTTCGGTTCCATTTTAATTAGTTTTATTCCACGAATCCGACTTACGAATTTTACAAAATGTTGCGGTCGAACAATTTTAATGAAAGGATTTAGCCTCACCGCCGATTCTTAAGAAACTTGTTTAATTCAAGTTGAAATTGTGTTTTAACAAAGTGCAAAGCGTTAACTAGTCAATCTTCAAACAGAATACGCCTTTGAATCATTTTCGTTTTCCATTTAGATTTTGATGAGTTTTAATTTAACAAAAATTTTAATGATATTATTGAAATAATGTTAGGAGGGATTATTTGTTTTGCTTACCGGCGATTGTGTTTTATCGAATGTTCCAGTCGATTAAGTTTGTTTTATCTGTTTGACTTGAAATTAGCATTTGGAATCATTCATTTGTAAACGTGAATAAACAAGCAAATATTTTAAATTGTGTCATTTGTATCAGAAACAGTAATAGTGAATGATTTTACGCATAAAAACTGCTTATAATAGTAATAGACTCAAATATAAAACAAAGAAAAAACAACAAATCGCATAAACAACGCTCTAATAGAAAACTCATCGGCAATTTATGTCCCCAGGAAATACGACACAGTAATATTGCTCTGATAATAATTTGCTTGCAAACAAACGAACAACACTAATTCATGTATAACAATAAACAGAAGAGCAACACTTAAACCGAGGGTGGGTTAATTGAACATGTTAAAAAAAGTTGACACTCAACGGAATAAAGAAGCCACGCACTGTGGATTCTTATGATTCACTTCGATATTCACTATGTTTCCCTTCACCATTAGCGCATAGCCAGATGTGTGCCCTGGGATTTGATTTGTATCCAACGTGAACATGTGAGCTTCTGGTCATTTACAAACAGGCCACCACGCCCTTAAACAGATGAACACAAGAAAAATTAACAACATTAATCCATACACAAAATTAAAAACAGCAATATTCAAACCATGGAGTTAATTGGACATGTTTAAAAAAGTCGACACTCCACGGACCAAGTTGAAGCCGCAAATTTGTCACCCGAGATAAACAAAGCCACTCGCATCCATGAATATAAACAGTTAAATTAGAACCGACGGACAGCCTAATATGATACAGTGTGTATAATTTAATTTCACTCGGCACGGGCCGTGTCGCTAGTTTTTTCAGATTATTTTGTAATTGTGCTCTGTGAATAAATGGCATTTTTCCTTTTCATCTTCTTGCTTACACATTCACATTATGTTAGTTTTTATAATTAGTTTGCGGTTGGTAAGGTGGTTTTATTATTTTTTTGACATTGATTATTTTATATTGTCCGCCTCCGTGGCACAGTTAATTAGACACCGGCTGTGAAACGTTAGGCGGCGGGTTCAATCCCCACTACAAGAAATAAATGTGTGCACTAGAATTTATTTCTGGTCTGGGTGTTTATGAGAGTTAAAAGTCTCTGGTAGCTTCGAGTACCAACGATACAAATCTCGATCTACAATAGGGTCAGGATGTATATGTGACTGTGTGGTGTTTTTACTATTTATAATAAATATGTAGTAAAAAACTCTACTTTTAAGTCTATATTTACTAATAGTTTGATCGAATATGAGCATGTAATGTGTTAAATTTACATACAGCTTCATCAATTAAACTTGACAGTAACTTTAACTTTGACAATGTCAACGCCATAATCTATTTGGCAGCTGTGACATTAATATGATTAAAATCGAAGTTGCGGTCAAAGTTAGTTTATGTAATTGAGACTTAAGCACCAAACCTTAATGTTTTTGAAATATTCTATAAGACTATAATAGCAGTATATCAATCTTCATTATTTTTGTAAATAAAAATTGCATTCTCGCATGTAATGTTGTTTTCCACTGTGATTTATTATTTTTCATAATTTCACTCGCAATCTGTTCGAAGTTGAAGCAAAGAAAGTCAATGGTGCGATTTGTTCCGCAAATGAAATCCAAACGTGGGACAAAGATGGATTAACGTGAAAACGTCCAAGTAATTGTGAAAAATGCGATCAGGTTTGCAACAAAATAAAGTCTCGTATCGAATGCAAAATGAAATTTAAACTTTAACCGCAAACGTATTGAATACAAATTCGATTGATCACCCATACGGCATTATTCAAAACGGCATTAAGATAGGAATTTGAATGAATCCTAAACATTTCAGTTGGCACGTTTGTTACTAAATCCAACCAAATTATATCCCGTAGGAATAAATTATGAGGGCGGGTCATTCCCTCTCAACGGCACGGCTAAACTTAAATTAAGCTGCATTTCGACTGAAATGGGTTCCCCTTTCAAACATTTAGAGGCAACTCGGCATGGCCAAATGATGCCAAACTTTATATTAATACTAGAATCAGTCGTGCAAAAATGTCCGTACCGGGGCCGACCTTTATGAAAATGGCTTCATTTTTCCATGTCAGCGTACGTTGGAATTTGCTCAAAAGTCATTAGCGGCATTTGTATCGCGTGACAACAGCGCAAAATATTCTGCAACATTGTTCCTTACGATGTGCTAAGTGAGTTGCTGCTGTTTGTTTGTTATTGCTATAATTGGCTCATTTGAAAAAGTTTTATTTTTGTTCGAAGTTCCGGGACAGAAAATCAATTCTGTTCGTTTAGCAGACATTGCATGTAACCTTCTGAAATAAAAACTAAAACTGGTGCAACATTAAATAAAAATAGTTGAAGATAATTAATTCGTAATGAAAAATACGAAGTACCATGGTTTTACTATATGTTATTCAAAAGAACCGTGTATCATTGGCTTTTTTTAATGGTTAATATTTTAATTTTCAAACTAAATTTATTTAAAACTCTGATTGTACGCCCTAGTTTACACTCTCAGAAACTAATATTTTCCAGTGAAAATATTGATGTAATTTGTATCGTTATTATCATCATCATGCCTAGGAACGGGTATCTTACTAATAAAACTGCTCATTTAACTTTTTACATTATTAGGAAAAGTTTTAAAAAACACCCGAATGTCTCATATCCAAACCCAGCAATATTTAAACAAAACATGTTTCATTGAAATAAAACTATTATTTATGGATTTTATCGCGGATTTAGTTTAATTTTTACATTTTTGACTTCCCGACGTTTTGATTACTTTACAGCTTTCGTGGTCACGGGGCGGACTGAAAAACATGTTTCAGATTAAAATGCCAAAGAGATTATTTTCTCTCCGGGATTAAAAAAAAGTGACCCCAAGGTTTTTTGTGCTTTCAGGTTTTGTGACGCCATAAGCCGTGATCTTTTTCCAAGAAACTCTCATATGTCCAAACACGATTAAAGTAATTTTCTTAAGTACTTGCGACGTATTGAAATACCCAACATATCAAACGCAAAGTAAGTTGTTTACTGTCTTTATATCTCAATCCAATATTTACGTTTGTTATGAACTCGAGGAAAATTCTTTATTAAACCCTTCCAAAGCAAAACAAACACCCATCCAGCACCATCACGGCTGATATTACGACAATAATAAAATATTATTTTCATGGAAGGATCAAGAGAGACACTCAAAACCGCCGTTTGGTAGTGGCCTGGGAGCCCAGCGGAATTTAAGCTACATACTTACAAAATTAACAATAATACAGACCGATCAATAAGGAACCTTATTGTAAAGGAGTTAAAGTAGTTAATGATAGCAGAAGGGTTGTAGCAGAAGTTGAACATTTGGCAGACGCCCAGCAGAGATTCCGTATGTACTGGGACAAATCATTGCGAGAAAACAGATTTGCGCGACCATTGCAACAGTATACAGTGAAAATATCATTTGTTATTGTTGTTTGCTAGGCTTATTTGGAAGGCGCTTTCATGAGTCTAAAAATTCAGCGATGAAAGCGCATCTGCTGCAGAAATGAAACAGAAAGAATCAGGCGTTGTTTGTAGTTCAAGCCAATTGCTTTGTAATTTAGATTATCATAGTATGCGATGATGTTCTGGTATTTTGATTAAACTATTTGTATTTTATATTAAAAACACATCAATGAATCTTATTTAAATATAGATAATGAATGTTATAGTTTAATTTAAAACAGCACAATTTGAGACAGTTTTTAAATTAATTTTAAATATAATTCATTTATTCAAGGTATGGTTACTTTTTATTACATAGATGGCGAGACGAGAATGCCATTCATCTGATGGTAAGCAACATGACCTCTTATGAATAATAGCAAAACTAAACAGCACCTTGAATTACAGAGCAATACTTGGCATTCCACTGCGCTCGCCATCCTGAGACATTAAATTTATGTCCAGTAGTTATTCTGGCTACAATATGTTTCAAACTGAAACATAACAGTGCATTTACACGGCTATTTGACGGGACAAATATACATTGCGGTGGTACCCACCCAGACGGCCTCTAACATATGAAATACCTACCACCAGTAAATAATATATTACCATTATGGAATTTCAAAAGAAAAAAACATTATTAACATTCGTATACTACGAAGCCTCCTAAATCTACACAAATACGTCTTGAATAGAACTCACAAACTTTGTTTACAAAAACATAGCCTCATTTCAGCCTTCAACCAGGAACATACAACCCACTCAGTAAAATAATAAACAATGTTTAATGACTGGAGTGTTAATCAATATGATTTTCAATTAAGCTTAATTAGTTCCTTCCACTTGATCTTACAAGGCATTACTGTATTGAAGATTATAATAATTTTGATCAAATTAATTGCCTAGTATATATTATGGGTATTTTAACTGCCAATTCTAAATTGCTATTATCGTGAAGCTATTTTTATTATATGAGTATTGTGCGTTATGTGTTTCTGTATCACTTTATTAAGAATAAACAGTCGATTAGTTCCATACAAATAAAGTTTTTAACCTTATAGCAAAGATAATTAACGGAATAACAGCGTTGACTGGCGAAATATAACTATTGTTGACCAATATTATTTTTAATCAAAATTGTATATACCAAGAAACATAAAGTAACTATATATACCTTATATTTTGTTATCTGTAAAAATGGACGAACAAGGGATGTAAAATCGGGTACTCCACGTGATAATTAAAGCCAAGCCTTCAACATCTTACAAATTAAAACATTTATGTATATTCACATTAAAATTTACAGCTTAACCAACTTAAATTTATCTGACAAACATAAATATGCTTGTCAAAAGGAAAGAGAAGCTAAACTGTATTAAATAGTCCGACCAAATAATTGAGCCCCACCTATTCAATTAACTTGAATGACTTTTAAAGTAAAACTATCGTCTAAACTGTATTAGTAATTTAGTTAGACTAACGGCCAGTATAAACTTTTCCAAATAACATAAGGATTTCTGAGCACCTAAGAAATTGGAAATGAATCAGTAGTGTCGACTTTCCCATACAGCTATGAAAAGTCCATTAAACGGTCAGCTCTAAAAACGCTCATAGAAAGAAGACAAAATATTAGCTATATTGGATTATGTTATAACATAATACTCTGCGCAAAACAAGAATCAGTAAATTCTTCTGTAATGGAAAGTAAATTGACTACCTGTTTTTTTTTACTGCAGATTACTGAACTTCTCATACCACAGGTATTTTTTTATTTTTATTCCACGAATGGCGAGACGAGCATGCCGTTCGCCTGATGGTAAGCGATGCGACCGCTCATGAACAGTAGCAAAACCAAACAACACCTTGAATTACAAAGCAATGCTTGGCACTCCACTGCGCTCGCCATCCTGAGACACAAGATGTTAAGTCTCAATATGTCCAGTAGTTACTCTGGCTACAATGTCCTTCAATCCGAAACACACCAGTGCATTTAAACTGCTGTTTGACGGGAGAAATAGACATTGCGGTGGTACCCACCTAGGCAGCCTCTCACATATGAGAGACCTACCACCAGTAAAGTAGTTTATATCTTTACAATACGGTAGATTACCTAACAATGATTTACCTTTAACAACAAACATACTGTATGCCCAACGTTAATTTAATCCAATTTATTTTTGATATCTGATGAGACTTACGTTATTTTTCAAATTTTTGCGACTAATAAACTTGTTTTTCTTTTCTCGTAATGATAATATTCTCTAAAACCACTGTCAGGTTTCCCGTATGCTCTATTTGTACAAAATACCACACCATAAATTCAAATAACAATTAACCGAAGTGCGAATTTATCACGTGGCAAGAAAACTCCGAGGGAAACCGCGTCCGTTAACATTCTTGCTGGCATTTTTAACGTCCATTAAAGTCTGTGTGGGTAGTTGGATTATTCTTTACATTGTTATTTTGTGAGGTTGTTGTAGAAATATTGCAAAGTTTTTAATTTAATTAGGTAGAGGATGTTACACGTATGCGATGTTTCAAAGACTGCATGATGATGCGCCTTCTTCTTTAGGATCTTCTATGTGAACTCAAATTCACGATTTTTCTGAACGTTTCTGAGTTTTTGGGCGTCTATCGTCATTTATTTTGTGAGCTGTTTTTCTATTTTCCTCGTATGTTTTAATTATTCAAATGTGATTATAATTTCAATTAATATACATATGTTCTTAACTAAAATTTTGACTCGGTCATTGGCATCGTAACTCCTAATAGTCAAATAAAACTTAAAAAATACACATAAATTACTGGTAGTAGGTCTCTCATAGAGTCCACCCGAGTATGAACTACCGGAATTTCTATTTATCCCGCCAAATAGCAGTGTTAATACATTGTTATGTTCCCGTTTGAATGATATTGTACCAGAGTAACTACTGGACATATTGAGACTTAACATCTTACGTGACGGAATGGAATGCCAATCACTGCTTTGTAATTAATGGTTTTGCTACTGTTAATGAGCAGTCGAATCACCATCAGGCGAATGGAATGATCGTCAAACCATTCACTGCAATAAAAAATAAACAAAAAACATCACAAAACACAGTACGACTCTAAGAGCGAGAGCTTTAACAATAAACACGGCAACAATGATTGATTCAGAACTCACATCGGCCAGCGAGTGAACTAGCAGTGAAAACCCTTGAACCAATTAGAAGTCCCGCTCTCAGCGCACTCGCGTAAAGTGTTTTACATTAAATACCGCACGATTTAAATTAAGACTCACGCTCTAAGTTAAGCCGTTTGAATTTCCAAAAGGATTTAAAAATTTAATAAATTAAACTTTATTTCGTTTAGTTGAATAGTTTAGCTGGAATATTCTTGATGCAAATTGTGGAATATGTGAAGTCCTTTGTGCTTTTAAAGGCTAAACTTTGTATATAAAAATAACAGTAAAAAATATATTATGTTTTTGTATTATTGTTGCAAAAGACAATAACAGTAAAAGTGAATGCAAAAACTTACTCATCAGACATGACACCGGATTTTAGTGCTATATTTTGACTACTAAACAACACTTCAATCAAATTATAAACTTCATTATAACTTTCCATAGAAAAGGATGAAAAAATCTAAAAGTTGCGGAGAGAAGCGTTGATCAGCTATGATTATTAAAAGTCTCTGTAGCGGTATTCGCTCGAGATACAAAAGTAATTAAAACCTTGGCTCTACGTACATAATCTATTTTAACTTCATATACATCCATCAGAACGAATATATTTGCTTTGGAAATTACTTTCATGTCAATTCCACATATTATTTTATTTAAAATAAACGTAATATTAGAATTAATCGTAGAATGTTATAAAGATCACCACTTAAAGTTATTTAGGTTGATCTTGTATCAATGAGATCCATTTTGGGTAAAATATTTACTACCTCGCAAATATTTTATCTATCCTTCATCGAATGTAACTTCGTCGATTCCATTGTATGGTTCGGACCTAGAATACTAGTTCATTACTGTCTATTAAGCCTTCTCACGTATCATTTGTTTCTATGTCCCCTGGATGAGGCAAATGGCATCCACAGTGCCTCTCAATCACCTACGGTCTTAAGCTGCTGTTTGATATTGCTCTAAGACTTTCCAACCCTTTTAGCTTATAGTCAAAAAATTAGCTGCCACAATGATCGACTACTTAAATTACTGAATCTGGATCTTTTATCTTTTGTTATCAACTTAAATCTAAAACAACATTGTCTTGACCCAATTGCCGGGTTGCATAAATACCTATTGTAATATCGAATGACAAGTCACTAACAAGAACCCCGACCGTCAGCACGTAACCGTGACGCGGCACAAAAAGCTATCAGAACTAATTGTGATACGAAAAGAAAATTCCAATGGAAAGCGCTTATTACTGATAACGATTCATTATCGTCGAGTGACACGCAACTGTTTCTACCATTCCAATTTTGGAATTTCGGTAACTGTTTAGGAAGGGGTCTACACACGTGCAAGGGGTTGTTATTATTACTACTGAATGAATATTGGCAGTCATTATCAATCTGGAATTGTTTAATTACTAAACAACATCAGGCAAATATTAATCATTGCTGTAATGCTTTCTGCAAACGGCTTGAATTTAACAATTTTTATGACACCTATTTAACTTTTTTTTAACAAATTCCGAGATTTTGGTAAGGTCTCATTTCAATCCAAATTTTGGTTTGGTTATTAAAATTATACGAAATTTACCAATTTGCTTCAGATAATAAGATCAGTTAATCTTTGATATGAAAGTATACGATGCTAGTTTGGTTTGAAATAATGCCCTAAAATCACTCGAAATTTAGAGGACAAAAACTATTGAAACGGCTACAAATCTAAAGGCCAGTATCGTAAACACCGAACCTTCATAAACAGGCTGCATACGCCCACCTACTTAACAAGTTATTTTTATTTTCTTCTTGCGTGATGAATGTAAATGTACATTTGGATGGTTTAACACCGACTTCGTAGTTGGGTGTGATAAATAAATGATTGGGTCGTTGAACTTAGAATATTATCATAATATTATTTTTAGACTGACATACTAATGAGGTCCTTGACTACATGAACATAATTAAGATTTAAGTAAAATGGACGTAAAGTTCTGAAGATAAAATTTAGCTGTCTTTACGCAATTTTTGATTCCGAAATTCTCAAGAACGAGACAACTTTTTGTTGATACAAACATTACTCCAAACTATTGCAAGAAATAAATTATGGAAATTGTATAAATATTATTAATATGTAATTTATTTTGTAATTGAGATACGAGTATTACTATGCTATACCTTATACTACTATACCTTTGACTTATAGACATTAGATAACTATATAACAATGATTCCAAGGATCACCGATGGATAAACCATTTAATTATTCTTAAATACGCACAAAAAAAAGAAAAACACTTAAAGGATATTACTAATTAACAAAGAAAAGGAAAAGAAGACAAAATCCTCTTTTATAATAACCACACAGCCTTTGACACGCGACAACATACTTTACTCAACAATCGGGAATATCGTAATCAACAGTGGCGCAAAAATTAAAAAGTAAAAGAATATCGTTAAGGTATTGTAGGTGAAAATGTATCAAGGTATGTTTCGCTTATAAATTTAATGTTACATTTATATGCAAATTATGAAAGAATTCTTTGTGCAACCGTAAACGAAATAATATAACTTTAAATCAGAAGAATACTAAAATTAGGATTTGGGAATTTGGAGAATTTTAAAAAGTGGCATGGTGTATATTTCTCTCTCTCTATCTCTATAGTCTAAACTATGTAAAATAAAAATAAATATAAATAATGGCAGTAACCGGGACAAGCCTTTGTATCTTTGTGGCTATTGTGAAATTATGAAAATAATACACAATAACTGAGTAAAACGAACAATAACTTCATTTTGTACTAAAAAACCCACACCACAATACACCAAACCATTCAATTTGCAGCACTTACAACCGTTTAGAACGAACAGGGTAAACTCCCCCATTTTCGTCACAACAAAAACTCAAAGTTAAAAAGTAATAAAATAGCCGCCATTTGTTTGCCATACCTACATCCACATTGTTTACTAAGAGAAATACCTAGAAAAGTTTGCAGTGAACAATAAAACTGGGGACGTGACGGCGGCGCGAGAGACGAATGGCGGCTGAGGCGCCGTAACAAAACTTCCCTCTGGTTTTCCTTCAAATTGCACTCGGATATGGAATTAAAATTTGTTTTAAGCTTTACTACCCTTCTCGCGTATTGTGGCAAGTGTACTGCTGTTTTGGGGTAAAGTTTTTTGTTGTTGTGGCGAGTATGAAACATTGCTCATGTGTGTCGTTTCTGTTGGTGCAGTTTGGAAACTATATATTGTTTTAACCAAAATATGCTTTACTGGTCTACTAGGATCATAATTTTATGTCTCGTGAGCCGTTAAGATCTGAGTTTGTTTTTATCATAGAAAACGACTTTTCAAAACACAATTGATCCAACCATAGTCTTCCTTGTATAAATTTGCAGTTCTTCAATTTGTGTTGAAACAATTTCTTTAAAATTTAATGGTGACTACCGACTAGTGTTTTTTTTTGACTCTCTTTAATATGCCTACAATTCGTTAAATCAATGTCGGAGACGACTTTGCTTTACACTACTGGTTATTTTTTCTTTTGCTAGTTTTCTTGACATCCATATCAAACACATACCTGTAAACAAAATTCCCAAGACAAACAAAAACTTGGACACCATCTGTATCTTCTGCAACAGCCGATCTTTATCACTTAAAATGACTTCCAATCGCTTTGAGTCCTCTGCTACATATAAAAATAGCCGCCATTTATTTATTCGGAGCACCTAGAGGATAAATAAAATTCAATGTAAAAGTCGCAGAGCCAACATATGGCCAGCCTCGCGTCGGCGACGTTGAAATGCAATCGCTTGAGAGCTCCCACATAATACCTTTATGTACCGTATGTGAGGATGGATTATTAGAAGTGAATTCAGTCTGTTACTCGGAATCGATGTACTTATTCTTTGGATGTCTCTTTGTTTGAAGATCATTGGAAATTTGTTCGTCATTACAATCACTTCGTTCAATCTGCTTATCGACAACTATTGGAGGTCGGTTATCAGTTATTTCTTTTTACAGGCATGGGCAATACTAAATGCGTTGCAGTTCAGATACATAAAATAAATAAATACACCCGACAATACATACATAGTCCTGTCCCATACGAAGATCGAGTCCTGTGTCATGGCTATCAGAAATTCCAAGACTTTTCGGTCTCACAAACTCGAAACCAGACTCGAAACCACAACAAATATCTGCGAATCTAACACACAAATATTTGTGTTGATGCGGGGATCGAGCCCGAGGTCTCTCGTTTCAGAGACGGCTTCTAACCAACTACGCATTACAAGCTGACAAATAGAGTATTAAATAGACTATTCCATGTCTTGAGTTGATCTTTCGTTGATCGTTCCGATTCGTTGAACTTTCGTAGCTCGGTATCATTATCATGATTTTGTTACATCAAGAAATGCCCTTAGGCGTTATTTCCGCTTGTATTATTTATGTGTACTAAGTGCTTAAAAAAATATCTGACGACGAATCCGAAACTTGACAATAATTATAAAATTAAGTCAAAAATAGTAAAATATTGTAAATGAGTGAATTCTACAAATAAATATAGTATCCCAAAGCGACATTTGGCCAAGTATCTCTTACTCTTGGTATCAGAAACTTAAATACTTAATCTGTTTGATCTAGACACGAAATAAATATTGCAAAGATCAAATTCCCCGCGTTTACTTTTGTATTATTTTGTTCACTACTAACTTTAAATATTGGAGCAAAGTTTGATTGTTCGTTGTCCAAAGTTGAACCGCTACCAAATTGTCTAGATAATCAATTCATATGCTTACCCAAGTTGTCAGTTAAAAGCTAGAGTTAGTATAACGGGTTCTTAGATTTACCCGAATGTTACATATTGAAATAAAACAATTATTTCCCGATAAAATCTGTAAATAAATAAATAACACCCAACAGTCACATACACAGTCCTAACCCCACACTAAGATCGAGTGATGTGTCGTGGGTATCAGGAACTACGAGACACTTTTCGGTCTCACAAACACCCAGACCCGGAAGAAATATTTGTGGGCCGCACAAACATTTCTCTCGGTGTGGGGATCGAACCCGCGGCCTCTCGTTTCACAGGCGGCGTCTAACCAACTGCGTCACGGAGGCTGTCGAAATAATAGTTTGATTTCAGCAGAAGAGTAACAATTCTGAACTACTACATTTTAATTATCTCTGAGTAGTATTGATAAAAATACCAAGTATGATTTAGCTGATACACACGTGATCGTTACAGATCACGTACTGGATACAAGTAGAAAGACACATTTTTAAAATAGTCAGCTCTAATTTGTTAAAAGGATTTTATAATGTTAAAAAATATTAAAATTTAATTCAATTTGACATATTACACACTGTTCTTAAAAATTTGACTACCTGCGTGGCATAGTTGGTTATAAAGGTCACAGTACAAGATAAGTCGCGAAATTAATCCCTGTACAAATGTTTTTATAATACCGTAAAGTCACCTGGCGTTTTAACCCTCAATACTAATATTTAAATTAATTCGCACACGAAAAGACGATAGCTGATGATGCTGATATATACCAACTACATTCCTAGCAAGTCGGTAAATTGGACGGACGAGTCAATACTGATCATAGCAAGTCGCTGTATACCAGTCGTCTTCACTTCACTGTGGACATTGGATGCCTATGGAGGAAATCTTCTGAAGATGAAAATAACTATAAATATACTGCCTCGGCAGCGTAGTTATGCTATGGCCGGATAACCTTGGGGTCTTGGGTTCGAGTACCAGTTTGAGCATAGTGATATTAGATTTTTCTATTTATAATCAGACCGGAATCAGAAAGTTGTGCCCGATATGGCGATAGACTCGCCCCTTATTACATTGTAGCGCGAAACACATAAGGCGAAATGTAGACGCCCTGGTAGCATATCTGTCTACCCTTTCTAGGAAAAAGGCGTGAGTAATTATAACATACAGTATCTTACATTAGTAAAAAAGAGTAAAATAAATAAATTCAACCAGACACGTCTTACTTGTACAGGTGAAACCGCAACAAATTCATAAGCCAATTAATTAAATAAGCCAAAATTTTATTACACCGCCGGTTATGTACGAGATCATAATCATTGTAATTTACAACTACTTCTACATGTTAACGACGTCGTAAATAATGCTATTTAGTTATGTTTTTGGGAAAGAGCGACTAAATTAAGGGGTTACTTAACTAACTTCAGTTACTGGTCGCAGGATATTTTTGATCCGGTGGGGTAAGTTTGCATGGTGTATTTTGATTTTATATTTTTGATATTTTTCATTTTTAATTTTATTCTAATATTAAAGTGAATCCTATGGGCTATGTCGGTTACCTTTGTTCTCCTACGGATCTCCTCACTTCTGATTCGACATAGCCCAAAGAATTAGCAAGTTGAAGTGGCAGTGGGACGGGCACATAGCTCGTAGAACCGATGGCCATTGGGGCCGAAAGGTTGTGGAGTGGAGACCACGTACAGGCAAGCGAAATGTCGGACGCCCGCCTACAAGGTGGACGGCCGACCTGGCTAAGGTTGCAGGAAGTCGCTGGATGCAGGCCGCTTCCAACAGGTCGATGTGTCGATCCTTGGGGAGGCCTTTGTTCAGCAGTGGACTACCTGTGGCTGAGATGATGATGATGATGATCATTAAAGTGAAAAATAAAAATTGAAGTGAGGAATTCGGAAAAAAATTAGCTTCTTTTTTAACTAGGATGTAACTCAAATTGCAACCCTAACCGTACAGGTGAGCTGAGCGTCAATTCGTGATGTATAACGGCTTAGACTATTATAATCAGTAAATTACAAAAAAAATAGTCCAGCCCTATAATATCGTAAATATAGACAGAAATGCCTTCGTTTGCATCCAACAGGTTGCTATGGTAACCTTAGGGAAAGTTATATGCAGCTTTAGACTTATTGTCATACAGGGAAAATCTCCCCATATTGGGCAGTACCTACACAATGTACTGTATCCAATCTGAGAATTTCAATCTTCAGCACCAAAATATCCCATGGTTGTCTGTAAGACATTGCCTTTCGGCGATAAGACCGCAAATTGTACTTTTTATATATTTATTTATTTATTTACACTTTACTGCACACAAAAGGAAAACAAATACAAACAGAAATCACATATACAAAAAGTACAATTGGCGGTCTTATCGCCGAAAGGCAATGTCTTACAGACAACCATGGGATGGATTTAAAAATAGGATAAATAAAGGGCAGTCGTAAAGTGTAAAGGATAGAACTTGCTTAGAAAGGAAAAGTATTGCAAATAAGTACAAATAATTTAATGAAATTACAAGTAATACAAATAATAAATACACATATTATGTTATATAAACATATATATATACAAATATGCATACATAAATAATATAATAACAATACATATATAGGAAGATACATATACACAATATATTAATATATATATATATATACCAGTACATACAAATAGGTAAATTATCCACAGAAATGTGTCAGTTCAGTATATAATAATAATATAATAATAATTTCTTTATTTCATAGAAAAGGAACATACACAGTTTTTTTTTTATTTTTTTACAATAAGATAGATCATTATTATCTAATTGCCATTTATTTGTACAAATCCGTGCAAATTGTTATTTCTCTGACTCTTAAACTAGGATAACCTGTATTTTAAGGGTCAGTGTGCTTTATTACTTTCTCATTAATAATTTGTATTACAAAATAAACGCAATAATATCAGTGTCGGTCTACCTCTATGATATTTTTCTTACGATGAATTGAGACTAGTACAAAATAATAATCGTTTATTTAATGTATGTATGCTCGTGTGTATGTGTTTGGGTGTGTGTGTGTGTGTGTGTATGTGTGTGTGTGTGTGTGATGTTGTGAATTAAGTGATGTACGTGAGTAAGTACTCTGTATATAAATAATCTTTTTGTAACAACCACTCTGTAACTTTTGTTTTTACTTTATAATTATTTAGGTGTAGTATTTTTAGTTCTTTATTAATTTCATTATAAATGTGTGTACTGAGAGCAAAGTACTGCTTTCCAGCAAAAGTAGTTTTATGTTGGATTCTTGGGAGTATGTCTATTCTCCTATTTGTAATGGGTATGATTAAGCTGGAGTGTCTTCTAAGGATCGTTTTAAGCACGTATAGTTGTCGAACTGTAGGCACCTTACACTCCGCGAACAGTTCGGTCGTTGGGTATCTAATGGGCCTCTTTGTCATTATTTTAAGTATTGCTCTTTGTGCTCTTTCTAACTTAAGGAAGATAGTTTTGCCCGCACCACCCCAAGCTGTAATACAATAACCCAAAATAGACTGACAGATGGCATAGTATACTCTTATGAGAGTACTCTTCGTGGCACAATCTTTTAGAGATCTAAAGATGTGGATGAGGCGCAATGTCCTCGTGGTGACCGCATCGATTTGCTTGTCCCATCTCAGACCTTGATCTATCAGCACGCCCAGATATTTGACCCTCTCGCTTTTTGTAAGTGACGTGCAAGAATAAGAATATGAACGATTAAGGCAAGAGTGTGCAGTGATAGTGAAGTTGTGATTTGGTGCACTATTAGAACGGATAGCGAACGGAATAAACTTGGATTTATCAAGATTTAGGGTTAACAGGTTGGAATTTAGCCATTGCGTTACTTTAGATAAAGCTGCTTCTGCTTTAACTTTAACAGTATCCCAATTGGAACCAGATACAAGTATCACAGTATCGTCGGCATATGCAAAGGTTTTACAGCTATCAAGGTTCATCGTGCAAAGACCGTTTACATATATTTGAAATAGTGTAGGGCCCAAAATACTCCCCTGAGGAACGCCAAAAGTCACTAATTTCTCATCGCTAAGGTGGGCATCTATTTTTACTACTTGTTTGCGATTTGTGAGGTAGTCTCTGAAAATATCAAGTTGTATGCCACGCACACCAAATTGCTCCAATTTTGAGATAAGTATGGGTATAGAGACTGTGTCGAAATCCTTCGAAAGGTCTAGAAATATACCCGCACATTTAATCTGTTTATCCATATTTATTGCAACTTGTTGTGTAAAATCAATTACAGCATCCTCTGCCGATATTCCAGATCGGAACCCATATTGGTTATCAGCAATCATATGATTTTTATCTAAAAAGTGCCTGAGTGACTTGTTAAGGATTTTTTCCAGAATTTTCGAGAGGGCCGGGAGAACCGATATAGGTCGGTAGTTGTTGATGCAGTCTTTAGGTCCCCCTTTATGAATTGGGTATACTATTGCCTTTTTAAGTGCCTGTGGAAAAACCCCCGTCTGTATACAGGTATTGTAGATGTACGTCAGCGGCGGGGCTAATGTATGACGACAGGACTTTAATAGGTTGGTCGAGATATTGTCCCATCCGATAGCACAATCGTTGCGTAACTGCAGAATAATAGATTCCACCTCAGCATCATCAGTTTCAAGTATTGTTAAGGAGTTCGGAGGTGACCTTTGATTATCCTCTCTAGACGAGAATTGGTTACAAGATTGTGTTAGTGGAGCTCGTTTATGTGACAATATTTTTGCAGCCAGGTTTTTCCGATGTCGCTAAAGTAATTGCATACCTCGTTAATTGAAGATTTAGGCGTACTCCGTATTTTTAAAAGCTCAGATGGACAAGTCTTTATTTTCTGTGTATTGGTTATTTCTTTAATTGCTTTCCATAGAGTTTTAGGATTTCTTTCGGCGGCTTCAAACTTAGTGGTTTCATAAGCTATTTTCAATTTTTTAAGCAAGGCATTGCAGTAATTACGATAGCGCAAGTACGTAGTTTTTAGAATTTGGTTGTCAGGTTCCCTTCTTGTTTTAATGTGTAATTTATCTCTATTTTTTATACATCTTAGTAGGCCCGTAGTTATCCACGGTTTCAAAACCCTTTTTTGTCTTGGGATTTTTATCTGTTCGGAATGCTTTGATATAACTAAATTTAGAATTTATATAAATTTGTTTAAACATAGGTTTGCATCTTTAGTTTGATAAATGTCTGAAAAATCAAGACTTTGCACCTCTAAGATAACTGCATTGTGATTGACGCGAGTGGTGGTACATGTTGTATTACGCGTTGGGTTGGCATTTTCCAAGCACATTATGAGTGGCTTATGGTCGGTTATATATGAATCTAAGACGAGTGTGGTATTAGGTAGTTTTGATTTCAGTAGTATGTGATCGATACATTTGTCCAATCGGGTAGGGATATGATGGGTTGCCATAAGTCCATAGGAGGCATTAAGAGTGAGATAGTCATAGCACTTATCATTTCTATTTCCCGGTGTGATGTCAATATTTAAATCGCCCACTAAAGCTATATTAGCGCAGGATAAGTTGTCATAAATATTAGACAGGTTATTACGGAAATGTTCAAAGTCAGCCCTAGAGCTGAAGGAAGGAGATCTGTAGATAACAACCACAGTCAGTTTGTTTTCAATTTCGCATATGAGACAATTACCTCCTTTAAAATTTGGTTCCCGCACTGTATAACGAAGTCCTACTTTGATAAAAATAATTATCCCATCGTTCTGATTGTTATTAATATTTGTCGAATGTAGTTCAAAGCCGTCTAGGACAGGTATATGCGTAGTTTTATGAAGCCATCATTCAGTTAATATAATTATGTCGAAATTAATTTTTATCAATGTTAATAGGACCTGAAGATCGTTAAAGTTTTTATTTACACTACGTATATTCATATGTAGTAGTTTAATATTGCCATTTGAATTTTTTATGTAGCTTGAGGAGTCCTCTGGTCTGCAGGTGAAACAATGTTCTAAGTTTAAGGAGTCGATTTCATTAATAATGTTGTTCATTGTAGCCATTTAGATATATTGGTAAAATAACGAAAAAAGAGACCTAAGGAGAACGATAGTAGCTTACTAGTTATAGTAGAAAACATTTGACTTACACATCGCCCAAGTAAGCATGTTACAGAGTGAGAGAGTGTTAATGTTGGTGTTATGTCGGTTTGTATTTGGTGATGATGAAGTGGTTGTATATTAACGAACGTGATTACGAATATATGTAGTTGATAGCGTTTAATATATGGAGATTTTAGTACAAATGATGACTGTAATATACTATATAGTTTTTTGATAAGTGCAATCAATAGTCACAAGGTTTTGTTTACAAGGTTTTGAAGACATTTATCTGAACGAATTAATATTTGCTTGTCACCTTCTATCTTTCGCAGAAAGATATTGCCATTTGAGGTCCAGCAGTATTTTTAGGCATTTTTCTTAGCAAATTCTCGGGCTAGATAAAAAAGTTTCTTACTATTACTTGTCAATTGTTCGGTAATGTAGATTGGTTGAGGATTTCCTGCTAATCCAAGAGTTGCTGTATTTAATTGGTCGTCTTTTCCTCTTCCTTTGTTAAATGAGCGTACATGTGATATCTCTATGTATTTCTTGTCTTTTTTTTTATTTCTGTGAATGGCGAGACGAGCAAGCCGTTCGCCTGATGGTAAGCGATACGACCGCTCATAAACAGTAGCAAAATTCCACTGCGCTCGCCATCCTGAGACATAAGATGTTAAGTCTCAATATGTGCAGTAGTTACTCTGGCTACAATGTCCTTTTTGTGAAATAAACTGTAAATAAAGTCTCTGTATCAGCCCATATACGTCCCACTACAGGGCATAGGTCTCCTCTACAATCGAGAGTACGATTGCGAGTGGTTAGGCCATATGTCCACCACGCTGGCCTAGTGCGGGTTGGCGGACTTACATACCATAGAAATTCTTATAAATCGCTATGGTATGCAGGTTTCCTCACGATGTTTTCCCTCACCGATTTAGTGCATGGTAATTGACTATCGATACACACATGACTCCGAAAAGTCAAAGGTGTCCCTCAGGATTCGAGCCCGCGACCATTGTGAACATGTTGGTTGGCGTCTAGTCCGTTTACCAAAAGGCCACCACGCACTTTAAATAGATTAATATCCAAATTAACGAACTGGAGCAACCGTCAAACCCTATTCGATGCAAATCTATAAAATATCCCAATAAGCACCGCTCAACACCCTCTGTTTACATCGCATGTTGGACCGGAGTAACCGTTCCCCTAGTTTTAATTGTCACTTGTCGACCATATGTTGGAAAGCGTTTACCGTTTCATTCACACGGGGGTATTTTTACAGGTTCTTTTTTATAGGAAACAGGTCGATTAATGTGAATTAATCATTGGAATGAACACCTACAATGCTGAGAGATAAGTCTATTGGCGTTTGAGTAGGGCTATGCAGTGGAACATTTTGATATTCGTGTGAATTTTGTAAAATTATTATTTTAAAGATGTTATTTAGTTAAGCTGGTTGGTGGCAAAAATAAATATACAAATAATTATAATAAAACTAATTTAAAATTTTATGCAAGCGATATTTAAAATGTATCAAAATAGTATTAGACACAAGCACTACATACCAACTAAAACAAATATTACATTTTATCAACTAAACATCATAATGTACTTCAGTACAAAAGTTTTCCGCAATAAGAAAGCAAAATCATGTTCAGCAACGTCTCGGATTATTCTATTAAACAATAAGATTTTCACCTTCACGTATTGCACAAAGCCATTACAATGGTAATCTCCAAACATTACTGGTGCAAAGTTTCACGTAACAAAATTCTATTCCCCACAAACGTGTTCCCAACTCAGAACAGTTGCATCTACAAACTAACAAGGATTGAATTAAAATTAATTTCAACTTACACTGTCCGACATAGACGAGATTCTAACTTAGCCGCAACCTTAGATGCTAACTTGATGTTTTACCTTCTAATTAAAATCTTGGACGATTGTTTTCGTACAACAGCATACATTGCTGCATCAACCAATGACTTGTTAAAATTTGTTACTATGTAAGCAGCAATGTATTTGGATATCAACAATAATTCAGTGCAGGGAAATGTTAGTGCAAGAAAGACACTACAAAATAATTGAAGATGTCTGCATTGTATCTCTTAATATCATCTCAGGATATAATTGCGACGTCGTGTGTGTTTAATTAAACTATAGCATTGCGTTTGACGGAAGGCGTCTTTGAATTTAATTCTACCCTTTTGTCTAGCAATGGCTATTGTTCTATGGTATTCCAACAGCAAAATAACAAAGGTTTTATAAACTGGTAATATAATACAGAGCCTGCGTCTAATTAGTTTATAGCACCGTTTTGCCCGCGGCTTTGTTCGCGTTTAATTGAGATTAGTTTTCTAGGAACGTTGGTGTTAAGTGCCGGAACATTGTTAAATATTTGGCGAAGATATTCCCAAGTAAATAGAATTTAGTAAAAAAATTTGATTATAATTTTAAATTACATTTATAATAGCAGATTATATTAAGTTTCAAAATGGCTGTGATATTTACGACCTTTATAGTGTCCCGTATAGCAATACACTGTTCTGAAGCTTTGAGCGACTCTTTTTATAATTATTTCTAATTTAATAGGTATTTGGAGTAAAGTTTGTTTATTCTTAATACTAAGACTGAAATTACATCGGCCCCAATGGTTTAGTGGCAGCAATTCCATTCCTAATTCGAACACTCCCCTATGTGAGTTCCAATGCTCTCGTCATATTACATACATAGCCCTATATTGCCTCGGTGGTGTAATTGTACGACGGTACAGTTACAAAGCTGAGGTCTCGAGTTCGAATCCCGGGTCGGGCAAAGTGATAAATATACCCCAATCAATATTAGATGTGAACAAAATAATCATACCACTGAAACCCTACTTGTACTGGAAGGTCTCTCACACGAGTATATGAGAGGCCGCCTGGGTAGTACCCCGCCAAATAAGAGTGTAAATGCAATGTTGTGTTTCGGATTGAATGACATTGTAGCCAGCGTTTCTACTGGATATACCTAAGGAGACTTAATATATTTTTGAGCGTAGTGGATGCAAAGCATTGCTTTGTAATTCATGTGGTTGTTTGGTTTTGCTACTGTCCATTAGCGGTCATATCACTTACCATCAGGCAAACGGCATGCTCTTCTCGCTATTCTATGCAATAACAAAAACTACAGCAATAGTCTGCAATAAACTACTTGAAACACGTCAGAATAGGATCTTTGTACACGACGAATAATCTCCTAGAATGTGTCAATAAATAATATACAGAATTATTTAGGCGGCATTATTATGGAAATATTATTGCACATGGTGACAGTTTATACGTAGACACCACAGCGCCTCGCCGAACACAATGATACAATTTATTTTGTAAAAGTTGTTTTTGACGTCGGAGAAAATGTACTGCTTGTTTGTTGCTTTGTGTTTTCTTTGCTTAGATCAGGGCCATTGAATACGCGGATAGGAAAGAATAATATTAGTGTACTACTTTTTATTCCAAGCTATTAAGATATGAACTTGGTTCTGTTTGAGTAAAGAGCTGCGGTAATTTAATGTGATGCAAATTTAATATAATATATTATCTTTTCTTGCACATTCTAAATAATTTTATTGAAATTGAATCAAAAGTTTTCAAAAGTTATATCAATAACTTGGTTTATTTTCTAAAGGCTTTTCTATAACTTTGTGAGGTCATCAATGTATTTTTTCAACCGTGTTTGTTCACGTTTGCACTCAACAGTTAAACATCCTCTGGCAGGGAACATTTCAATTTAACTAACAATCAAAATATATCCCGAGATATTCTTATTCAATAAATTTTTAAAACAAACCCACATTCCCTGCACAACTAAAATAGAGGCACCATATTTAATCTACCCAGATAATTGCATTCCTATAGTTGATCCGACCTAACAAGACAGGACAGACAGTGATGAGAGATGAGTAGACTGTGCTGATCTCCAAAGCACCATACATCAATTGAAAACCAATGATAGATCTCAAGACGGTACATAGGACATCCTAACCCGTCCTAGTGGTCAAGAGGCAGTTGTCAAGACAGGCCCGAAGCCCTCGACGGACACCCAGGCTTTAGATCGATTAGCGGACTAACGTCTAGACTGTCATGCACGCGCGGTAATGCTCGATGATTTACGAACGTTGTAAGTGGCCGGATTCTGGTTTATTGATTGTTAGAAGTAGAATAATTTGGAGTGAAGAATTATTTTAGAAACAATAATAGTGATATACGCACTAAAACAGTGAAGGAAAACATCGTGAGGAAACCTTATGCAGGTTTCCATAGCGATTTATAAGAATTTCTATGAACTAGGCCAGCGTGGTGAACTATATGACCTAACCACTCTCAATCGTACTCGCGATTGTAGAGTAGGCCCATGTTCTGCAGTTGGACGTATATGGGCTGATACAGATACAGACAGAATAGTGATAAACATAGTCCTGACCCACAGTAAGAGTCTTGTGTCGTGGATATAAAATACTACAAGAGACGTTTAGGTCTCACAAACACCGAGACCCGAAACCAATAACTGTGGTACACACAAATAATAGTTTCGGTGCGAGGATCGAACCCGTGACTTCTTATTTCATAGCTAACGCTCAACCAACTGCGCCAAGGAGGCTGTCTAAATATTGTTAAATTTCACCAAGGCTTAGAGGTAAAATAATTAAAACCATGACGAAATTATGAAATCTGCGTACAGCATGTTCAAAATTATATAAAAGTACTACAAAATATATAAAAATATATATTCTATTGCGAAAAACGTCATTACAAATTCCATTCAACAATTATATTTTTTTATTGAAATAGTAAAAATCACGGTAACCAATAACCTCATATGCTAGAGAATACCATGTATTATGTAATCTGTATCAGCCCATATACGTCCCACTGCAGGGCACGGGCCTCCTCCACAATCGACAGTGCGATTGAGAGTGGCTAGGCCATATAGTCCACCACGCTGGCCTAGTGCGGATTGGTGGACTTACATGTTATGTAAACTACCGCCAAAATCCTAATAGATTAAGCAATCCAAACAAAAAATAATTTAGGTATCTATCCATACCACGATCTCCCATATGTAAAAATAATGTAGAAAAGCGGCTTATCACATTTATTAACAAAACAGAACACCCTGTGGCCCCGCAGGAAGGATATAATGTACTGACGACTCTACATTATGTGAGTCCTTCTATTTATCTGCTTTGCTTTTCCTTTTGTTTATTTTTATATTATTCATTTTTATTTCGTTTGCCATGATGTGGAAGCAACAATTCCCTGGGGATATTAAGGAGTGTGTATTTGGTGTTTTGTTTATTTTTCATAAGGTCCTTTGTTGGAATATCGTGATTTTGTCAAATAAATTTCATATTGTATAAATAGTAATTACGAAAGATAAATGCTTAGTTTTGTGTGTGCAAATATTAAATTTGCGTTGTAAACAATTATGTTTTTTTAGGTCAGTTTGTTTTTTGGTGATAAATATTTATAGGATTTTTTGTTGGATTATTGCAATTGTTGTTATTATTATTTGTTTGAATGTTTGTAGACTGATATTTTTTTTATCACATGGATCATCTTTGACGTTTTATTTAAAATATTAACTTCACCTTAAGAGCGTATATAACTTGCGTGTACATTTTGGCTTAAAAACAGTGCTTTTCGAATGATTTTTATCCACCAAAACATTATTTATAGGAAAAAATAATTAGTACCTACTAATTTTAGAAAATGTATATTTCGGTGGAGACTATTTTAAATTTATATATAATTTGTGAGTACTATAAGGATTCTGAACAGAGGTTTCCTTATTTAGGCTTCGAATGGCAATTTAGAACCTCTAAATATCTGAAATAATTAAATATAAGACGAAAATAAAAATGTAAGCGCACGGAAAGTATAAACGCTCTTAATGATATCGACGTATCTTAACTTTTAAAATAACAATAATTATTTCTATAAATATAACTTTCGAATACCTAGTCTTTATTATTTTCTTCTCTCATTCCTTTCAACTATATAAAATAAAATCAATAGAATCTAAATTAACTTTGTATGGCCATTTATTTTATTTATTTATTAGATTCTCCTACGAATATAGCACATTACATTTATTATATTTAAGTAGATATTCAGTTACACACAGTACAGTTCTCATCGGAAAAATCGAAACACCTTGCAGTTTATATTTTGTAAGGATTATCAGAAAAATGAGTATTTTTAGGAATATATGTTAAATGTATTTTTAATATTGAATAATATTTGATTCTACATTAACTGTATTTTTACACAACAACTATTAATTACTAATAGTGATAATAATTTACTGCCCATTTCTCTATGTACATAAATGTCACATAAATATTAAATATTTTATGAACCCCATTCCAATACAAGCAGGTTAATTTAGAATAAATTAAAATGTGAAAAGCTTACAAATCACGTTACACGTACCGAAAGCTACTTAATCTACGATCGGAGCTTTTTAAGCTAACAAGTATAGCCTTGGGGTAACTGTACCCAAAATATAAATAATCTTGAAAGTAATTGTGACCCAGTTATGTTGGCTTAGAGATTTCTGTGTAATATTGGAAGTAGTTTATTTATTTATTAGTGTTTATTTAAATAGTCGCTATTTCGGAAAATATATTCTCACTAGTGTACATTTAAATTTTAGATGAATTGTAGTCTTGCTATAAGACGTAAAATTTTAAAAATACATATTTTAGAGCGCACCTTTTTCTGAGAAGCAGTAGGCAGAAATGTTACCAGGGCACCTTGCATATACATTTCGCCTTGCGTGATCCACTATGTGATAAGAGGCGAGCCTATCGCCATATCGGACACAAATTCCTGACTCCGGACTAATAAAAATAGAAATATGATTTATTTCCAGCTCCTCTTATTAATTGGACTTTCTGTTTGATTTCGTTGCGGGTTAAATACAAGTTGGACATTCCCGGAGAATCGACGAGCTTCAATGACTAGTCACTACAATGCGTGCCACTGTTGATCCATGAAACAGGAGTTGGCACTAGGCCAGCGTGGTGGACTATATGGCCTAACCACTCTCAATCGGTAGTCGATTGTAGAGGAGGCCCGTGCCCTGCAGTGGGACGTATATGGGCTGATACAGATAAAGACAAGTTGGACATTCCCGGAGACTCCGCGAGCTTCAATGATCGGTGTCACTACAATGCGTGCTACTGTTGATCCATGAAACAGGAGTTACAGTAACGACGGAACAGCCTCCATACGAAAATAGGAAATTCTAATATCACTTTACCCGACCCGGGATTCGAATTCAAAACATCGACGTTGTAATCGTGCCATAGAATAACTGCGACACCGAAGTACCATATTAAAAATATTGTCTTGGTATATTTTTGAATTTTAACATGACAGTATTATGCTTTTCTAACTTATTTTGTGAAGTTTCATGACTAGCGGTGCGATTGTCCATAGAAAATGTAAATAATTTATTGAATCTATAAAATAGTATGCATTATTAAGATTAAGTGGAGAACTATAAGGCTTAACCCTTCTCAATCGTACCTTCGATTGTAGAGGAGGCCCGTGCCCTGCAGTGGGACGTACTATATGGGCTGATACAGATTTAGATGAAGTCACCTTATTTCACTACAACCAATATAACGTAAGATCCAGGTAAAATAAATATACTATAAATGATGGATACATCGGCTTATTTGGCATTCGGTGCCAAACCTCCGGTTTTCAGTTCAATATATTAAACTCAATTAATACCATTGCGTTATAACTTTACCCTACTTATAATAACCCCAAGTATCAGCAAATGTTTTATTTAAAAAAATAATATAAAACAATACAAAACACACAGTAGTCGCAGCTCTCCAAACAATGGCGCTCGGGAGATAATTTGAAAATACAATATATCTTAAATATAAACAATGCGACAGATATCCGAGTGGAAATATTACTTTATAAGAATACAGCCCACGGCGTTGGAGCGCGACACTAAATTTCTAAATTTCTCTCTGGATGACACTAACAAAACTTCAGCCCCATTGCGTTTTTTGGAAACATACGGTGGTTAGTAACGGAGAAGGCTCGGAGCGTTTTTATAAAGGGGGAGTTGAATTCCTGGGTGACGGACAGTTGATTTAATATAAAATTTCAATTGCGAAATGATATTCAACGTAAGTGGCGCTATAAAGATTTTTTAAGTATAAACCCCAAGTTATTTTTTTTTCCGGGAGCAGATTTGTTTTTATCTGTTAGTAGTATATTTTATAGGTTATTTTTTATTTCGGTTCTATGCTACTTTTGTCTTTCTTTCAGTACATGCAAGATATTGTATTGTATTGTGTCAGCCCATATACGTCCCACTGCAGGGCACGGGCCTACTCTACAATCGAAAGTACTATTGAGAGTGGTTAGGCACATGCAAGATATAATTTTCTTAATTATGAGCCAACCTAATAGTTTTTTTTCTATATATACGCGTATACAATAAATAAAAAAAAAAAAAACTATATCCATAACAATATAACTATAACAAAAATCAATATTTTTTCATATCAACGTCAGTATTTATTTACTAGTTCTTGTAGTATTTTTTTTTATTTATTTTTAAGGGGCAACAAACAATTACACTTTGCTAATAACTATACTTAATATTAAGTTTCTTAAAATTTAATTAAAGTGCAACCAACCCCGTTGCCCAAGAATTAAACATCACAGACAGATAGGGCCAGCAAAGACACAGGGGAATGCAGCTCCAGCTTCAACTGCCTCATGATGCATTACAATAACAAATTTCGGGCAATATCCTACCGACAAGTTAATATACAATCATTAAAATGTACTTAAATAAGGTCACAAGAAATAGATAACGTGTCTAATTATACATATAGTATTTATTTTTTAACTCAGACTTCTCACAATTTAGAGCCCAAATAGTACAGACAAAAATCAAATGAAAACTAACTTTAAAACTCAGCGTGTCCATCCGTAATACACTCCCGTATGTCCCCAGCACACTAGCAGCGCAAGTTTCCCGCTCTGACGTCCATACAGCCACAAACAAATGCAAGTTTAATGTCTTTAGCTACAACGCCGCGCGGCTACGTTCGCTGAATTGTTCATCGTATTGATTTGTCCCCATACAATATTAATGGCGGCAATTGTATTAACTGCTAATGTTATAGATTAGTTCAAAAAATATGTTTTCGGGCGAGGAAATTTGCACACATTTCATACGTCCCACTGCAGGGCACTAGCCTACTCTACAATTGAGAGTACGATTCAGAGGGGTTAGTCCATATATTCTGCCACGCTGGCCCAGTACAGATTGCCGGGCTTTACCATAAACTTGAATGTAGCTATGGTATGTAGGTTTCTTCAGGATGTTTTCCTTCACTTTTATAGTGTCTTAATTTATTTTATTACATTTTGAAACTGCAATAATTGCCGATAGCAAGTGCACTGCTGGCCAAATGGTGAAAAGTCTGTCAAGGTGACACTTGCAAGAATAGAGCGATATAATTTTAGAGACTCTATTTGAATTTCCTGCGTTTATTATCAGATGACTATACAGCGCAAAAAATCTTAATATAGTTTCCTTTCTTTCAATCCACCTTTACATTTACTCCTAAGAAAAACCACCAATCAGTAACTTGATATCCCGTTAGTCCGTAAATACGTACAGTAAACAGTGTAAAATCAATTCCCTTCCACAAATAATAGTCTCTGTCCTACATGCTACTCCTTAGAAATTGTAAATAAAATATAGAAGAACTCACGCCTTTTTTCCAGAAGAGGTAGGCAGAGGTACAACCAGTACAGCCGAGTTTGACCTTGTATATTCCCACGATGTCATAACGGGTGAGCCTATAGCATATCAAAAACAAATTCTTGTCTTCGGGCTAATAATGAATCGAAAAATCTAATATCACTTCTCTCGAACTTGGATTCGAACCCGAGACTTCGTGTACCGTACCGTATCAAAAAATATAAACTTTATCAGGAAACGAAAAAATGGTCAATTAAAACGAGAATTTATAAAGGGACAAACACAAATCCGATTTTGTACTGGGTAATTGGGCTTCCTAGATTGATGAGACTATCGCACAAATCCAATCACTAAATAAAAATATTTAATCAACATATTAAAACTCAAATAGTGTAAATTAACAGGGTTTTATTAATTCCAAATATTAGGTAATAAAAATTCTGTTTGCACAATTGACGTATTTAATATTCTACTGTTTGCGAACCATGTTTCAAACATTCAGTCCATAATGTTTGCACAACACTTGTTTAAATATAATTTGTATATTTTTGGGTATAATATATTCAAAACCGTTTTTAAACGATCGCCGATTGTTTCTTGTTTTGATATTTTTTGCATGGAATGTTTGTTTTGATTTAGATTCCACTGAGTTTTGATCGGACCGTGAGTGACTATTATTTTTTTATGGGTTCGCGCTACGCTGCATATTATTTTAGAGTAAACTGGTTCGGTTGATAAAGTATCTATTGCTGAAAATACGAAGGCAAAATAACAAAAGTGTCGTATGGATAGTAAAATTACCAGTCATTCAACTGTATTTAAAGAAGAGTTCACTGCTGATTCAAAATTTGAACTTACATCATTCGGATAATTCACTTGTCAAAACAAAAAAGCTTTTTACAATTCGAATGTTCGGACGTTCTTGTTCCTAGATACTCAAAAAAAAATTGGATTATTTTATCGTGCGTCGCAACCATAGACTAAGTTCGGAGAAAATGATAAGTATAATAGAGAATAGTATTGATTTTTAGAAGTGGAAATCTTTTATCTTACTCCGGACGTCGAACATCCGAAAATTCGTATCGTTTTTATACAGTAACCTTCCTGGATACTCTAATCTTGAGATTAGAAAAAAAAACATTTAAACACGATAATATCATTATCTTTTTAATATTTAAATCCAAACTCTTTGGAGCCATACCAAAAATCTGCCATTTTATTTGTAAACTGTTGTGTTCAGCCGAGGTTGATCTTGAAACACGCAGTACTCACCGACACTCGACTGCGATGACCCCTATTAGTTGTCTTTTACGACAGGTCGTGGGAACTGCGGCTGTGTTTTACAAGCCATTGTCAACCCATAGGGTGGAACTAAAGGCCTCTGCAGTACACTGTGTTGTTATGGCTGTTCTTACGTACGTAAGGTCATCAGGATAAACATTGGTAGAGGGATTCATTTGATTTATTATTTAATTATGAAATATTAACATACATACATAAACTCACGCCTTTTTTACAGCAAGGGTAGGTATAGGTGCTACTACGACTACCACATTTGTCCTTGTATGTTCCATTGCATAATTTGATAAACAAGCCCATCGCAATATTGGGCACAAAATTCTGACTCCGGGCTCAAAATGAATATAACATTCGATATCATTTGCCTGACCGGGTACTCGAACTCGAAGACTCAGTAAGCGTACCGTAGTATAACTACGCCATCGAGGTAGTCAGCACCAAGAAATATCAATCTTTAATAAATTACTGACGGTTATAAATAGCAAAGGTAAAGGTCGCGGGACGTCGCTGGATGCAGGCTGCCTCCAACAGGTCTCTGTGGAAATCATTGGGGGAGGCCTATGTTCAGTAGTGGACTTCCTTTGGCTGATGGATAAATAGCAAAAAAATAACGTATATCCAATACGTAAGTAGGTACTATAATAAGGTTTTTTAAAATGTATCCTCCAAAGGCGGTAAATGAGAATGTTTCCTTGAAAGTTCATTTCAAAGCATGAAATATGCAAATTAGTGTTTGTGATTCTAAGAACTTGTGGGTGAGAACTAACACATAAGGTGCACTGTTAATATTGATATAATTGCACTAAAAATTATAGACTTCTATTTTTTTATTATTTTTTCTATTCTTTATTATTATATTTTTTCTATTGTTTGTATGTGTTGCTGTTATTAAAGAGAGAAATAGACGACTGAAATAATTTAAACAGAAGATGAAAGACATCACACAGATCACAAAGATCATCACAAAGATGTCACACATCCTCCACAAAGGCTAAACGATTTTTTGATTGGTGATCTTAGAAAATTATTTCATTCGGCCTTTTCCTAGCTTATAAATCCTTATCTGCCTAAATTTCTTCATGACATCCAGTCAAATTTCTAACCAATGACCTCGTCAATTAGCTGTACTCCAGAGTCTAAACTTCACAAAAGAAATACATCCAAACAAAAAACAAGACAGTCCGAATGGGTTAAAGTTAAACGTGCAATTTTACAAATCGTTGAAACATTTAACAACACATTTGTAAGTAAATGGGCGCGCAAGCAATCCCTTTAGCCACTCTTTTGTTTCCCCTAGAAAAGAACTTATGAAGAGTTGAGGGGCGAAGTAGTGAAATAAGTTTTCTTTTTAAATTAGATAAGAACCTTTCTGCCGCGAGCGGCCAGCGTATAAAACAGTGCCTTTCTGAACAACAACTAGTGTTGCAAATGGAGAGATATAGCGCGTATTTTATGTACTCCATCTTTAAGTAATAACTTTATTTCATATTATCATATGTTTATTTGGTATGTATGCATAGTATATTTGTGTATGCAAATGTTTAATTTTTATTATTTGGCTGTAAGTTATTCTTTATTTTTACACTTCCCTCTCTCTTTCATTTAAATCCATCCCATAGTTGACTGTAAGACATTGCTATGGAGCGATAAGACCGCCATTTATACTTTTTTTATTGTTTCTGTATAGTAGTTTAAGTTTGTGTATAATAAATATTTAAATAATTATATAATAGCTGGCGTGGAAGATTTTGAAAATAATCAAGTAGCAAGCCCGGTATCTTTTTAGAATCAAAAATCTTGAACAATTTGATTTGCTTAATCTTGAAATCCAATTCAGAGTCATCATATTGAAATGCTGCCACTTCTTTTTTTTTTTGTGGAATATTGATAGCTATAGTATCGTTTCGATTTATTGCTCTAACATTTTATATTTAGAGTGGCGAAATAGTTAAAAGCACTTTACCTGGTGGTCCGATATCATGACATACCCTCATTAACTAAAATACACATGATTACAGACTTCTTAAATAAAATTCCTACAGCTATATTACAACGGCAAACAAAATCGTTTTAATGTCTCATAGTTGGAAGTTAGTAAAAATTGATAAATTTATCTATGTAACATTATTCTGATAACCTTCCTGAACTCAGGTCTTACTTCTACGTCTACTTATGAATCATACATAAATAAATATACGTTAATACCAAAACAGAATATCCATTTTTTCGGATGTAACGGTGCAAATTTATTTCTTTTTATTTGAAAGTATTATGAATTTCCTAATCTTCAAAAAATAACAAAAAGTGGATCGCCCGGACAGGGACTTGAACCCTGGACCCTTGGATTAAAAGTCCAATGCTCTACCGACTGAGCTATCCGGGCTCTGCAGACGCAAATGAAATTACCAACTATATTTTAGCGTTATAATTGCTATAACACTAGTATTTCAGCAATAATAGTTTATGACACAAATAATTTGATACTCTCAATATCAAGCATAGTATTTCACTTATTGTTATGAATGTTTTTAACAATACTTCAAAATGTATTTTTTTTATAATACTTTATATATTTTTAATACATACGAGTGGTGATCTACGAATGTTAAGTAAAGAATTACATTTGATAACTTATGGTCTAGTATTATCTTATTACTACATAGTATAAAACAAACTCGCCTCCGGTCTGTCTGTTTTTATGTGTACTTAGTTCTCTAAAACTACGCAACGGATTTTGGTATGGTTTATTTAATAGATGGAGTGTTTCAAGAGAAAGCATTATAATAATTATGTATAACATATACACGGGAAAAGTTTGTAAGAAAAATAATCAATTTTCTTCGCGATGTCCTGTCTGCAGTGACAAGTGATAGTTTTTTTATTAATAAGATAATTCATACTTAACAAACATTGTTGCAATGTTGATATATTTATTACTATAACATTACCTGTTTGTGTCTACAAATGTAGATACAAAAGCATTTATGTTTTTTTTAACTTATATTATTATACAGGTTGATATTGACACATTGTACTTAATTTTTCCCACATGTTCCTCATTACCCCAGGTGACATTGTGCATGATTTGAAGAAAATATGAGAAGATTTTTTGTCAAAAATGGTGATTTTAGTTTTCACGATTTTTAGACATTCCGTACAGATACGAATATTTTTACCGCTTAGCTCAACTATATTTTGGGTCGGGTACTCACGGGTAGGCCGTTAAAGACTCGGTATCTATAGACGTTGATCAAAAGCCTTGCAACCTAAAATCAGGAATTTTTACAAAACTATCAACAGTTTTTATTTCAACGTGGTACAATGTTACCTGGAGTAGTTAGGAATATGTGGTTTAAATTATATACACTATGTCAATATCACTCTGTATAAATATCTTAAAAATCTAGGTAATTTCATAGTAATGTCTATTTAGACATTTGATGATTTTTTGAAGATTTGACAACCTCCGTGGCGCAGTTGGTTAGATGCCGCCTATGAAACGAGAGGCCGCGGGTTCGATCCCCGCACCGAGAGAAATGTTTCTGCGGCTAACAAATATTTCATTTGGGTCTGGGTCTTTGTGAGACCGAAAAATTTCCCTAGAATTTCTGATACCCGCGATACAAAACTCGATCTTAGTGTGGGGTCGGAATTACAAATATGACTGTTGAAAAAAAATAGACAATCTAAAAGCTAATTTAAAGTTAATAGCCTATTTATACAGATAACTCAAGATACTTTCTCGCCTAAAAATCGTATGTCACTATCGCATACGATAATCTTTACAACACTGACGTATTCTAATGCTAAGGACAAATAATTAAACGATGCAACTTTTTTCATATCCGTACGATAATCGTACCTTCGAGGTGACAAAGTATCCTTGTGCAAATTGGTCTTAACTGGCCTTTGTCTCCTGCCTAGCTTATGGTGAAAACTGTCTTTAACCTGCGTCAAATTGTCAATTGTAATAAAAAGTTAATCTCCTTTAAATTGCACTATATCCCACAGGACGAATTTATGTAGTTATTGTTTGGATTAAGTTTTAATAGCGGTTAAGTTAAAATATATTAAAGTACATTTATTTTCCATAATTCAGCATAATTACTGAATTTTATTTCAGATGTGGGTGGTCTATTTATGAGATCGTTAAATTTATTGCTTTTACTTAATTTCACATAATGAATTGTTTAAACAGCATTCATAATAATTGACAGCCTCCGTGGCGCAGTTGGTTAAACGCCGGATGTGAAACGAGACGTCACGGGATCGATCACCGCACCGAAGCAAATATTTGAACCAGAGGTATTTGTTTCGGGTCTGGGTGTTTGTGAGACCGAAAAGACTCGTAGTTTCTGATACCCACGACACAAGACTTGATCTTAGTGTGGGGTCAGGACTATATGTATGACTGATGGGTGTATTTATTTATTTATAGTGGAGTTACTTAAGAACACACGTAAATTATATTATTGGTTTGGCATAAGTTTTTCTATTGGACAAAAAATGATTCTTCAGAACTGGCAACATCCTTCAAAGTATTAATACCAGGCAGACGGGTCATCGTGAAATAAGGTAACTATTCTGCTATATTTTAATCAATAAATAAATGCACCCAACAGTCACATACATAGTCTTGACCCCACACTATGATCGAGTCTTGTGTCGTGGGCACCAGAAACTACGAGAGACTTTTCAGTCTCACAAACACCCAGACCAGAAACATATATCTATGGATCGACATTTGTTTTGGTATGGGGATCGAACCTGCGGCCTCGCGTTTCACGAAGCTGTCGTATAAAATATATATTTTTTTAATAAAATAATTTATTATTAATGTATCTAACAAAAAACTATGTTTACTACCAGATAATTTTCTCGTAGCCTTTATAAAATCGGTTACAATACATTCATAAGCATCACAATACGTAAAAATATAAATGCCCTACTCAACCAAGCTTAATAGTCCAGACCGAGCTCACGATTCAAAAAAATGCAATAAAACCGTTTATGCTCTTTATTGGATTTTTAAACGGAGCGTAAAATCCACTCGCTTAACTACTATTTCGACTGAATGACACCAAACAATGCTCTATTAACAACTGAGCTTACAGCTCAATTAAGATTAAACAAAGATATTTTTAACATAAATTACAAATATTTTCTTTTAAAATAAGCGAAGGGATGAGCCTTACGGAGACTGATCCTATTATGTCATCATAAATAGAAGCCAATGTACAAAAGCTTAAACACACATAAATATATCGATATATATTTATTTATCGAGATATATTTCAGTGCTCAAACCTCTATCTTCTAAACCCTAAGAAGTAGCTAGAGTGGCACAAATTACTCCAACAGATTATCAAGCCTTTTTTTTCAACCCAACACATGATAGGAAGGCCTACTGCAAATTCCAATAAGTGTCATTGATTATTTTTCCGACCCAAATATCGACCAATAGAATTGCATCATTCGACGTCACGTGGTACAACCTACATGGTATTATACTGATAATTTTTTGAAAATTTTCTCTGGTAGTTGCTATATATAAAAAACAAAACATGATCCAGTCAAATTAACCACACGTCAAACTGACAGGTTGAATTCAATTGTGAAAATTGGAGATTTTGCATGAAAATGAGTTTGAAATTAAAATTTGGGACGGAAAAATAATCCCCCGAATACCACACGAGCTTCAAAATTATCTGGCATTTCCCTCAAGGTTCCCTGCAAACAAATAAAGTCGTCAAGTTTTGACTACTTCATTTGTTTGCAACGAACCTATCGGGAAATACCCGATAATTTTGAAGCTCTTGTGGTATTATAAGTGAATATCTACTCGGCGACGATTGGGGATAATTCCAATGTGACCTTAACATTAAATGCATTTTTTTGCCTTTATACGAAGGATGATGTAAAGGATGAATGTTTTAATGCCTGAATCGTGACGACAGAATTGTAACTACATGTTATTTTGTTTTGTACGAAAGACTTACGGGCCTGCTTAAACCATCCCATCTATAAAATATTTAAAATGTGGCAAAATATAATTTAACTAATGCTGCGACTCTAATGAAATATCGACATAATATAATAACTGATTTTTTTCTATAGAAGCTACCAAAGATTCAAAACCGATCGGAATATAAAAAAAACTTAAACAATTCAGCAAAAAAACAAAAAAATACATCGCAGAAATCGAAAATTATGACAAAGATATATCACATCGAAGCTCGTACGCGATCCCACAATCCGCAGGTTAACCCATTAAAATTTACTATACAAAAAAATAAAATGCCAGCTCCGGTCGAATCGACCCTACTCACGAACTAAATCAACCGTTAAGTTTCACGTTACGGCGGTCGTAATTAACCTGCTGAATGAACGAATGGAGAGTGAATCATTTATCAGCATTGCCCCGAACCGCGGTCGAATGGGACCTCGGCATCAATCTTGGGGGAATATGCGGCTCATACGATAGACGGCAATGCATTTGCACTTTATTTGTAATTCTAAAATGGCGGTTGTTCGAAATTCAAAATGATCGGAGGAATTTCAAAATGGCTATTGATTTCATAAAGTGAAGGTGACTTTTTGGTATCGTCAAGAGAGCTTTAAAAAGTAGACAATAATACTTGCAATAAATATAAGAAATAAAATAGAATTTTATCCTAAAAATCATGATACATGATGACTGCCATCTCATAACTACATTATTAATAAATGACTGATCTAAAACAAACTCTTCACAATTTACCTTTTACTTATCTAAATTTATTGTTGACTATAAATTTCGGACCAGAATTTCTCTCGGTAGATTAGTATTGTAGTAACTACCTCACTAGCTTTGTAATCAATGCCCGAAGCACACATTCAATGTAACAGATTACAGCAGTAAAACGTCAATATGTGTCCACCTTGTGTAAGGTAATGGCGGTATGGCGATTAGAACCCAATTCCTGTATTGACTTGATACCATTCAGTCCCCATTGAATGGTACCAAGTTGGTAAATGTTGGAGCCGATTTGGTTCATTATGGGGATATTTGATGACTTGTGAATTTTCTTAGAATGTAGGTTTTGAACGGAAGCTGAAAGTTTAGTGACTAAGTAATCGAACCGGCTGTAGTCCAAAGTAAAGTGTGGCTATAACTCTTTGGTAATTATAATACATATTACTTTAAAAATATTTTCGATATACATAATTATAGGTATATCATATACATTTTTGATAAAACTAGATATAACTACTAGTAGTTAAAAAGTCGAAAAGTCACGGTATTGGAAAGGAAAGGATCGTCTGGGGCGGTACCACTGTCTCACGGAGAATCGACGTGAAGCTAATGGTTCTCTTTCGTGTTTCTTTCGGTGAGTATGATTGCTGGATGCCCTACGCCCTATCCTCTTCCCATTCTTTTTCGTTCCCCCTCCCCTCCTAATTGGTGGGCTGGTAACACATCTGGGATACGAACGTCGACACCAGGTGATCTATTTGCTCGTTTGCCTGGCCATATGCAATTAAAAAAAAACTCTTATTTATTCTCTTTTTACATTGTTCTCGTTCTTTGAGGAAGCATAAAGGATCGGTTGAGCTGTCTAACATGGTGTATATCAAAATCAAAATAAAAAAATACATGACATACATACAACACTGAGCATTACGGCCATAATAGTTTCAAAAGAAGCGTACTAGAATATTCCGTCTTCCGAATGACGTCACAGCAGTGTCTATAAACCCCTTTGTAATTTGGCAGCATATTGCGAACAAAGTCATCAGCTTAATTTACATGGGTAGCGTTAAGCAAAACACAAAACTTCGTGAGAAGGCACACACGTGTTGCCGAACTGACACCCACACACTCTAAAGGTAAATTGAATTGTCTCCTCCATTTTTAACATACGCTTTGACATTGCCACCGCGACGAATAAAAAGTGATACCTATGACTGACAATTTCTGCGAATTCGGCCTGCTGGCGCGATTTTTCACCGAGTGAAATTGTTCTAAAAGTAGTTTTTTTTTAGTTATATAAACGAGGAAGTGGTACACTAGTTGATATGTTTAGACGGTTTTTTAAAGAATAATCAGTTGGGGTCGGGGGAAAAAGGAAAACAGTAAAGATTATTGAGAATCCAGAAATATCAAACACAATGTAAAATATACATATATATATTCCTTTGTGTTAACATCTTTTTGAAACTTTAATTTTATATATATTAATTTTTTGGATATCAAGACTGCTACCGAAAACGAAGCCCGTGGTAGTTTTAGTGGCTACAAACACAATGCAATAAAAAATTTCGCATAGAAACGCGACAATTATTTTTTATGACTTTTTAAATATCGTCGTTTTTGGGTGGTAAATCTATGGATTTATTTGTGGTAAATATATGGTTTTTTCTAAAATAATAATTTAAACTCTTTTATACCTTAGAGTATTTATAAATAAAAGGGTCACTATTATTTTAGGAAAAAATGTATTTACCACCCAAATAGGAATAAATAACGAAAAAAAATTACTGCTTTTTTTTGCAACTTTTTCTGTTGCATTGTGTCTGAAGTCGCCTATACCACCACCCGGCTTCGTTTTCGGTAGCAGTCTTGATATACCCTGTATGATGGACTATGCAACCATGCACCTAAACCAAAAATAATGTGCGATCCTAAACATAATTAAATAATAGGCACATCTAGTTTCACACTTATCTTATAGCACATTGCATCACAAAGGCCTTAAAAGAATAGTAATATGACACGTTTTGAAATCCCGAACAAAGACTTGGGGAATTAAACACTTAATCACAGCAACCTTTGGTCTACTTCTCACGAACCCGCAGAAAAAACCAACCATTAGCGCCTATCAAAAACGATTATTGTAACAATTCAATGAACATTTTAATAACGCCATTCAGAGAGCAAGGGCGTAACGTTGTCACCAGCAGCTGCAAATGATAAATACATCAGCATTTTTATTATGTTATTTATGTAATATTGGATTTTGGCACTTTTATGAAGTTTTAAGTATCATACTTTTTGTTTATTTATTTTTTATACTTTATTATACACCACACAAAACAAATCAAAAGTAGGAGCTAAAACATAAAAATAAGTGTAACAATTGGCGGACAACTTTTAGATGGATTAGATTATAATAATTATGAAAAAAGAAAGATGTTACGCAATGAAAAATAAACAGTAAAATAATGTTATTTAGAAATATATACACTACATACATACATACTTAAACTCATGCCTTTTCCCAGAAGGGGTAGGCAGAGGTGCCAGGAAACCCATATGAAGCCTTACGTGTTATGTTCCCCTCATGATGTGCATTGTAATGATTTTGTCGTACCACTATAAAAAAGAACCGACCCAATGTCGACCTATATGAACTGATTTTGTACCTCCCCGCACTCTATATAAATCTATCAAACCTTCACAGTATTTAGAAACTATTTGCACTAAAAAAATACCAATCAGGAACAATAGAACGTTTGCAGCTCGCTTACCGATTTAAGAGCGCAGCCATTTTTCGACGTCGTGGCGCACGGTTCCATTAACCGGCGCAGAAATAAAGGGTCCCCGATTACCGCGGGTAATGGAGAGCTCCGTGATACGCCCTGCTTTGTGTAACCGTATCGACGTTTCTTATAATCACACTATTGAGAATATAGGCTTTGGTGTTAGTGTCCATCACTTCGATTTTATATTAAGGATTTGGGTATTTGTTTCAATATATCGGAGTCAGGTAAACGTTCTTGAGGCCGAATGCCATCCCGATATAGACCAGATTAAGGAATCGTATGCCACCAGGTTCCACAAACTAGTGGAAGAAGCGATGGACAGAAAGTGGTGGAGACAAATCTATATCAGCTTATGTACGTCCCACAGCAGCGCACGGGCCTCCTCTACAATCGGGTGTACGATTAAGAGTGGTAGGCCATATTATAGTCCTCCCCGTTGGCCTAGTGTGTGTCGAAGGACTTTACATACCATAGACATTAATACAAATTCGCTATAGTATGTAAGGTTTCTTCACAATGTTTTCCTTCACCTTTAAAGTGGTGATTGACTATCAATACACATATAACTCTGAAAAGTCACAGTTGTGCCCTAAGATTGGAACCTGCGACCACCGTGAACAAGTTGACAGTCGCGTCACAGAATACTAACAGAAGTCAAGCTTGTGTATTGCCACACTCACACTACGCACGGCGTTCGCGCTAGGGTTGTTATCTCTGGCCTATGCGAAAACACGTATTGTGTTAATAGCACTCGTATCGTCTATTTTTTTTTAAATAAAATATATAAATCAAAATAATAAAACAAATTAATTTTAATTGTATTTATGAAGTCATTGAGAATGTGTTTGTCATTATTCTTCAAGTTTTTTTATTGCTTTTGTATAATATTTGAATTTTTTTAATGATATTTACATTATATTATTATAATCTGGTGTTTTATATACAAGTGTAATAACTTTATTCATTTGTTTAATAAATAAAACATCTCACTATTTGCGTGCCCGAAGCGGATGACACTCGCGCTCGCAGTGGTTTCGACTGGTTTGAAATATCGTGTTGGTGAACGCTGTCTATGTGTGCGTTGATTTAGCGCGCTTTGTATGGAGCTTGACTTCTGTTGGTTTAGTTTCTGTGGTCGCGTGGGTAGGTAATCCATTCCAAATGCGGTACATCCAACAATGACTACGATACTCAGTCATCAGGGACTGACTGAAGAGAGACGAGAGAAGGAGAGAGAGATCAGAGTAGCAGTTATCATGTTTAGCTCATGGAAGCTTGTATGATGCTATGCTAATTTTCATGAGAAGCTATAAGAGTTTTGCAATAAATTTGGTCTCTTCATCATCATCTACAACCACGGGGAGTCCAATAGGTACTGAACATATTTCTTTCTCAAGGAATTCCAAAGCGATCTGTTGGATCTTGCTTTCTGTGATTTTTATCAGTCAAGTTTGTGTGATGACATAGTGCGCTCTACTTGCGATGTGTAGGGTCCAATCAAGTAACTTTGGGTTCCATAAATTCTGAGTTATACATGTCTTACGAACTACTCCAACCAGATTTATCAAATCAGTCTATAAAAACGTTATCAGCAAGAATATTTTTTTAAAGTATAAAATAAGAGAAAAAATAAGCCCTAAAAGATAATAACATCATAATATTTTTATGTAAAAATACATAGTTTAGCAGTAACGGTTAAATAGAAAGGTGGACTCTGCAACTGGACTGGAACAATGCCAAGAAAAAAGGACACTAATATTATATTTTAAGAATGAACAACGATAAAGGACTAGCCATTTGGTAGTTCAGCAAGCAAACCTTATGTTCGAGATACCACAATGACGAAATATAAAATTTGGCTTCGAAATTCGATTCCAAAATCTCAATCTTTTCTATGAGTGAAATACTTTGAAACGGCTGTTCAATTTTTCTTATATTTAAAAATAATTAATGCAATGCAAGTTTACATGGGCTGTAAATGGTTACAAAATTGATATATTCTTTGTTATTGTCAATAGTTCAATAAAATCAGGAACAAGTCTCATAAATGATAAGGGAACCTACTTTTCTGTTTTAAATAATAAAGATATGCCACAAGCCGAAGTTGGTTAGTTGCATACAAAGACTTGCAGTGGCAGTACAAACAAACGACGCAGCATAACATCCCACCGCAGTTAGTGAATCATAAGAGAACGTCTACTCAAGGCCCGTCGACCCGGAGCGTGCTGTGCAAACATATTCCCAAGCCGAGTAAAATAACTTTATACCAGCAACGCATTAACAATGCTACCAAAATTGCGACCCCGTAGGCGGTACACAAACGCCCGTGTCGTCTATTTGTCCCGCTGTTTCGCTGGATTGAATTCTATTATATTATTGTAGGTTGAACCGATCGGGTTTAGTATTGACATCATGAACCTGGACTATTGTTTGAAATATATGTAGTTGTAGTGAGGGGAGAATTAGCTTATGTAATCTGAAGGTAGGTATCAATATAATGTCGACGGTCTGTAATATAAAGTCGACGAGTATTGCGATTGTTACGCTAATCCTGTTATTCGCATGTATTCGATTATTCGACTTAACAATTGATAATCTCATAACTATAGGTTTTCTAAAAGTCATATTATCGGCTTTACAAGTGTGGTTCGAAATTTCTATAACAAAAATTCTATACCAGTAAAACTATTCACCAAATCAGCTTACAAAATAGAAAGCGTTTATAATCTCCACTATCAATAGGCTCGGCCCATTTTTGCAACTATTTTCATTAGTGCTCCCCTCTGATTGGTTATAGCGTGATGTTATAAATCCTTCCTCAATAAAAGGGCTTTCCAATAGAAAAATATTTTTTTATGTCGAACCAGTAGTTACTCTGATTAACGCGTGCAAATAAAAAACTGTTCAGCTTCATATATTAGTCTAGATATAGAATCATTCGAAGCACTAATATTAAAAGTAAACAAGAATTTCATACCGGCTGGCAAAGAGTTGTATTAGTCTTGGAATTTATTAAATTTCGTCTAAGCTACGTGACCGCCCCGGGGTTGCGGCGTTTCAACCCCATTAACCTTGTCTCGCCATGATTTAAGGCCAAAATACGAATTTCCTCGTATTTCTTTCACCTTTTTTTATTCCGAACAGATTTTGCTTTTAATAAACCGACACTGGATAATGAAGGGAATTATCACGTCGGTGTACATTTTGAGAATTGTCAAATTCTATTCGACGGAGTTCCTATGAATGCTATATTGACGGCGTGGACTATTAATAAGTCTGTTCAGTCGAAGTCCGGAGTTTCATTAAAATTTGATTCACTCGTCTGTGAAATGATTTTGACGTCGGGTAGCGAAGAATTTCTCAGTGGATTTATTATACCGTTTTATTAATAGAAGCGTTAAGCTCGTTTGTTTTATGCATTTTCTTGTTACTTCTGTGGTATTATAAGATTTTTAAAAGTTGCATAATTAGATATTTCGTTTACTGTTAAATATTGAGTCTTCACTCTTTATCAAATATACATACATACATACATAAACTCACGCCTTGTCCCCAGAAAGGGTAGGCAGAGTTGCGAGGGCACCCACATTTCGCCTTGTATGTTCCGTCCCACAATGTGATAGGTGGCGAGCCTATCGCCATATCGGGCACAAATTCCTGACTCTGGACTGATACTGAATAGAAAAATCCAATATCACTTTGCCCAACCCGGGCTTCGAATCCGAGACCTCAGCTGTATAACCATACCGTAGTACAACTACGCCACCGAGGCAGTCAAATATTGTGTAGTGATTTTTGTTTTAAGTGATGTACATACAATGACCTGCAAAATTAAAATTAGACTCATTTTTTTCCGGAGGTCTCCAACATTTTCATCAGTTCTATAAATTTTTTCGAGTGAGCTATGAAAAATAATCCATTTCAGTGACCTGAAGGCATTTTCAAGGAATTGTAGGTAGGTGATCGTTTCAATACACTTAATATACATATTTTACATAAATTTCCCTCTCAATAACAGGGTCCTAACTTAAAGTCGTATAAAATGTTTATTATTTTTACTCCTACAGGAAATATAGCCTGGTAATTTTGCTTTTCGTTATATGTTTTTGTTATGTTTGTATTTTACTTTCATATTTGTATTTTCTCTTTTTGTTTGTCCAAATAATGTATTTTATTTATATCTATCTATGAAAGAACCTGTTTATTTATTCTTGCTCTATAAAATATCATTTATTAATTATATTTATTTATCTGTACGAAAATATTAGAAGCTAAATCACTTAATCTCATTGTGTTGAGATTAAAAAAGGTGATGTCTTGTATCCAATTTGTCAGTAAACATGAACTTTCAAGTATTTTTTTCCCTTAACACAAGTCACAATGTATTTAGCAACAACCTACAACGTGTTTTTCCCCTTACTCATTTAGTAAGAACAATCATCATCAAAATGCAGTAATAACGCTACCCATATTCTAATCCCAAATTGTGCATAAGTTCAGTCATCCCATAACAGTAATATCTAAAATATTTTTTGTAACATCCCACACAACATAACCACATTTGCGTGATATTTTAGCACCACCCCGATGGCTGTAACGCGTGCATCCGTACCGTTACCCTGGCAATCAGTTGTTTCGCCCTTATCTCCGTTAATATCCTCGTGTTGGCGTATGTTCCGGAGTTTAGGCACATACGTGCGTATTCAATGGGAATTTCCTGCCGCCCGATATACGTTGCGTGAACGTATCCTGTTTACCCAAACGGCGTGTCCACAAGTTCGGTGTTTTAATGGTTCAAAGGCTTCGGTGATTACTTTCGGTGACGGTCCGATTTGTGAATTGAATTTAAAGTTTATTTTGTATTAGTGTTTGGAAGATATTTTGCTTTTACATGGCAGTGTAATAGAATTATTCATCTTTAGTTTTGTTATAAGCGGCGTATCATTTTTAAAAAATGATGTTTTTTAATTTCGAAAAACTCGACTCTCTTAATCTCAAGATTCCTATCTTCTAGGTATGCTAATTTTTAAATCGCTAAGTCTTGTAGCTAGGATTGGATTTTTTAAATAAACCAGAATATTATGTCGTAGATACCAGAGACATAGAGAGATTTGTTAGTCTCATTACATCTAGCATCGAAACAATTTATTAGTGGTCATGCAAACATCTGCCTCCGTGGGGGTTGGAACCCGTGATCCTCCTTTCTACAGCGGTCTTAATCAACCTTAACTTTAGTGGACGCAATATTATGACACAAACATTTACTCTAACATAATAAAAATACCTTGACCCGGAGCAATATGTATTTTTTTTAAATTATATATCAATTTCTAATAAAATATGAATATATACAAATAGTAAATCGTCAAAATTATAGAAGAAAAATAATTACAGCCCCATTACAATACGGAACGTAATTTTAATTATTCATTCTAATTACGTAAATTTGGTATAAATTTTATTTCGTTTGGTTCAACTTTATTGTAATAATCAAGTTTAGGAAAACCTCTGAATAAATCATGGGTGGAGACGACGTGGAAGGAAAGAATTCCTTTACTTCTGGCAGTTTTAATTTGTGATAACCTACAGGAAAATTCTGGTTTTATTAATTGTTTATTCAAAAGAAGAGGTTTCATATTATTTTGAATCGTTTACGGATAATTATTTTCAAGACATTGATGTTTGTTATGCATTTATTGGCATTTATTCGTATTGAGCCTGAAAAAATATCTGAATCTAATAGTATTATCGAACGTCGGGAACCAAAACTATAATTTTGGTACTTCCAGCTTACATAAAGTTGCTACCAGAATATTGAAAAACAATTCTGAAATTAAAGCAGTAATATTTATCAGACGAAGCCGGGCCCGACCGCTATTTCACTACATATACCCTATGTCCCTTTGTATGCTTAAATCTTGATTACTACGCAACAGATTTCTATGCAGTTTTTTTTTAATAGATAGAGTGATTCAAGAGGAAGGTTTATGTGTATAATGTGTGCATATTATTGTAGAGAACTCTATATGCACCCAGGCGAAGCTGGGCCGGGCCGCTAGTTAAGTTATAAATGAATCTTATCACTGCTATATTCACAACTCTTCTAACCGTTTAATTACAAAACATTCAGACACGATTGCCTTTCATTCCTCTCATAAGAATGTTGGTCTGGTAGAGATTGCCTTAGCGATAAGACCGCCATTTGTACCCTGTTGTCATAATATCATCTATGTTTACTGTTCGGTAGGTACCACTGCAATATCTATTTCTCCCGTGAAATAGCAGTGTAAAGCACCGTTGTGTTTCGGATTGGAGGACACTGTAGTCAGAGTAACTACTGGACATATTGGCGAGCGCAGTGGCATGCCAAGCAATGCTTTGTACTTCGAGGCGTTGTTTCGTTTTGCTACTGTTAATTCGGGACCGTATTGCTTACCATCAGACGAACGGCATGCTTGTCTTGCTATTCATGTCATATTTTTTTATTATTATTGTACCAATATACAAATAAATAACTAAAGATATATTTAATACAAGATGATCTTCCGAAACACACCCATCCATCCACATCGGGTGCTTCCGACCGCGCCAGATAAAAGTTAATGGGCCAACTTACCGCGAATTATTCCCTCGACGCGCTTATTTTTTTGTACACCAACACTGTTAATGTTTCAATAAATTAAGCTCCTTTTCGAATATAAAATTTTGAATATTCACGAAATTTATTTTTCTGGTGTGAAGGGAAAATTTTGGATGGTATTAAGATAATTAGATAATATAAAAAGGTTGGGTTGGTACAGCACAAGCTAAGAAATACATGGTTTTTCTTTTTCTTTTCTCTATGTCAGCCATCAGTTCTTTAATATCCTATAGATTGACACGGGCCTCGTCTATGATTGAAAATGATATGCTTAGTCTATTAAAATGGCTGGTTTGGTTGGCAGGCATAATCTACGTCTTTAAATCGGTTTGCTGTGGAGTGAAGTGGTCAACTATTAATCTTTATTATCTAAATTATTTTAATACGGTTTAAAGACAAACGTGTTTTCATAAGTATGACCGAGCTTAAGTCTTCGGTGTCAACTCTAGATGTGCCTGTGGATTAAAGATTGAGAGATTTGCAAAAAAATCTCTTCTTGCTTTATTTTTTATTTAATCAGGCACGTTAAAGTGATTACATCTGATATTCAGAGCAACGTCGTCCAGTATTGAATGACAACAGCCAATTGTATTATACTTCACAATTATATCCGGCTACAGCTCTTTCACGCTAAGGCTTAAGGACCTAGAATTGTAAGAAGGAAACCCTAATTAACTGGACCCTATGAAAACCTATGATAACAATCAATTGCATTGGGCAATTAATAGCACTATTGAAACAGTAAAAGTAAATCTTCCCGCAACACTAAACATTAGCATTCCAATATTTGCGTTTGCTATTAACTTCCCAATAATTAAATTGCATAATTTAATTAATTCCAATCAAAACAGTGATTATAAACAATTAATTTAATTGATCCTGTATCGGTAACAAACCTGTTTGTTCATTAAAACAAATACGAGCGGTGCGCCGTGGGGCATCACGGGGAGGATATTGTTTTCAATATTGTTGTTTGTTCATTTTAGTGCAGTCAGTTTGTTTTTTAAATATTGTTTTTGATTCTAGTGATGTGATGATTTCGAATTTTATTTCAAATATTTTCATGATGAATGTTAAGGATTATTTAAATGATAATTTGATGTCGTTTTTAACACTAAGAGCCTCTATCACTATCTTTAAGCAAACCGTTGATCAGTCACTTTTTAAAATACTAACGTATTTATGTTAAGTAAAGGTGCCTAGTAAGAGTATAATCCGCCCATTTCGCAAGTAAAAACAAAATGTCGAGTAACTACATGCTGATTAAGTAAATGACATAAAAATTGAACGAATTATGATTTCAATATGACATCACACGAGTAAGAAAGTATTTATTGAATAAATAAATAAAAACCATAGTCAAATGTCCCTGCCCTGCCTCCCGCTGAAGAACGAACTTATTTTTAAAAATAATAACATAAAATGAAGTTGAGAGTTAAACCAAATTTTAACCATCAAGTAAATACGCTAATTGCCAGATTATGCAGCCTGTAAGGTACTGATTAGTGTAATCATAGGATTAATGTTACTTTAGCGTCGTGAAATTGACATATTGCGGGTGACTTTAATTGATGACTAGCCTACTTGACGCTTTTCTTGAGGGTGGTTGACGAGGCCCTAAATAACATACCTGACATAGAGTTTTTGATGAAATCACTCTTCTTCTATTTATAATGTTAAAAAAAATCTCTATAATTCTGGTTTGAAGTCGATTTTTTGTTAAATTTTTTGGTATGTTATGTGTCAATTACAGAGAAGGCCTTGTTTGTAAAAATTTACAAATGTCTGTCATAGTTTTTGATCCTCACGCCCTAGGACTTGCATCTTAGTAGGATGTTTTTTTTTTTTTTTTTTTTTTTATTGCAATGAATGACAAGACGAGCAAGCCGTTCGCCTGATGGTAAGCGATACGACCGCTCATAAACAGTAGGAACATTCCACTGCGCTCGCCATCCTGAGCCATAAGATGTTAAGTCTCAATATGTCCAGTAGTTACTCTGGCTACAATGTCCTTCAATCCGAAACACAACAGTGCATTTACGCAGTGTTGTTTCACGGGAGAAATAGACATTGCGGTGGTACCTACCCAGATGGCCTCTCACATATGAGAGACCTACCACCAGTAAAGTAGTATTTTTTTTTTATATACTGGCCCGGCATAGTAGTGGAAGGACCCAGGATTGTAGGAAGGAGGGAACACGTGAGACGGCAAACAATTCCACAGCTTGACGGTGCGACACAAAAATTAATTCGAGAACCGTTTGGTTCGCGCCGGGATGGTGTGGACCGTCAAGCTATGGCTTCGCAAGCCAGCACGCGTGGTTCTGGTAAGGGATGGAGAGGAGGGGATCAAGTTGAACAAATCTTCAGAGCACTCACCGTGATACAAGCGGTAGAACACGTTTAGAGAGGCGACATCCCTCCGGACTTGTAGCGACTCTAAGTTGCTCGTAACGTCTACATCATTCACAATGCGGATGGCCCGCCGCTGCAATTCATCCAAGGCATCGAGCAGGTACTGAGCGAATCCATCCCAGAGGTGCGAGCAGTACTCCATACCTGGCCGGACCTGCGCTTAATATAAGCGACAAAGCTGACCGGGCGTGAAAAACCGACGCACCCTGTTCAGGACTCCAACCCTGCGTGATGTGGCAGATATTACGCCCTCGATGTCATTCCTTGGATTGAGATCACAGCGGATATCCACACCAAGGATACTCAGGTCATCCCGCACTGAGAGGGGAGTACCCTGAAGAATTGGGAGGGGAGAGAACGGGGATTTTTTGCACGTGAACGCACACACCTGAGTTTTCTTGGCATTGAACTCAACCATATTCCTGGAATCCCATGTAGAAATGAGATCCAAGGTCCGGTTGAGCTCAATGACAAGATCTTCACGTCCCCTCACATGTTAGGTGTATGTATGTTAGGTGTATTTATCCTTTACTTATTTATTCATCTGCATTTAAAAAGTCATTTTTAAAATGCACAAATATTTTAAAGCACTCGACATTTCAACCGAGCACTGTCCCATCAGACTCAGTGCAAATAAAACATTTATCAACTCAAATCGTCGTTTTTTTCTATAAGGCTTTATAGGTTATGTTATAACTCGAAGCTTTTCCGTTTTAAAATTGGATTCCAACCCTCCGGCGCTTAATCCCATCCGAGGATATTGTTCCGTGTAGCTGGGGTTGCAACCTATCTATTGGTAAGCTATTGAGAAGCCATTTTTATGCGGTGAAAGGTCAGAGAAATTATGCAAGATTTTTATAACAAGTATAAAAATAAAAATGGATGAGGATTATCTTGTTATTTATATATTTGTCTTAAGTTATTATATTAGTATTGAAGGCTTTTAATATTCTTTGGTTGATGAAAGACTGTCACGATTGTTTGGAACAAGAAAAGGTTATTCTGTAATTTAATTTGTGAACGCTAACAGCAATAAGACAGCCAGGTGTTATACTATTTAAAAAAACTGTATTTTTGTATACAAAAGAGTGTGAGCAATTAATTGTTATCTATCTATAAGAATATTTTGAAAAAAATATACCGAAAGTACATCATAAAATAAAAAAAATAAGCACGTGTTCCTTTTTTTAGTGCGGTGAATGGCGAGACGTGAATGCCATCCGCCTGATGATAAGCGATACGACCGTTCTTGAACGGTAGCAAAACCAAAAAACACCACAAATAACAAAGCAATGCTTAGCTACTTATACAGGGTATATCAAGAGTGCTACCGAAAACGAAGCCGAGTGGTAGTTTTAGCGACTTCAGACACAATGCAAGTAAATTTTGTGCAAAAAATTGTTACGAAATATTTTAGTCACTTTTTTTATCGTCGTATTAGGGTGGTAAATAAATAGTTTTTTTGTAAATAATAGTATACACCCTTTTATTTTTAAAGACGCTATGGTACGCAGGGCTTTAAATTATTAATTTAGCAAAAACTATGGATTTACCACCCAAACACGAAGATATTTAAAACATATTAAAAAAAATGTTTGTTTTGTAGTTGTTTAATTGTAAAAACAATTAACAGCAGCTTATGACAAATAATAACTAAAACAGATTAAAGAACAACGATGAACACTTCCAAACACTTCACCACTTCACGAAAACAGTAAGTACATTAACGCGATGAATAATAATTGGCTGCCATAGATAACATATGATGATGCTTAGTTGTCCGACCTAACGCATTATCTTTCATTTAAATGGTCGCATTACGGTAAAGTTGTACTTCTAGATTTTGTAGCATAATATTTCTTGTAACTTTTATGAAAATGTTTAGGATGCCTGACTGTTTGGGTCTTCTTTATAGACAGATTGCATTATGTAAAATTAGATCATTTAATTTAGATAACTTAATTATGATCTTACATAATTTAACTGTTTCCAAGCTCACACATTCATAATTATAATCGTTATAATAAATTTGAACATGCAATGTAGTTTTACATTTACGTAAACATTTTTTTTGTCTTCAGTTAATTTAGCAATGAGAAATGGCAATGTTAAATAACCTTTTTTATGGTTTGTTTACATTTAGTTAAGTACCTAAACCGATGGAGTATAGATTCGCCATATATTGAAGTAAAAAAATGTGCCCGATATGGTGATAGTCTCGCCCCCTATCACATCGTACGACAGAAAAAACTAGGGGAAATGTGGGTGTCCTAGTTGCACCTCTACCTACCCTTGAAAAAAGGCTTGAGTTTATGTATGTATGTGTGTATGTATTATCTCTTCTGCGCTAGAATAATATCATTTATTATATTATGCTTCAAAAAATGTTGTTTTAATCAATAACAAACTACAGCGGTCAATCCCAACGGTGAATTATTTATGCTTCGTTGAAATATTTGAATTTCGTATGGTCTGTAATCCAGTTTATTTTTGTTTATAACAAATATAATAAAAATTTTGCACCACGAATTTTACAATCCCTCAATTGAAGGTGTAAAAATTGAAATATATTTATGTTATTATGAAAAAGACATCATATACAATGCTTTATATTTCGTAGTTTTGTAACTTAATGAAGGAATTTGAAGGGTATTGTAGCCGGAGTAACTACTGGACGTATTGAGACTTAACATCTTATGTCTCAGGATGGCGAGCACATTGGAATACCAAGCTTTAATTTGTAATAAATTGTATTTGTCATTGGTGATGCTACTGTCCATGAGCGGTCGTATCGCTTACCATCAGGCGAACGATATACTAGTCTCGCCATTCATCGAAATTAGAGAATAAAACATATACGAATGCGTAGCATACTGTTACGGGTTATTTACCATCATGTACAGTGGTTGCTGTCTGTATGGATAAAATATTACAATAATACTTTTATTCAGGGTATATCAATACTGCTACCGAAAAGGTAGCCGGTTGGTAGTTTTAGTGACTTCAGACACAACATTTTATATCCTAGTAGACACTAAGTAATCAGACTCAAAATAAACACGCAACAAAGCAACAGACTAGTTTCACGTAAACTATCTCCACGAGAATTATGAATATTTCTTCATAACAAAAACACTGTACCGCGTACTCTATTACTAAATAGCGCCTGTCGCGTAGTAATTAAATCTGTTTCCACGTCTTCCCTAACAAAACACCGTGAAATGCAATTTTGTACAAACTGAAAATTTCATTTTAACTCTATTACAGCCCGGAATATAATTTAACGCTTTCACTTTCATGTCCAAAACATTTGTGGAACATTTCATTGCCTTTATTAGAGGTTATTAATTCGAGCTGTTTTTTATATTTATCGGGGTTGAAGCTGTTTCTGACATGGTCAAATAAACAAGCTTTTTTAACATATTTAAGGACTAACCATCATAAAGTTTAAGAGACCAAAGTTGCAGTAACATTCAGCGTATTTTATTTATCGTTACTAATGTATAAAAATGAAGGGTTTGTTGGATGCGCTGTCCCAGGAACTACTGATTCAAATTGAAAAAAAGATTTTAGTGTTGGATAGTAAATTTTTCAATGAAGGCTTCTTCTTCTTCTTCTTCTTCTACCTGGCGTTATCCCGGCCCGTGCCAGGGTCCGCCTTCCGGCAAATTCTCCTCCATTTCGCCCGATCTTCGGCATCCTCAATAGTAAGGCCATTGACCCTCATATCTTCCTTGACGACATCGAGCCAGCGCTTCTTGGGTCTACCCCGCGGTCGAGGTCCGGGAATATTGAGGACTCAGGCATACATTACCGACGTACTCCTGCGGTTTCCTTAGGACGTGACCATACTATCTCAAGCGGGATTCCTGGAGTTTATCAGCCACATCGCGGACACCAAGACTGCCACGGATGTGCTCGTTACGGATTTTGTCCAAACGCGTAACGTTGCACATCCACCGCAGCATCTTCATCTCCGCGACGTGGACCTCCTGGACGTGCCGCTTGAGGGCAGGCCACGTCTCAGAACCATACAGGAGCACCGGCCGCACGATGCTTTTATAGATGAGACCCTTGAGCCTCATCGGCATCCTGCGGTCGCAGAGTATGCCCGAGACCTCCCTCCACTTAGCCCAAGCAGCGCTTATACGGGCTTTGACGTCAAGGTCGATGTCACCGGACTCATGCAGTACGGACCCAAGGTACTTGAACTTGTCCGTCTTCACGGCAAGTTCGTTCCCTATCACGATGCTTTGGGGGTCCGTACTCCCGCAAGCCATGTACTCGGTCTTCGCCACATTTAACTTCAGACCACCGCTCTCGAGCGTCTCCTTCCACCGGTTGACCTTGCGCTCCAAAAGTCGCCGGTCCTCCTCCACCAGTGCAATGTCATCGGCATACATCAACAACCAGGGCGCAGGGTCCTGGATGTGAGACGTAATGGCGTCGAGCACAACACTGAAGAGGAATGGACTCAGCGCCGAGCCTTGGTGCACACCGACATCAATCGGGAAAGGATTCGTATCGCCAACGGCGGTCCGAACGAAGGACTCGGATCGGAGGTACATGTCTCTGATAATGTCCACATAGGCTTCCGGTATCCCTTTCACCCTCATCGCCCACCAGATTGCCTGTCGCGGCACACAGTCGAAGGCCTTCTGCAGGTCCAAGAAAGCCATGTGCAGTGGCGTCTTCTTCGCCCTGTATGCCTCGCCGAGCATCCTGAGTGCAAATATCGGGTCGGTAGTACCACTGCCAGGACGGAAGCCGTATTGACACCCAGAGACTGTACACTCTTGGCGGAGCCTGGACTCGATGACGCGTTCGAAGAGCTTCATGGTATGACTCATGACCTTAATGCCACGATAATTACCGCATTCCTGAACACAGCCTTTACCCTTGTACACGGGAGTTATCACACTCAACCGCCATGAGTCAGGCATGTTTTTGGTATTCAGGATGCGGTTAAATAACGCAGCAAGAAGCTCCACACCATGAAGCCCCAACGACTTCCACGCCTCGATCGGAATATGGTCAGGCCCTACCGCTTTCCGGTTCTTCATGCGACGAAGACTACAGAGAACTTCTTCAGGTGCAATAGGTGCAATAAGACCTTGGTTCGGGGGCAATTCAGGGTAGGACACTCCCAAAGGTATGGTGTTAAATAAACCGTGGAAGTAAGAGCGCCACCTCTCCTTCACCGCGCTAGCCTCACATACCAAGGCGCCTCGGGAATCCTTGACACATCGACATTTGGTAATATCGAGTGTCGCCTTTTCCTGAGTCTTTGCAAGTCGATAGATGAGCTTTTGACCCTCCACAGTCTCCAACTTCTCATACAGAGGAGTTAGAGACTCGTGTCGGGCATTGGCCACCGCTCGCTTTGCAGCGCATTTGGCGAGGTTGTACGCAGCGCGGTCTTCAGGAGAGTTAGTCGCTTGCCACTTTTTGAAGAGTGTCTTCTTCCTGAGAATTGCCTCCCGGACTGTCCCACTCCACCACCAAGTCTCCCTGTTAAGGGTGCGACCGCCCTTAGTTGTTCCGAGCTTCGACTTCGCAAGGGTGGTGATTGCTGATTGAATGCCGCCCCACAGTTCCCCCACATCTTCGATCCCCATACTATTTTCTAATAAGGGGATCAAAGCTTCGCGGAAACCATGCACGGCAGGTCCATCCAGCAACCACCACTTTATCCTTGGTGCTCGATACTCGGTCACTTTGGGTTTCGGTGTTACCTTCACATCCATAACAAGGAGACGATGCTGTGTCGTGAGACATTCTCCCGGGATAACCTTGCAGTTGGTCACTTTGCTGATGTGGCATCTCCTTATGAGCAGGTAGTCAATTTGTGTTGAGTGGGGCCCACTTTTGTATGTGATGAGATGTTCGGGTTTCTTTTGGAAGAACGTATTCACAACGGCCAGGTCTGCCACAAGGCAGGCTCTGAGAACAGAGTCCCCCTCTGCGTTACGTGCGCCAAAACCATAGCCGCCATGAACACGCTCATTCTCCCGACGGTCCTCACCTACATGCCCATTCAGGTCCCCACCCACCACAATGCTCTCGGATTGGGGCAGATTACGCATAGTATCATCAACAACATTTTCAATGAAGGCTATAGGGTAGTATATATCTAAGTAAAATAGCTTTTTATCCCGGAAATTAATAATTATGTAAACGAAGCCGCGAGCAGTACCAATATAAAATATATTTACATAATAGTTGAAAATAATACCGTTTCTACAAACTAAAACAACACAACAAAAATATTCACAATCCTCTTCAAAAGTCATTTCCAGTCTCGACCAAAGAACAGGAAATCAATTAGTGCATCGCCTGTGATACAGCGATCGGCTATGCGTTTCTCTAATTGTTCGAACCGTTGCTTTGTACCGGGCCAGATGTTAGCACTAATGCATGTTTAATTCGTTGCTAAATGATCGAATTAGAAGATGTATTGATATCTAATTTGTCTATGGGCTAAATTCGAGTTGTATCGATTGAAGATTTATTGGAGATCAAGACTAGATCCTCAGAATTATCAGTTTCATACAAAATTGAACTATTCGAATGAAAAATTCTACTGTTAGGTAAGAGTCCACCTGGGTAGATACCACGGCAATGTCTGTTTCTCCCGCAAAACAGCAGTGTAAATACACTATTGTGTTACGAATTGAAGAACACTAAAGTCAGAATAACTACTGGAAATATTGAGACTTAACGTCTTATGTCTCAGGATAGCGAGCGCAGTGGAATATCAAGCATTGCTTTGTGATTCAAGGTGTTTAGTTTTGTATGCTAACATTTGGCATTGCTTGGCATGTTCGTCATAGCAATAAAAAAAGAAGTCAACGTGTTTTAAAAATCAGCATAATTGTATACTATAAAACGAGGGTTAATCGTCTCTCTCTCTCGTTGTGAACCAATCTGCATCATAACATCAAACTCTAAAATGTATTATGTAATGTCATTAAGCTTAAAACGTATCTATATTATAGCTATCTTAATATTAAATCACAATTTAAGTGATAGAATGAACAATATAAAATATTAGATAAGTAAATTCAACAAAAATCAAATAGTGAAGGAAAATAGGCGCTTTATAAAAAAATGAAAAACTAAATAAAAATACGAGCAAAAGAGGAAGCAGTTTGTTTCAGATGAAGAAGGAACTAAATTATATTGTCTTACTGGCCGTTATTTAACAAATACTAAACCCTATCCAGACACAGTAAATCATAAAAAAGAAATAAAAATCAAACCGATGGACTGTGTTTATAACTTATCTTGGAAAATGTGAAGTTTAGACTATAAATGCGGTTTAAAACGTAGCTAAAGATAGCTATAGATTACGAGTATTTTATGTTAGAAGTCATTAAATCTCTTGATTTTTATATCGCAACTGGAGTATCTTTAAAATAATATTTATATTCTCTTAAATTTATGTTTGACTGGAAATTATAAATAGCTTGATAGATTTATGACTGCCTCGGTGGCGGAGTTGTACTACTGTACGGGTTTAAAGCTGTGGTCTCGGATTCAAATTCCAAGTTGGGAAGAGTGATATTGGATTTTTCGATTCATTATCACCGCGGAGTCAAGAATTTTGGCCCTATCATCATCGGAATAGACATTGAGGTAAATTATTTAACCCGCTTTTGTTAGCTACCTTCACAGTTTTAAAGCCAAGTTAGTTAATTCAGCACTACGGTAAAGCATCAAAAGTAAAACATTATAATTGCCGTTCTTCAAAACTTTTGTGATTTTATTAAAATTTACTGAAGAAGGTTTCATTTCGCCGAAATATTTCTAAAGGCACTTTGCATGCACAAGATCACAGTTGACGTTTAATTTTAAATTCTCGCATGGCATCTTCAAAGCAATATGAGTTAAATGTAACGTCAAACGTTCGCTTCCGTACCATCGGTGTGGGCGAAAAATGGCCGCTTATATTTATTTTATAAAAATATTTCAAAGGAAAATCGCGTTTCAAACGAACCGTTTCGACGCGATGAAATTTCACCCGGGAATTTTATGGGAAATATCAATTTGAATCTTCATTGCTTACGGTGACTTCTTTTGTGGGAACGAATTCATTATTCGAAATTTGAAAATTTTAGTTTATTTTTTTATTTTGGGACTGCATTTCACCTGATACTAAATGCAGTGCTGGCCAGTTAGAATAGTGATGACGTATGGTTTGAAGATCTGTTTAAAATTACAGACGACCATACCGCATAGCAGTCTGTCACGAGACAGAGATTTTTTAAAAGCCTACCACCGCATACTAAACTCAGTTTCGCCGGTCCAATTTGAATAAGTCATTTTGTGAAGATTTTTGTAGCTCAAATTATCTATAATTCAAATCATCATAATTTAAAGACACAAAGTTCAGTACTGAATGTACATTTTCCCTAAGAATTACAACAACGACCTGCTTGCAGCAGTTTCCCCGAAAATACTTTTAAAGGTTTTTATATTGTACTTCATAGCAAATTATTTTTGATTTGTCACTCTCATCTATTTTAGTCCTTCATAATCAAAACTCAGCAATGATGATTCAAGTATTGTAATGTTTATACGAAAAATAAAATATTATTATTTTACTTTGATCTTTTCTATGCTTCAAACAGGAACACGATATTAAGTAATTTTATACAAAACGTAATCGCTTACATTGAATTTAAGGAGTTCCCGAGTATAATTAGAAACCGCTTAGCGTGTCTTAAGGATATTTTCTCCTGTATAAGATAGAAGGTAAAGCCGTAAATTAATGCGTAAATTAAATTCTTAACGTTAACTACATTTTGAAATTAATTTTGTTGCATAATTTCTTGAATAATAGCTTATTTATACTGGGATAATATAATTTATCTTGATTTAAATATTTACTCTGATTAAGATATTTACATTATGCTGAGTGCTGACCTATGTATCACATCGATACAACACACACAAAATCCTTTTATATTTTTATTTTTTAGCTATTTTTGTATGTTAATTTATGTTGTGTGAGTGTGTGCTTTCTATAGTTGTGACAATTAAATATTTCTTTTCTTTCTTTGTTTCTTACTACTACCACGTACTTAATTGCCTCAGTGGCGTGGTTGTATTAAGTTATGATTGCAAAGCTGAGGTCTCAGGTTCGAATCCCAGACGAGAGAAGTGATGTTGGATTCAGTATCAACCAGGTATCAGGTATTTGTGTGACTCGTTCCCTATCACATCGTGTGACGGAACACACAAAACGAAACGTGGTTGCCCTAGAAGCACGTCTGCCTACCCCTTCTAGTGAAAAGAGGTGGATTTATTATTTACTACTACTTCATTAACAAAGACATTTATTTATTGAGGGAACTTTATTGTAGCGATCTCTAGTGGGCAACAATAAAAGAAAATATTTTTTCATTAAAAAAGATTTTCCATTCTAGAAATGTGCGAAGTAGATTGTTGCGTCTTTCTCAAGAAACCATTTAACATTACACAATTATATATAATATTTTCTTTGTATTATATAATATTACAATTAAGCTTTTGTTGTTACATTGTTGTATTTAATCTATAATTTATATTTTTATTGTAGTTTTCCAAATAAATTAAAAAAACACATGGTTTCAATTACATTTGTATTTGGTTTTAATCATATTTCAACACCTATTTTCATCATGTCTATTTCTCCCGTGAAACAACACTGCTTAAATGCACTGTTGTGTTTCGGATTGAAGGACATTGTAGCCAGAGCAACTACTGGACATATTGAGACTTAACATCTTGTGTCTCAGGATGGCGAGCGCAGTGGAGTGCCAAGCATTGCTTTGTAATTCAAGGTGTTGTTTGGTTTTGCTACTGTTCATGAGCGGTCGTATCGGTTACCATCAGGCGAACGGCTTGCTCGTCTCGCCATTCAATGCAATAAAAAAAAAAATCATACATATTTCATCGATTGCGTGGTTAAAGATCTAATAAATTTATTTAACAATATTATTTGGGCTGGTAATAACAAAACAAATTTATTACACTAAAGAATAAATACAAAATATTCTTCACCGTTATTACACCTAATGCACTTTAAGTAAACATTTCTTTATTCTCAAAGGAGAAACTAATTCAGGACCACTTAAAACTCTAAAACAACTTATAAAGAAGCATCAAAGGAGAAATTGTAGAAAAATAAGCGACTGTTCTCCAAGGACTCATTAAATTTTCACACGTGGCAAAAGAAGTGTGCGCCAACACGCTGCAACGGGTATTCTGTAAGACTTAACAGAATAAAACTAAAATTAAATAAAAAATATACGTTTTGAAGTAAAGCTTTGTACTTTGTTGATTTATACTGTAAGATCGCGATACGTTTTATTATTTTATGTTTTTGTCATATTTCAATGGTATGTTTGAGAGGGTATTTTTAATTGAATGTAGTACCTCATTAGTATGAATTTTACTGGCTAATAGTTGAATGGTCTAAAGAAACACTGGGCGAAATTCATACAGATTTTATCGCCTTACTGGTCTAGTTGCTACTGATATTGACTGTGCACCATGAGATTTTGTGTTTGATTACAGATCGAACAACTACAAAAATCGATTTGTGAGTTGTTCCGATTGGCATGTCAATGACATGGTCATATACCGGGTATATCAAGACTGCTACCGAAAACGAAGCCGGGTGGTAGTTTTAGTGGCTACAAACACAATGCAATAAAAAATTTCGCATAGAAACGCGACAATTATTTTTTATGATTTTTAAATATCGTCGTTTTTGGGTGGTAAGTCCATAGTTTTTGCTAAAATAATAATTTAAACTCTTTTATACCTTAGAGTATTTATAAATAAAAGGGCATACACTATTATTTTAGGAAAAAATGAATATACCACCCAAATATGGCCATAGGAAAAAAAAAATAACAAAAAAAATTGACACTTTTTTTGCAACTTTTTCTGTTGCTTTGTGTCTGAAGTCGCTTAAACTACCACCCGGCTTCGTTTTCGGTAGCAGTCTTGATATACCCTGTATAATCTCCTCTTATATAATTTTTGCACAAAATTAACTCTATTGAAACAGAAATAAATTATATTTTAAATGTGTAGCATTAGTCTCTAGTCTACAGTTATTTATTTTTCACTGACGTTTTTGCAGTGTACAAAAATACTATGAGGATATTACACAATAAGAATAATAGTGCAAGTGGCGGCAATATGACACTAGATAATTTCTTACTATATTTCTTATACTTTAGTTCACTTTGAAATAAAACTATTATTTACGGATTTTATAGCGAATTTAGTTTAATTTTTTACGTTTTTGACTTTCCAATGTTTAGATTACTTTACAGCTTTCGTGGTCACGGGGCGGACTGAGGTATTAGACGTCCGCTCTGTGACTGTTACAATTCAACTACCCTTATTTTACAATTATTAATTTAAAAATTAATTTTAAATATCTAGTCTGTGTTTGCGATCCGATCTACGCAGAAGGAGCTCACAGTGTCTTGAGGTCTGGCAGTTGGTCTTTTGGGTTCCGATTTAATTAAATGTAGTATTGGATCCCATGCTTGTGCAAGCTTCAAGCCATCTTCTCTATTGAAATTTGGATGTTTTTTAATTTCAATAGCCTCGCGAAACATCCTGGGCAGGAAACGGTGTTCTTTAGCGAGGACTTGGGGCTGGTCAAAGCGGAGGTAATGCTTGGAGCCTTCTTCTATATGTTCAGCAACTGCAGACTTCGTTGAGCGTCGATGTTTGACGTCAGCTATGTGTTCTTTCACGCGGGTCCCTATGCTTCGTTTTGTTTGACCTATGTAGGAGAGGCCACAGTCGCAATCTATTTTGTATACGCCCGGTTCTTGCAGGGGTATATGGCATTTGACAGGTGGTAGAAATTGACTAATCTTCTTGGGCGGTTTGAAGTAGGTCTTTATAGAAGCACGCTTCAGGATATAGCCAATTTTGACTGTGACTCCTTTTATGTAAGGCAAGACAACGGGGACAAACAAAACGAAGCATAGGGACCCGCGTGAAAGAACACATAGCTGACGTCAAACATCGACGCTCAATGAAGTCTGCAGTTGCTGAACATATAGAAGAAGGCTCCAAGCATTACCTCCGCTTTGACCAGCCCCAAGTCCTCGCTAAAGAACACCGTTTCCTGTCCAGGATGTTTCGCGAGGCTATTGAAATTAAAAAACATCCAAATTTCAATAGAGAAGATGGCTTGAAGCTTGCACAAGCATGGGATCCAATACTACATTTAATTAAATCGGAACCCAAAAGACCAACTGCCAGACCTCAAGACACTGTGAGCTCCTTCTGCGTAGATCGGATCGCAAACACAGACTAGATATTTAAAATTAATTTTTAAATTAATAATTGTAAAATAAGGGTAGTTGAATTGTAACAGTCACAGAGCGGACGTCTAATACCTCAGTCCGCCCCGTGACCACGAAAGCTGTAAAGTAATCTAAACATCGGGAAGTCAAAAATGTAAAAAATTAAACTAAATTCGCGATAAAATCCGTAAATAATAGGTTTATTTCAATGTGTAACATTCGCGTAAATCTAAGAAACCATTATAAATTCACTTTAATAAAAATGAACAAGATACTCTAAGATAATTCAAACGTCGTTGGCAGATATAATACAACGAAACAGACACAAATATTATACCGAACTCACTGAAGTATAAGAAGCCATAGACCATATTCAACCAATCCACTCCCAATCATCGAAGTACAAAATCCGAAGGCATTTGGATATTACTTCCCTCCAATAAAGCCTATAGCCCATACAGTACATGGTTGTCATAGACAAATGGCACAAGCAGAGCGCTTTGATTACTCGTGCCTTTGTCGTGTCGCCGATCTATTGTTGAGGACCGCTGTCGTACGTTTCGAGCGACCAGTATACATTGTGTTTACCTTAAAGGATTGTGAATGCGACCTTCAGAGGGAATCTGCGGGTGGTTCTGTGTAGGTAAGGTCTTGTAGGTATTAATTACCTGTATAATAGGTGTATTAAGTAATGATTTAATATAATTGAATTTGTAATTTAGATTTCAAGTATATTTTTTAAATAACATGTGTTAGGAAGCATGTTTAACGATAGCCACGATTTCAAGTTAAAAACTAATTTAAGGGAAGCAGAGACGAATATAAAGTTGAAATTAGAGCCACTAGAAATCTTTAACAGACCATGTTCCATGATATGAAGTGTCCAACACATGCTGGATAATATTTAAACATAACTTATTCAAATAATAAAAAATAATCAACAAAAGACAAAAGTAATTCTACGAATAAGTACCGTAAAAACAATCGTACTATATCAATAAAACAAACAATAAAAATAAATAGACGTACACTAAGCAACAGTATGTCCGAACCGTTAATATTCAGGTGGCCTGCGTCCCAAAACGCCAATAAGAAATATCATAAAATTCAATCGAAGCACTCCTTAGCTAAATCTAGACCGAGTATTCACATATTTTACGAGGCGGTGAAGCCGGGACAGCAAGCCGGGTTTTCAAGCCGGTGTTCAAGCCGGGACGGCAAGCCGGTTAGAAAGGCTTGCTCAGTCCATCGCCACATTTTCACAAAGCTGCCACAATTAGCCATGTGCTTTGCATAAAACACACCCGCGTGTTTGGGACTTGGCCCATTGTAGATACTGAGCGGATTTTTAATTAACTAACCCATACCTTTACTTATGTAAGAAACCAGCAGTATTTTTTTCAACGTAATATTTGGTGGAGATATTTCGAATAATAGATATGAGTTGAGCTGCAAAATATAGTGCGTGGTGATAGTCAATCACCACGCACTAAAACGGTGAAGGAAAACATCGTGAGGAAACCTGCATACCATAGCCGATTTTATAAAAATTTCTATGGTATGTAAGTCCGCCAACCCGCACTAGGCCAGCGTGGTGGACTATATGGCCTAACCACTCTCAATCGTACTGTCGATTGTAGAGGAGGCCCGTGCCCTTCAGTGGGACGTATATGGGCTGATACAGAGCTGCAAAAAGGAGATGCAGGCATTATATAAAATGTGGGTTGATTTAGAACTACGAAGACAAAGTTACGAATAAAATCTAGTACCAGCTAACAGTAAAGGTAAAACAGTAATACTCTGTTAATTATGCGCTCATTACCGCATTAATTTTGATGTAACTTAAGAAAAACATTATTTGAATACAGTTCTGTTGTAATGATACTGACATTTTGTTTACGCAACTATTCTCAGAACGGTGAACGCACTAAAACGGTGAAGGAAAACATCGTGAGGAAACCTGCATACCATAGCGATTTATAAGAATTTCTATGGTATGTAAGTCCGCCAACCCGCACTAGGCCAGCGTGGAGGACTATATGGCCTAACCACTCTCAATCGTACTCTCGATTGTAGAGTAGGCCCGTGCCCTGCAGTGGGACGTATGTGGGCTGATACAGAACTATTCTCATATATGCATCATATCCTCAGGTTTGTCAATAGAGAATATCTCAGACATCAAGTGCACCTATACAACTTGTCATGGATGAAGTGTAAATAAAATAACAAAAACACACTTAAAATTATGGTCACAAATAGTTACATAATTTATGTAAAGTTTAAAGCCTTAATTTTCGAATACAGGTTTAAAATTAAAATAATCACAAACTAAGCTATCTTTACAAAATTAAAAATACTCCTCAGATCCAGGGCACTGGTCGAAATATTGTGTGCAACGATGCAACCGAAACGAGAGCTTGTAAATAATAAATATAAACTTGCACCATCCGTGCACTGATTCACGTTGATTGTAGAACCTTAGCCGTCACGCGATCGTGTGCTGAATATAGAGCTGTCTTATAAACTATAGATACGCGATTTATGTTTGAGTGCTTGGGTTTTAGAACAATTATTTGACGATGCATGGATGGTAGTTATTTTAAGTCCATCTCATAGTTGTCTGTATTGCTGTAGAGCGAGAAGATAACCATTTGTACTCCTTATATGACGATGCATGGAGGCTAGATCTTTTAAATCCATCTCATACTCGTCTGTAAGACATTGCTGTAGAGCGATAAGACCGAAATTGTAACTCTTTTTTAAAATTATTGTTTCTGTTTAGTGTTTTACTTTAAATGTGTGTACAATAAAGATTTAAATAGACTACAATTACTGTCAACCGACTTTAAAAGCGATGCTAGTTGTATTGAATAGTATTGACGCAGGCCTCCGTAAGTAAGCGCTAATGGTCTCGGACTTAAAAAAAAATTAAAATCTATATTTTTTTTGCTGTAATAACTCTGACTTTATTCTGATCTATTAGCTATTGACACACATATGCCAGCATGCATGAAATAAGACATACAAAAGCTGCACCCGAAAACGACACATTAAATGGTTCAGTATACAGGAGTTTCCACCTTTAGGTACGGTAGTCAATAAGAATGTCTTTACAGCAAATAAAAAACGCAACTCACGAAATTGAATTAAATAAATAGGTTTTTTTTTCAATAAGAAGCAGTACGAAAATTTAACATTCGCGTAAATTACATTGTATTTTACGCGGAACATAAAAAGGTTGTAAATCAAAGGCATTATTCGGGCTTCATAATCGAACAAAAAACTACAGAATCGATAATGAAAGAGGATACAAACGGGATCTTAGCATGCGAATACTAAAATTCTGTAACGATGGTTCGGTAACAATAGGAACAGTTATTAGCTTCGAGTCAATAGGGACGATAACTGGATAAAGTTTACTGCCATTGTTCGGAATATGACTAAAAGACTATGGATATTAATACGATGCAAATTTTATTGTCTGTTCATTTGTAACGAGGAGACTGCGATATTTTTCATGTTATTCTGTCTGCATTTGTGTTTTGATGCAGTAAATTCGATTTCATATTACATCCATAATTTTTAACGAGTTGGATTCTATCAGCATTTGATCTTTGATATAGTAAACTCGATTTAATATTATTTTTTAACAAGTTGGTTATATCTGTATCAGCCCACATACGTCCCACTGCAGGGCACGGGCCTCCTCTACAATCGCGCAGTCGCGTCTAGTCCGTTTACCAACAGGCCACAGGCCAGTTGGTTATATAATTATGAAAAATTACGGTTTATCGAATCATAAAATTCACTAATCTGGAATCAAACCTCGGAGCTCACAGTGTTGGATTTAGTATGACTGATAACTTCGCCGAATGGATGAGAACAATATTTCTACGGAAATACATCAATAAGACAACGTTTAGAAAATTTACATAAAGTATTTAAACAAACGTACATACATACATAATCGTCACGCCTGTATCACATAGAGGTAGGCAAAGGCTATAGATCGCCACTATCTTCATGCACGCTCCTCAGTTCAGGGTACTTTTGACCCGTAAAAGTTACCAAGTATTAAACAAAAACCAAATATCCGTGTAAAATTAATACAGAATTTCAAGCCATAAAACCTAAGTCGGAAACTTCGTAAATTCCAAACACTAAGTCAAAATGTTAGTCGTCTAAACTACGGCAGTAGTTTAACTCGGACTAGCACGCATTCAATAATAAACTAGCCGTGAAAAGTTTTAATCGTCTCCGAACATAAACGGCTAAGATATTCGGCACAGAAGCAACATTGAATAGGAGGACGGCTCGTAAAGTGTTCCGAGCGATTAACTACCTTTGACCTGCTCTTCGGGAGCGTTCCTTTACATTCGCATAGAGATGTTACCGTGCTAGAATCAGAGACGAAATTCTTAATATATTTCTAGTGGATTATTTGTTATTTTATTTTATTTCTACTCTTTACTGTACATCTCAAGTTCTATAGTGATTAAATATGCATCAATCCACATAGGTCCCACTGTAGGGCATAGGCCTCCTCTAAAACCGAGCGTACGACTGAAGGAGATTATGGCATATAATCCACCACCCTGGCCTAGTGCGGATTGGCGGACTTTACGTACCATAAAAATTATTTTAGATCGCTATGCTATGCAGGTTTCCTTACATGTTTTCCTTAACTGTTTTAGTGCGTGGTGATTGACTGTCAATACACACATTACTCCAAAAAGTCACAGGTGTGCTCTGATATTCGAACTCGCGACCACCATGAACATGTTGGCAGTTTACCAATAGGCTACCATGCACTGAAATATATCAAGTAAAAAATGAAATGGTACAATGGTATTATCATCATCATCCACTGCTAAACATAAGCCTCCCTCAAGGATATTAACATTGATCTGTCGGAAGCAACGGTATTGAACTGGTATCAAACTAATTATAACTAGATATTTGGATGCATGTTGGTTATAAAAGTTAGTTTGAGAAGTTTATCGGATTAGATCTGTTATCATTGAAAATTTTAATAGTGAAACATGAGACGAGTCAAACTGTAATTTTAATTATCAATTTGACATTTGACTATCAATACAAAAGTGTTTTGGAAGAAATTGCTTTAAGCGATAAGACCGCCATTGTAATACCATAAGTTGTTATATTTTATTTATCTGATTTTGTATTTTTTTTTCTCTGGTTTACCATTTACAATAAAGAGTATTGTGTATTGTATGGTATTAATATGTGTGACCAAAAATACTTAATGTTTCGGTCTTCGGTGTGGTGAGACCGAAAAATAATATCAGAATCACCGATCACATCCCTAGTCGAAGGAATGTGTTCCGAGAGGAGCTGGATTTTTGCGGCGTAATAATATTTTCAGAGATAAGCTTGATGTTGCGTGGCGGTTTTACAGGTTGCATATAACCTTGTTTGTGGCTTTTATTGTTTTTGCCGACCTAAGGTGGAAAAGGATTGTAAAAATACTGCTTTATGTATGCCTTTAATTGTGCATTGAAAATTTACTTCAAGACTTCTCTCTGCCTTTATGTACACTTACAAAATATCAGGGATACAGAATTCTGTCCTTTAAATTTGGTGTACCAGCGCATCGGTTTCTTGGGTATTGTTAGACTGAACATACTGTTAAATGTATAAAAAACATGGTTTCTTAGTTGTACGCGAATGTTCCACATTGAAATAAAACCATTTTTACGCCGACTGCAGTCCGAACTCGAGTCTAAACATTGGGGTAGTAAAAAAAAATAACCAAATTCGTGATAAAATCCATAAAAAGAATTTATTTTAACAGCATAGAAAACTCATATGAATATAGGTTCTCTCATTATGTTCTTATTTACCAAACCGAGTGAAAACTATAAATCCAGGCAATTTAGAAAAAAGAGAATTTTTAATCCTTGACTGGAATTTGAAACCCCTCAACCAGTTATTCAGATACCAATTACACCTCTCACTAAAAAATCGGAATCCAAACTTAAAAACGGAACCTATTTCAGTTAAAATCAAATATTTGAATAGCAAAAATTCTTAAAGTATTTTCAATTCGGAATACATTTCAAACATTTTAATTTCCAAAAATAAAACTAGCATTTAAAATAACACCGCGACGAGACGAAGGGAAATGGCTAAGCAAATTCAATTTAACTACCGAACCGACCAGCGTCGCCATTAGGGGTGTAGCGTGAAGAAAAACGTCGATAACAGATGTTAATTAATGGCATAAATCTATAGCGGTCCGAGTGGATAGTCCGTAATAGAAAGATATTGGCCTATTAAACCTGCTTTTGTCGTTTTCTTCGATCTCGCTTTTGTGAAGTAAAGTGGAGATTAACGTCGGCCTTTATTTATTGACGAATCGGTTTTGTGTGTTGTTTTATTGATAATCTTATGATATTCAATGAATCGCCTGATTGGTATTATAGTACACGGACTGTAAATCACGAGGTCGTGAGTTCGATTTCTAGGTTGAAGGCTGCATTCTATGTGACTTCTATGGGTTGTATATCGCCTTGCCAAGCACAAATCCCAGTCTTGTGAAACGCATTTCAAATATTATTTTAAGAAACTTAATCAGAGTGGCGTGCCCTACCTGGAATTTAAACCCAGGATCCCATAGCTAACAGACCACATTCCAATAATACCATTGAGGAGTCCAGGCTTTATTCCGCCAAAATTGTAACAAACCAAAAAACAAATAAAATAAGGATACCACTAAAATCTTGATTAAATTACACTGGCGTACGGAGCAAAAAATATTCTCCCGTGGTTGATATTAATATTGCAAATTAAATGGCCATCATTATGGTATTAAAATTAATTAATTAAAAGCCCGCGTCGCTGGGGTGGCGCCACTGTTCCCATATCGGTGTTTTTTCCACGCATATTAATTACGCACAGTTAAAGTGACGGGAGGCGCATTAGCTTAATTCGATACTCGGTACGATTTCGATTTTATTAATTTTTCCACTCGTGTGGAGCGTGGATGTAGAGATTCTGGATGTGATGGGAATAACATACGGTTTTTTAATCAACTTTAAAGTAAAATCAATCAATCAAGATCAATTCGATGTGTATGTATGTAATATTGTCAGAATGGCACACTTTATGTATGTTGGTATGTTTTTTCTTTTGTATTTTATACTAAAATGGTGAAGTAATTGCAGGTGACCACCTGATTGTAAATGAATACTGATTGAGTATTTTTTTTCTTCAGGACCAGAGTAGGACAGGCTGACTTGGAACCGTAACGAACGCGTGGTTCATGATAGAGGTTTTCCGTGCTGTTTATGTCTTTAAATTCGATTGTAAATAAATATGTCCTATCTATGTTGAATTACTAACTTGAAAGATAAATAAATCAGGAAGAGATAGGAAATATTTTACGGTATCTGTAATATTCCAATTTTTTATTGCTTTCTCTATCTTTAATCCATTTCCAATCCATTATTTTTAGTTAAATATAAAATACCTTGTGGCCATCGACAAATGAAATTGAAGCTTATAATATCTGCATTTTTCAACAATGTTCAATGTATTAATGTTCAAATCCACGAGCCAAGCCAGTCTGCTTTCATATAAATACCGCTTCCAGATACAACTGTTAGGATCCCAAGTCGGCCCGAGGGCAGTCGCGTGGGAGGCAAACATTACGGATTCGCTGCGGTGAAATACGAGGGCAGTATCAGCGCGTCACAAAAATTGGACGCCGAGTGGTTTTTATTGGGCCCCGACCCCCCGCGGGACCCCCCGACCCCCCGCGGACTCCCCCGAACCGAGCGGGATGCTGAGTGCGCCCACCTGGCTAAAGGATTGTATTGCTTGGATCGAAAAGGATAATAAAAATGTTTGGGTACTCGCCATGGATTTGCTTTTACAAGATTGACGGATTTTTACTTTTTATATTAATTTTTGAAGCGGTTTTAGTTTTTATAGAAAAATGATTGTAATACTGTTGGTTAGCGAATTGAAATTTAAATTGATTGTCATTGGCGTTTGTTAAATATACCAGATACACAAAGATTTAATCATAAAGGCACCAGAATTACTTTTGTTAGTATGATGAATTTTACATCTTTTGGCGTACTCAATATATTTTTTGTCCACCACCTATTTATCCCGCCAGTTAGCAGTGTAAATGGGCTGTTGTGTTTCGGTTTGAAGGACATTGTACCCAAAGTAACTACTGGGCATAATGCGACAACATCTTTTGTCTTAAGATGGTGAGCGTAATGTAACGCCACGCATTGCTTCTAAGTCATGGTGTTGTTTGGTTTATGCCTGGTCTATGACCAACAGGCGAATGACACGCTAATTCCCACATTCATAGCAAAATAAACCTGTTATAAGAAAATTTCTCGGTCACAACTTACAAACTAATTTTCTTTTTGGGTTTTCTAAAGCCGTACAACTCAGGGACCTTCGACAAATAACGAAATTATTTAATAAAAGTCCGCGACGGTCCACGATTTCAAGTGACTCGTTAGAATTCAGAGGTGATGTTGGTAAATTAGTCACTATTATTGGAAGTTTTAATTCGTTTGCTTATTATATTTTATAACTGTACTGTATTCGTACTGTATTAATCCAAATACATCCTGCTGAAGGGCACAAACCTCCTCTACAATTTCGAGTACGATTGAGAGGTGTTGGGCCATATAATCCACCACCTGGCGCCTTCACTAACTGGTATTTATGTCAACATTACAAACTTTGAAACCGACTTTGATAGCATATATAAGTACATAATTATGACGTTAAAAATGAACTTCATTAATATATCCTCAAGAGATATTTATCAGTCAGATAATTTATCGGTCTCCCGCACGTATCAAGCGTTTATACCCTTTAATAATAATCAACTAAAAGGCTCGCATGGATTAAAAGCTGCTTCAATATACAGGGTGGATACATGGTAACATTTCATTGACAACCTCCGTGGCGCAGTTGGTTAGACGCCGGCTATGAAACTTGAGGCCGCGGGTGTGATTCTCGCACTGAGACATAAGTTTGTGTGAACCATAGGTAATTGTTTCGACATTGGGTTTGTGTGAGCGAAAAATCTCTCGTAGTTCATGATACCTACGACACAAGACCCTATCCTAGTGTGGGGTCAGAACTATGTTTGTAACTGTTAGTATATTTATTAAATTAATTGAAACATGTGGACTACCGCGTGATCCCGGTGAAATAATTGGTATTTAAAATGAATATTTTTTAGTCAAGACCAAACAATCTAGAATATGTTTTAGTAGCTATCAGTATTTAATTTAGGACTGGCTATTGAGATTAAAATTTCGCTCGATATTTTTGATACCTACACTACAAGAGTTATATTTTAATGTTATTCTTTATTTATCCATATTTAATGTTTTTGAAAGTATATATACAGATAATTATGAGTATGACTGTATCTATATCAGTCCATACATATCCCACTGTAGGGCACGGGCCTCATTTACAATCAAGAGTATGATTCAGAATGGTCAGGTCATATACACCACCACGCTTGTCTAGTGTGGGTTGACAGACTTTATGAATCATAGCAGTTCTTAAAAATTTTCCATAACCATTAACGTGTGTAGTGATTGACTAATTAATAAACTCATGACTCCGAAAAGCCAGAGGTGTGCCCTACGATTTGAACCTGCGACCACCGTAAACATATTAACAGTCGCGTCTGGTCCGTTACCAAATGGCTAAGACGCACTTGTGGCTTACTACTTACTATGGCTATAGTTAGTAGCTTTGATTGACTCGCACCGTATTTTATAAGGAAACCATCCTGTATAGTCCGGACGGGCCGCAACTTTTCACTCCGCCCGCCCAATTAACTGGCACTCTAGGCTTTCAGCATTACCATTTTACATAAAACATAAAAATGTATGGTTTACCGTACACACGTCTTTAAAGGTGCATTAGTTTTTAACGTCCACCTATTAGAGTCACGCGAAATCACTTTATTTGCTGGACTGTTGGGCGGTGTTCGTAATGGAGTATGGTATAGGAATAAAATATGGTATTTAGTTTTTTTTTTTTCCGTTGAATACTAACGCGTGAAGGGAGGTAGGACCTTTTGGCGCATAAATGTATTCATGCTTATTTTATGATAAGTGCTTTACCTACTAATTCTTCCAAAAGAGCTTATTACGTTAAATTACTACTTCCAAAAGAGCTTATTACGTTAAATTTGAACACTGAAAATACATACGAATATTGTCATATACCAAACATAAAATAAATCGCTTGTCTTGGTAAATGTATAAAGAATCTAGCATTTCTTAGTTTATAAACAGAGTGCCATTTACCCTTGGGGTGACAGAATAAATATTAAATATTTTGGTTAAAACATATACTTGATTCAAGAAAAATCTTCAATCTTAAGATTTATACTAAGCTTTGAACCATCCAAGATAAAGAAAGATATATAATGCTCCACAAGCTCATTGCATTTTGAAGATTACAATACATATTCATTTCAAAACAAATACGACGAATACATATTAGAATTTCTTTGTGCAAACGCCTTTATTTTAATGCGACGATGCGAGGGCGTAAAAAAATAATACCAACTTAGTACTTATTAAAGCATTGTTCGTTTCTACACGGCGACCTAACAAGCTCTGAATATTTTCAGAAACTGTTTTCATGTTAAACAGGTGTGATTTAAATAGGACTTTCTGCTTATTAGGCAAATTTTCTTTATTCTAAAACATTTCAAGTAACGCTTTTAAGTATTTAAATGAGTACTCGTCATATTTGAATTTGAATTATATTTAAAACATTTTAAATATTAGAGATTCATATTAGTGTCTTTAGTGTTGCAACAAGCCTTGCAACATTTTACGTCAAAACTTGGAGTCTTTGAAATCAATCTGTATCATTAGCTCATCTATGTTTCATTGCAAAGCACGGCACAATGTCTCCTCTATAATCGAGAACACGATTGAGGGGGGTTAGACCAAATAACCACGGTGGCCTAGTGCGCGTAAGCAGACTTTATATACATAAAGCTAAGCATGTTTTCTGATAATATTTTTGATATAGTACGTGATGATTGACTAGTTATCAATACACATGACTCCAAAAGTAAGAGGTGTGCGCTAGGATTTGAACGCGCGACCACCTTGAGAATCTTGGCAACTGCGACTGGTCTATTTCCGCTAAGTTACCACGCACTTTTTTCAAACAAATTGTATTATACAAATATTTTACTATAAAGGAATCGCACTTATAAATCGTATTGAAAAAGTAACCCTTATAATCTAAAAATCTATCGTTACTCAGACCCTCACAGACATAAAATACAGGAACACAGCGTACCCAGAGCATATAAAATTGAAATTTTAACAAAGTCCGCACTAAAATATCCGAGAGTATATTTAATACATCCCTAGTCGTATATTCGAGCCGTTTGTCTCAAACACGGTCCATGTACTTTTATGTTCCCTCGCGAAGTACCGACTCTGTCAGTGCAACTGATGTATTGTGCTCATACTACATTTAACTCATTATCTGATATAAGAATTTTACGAGCTGCTCCACTCTGAGAGATTGCAATGAAGCCCTGTTCTGATGAAAATTGAAATACACTTTTTATTTTTATATTTAAATTATGAGTTATTTTCAAAAGGTGCTTTGTTCATCGAAATTCAACTATTGCTGATATTGAATACTAGGAAGTGTTTTTGATCTCATTCCTCCAATGACACGCAACACCTGAATTTGTTTCTTAAAACGATTTTATGTGACAGCGACAAGATAAGTTTCTTAGATTTTCCGTTTTTAATACGTAAATTCGAGTTTCTCGACAAAACACACACAGAAAATATGTGCACATTTTTTTTGTGATAATAATCCGTGTGTTTTTTTTTTTTTTGTTGTTAAGTTAGGAATTTTATTAATAGATACATAATTTTGTACACCTTACAACTTTTTTTGGAGTTTCGGCCCAACCCTGTATTTAATAAACATGATGGATTTGGAGATGTGTGTTTTTTTTAACTCAGTGCATCTACACACTACTTCAGACCGACTTGAAAATATTTCCGAAGCGATGAATTGAACGTGGTTTGATTGCAATGATCTTCCGCTTCTTATTTACAAATATTTTATTTTATTAACAAAACAGCAAACCTAAATGAAAATAATATAGAGAAAGAAAGGATTTCTATTAAAGATCGCGGTGAAAATTGCAAGCGGTTAAGTATCAGCTGCATCTAACTGATTGTGACTTTTATCACTCACCCTCACTTAATAAGCAACTCTTCTGAACCTTTATATAACCATTTTTTATTTTATTTTAGAAACAGCCGTGTGATTATCGACACTATTAGCTTGGCTTAAAATATTTATATAAAACATTTAGCCAATATTCACTTGAAAGGAAGATTATATTATTATTGCGTTAAAAATATTTATTAGTAAGGGAGACAATCACATCCCAATTTATAAATTTGACGTGGTTTTTAAAATTTAGATTGCTGTCAATTGTTATACCCAAATATTTAATTGAGTCTGTATCTGCTAATTTTGGACATTGAATAAAATGAAGGAATCCCCGAAAATAATATTGATATTGTGCTATTCATTTACTACGAAAATAGCGCCAACATTGTATCGAAAATTGTAGCCTGTGACCATTAAAACATAGAAACATGGACACATTATTATCGAACAAAAATGCATCCACTCAAATTATAACAGCATTTTATCTCCACATTGACAAAAGCGGTCCGTCTGTACAGCGAATGCATCTACGCAGCCATTACTAGGGCACAAAGCGTCTGCAATTCCGTTTGCCGTCGCCTGCCTTTATACACCCGGTAAGACAACCACACGTTGAGAATGTGAGAGATATTTCCCATTCCACTGTGATAGACACATTTTGGCCTAGTTTTGGTGTAAAATGGCTTGATTATTGTGGGTGAATTGTGATTTAATATAATCCATAGGTATTAGAGTTTTCTAAAATATTCAGTTGAAATTTTGATATGAGCTATCGTTAGTGGAAAAATATAACCTAAAAAGTATCAAATCAATGAGCTCTTTTTAAAATTATGGTTAGCTCGTAGCGATTCTTTACTTCAAGTAATTTACTATATTTAAGTAACCAAATCCAACTAGGACCTTTTGTAATTAAAAAAAACTGTTTATACAGCAAAAGGTCATTATAAAAATATTCTCTCTCTTAGTTTATTTTTAGATCCAGGAACTCCACTCCTCAACATTGTCGTCCCTCAAGATTAAACGTTACTGAATCAACGATATTTAGCTTAAATAAACATAACTAATCTGATTAACTGTCAAAATCCCAAAACAAGAACCTCAAAGCAAGGACAACAATACTAGCACACGTATCATAATCAAATTAACCGAACAAGACACAAAATGCACAAATGAAAGCCACCCTACCGAGAACGTAGCTTATTTAATAGTTTCTTAATTACTGTTAATCTTGCTTCGTATCCACCTAGTAATTTGCTCTATTTAGCTCTACTGACGAACTCTGCGTTCACGGCAAATTAGATCCGAGCCGGTTCGACCAACCACATCCACTTACCATAGTGTATTTTTACTAAATTTTCGTAAATCGCCTTGTGGTTAGGGGAGTGTTAATGGAATAATAATATGCTCGGCCGCTCTACATTTTATGTACAGTGGAAATTCGGTAGGGATTTGTTGGAGTGAAAAATCAACCCAGTTTTGTGGCGTTTGTAATTTTATTCAGTTTTACACTCGCTACTAAGTGTTGCTGGCTGTTGCGGTTTAAATTCGATATTTTGATTTTATAGAAAGCGGTTTATAGATTTTTGTTTGAAAATGTTTTTGTTTATTTTTATTTTGCATGATAAAATTCATGTACTCTTTGGGTAATAATATTTCTCCAATTATCTGGATGCAGCCGACTCACATGGCCTACCCAGTTCCGTTTAAGTAATGCTGTTTTGTGTTCCAAGTCCGCCACGACGCTTTTCAACCGAATTTCACTGTTTAGTATTCTATCAGCGTAATACCCAGGGCATGCTGGGCTTCATAGCTCTCTGACAAATCTTGTCTTTGTCCACTACTGGGATAAAAAAAGTAATTAAAAAAATTACATATCTTGGAAATGCTTACGAACTCTCCTACCGATTTTTTGTCACGTACTCCATGTTTCCAACAAAACACTCTAGATACTGCATATTTATGTATATTCATTTTAGGATATTTGATATCTTTACAAAAATGCCATAATGTTTACAATAATCTGTTTTCTGTTCTAATAAAAAAATATGATAAAAGTTCGTAAGGCCTACAAAAAGTATCCATTTGCAGTATTTCGGTGCCAAACACTAGTTTTTGTAAACTCACCTAGAATATAGGAGACACTTCCTTGTAGAATCAAAATGCAATAAACTTTGCAAGAACAAAATAAATTAACGCAACAAAAACATCAGTATAACATAATGAAAATCCATTCCAACAATCTCATTTCCCTCTTAATACAAACACAAGCCAATATCTCGTAACTTAATATACAAAATAATATTTCTACAAGCTGCATATCATGTTAATTACATTTTAATTGCATTCTAATGCCGCCAGTGGAGCATTAATTAGTGCAACGTCAAATAGTCTCGCTTACCTCAAAGCTTTGTAAATCTAGAATAATATTAAACACTGCAAGATTAATATTATGTTAATGACAACTTATTGATTCTGTTCAGAGAACTCATTGTTATAACGTGTTCTGTGTTTAATATTATTCGAAGTTTGTCGTTGAGAAAGTATGTAGGTAAGGTATGCAAGTTTGTTTAGTATTTTTATTTAAAAATTTCTTAGTATATTTTTGTAGCCTAGATATGTTGTATTATAATATTTTGCAATATTTGGGGATTATAGAGCCGTTACTTGGTGTATTAAAATTGATAGGCAAAGAGGAGAACAAATTAAAGTTTGTTAGGCCTCCGATTAGATTCTCCGATCAACCCGCACTACCGGCGTGATGGACTAAATAGCTAAACCACTCTCAATTGTGCTCTCGATTGTAGAGGAGGCCCGTGCCCTGCAGTTGATCGTTTGTGGGCTGATACATACCGGCCTCCGATTAGAACACATTGCATTAGGAAGAGTTCGATATGGGATTGTTACATATTATAAAGATATTTTTTTTTTATTATTACGTAAGAATAGTTGGTTCTCCATTATGGTTCTTAATTATGCGGAGACATATAAATGTGTTTTCTTCCTAGTTTTCTGTCTCGTGATATTCATTTTATAACCTGTCCCACAGTGTTTGAACTGCGAATGCAAAATATAATTATATTGATTATAAGTTCTACAAAATCCATATGAATGCTACAGATTGCACTCAACAATTAAAAAAAAAATATTAATGTAAGCATTTCCCCAAGTATATACATTTTTCCATTCAAATGCACCTCTTACATTTCCTCGCTGGACAGGTGTCGGGCTTAAGCGCTATACATGTACTACATTCAGCATTAGTTGAATACATCGCTCCCATCCATTTAACACGGGCAAAATTTACATTACTCCAAAAAACACGGTGATATAAAAACTTATTTAATCAGGGTTTATATTATATTATACTTATTATGCAACACTAACATTATGATTAAAATTATTTAGAACATATATTTAATATTATATAGATGTATTTTTAATGGTGAACATAACAATTATAAATGTTGACAAATTCACTTAAGACTAACAGCAAAGCAACTCCACAAGCAGATACAAAAAATAACAGCAGAAGCTAAACATATTAATGAACAACAATAAAAACAATAGAAAAATGAATGAAATATTTAAAGAAGATTTAATGCCTAAAACGCCTAATAACAATCAGACAAAATAGAATATAAACAAGAAACAAAATGTTATCAAAATAATGAAAATTTTATAAATAAATCGTCGTTAAAGTAAAATAAAAATTGACGATAAAATTTACTTCACCGGATTGTTTGGTAGTAGTTCAATTATAGGAAAATGAATAATGAAATTGTATAGAGTATGTTAAAGTATTTTAGGTAAGTCCTACAAACAAAACCAACACATATAAAGCAAGAAACAAGGTTAGGAACGTCTAAAGTCTATGGTTTAAAAAATGTTTTTATATAATATGTAGTTAATTAATAATATGTAGTTAATTAATGTCACGTCTTATAGGACATCTGTTTTTATAATGTTTACTGATGTGGTTTAAACATTGTTTTTGTTTCTTCACTGACAACAAAGAACATAAGCACCCGAGCCGATTCAAATACAAAATATGTTACATACGTACATAATATGTACATACATACGTGCATACGTGCATAGACATTTTTAGTTATTAAACAAAGGCAATTTTATTGTTTATACATACATAAGAACATGCTCAAGCTTACCCCTTTTTCCAAAAAGGGGTAGGCAGAGGTGTCAACCAAGACAGCCACGTTTCACTTTTTGTGTTCTGTTCCATGATGTGATAGAGGGCGAGCCTTTCGCCATATGGGGCAGAAATTTTTGACTGCAGGCTGAATGAATACAATAATGCATTATTAATTTACTCGACCCGGGGTCAATTCTAAGACCTCAGCGTTGTAGCCGTACTGTAGTACAACTACGTCAATTTCATATTTGAGTATCACACTCATATTCATGCAAAACAAATGACAAAAAATACCAAAACAACGCAAACAGTAACAAATAAAAACAACACCAGAGACTTATAAACGTTCTCCCGTACGATTCATTGTAATCCTTCCCGATTTAGAAATTTAAATGAAGGGACCGCGGCCGCAGTTTTAATATTTCACACCGGCCGACCTCGTGCCAGTGTGTGAATTAATTATGCAAATTAGTTTGGGGCCACATTGAATATTAGCAACAATTACACGGCTAATGATGCGTCCTGCACGAAATTTGGGATTTCATTACGTTCATAGAACACGTTTAATTATGAATCATTTGTGATGTAGTTTTGTCGCAGTTATGTGTTAGGTTTTGGATCTATTGTTTCCTCTTTTGGGACTATTAAAAGATTTTAATAATTATTTCTTATTGAAATAACTATCAAAGCAACTAAATCATCTAAAACAATTTCTAATACAAGGCACAGAAAAGTACTAATGTAAACTATGACTGATGAACTTATTTTGCGCATTAAGAATTTTGGAAAGCGAAAATTAAAATTTGTAGCAAATAAATAAATCACTGCCTCAGAGTATCTACATCAGTAGCATTGTACTACGCCACGGTACGATTACGAAACCTGAGATTACGAGAATCCCGGGTCGGGCAAAGTGATTTCGGATTTTTCTGTTAATTTTAAGTTCGTGTCAGGAATTTGTGCCCGGTATGCATTGGCATATCGGGCACAAGGCAATCGGGAGATGCCTATCTAGGCTTGTCCCCTATCACTTCGCGGGATGGAACATGAACGGCGAAATGTGGGTGTCCTGGTAGCACCTTTACCTACCCCTTCTAGGAAAAAGGCGTGAGTTTATGTATATGACATATGTTCTATGTATGTATAAATAATTAAGTATATTCTAGAGCTTCTCATTTCAAATTCAATACATTTTTCATTTTTCTGTCTTATGCCTAATATGCAAATGATGTGAAGAGGTAATTAGAGATAAAAAGGGACAATTGTATTAGGGTTTCTGAATAAAGATAAAGTTATCAGTGTACAATTAGCTTACCTTAGATTAAAAGTTTGAATTTGTTCACCAGGGCCTAGATGGTTATCCTAAAAGTTAGCACGGTTTTATTAAAACTTTCACTTGTGTTGACCTTTGCATAATAACCGAAGTTAGTTCAGTTCATTTAAAATATATATATATAATACCTTTCTAGACTTTTTAGTTTTATTGTTGTTTTATGATGTTTAATTTTTAATGATGTTTATAGCTCTGACTTTTGGAAGTCACATGTATATAGTCAATAACTACGCATTAAAACGGTTTAGGTAATCATCATGAGGAAGCCTGCATACCATAGCAACTTGTATGAATTTCTATGTTATGTAAAGTTAGCCAACCCGCACTAGGCCAGCATGGTAGACTATATGGCCCAACCACTCTCTATCGAACTCTCGTTTGTAGAAGAGGTCCATACCATGCAGTGGGACGTATATGGGCTGATATAGAATATAAAAGTATATTTTATTATAATAATAAAAAAAAAAAAATCCGCTTAAGGACGACAGTAACAGACTTGGAACTTAAGGATCTCCACCCAATAAGGTTTTGTACACTAGACCACTCAGTTGTCGGTCGAAAAGGCTTTCCAGTAATTCATAAAACACATACTTTTTTGCTAGATAACTCTGGTCATGATAAACTAGAATAAAATAGATGTAATATATTGCATACGAGAGAAGGAGATAAATTTTTAAATGTTATTTCGCTAATAGCCTTATCTGTTGATAGAAATAGAATATACATTTCAATATGCATCTTAAAAGTGGTATAGCCACTCCGTTGTCACTCATGACTTAGCTTGAATGGCCAGGCTCCGGTGCGGGACCACTATCTCACAGAATATAAACTTGAAGCGACAGCTTAGCTGTGGCTTTTCATCCGATGAGTGAGGTTGCCGGATGCCGAATATCTACTCTCCTCCCGATTTAATGGGCTGCAACACATCCATGATCTAATAGTATAGATGACACTTACCATGAGTTGACCTGTTTGCTCGTTTGCCGCACCAATAAAAAATAAATAAATAACACCCAACAGTCACATACATAGTCCTGACCCCACACTAAGATCGAGTCTTGCGTCGTGGGTATCAGGAACTACGAGAGACTTTGCGGTCTCACAAACACCCAGACCCGGAAGAAATATTTGTGGGCCGCACAAACATTTCTCTCGGTGCGGGGATCGAACCCGCGGCCTCTCGTTTCACAGGCGGCGTCTAACCAACTGCGCCACGGAGGCTGTCAAAAAAAAAAAGAAAATCAGACAAAGAATTTCTGATGTCGTTATTAAGCTACTTAAAATTGGGTTTGATGCTTATGATATTTAGTAGCATTCCTTATACCTCGATCTCCTCTTTTCAAGAGATAGGTACGATTGTACGGACTGCACGTTTCAAAGTTACAATTTGTCAAACGTTTTACGATAAAGATTCCTTTGGGCGAGTCGATTTGCATCTGTATTACGGATAAAAGCAGTACAGTTACTCGTGTTGAGGAATTAGAATAAGCTGGAAAAGACCAAAATTTTAATTTGTATTAATTTATTTCTTACAGGTGTTAGGTTTCTCATATGATATAGTTTGTCCACCAAACAGCAGTGTAAATGCAATGTTGTATTCCGGTTTGAAGAACAATGTAGCCAGAGTAACAACTGAGCATATTGAGACTTAACATTTATGTTTCAGAATAGTATGCTAATTTAGCCATCATTGCTATACAGGGTATCTCAAGACTGCTACCGAAAACGAAGCCGGGTGGTAGTTCTGGTGACTACATACACAATGTAACTAAAAATTTCGCAAAGAAACGCGATATTAATTTTTAATGATTTTTTAAATATCGTCATTTTTGGGTGGTAAATCCATAGTTTTTGGTAATATAATAATTAAAACTGTTTTATACCTTAGAGTATTTATAAGTAAAAGGGTATACACTATTATTTTAGGAAAAAAAAGTATTTACTACCCAAATATGGCCATAGGAAAAAAATTGTCGCTTTTTTTTTTTGTTACACTTTCTAAACAACCACCCGGCTTCGTTTTCAGTAGCAGTCTTGATATGATATACCCTGTATATATATTACTTCAGACACAATGCAACTAAATTTTGTTCAAAAGTTGCGGCGATTTTTTTTTTCTATCGTCGTATTAGGTTGGTAAATACATAGTTTTTCATTAAATAATAGTGTACACCCTTTTATTTTTAAAGACGCTAAAGTACGCAAGGGTTTAAATTATTATTTTAGCAAAAACTATGGATTTACCACCCAAACTCGATGATATTTAAAAAATAATAAAAAAAAATGTCGCGTTTCTTTGCGAAATTTTTAGTTACATGGTGTTTGTAGTCACTACCACTCGGCTTCGTTTTCGGTAGCACTCTTGATATACCCGGTATATATCTTACTCTTCTTAGATTACTAATACTAAGCCATCGAAGATTTGTGGCATGTCATTATTTTTAAAATACACCCCTCACATATGCTAAACTTGAAAAAGGAAACTAATTTATAACAGGAATTGCACAATCAAATCACAATACTAAAATGACTTTTACAGAATAACACTAAATATTTCATCTAGGTGTGGTGATCTAACTACCACGCATTTGTAATAACAGATACCAATATATGAGTTCTCATATCCTATATACGGGCTATATTAAGACTGCTACCGAAAGCTAATCCGGGTGGTAGTTTTAGTGACTACTAATTTCGCAAAGAAGTGCTCTTTTTATTTTTTTATTTTTTTATAAATCATCGTGCTTAGGTGATAAATCCATAGTTTTTGCTAAAATAATAATTTAAGGTGTACGCTATTATTTTAGATAAAATAATCTATTTTCAACTCAAAAAATCGTAGCAACGATAGGAAAAATATAACAAAAACAAAAAGTCGCCTTTTTGCAAAATGTTTAGTTGCGTTACGTCTGAAGTCACTAAAACTACCACCCGGCTTAGTTTTGATATCAGTCAAGGCTGCTATATTAAGATGTACCCTGTATACTACAAACGTTTATTCAGCGTCATAAAATTAATCATAAAAGTGGCCTCAAAAGGCGTTAGACTAAAAAGCCACAATTAAAAACGAATTAGCATATTTTTGAAAGCGCAACATAATTATCAACGATTTTCATAGAATCCATTACGGAATTAAATTTTGTGGCTAACTTTCTAAGCAGATTTAATTAAGCCAGCTAACCAGCAATGTTCCAGATGAATTTTGCTTAAAGTTTACTAACCCCAAAGAGTTAATTTTGTATACATACGATTATTACATTTTTCTCTGGTATTATCTTTTTGTATACATTAATGTTATAATTCGTAACGTTAAAACGTTTTTTTGTTTTTTTCACTTCAACTAATTATTCTTTATTTTCCATTTGAATGAAATACGATATACAAAGAAGCGAATATCTCACTTGCGTATTTCCATCCTACAAGTTACTTCAACATTTTAGGTTTTGTCTGGTAGGCAATACTGCCTCTTACCGATGCTCATAAATACACATATACCTTATAATTATATAAAAAGAATTGTGCACAGCATATTACGAATATAGTTTATAATTATACAGCACTATCTGTTCTGAGCGTTTCCATCACAACACCGATTCAGATTATTTAGGCTGTCATCAAAACCCTAACCAGTGCGGTTTTTTCATTTACCATAATTGTACCTTCATAGGCATTAAGCTTCCATGGTGTAGTGTATTGATATATTCATACTCTTTGCATCTGTCCTCTCGAACTATACACAACGCGAACCAGGGGTGAATGAGATAGATATAGAATGAAATGGATCATAGATGTGGATAACGGAACGGTGTGAAGACGTGGTGTATAGCAAACGAGCCGATAAATATTAATAATTGTATTCTATTACAATATTACACATATAAACCGTAAATATTACACATGGTGATCGATAAAAACTGAAACAAATATCTCAATAAAAAATAATGTCTTTTCCATACATTCTAATTCTATACCTAAAACTTCAGCGGTAGTTAAGTGTAGACCCAAATTCAGAGAGACTTGAGATTCTATTCGAAGTAGCCTTAGGCTGCGGTTAGGCGCGCCCGTGTTCGCGTCCCGTGCAGGTCTAGATTTTAGGTAATAGCTTTGGACCTGCATTGAGAACAACTTTTAGATACAATCCGAAATCCATTTGTGATTGAATTAATTAACAGTTTTGTTAAGTTTTTGTTGCCTACTTTTGTATCAGTATTTGTAGAAAATCTATGTAAAACACAACTACATTTTTAATCGATTGGGTAATACAATAAATAAACTCATTTGCAAAAAGAACGGGCACCTAAGCAATGAACCATTTCAAATGTTACTATTGGTTTGTTTGATAATTATAGGTAGTTTTACTTTCACAATTTTGTAAATTAATAAGCAAATAATCGTTTTCGTCAGTATTATCATAAAATTTTGATAAAATTTATGGGTTTTAATGCTAAAGTTCACTAGTAGTGTATGCTCGCTAGTAGTGCATATGCTCGTGAAGTAAAAGTTAACAAAGATTTTTGTTTGTTTTTTCTTTAATAAAGTAAAAGCAGATAAATGTTCAGTATCGAGTGTGACCCCCTCTAGCTGAAATCACAGCTTGAATTCGTCTGGGTATGCTAGCGAGGATATCCCGGATACTTGCTCGGTAATCACATTCTTTAGCTCTCTGATGGTCTGCGGAGCCAGTTGTACTGATCTCACGCGTCGTTTCAGAACGTCCCAGACATGCTCTATAGGATTGAGGTCGGAACTTTGAGCTGGCCAATCCAAACGATGAATGCCGACCTCTTGCACATACGCTTCCACATCGCCAGACCGGTGGGCGCGTGCGTTGTCGTCCATAAAAATTGAGTCTTCGCCTAAAGCGGCCAATGCGGGTTGTGCATGAGGAATAAGAACTACTTTTATGTATCGATGTCCAGTCAGTGAGCCGTTTTCAATGAAGACTAACTCTGTACGATCCATTGAATTTATTCCTGCCCAAAACATAACAGAGCCCCCACCATAAGGTGTGATTTCTTCAAAACAAGCCTCTGCAAAGCGTTCTTCTCGTCTTCGTAGCACTCGCCGACGTCGATCTTCACCGAACAGAGATATCCTGGTTTCATCGGAGAACAATACCCTATTCCAGTCTTCTTGAGTCCATGACTCACAATTTCGAGCAAACCTAAGCCTGGCAACTCTGTGCTCACGGAGTAACTTAGGGCCGCGGGCCGGGCGATGACTGCGTATATTGGCCGCGAGAAGCCTCCTCCTGACCGTCCATAGACTAATATGCACATTTCTTACTTCTTCGAGGTTGTTCTTAAGGTCCACATACGAAGACTTGCGATTCCTCAATGCGCGACTCACAAAAAAACTATCATCCCGTGGTTGGGTACATGGTTTTCTTCCAGAACCAGGCCTTCTCTCGACGGAGCCGGTGTCTTGATACCGCTGCCAGGTCCTTTGAACCGTCGAGCGACTCGCACTTAGCCTCTGAGCCACGAAGCAATGGCTGCAACCCTCTTCGAGCAGCGCAATAATTTTGGTAGCTATTACCACTTTCTCTAACATTATTGAGACAGCTAAACAGCAATAAATTAAGCTTTGACAATTAAGAATATGAAATAAATTCATAAAAATTGACTAAAAGTTATGAAAACCGATATTATCTTTTGGAACTTCGCACCAAAAATGTAGGATAAAAAGTGGTTTTCTGTAAAAATGAGCAACAAACGAAAATTTGAATTTAGAATGTACTGTTTTAAACATCACGGCATTTTTAAAACCGGTCAGTAACATGTACAAATGATTGAAATCATTTTGGTACCGTATTTTTTTAAAGAAGAATTGAAATCAAAACCGTCCGTTTTTTTTTTTTTTGCAAATGAGTGTATTTTTTCTCTCCTCAATATAAAAGGGAAGGGGGAAAAGGACTAAAGTTTGAACTGAATATCCGCTGTGACAATTTTATAATATAACTTTGCGTAAAATGCATTATCATAATTAGTATATTTTAGCCAAGATTTTAGTGTTGAATCTCCTAAGTAGCTCTCTAAACAACAGCTCTAAAACTTAATTAAAGAAATAAAAATAAATTAGGAGAAAAGAAGCCTTAATTATAATTAAGATTACGAATTAGTGAAAACCGTGTCTAGACATATACTGGAGACTTTTTGACCTTTTTTCAGTTAATTGGGGAAAGAATTGAGTACAATTTTAGGTCCCTAAAACTAAGTTTTAGTTCGGGTGCAAAATAGGGGTAAACGAGGTATGTTTATAGAATACGATCAGCGTAAACTTAAAAAGGTTTAACACTTATGTGGGGTTTTTAGGTCTAAGAAATTATAAAAGAATCCAACTTGATGAGCCGCCAATGAGCCCATCCAAACTAAAATACAATATACTATCATATAACCAGGGAATAACAATATTTTTTATTATTTAATTCAATTGTTAAGATAATGAATTATTTTTTATTTTTCCTGATGATAAATTGTATCACATAATATTATTCGAATATTGATGACAAATTATATTTATTTTCTGATTAACTGCCTAAAAGTTTGAATGTACAAGCAACACATAAATAATGACCAATTTCAGTAATGTATTTCTACTCTTTCGCGGCTTACTATAAAAAGTATCCTTTTATTGTGTTCGAAATTGAGGGCATGCGTTAAATGAACAAATTCATTCTTTAGCTTTATGAATGATAAAGCTAAAGAATGAATTTGTTCAGCAAAGCAAAACAGCAAAGGTGAAACTTCACTTCTGTTTTCGGTGCACATTATATTCATTCAGATTTAGCCGATTCATTCATGTTAAACTAGCTATTATAAACAGGAGCCAACTCATTCATACTTCAGTCAAACTGGCCAACACTACCCTTTCACTTCTATGTTAAATGTTTGCAAACAGAAGCATTTGCTTTATCAAAGATGTAAACATCAACACTGTAAAAAACCCAATGTGTGAAGCATAGAAAGGTAAATAAAAAAAAAAACTGATGTAAAATGGGGTGAATGAAATTCAAAGAACTGGTGCATTTGTAGCTAATAGCTCTTTTAGGAAATTACTTAGTTCTTTGAAGCTTTCATTTAAAGCAATTTTGTCAGAAATACAATGTTTCAAGTTAGTTTAAAATTTAAAATAATTTTCATTGTATGTATGTTTTTGGAATTACTGATATACAATTACAATAAGTGCGTGGTGGCCTGTTGGTAAACGGACTAGACGCGGCTGCCAACATGTTCACGGTGGTCGCGGGTTCGAATCCCAGGGCACACCTCTGACTTTTCGGAGTCATGTGTGTATTGATAGCCAATCACCACGCACTAAAACGGTGAAGGAAAACATCGTGAGGAAACCTGCATACCATAGCGATTCATAAGAATTTTTATGGTATGTAAGTCCGCCAACCCGCACTAGGCCAGCGTGGTGGACTATATGGCCTAACCACTCTCAATCGTATTCTCGATTGTAGAGTAGGCCCGTGCCCTGCAGTGGGACGTATATGGGCTGATACAGACAGATACAGAATTATAATAAGCAATATAATAACTTTTCAACTTTATTTCAGACTACCGAAATAGCAAATTCCCCACATTAGTGTAGGTATTGATTTATAAACTTATGTAATTTATTTTTATGTAAACAATAAATAAATAACACCCGACAGTCGCATACATAGTCCTGACCCCACACTAAGATCGAGTCTTGTGTCGTGGGTATCAGAAACTACGGGAGACTTTTCGGTCTCACAAACACCTAGACTCAAAGAAAATATTTGTGGGCCGCACAAACATTTCTCTCGGTGCGGGGATCGAACCCACGGCCTCTCGTTTCACAGGCGGCGTCCAAACGTTGTTTATATTCTTTTTTTCTTAGCACTTAATATTAAAGTTATACATGAAACTCCGTCTTTCTCCATTGAAAAAAATAAATTAGATTTTAAGTCGTACTATTCAAATAATCCAAGTAATAATAGAATACATAAATAAAAATAAACTACCCTGGTAATCAAACTGTGGTCATTAAATTTCACAATCTGAACCCTTTTTCACTTCAACAATGACGCTTCGAGACAATACATAAAACAACAAATAAAAAACTCTGAACTTAGTTTAAAAGGCAACCCTAAACATTCCCCGGCAACAAAATAATTGGGAAATCTTAACTACAGAACCGTCCAAGCCTGAGCTCCCCAAAACACGCACATAACCAAATCGTTTTTTACAAAGTGGAACAATCATTAAAAGTTTTGACGAGGCTCGGTTTAATTGTTACGGATATCTTGTTAGTACTGAACGCTGAACAATAACGTTTGTTGCTTCTTCAACTTCCAAACGCTCCCGTGTCGATAACTGTTTGACTTTGTTCGCTGTTTGTGCGTGATCTAAGTTGTTTCATATTTTTTTTATAACGGTTGTATGCTGACTACGACCGAAAACGAAGCCAGTTGGTTGGTTATCGTTTAGTGACTTGAGATGCAATTCAACTAAAAATTTTGCAAAAAATTGCGACTCTTATTTTTATTTTTTCCTGCCGTATTTGGGTGGTAAATATATAGTTTAAATAATTTATAGTTTGTTTTGTCTATACCTAGTCAGGTCATAAATTCTGTTATATGTTTAATATAAAATAATTGAAACAAGTTTATTCATTAAGTAACCATTTATATACCAAAATAAACTTAATAAAACATAAATTCTTATGACACTAAAGTTTATTGAAAATGACCTCCGTGATTTTGAATACAGGCCTTCAATCTGCGCGGCCAGTTGTCTATCGCAGCACGAACGAGGTCCATGTCAATATCGGCGGCTGCCATAATCAAGGATGTCTTGAGTGACTCCAAATTGGGATGAGGCTTTGAGCACGTCTTTTCCTCCAAGTATTGCCATATCTTGTAATCTAACGAATTCAAATCTGGACTGGAGGAGGGCCAGTCTTCGTGCCGGATGAAGTCAATTTCACGCGCCGCCAGCCAGTCTTGTGTGCTCTTCGCTCTATGAGCTGGCGCCGAATCTTTTTGGAATACCCAGTGCCTGTTATTGAACATGGTATGAGAAACAAGTTCCACAAGGTTCGTCAGGACTGTATTTTGATACACAACTGCATTCGTTTTTACACCTTTCTCACAAAAATGTACCTCTGTTAAGCCCCAATAACAAACTCCCAATCATACCATGAGCGAGGATGGAAAATGAGCTCGTTGGACACGCGGAATACGGTTGCTCGCTTCTTCACTACTGTGTGCGTACACCTTATCATTTTGTTTGTTGTAGCTCTCTTCTATGGTAATTTTTTTTTCATCTGAAAAAGGAATTTCCCGATATTTTTTTCCCGCGTACCGCTTCAACAAAGCGCGGCATCTCTTCAGTCTCAGGTCCATTAGACGAGCATTCAAACGATGTCCTGTTTTTCTTCGATATGCCCGAAGCCCCAAGTCTTCATTTAACACCCTTTTCACCATGGTTCTGCTTAACCCCATCTGAAGGGCCAACAGTTTCTGCTTACGTTTGGGATTTCTTTGAATTCGCGCCTTCACAGCTTTTATCACTGCTGGAGTCCTAACAGACCGAGGGCGACCACTTCTTGACCTGTCGTCTACACTAGATTCTTCATTGTATCGTTTGATGGTACGATAAACGAATCTTTGGTTATATTAAAAAAATTTCATTATGTCAAAAATTTGAATTGGCGCGTAACCGCAACGATGCAACGCAATAACTGCAACACGGTCTTCTTTAAGCGTCCACTCCATATTTAAAAATGAGTAAAATTTTAAAAAGTATACAGTTTTATTTCATGAACAATGCGAAATTCGAATTCAATAAACTTTTTTCTGGCCAGCATTCTAAAAGAAAAGTTTTTACTGTGTGACAATACTTATGACCTGACTGTGTATTTTTCAAAGTATCATTGTTATACGCTGAATCATCATTGTATTTTTTATAAAATTTCAACTGTGACTTAATAATTAAATAAAAATAGCTTATACGGTGGTCGCTTTTCCTATAATACAAATTCCCTACTACTCACGAGATTATTTACTGATGTGTGTATTTAATCCGTCTTTATAACCTTATTCTTTATACATTTCGAAGATTACAATCGGATGTCCAAATAATCGTTCTATTTCCAAATGTCCTAACTATTTTTACGAGAGCAAAACCAAGCCAATGGGCAAGAGAAAACATCTTAGGGTCTTGGCAACGACGTATATTGCGACTACAAATCATAATCCTTTCAGTGGTAAGCCAAAACCACACGGACGTAAATCAACTGAATATCGCATGATCTCAACATTAGAGATTATGTTATTGTTGTGTTTTGGTGATGTAACAAAATCGGATGTTTCTTTGTGATATATTTGTGCTGAGTTTTCTGTGTTTCATTATTTAAGTATTTCTTCATTTTTTAGTACGATACACCAACAGCATATTCATGGTCATATTCAAAAGACTTTTCAATAAATAAATGAAAACAATGCAAATGTATTAAATATGTAGGTATGTACAGCATTACACTTGTATCATCATATTTATCTTGCTACTGACTAAAATTTCTCGAACTGTATTTTGTGAACTGCGTTGATTTAAATCAAATAATTTTAACGATTAAAAATATACAATTTCCCAGTTATTCCTTTATATACTAAGGAAAAACACGTCACTTATACCCCAATAATAGCACATTAAACCCAGCTAGCACTAAATCTCAATAAAATTTGATGCACTGACACAGTACCAATACCACCGCGTTCAAACGCAATATAGTTGGGAAAGCAATTAAAAAAGAAGAATGGAATAGTTCCATACTTCGACAGAACGCAGTTACGTAATGCAGGACTAAACTTAGCAATACCAGCTGCAAATATACTTCCTAACTGACAATTTCGTTTAGACATAAAAACTATGAAATATACTCACTAATTAAGATCGATAAGAAATATACTGGCCAGAGGAAAAGTAATTATGTGTTGCTGAACAATGACCACCGTTCTCTCTCTTTTCTCAGCCAATGGAAGTCCACTGCTAAACATAGGCCTCCCCCACGGATCTTCGCATGGACCTGTTACAGCGGTTTGCATCCAGCGACTCCTTGTAACCATTACCAATGTCAGCTAGGTGAAAACTCCCGTAATGGTCCACTAAAAATCTGCATACTTGTGCCAACCATCGAGAGATTACTTACTTATTGTATCAGCACACATACGTCCCACTGCAGGCCACAGGTCTCTTCTACAATCGACAGTACGATTGAGAGTGGTTAGGCCATATTATAGTCCACCACGCTGGACTAGTGCGGGTTTTCGGACTTACATACCATATATTTTTTTATAAGCCTTTGGTGGTTATAAGTGTAGGTATTAGAATGAGCACTAACTTTCAGGAATTAACTATCGTATATTTTATAAATTAACACTTAATACATTCACAGACAGAGTAAAATTATAACTATGCGATTCGGAGCGAGATGTGCTCGTGACGAGAGATGGCAGACTGTGCTTTCATCCAAATAAACCGACCCTTTTATAGGACTACCCGAATGAGGATCGGTGGGGATAAATCTCACAGAAAATATATTTAAGCCATAAAATAGGGTCTATCCTTTCAACTAAAAATTAAGGTCTGCCCAAACATCTGGGCCATTGTCCAAACCGAAAGGTCTCTTGTCTCTTGTCTAAAAAACATAAATTTGTTGCAAAGGATTGCCGCCACTAAAGAACTTAACTATAATAATACAGTTTTATTGCCTCGGCATGAACGGGCCATTACAATTAGGAAACAATAATTTAGAACAGCATCTTTTTAACTAATATTATACAATAGGGTACACAAAAATTCTTATTTTAGTAAAACGACTCGCAGATGTTTTATGGTTAAACATCTGCAGTCATATCTTAAAATGAAATGCGTGTTTAAATAATGTTCAAATTACAAATAATAAGCGTGTTACTTTATAAGCTAAATCTAAGTTGGCGTATTGCTACCGCCACAAGCCGCTATGGTATGCAGGTGTCCTCACGATGTTTTCCTTCACCGTTTTAGTCTGTGGTGATTGACTATCAATACACACTATAAAATATAATCCAGATATGATTATAACATTGCTCTATTTAAACTTCATCCAACATCTAGCCATTTTATCTCCACTAAAAAACAATCAATCGCATGTGACAAATGACAGCATATTTGAAATAGCCAACAACGCAGGGGAGGCAATTAAAAAAGAAGCATGGAACAGCTATATGCTTTGACAGAACGCAGCGTGACGTTGGACAAAACACAGCTATTAGAGCAACAGAGCAATACTTGCTGAGTAGTTGCTTGGTGACCGAGTTATGGATTGCGTTGTGTGGGAGTGTTAGCTAGACTTATGTGCAGGGAACAGTAGAAAAGTAAAATATGTGATTGTTCTAATATTTGTACTAGCTATGTCTGAAAATATTTTAATTCATCATTTGATGTAACGAAGTAAGTAAGTATTTTAGTTCAAATATAAAGTATTTGAAATGCAATCCCTAAGTAACTTTCTTTGAAGAATAGTACAAACATAATAGTGGGAGGAAACATGCACTTCTGTCATCAGCCCATATATGTCTCACTGCAGGGTACGGGCCGTCTCTACAACCAAGAGTACGTTAGAGAGTTGTTAGGCTTATACTCCACCACGCTGGCCTTGTGCGAGTTGGCGGACTTTACGTACTGATCAGAGAAATTCTTGTATATCGCTATGGTATGCAGGTTTCCTCAAGATGTTTTCATTCAATGTTTAAATGCGCGGTGATTGACTTAATACACGCGACTCCGAAAAGTCAGAAGAATGTCTATGGTATGTAAAGTCCTCCAACCCGCACTAGGCTAGCGTCGTGGACTATATGGCCTAACCACTCTCAATAGTACCTTAATTGTAGAGGAGGCCCCTGTTCTGCAGTGGGATCTATATGGGCTGATACAGATACAGATAAAAATACTTTTAAACCTCGTATCGTACTTCTGAATCATCGTATAAGTTATTGAAGAGAACAAAAGCTTCTCCAGGTTACTTTTTTTAATTAGAGCTCTATATCATTATCCCAACAAAAAAGTGTAAGGCTCATGAAATTACATCAGCGGGCCCTTAAAAAAGAAAGAAAACACCGATTGAAAACAAGTCATGAAAGTAGAAAAGTACTCCACCTGGCCTTGCCACTGTTTTTCGTTGAAATTGCCCCACTCCCTCGAAAACAGCTTTTACCGAACTTTTTTTTACGTTTTATAATTATACCAAGTTGGGGAGAGGTCGTGTTAATTTGATAGCGGCGACTCCAATTCCCTTTTATTTTTTCGCATAACCTACTTTTTTATTTGGAATAGTATCAGCTAATTTTGAAATGGCTTAATTTTCAAGCACTATATTAAAATTAGTTGCGTGTTTTACAGCAGTTTTGTTTTTAGTATTTGAAATAGTTTTTGAGCTGGCGAATTGCCGCACGAACTAACGGGGAACAAGTTTTTTTCCTAATCACGATACGATCCTGCCAATGATAATATTTTTTTGTGATATCACTGATCGTTTTGTAAATTCGAATCAAAATTCTGAGTCGAAGTAAGAATGTTAACTCGTAAAAATAAAAATACCCAACAATTATACAGGGTATATCAAGACTGCTACCGAAAACGAAGCCGGGTGGTAGTTTAAGCGACTTCAGACACAATGAACAAGTTGCAACAGAAAAAGTTGCAAAAAAAAGCGACAATTTTTTTTTGTAATTTTTCTCTTATGACCATATTTGGGTGGCAAATACATTTTTTCCTAAAATAATAGTGTATACCATTTTATTTATAAATAATCTAAGGCATAAAAGTGTTTAAATTATTATTTTAGCAAAAACTATGGATTTACCACCTAAAAATGAAGATATTTAAAAAATCATAAAACATAATTGACGCGTTTCTTTTCGAAATTTTTGGTTGCATTGTGTTTGTAGTCACTAAAACTACCACCCGGCTTCGTTTTCGGTAGCAGTCTTGAGATACCCAGTATAATAGGTAAATAACTATGTAGTTCCGACTATACAATATTTTATTATTCAAAACTCTCGTGATTATCAATAACGTGAGAGACTTTACAGCAACCAGGTCCGATACAAATTTTAGTCATAATACTAACTAAATTGCCCTTTCCTTCACCTTTCTTCATATCCAAAGGTTGCTTGGAAGAGATTGTCCATGCAATAACGCAGCCTATTGAACTCATTTTTAGTTTTGTTTTGACGAAAAAAAAGAACATAAGTAAATAAATCTGCCGTCTTATTTTTCCTACATGAGAATTGTGAACTTATTAAGTCACCATTTTCAATATATTAGTTGTTGACTTAAAAGATGTAAATTTAACTTTATAAACAACCTACCTTATGTATAAACAAAAATACATCACACACGGACTCGCTCTTAGCTCCAGTACTATCGGATGATATATGATGTCCAAAGTTGTGCAGTTGGTTTAAAGTGGTTTCGCGAGTGACATTCACCGTGCCAAGCTCTAAGTGTTCGCAACTTTTTTACTGTTATGTGCAAAAACTGACACATTATCCTGCTTAGAGATTATGTGAGCACACGTAGCACTTAATTCTTTCTAGATTGTTCAAAACATGTCAGTCAATGGTAGTAAAGTATTTTTCATAGGTCCGACGAACGAGTACAAGGCTCATCTAATAGAAAATGAATACCGCCTCTTTTGTATATTTACAATACTCGAAAGGAAATTAAGGGAGGAGGTATTGGGCCTCCGGAAATCTCATTTACTGAACAAACACAGCAGAAAATTTCTTTAACTTAGTTTTCTCCAAGAACTAACTACTTGTTACTTAAAGAATCCTAGACGAACTGACTACAAGCCTAAAATAAACACATCAAACAAACAGAGCCGTTGCAATGTCCTAGCCTTTCTGGATTTCTTTATTCCACGACCAAAATCAGGTACATTAGAAATAATGAACACCAGAGACAGCTAAAAGCGAATCCGAAAGAGCGCTTGCAATGAATTTCAAAAAAAGAACTTCTAGAAGTTAGTCTAAATTTACAACCAGTAATAACCGGTAGAAACTAAAAACTGGCAAAAGTTCGCGCTAAATCCGATGGTGTTTTTTACTTTTAATTCGAACAAGTTTCTGATTCCGGCCAGTTTATTATGTCATGGAGTTTTGGAACAACTGTCTCTAACTTTGCTGTTGTTAGTCTTCTTTCGGGCCTCTGATGTTTGCATTGTTAGCTCGAAAAAGTGCTCTGGTTATTTTAATGGTGCATTTAGTTTGCAATGTACTGAAGCTGTTGTAACTTTTTTGTAAACAGGATGTGGTATGTAAAATATGGGCAATGTTTAGCAACTCTCTGAGTTTGTTTTATGCGAGTTTGGGATTGTTAGCTACATTACAATATGTGACTGAAATTACACAACAGATAGTTAAATATAAAGGTATGACGCTTGACGCATATAAACAATATCATAATATAGACATTGGAAACTTTTGTTACTGGAAGAGAAACCTGATTTTGTATGTGAAGATAAAAAATAAACAGAAGTCGCAGACAACATTTATTATAAAGCCTGTATCAATTTTCTTTAACGTTTTGTATATACTACTCTCAGTTCAATATTGTAACCAATTATCAGTTTTTTTATTGCAAAGCATTGCTGGGCACTTCACTGCGCATGCCATCCTGAGACATACGATGTTAAGTCTCAATATACCCAGTAGTTACTTAAAATTAAAATAGTTAAAATAGTGCTTAATAATTATTATTCTAAAATGCAATAATTACTATATTTTTATTATTATTTCTGTATACTTACTGCCTCGGTGGTGTAGTTATACTAGGGTACGGTTACAAAGCTGAGGCCTCCGGTTCAATTCCGGGTTGGGGTAAAAAAAGTGATGTTGGATTTTTCTATTCATTATCAGCCCAGAGTAACATTGTGGGAAGGAACATACAAAGCGAAATGTGGGTGTCCTGGCACCTCTGCCTACCCCTTCTAGGAAAAAGACGGGAGTTTATGTATGTATTGTGTGTATTGTATGTATTTTCTGTATAGTGGTTTAAGTAGGCGTACAATAAAGATTTAAATAAATATATTTTAAAATGAGTTGACAAATCAAAATAACGTACAATATTTATAAAATACCTATCAGCTTTCACATTAACCACAATATAAAGATGGAGTTTTTAATAACCAGCATAAACAAGCCCGTCTCATAGATGAGAAAAATTTATGCGGCAACTTTCTGTCGCGTAGAATATGAAAGTTTCAGTTTTTTGTTCTGCATTTGAAAGATGTAGAAGTTATTACTTTGTGTGTACCAATCTTTTAACATTTCATGCCCGTGCAAACTGGACTTCTATATGCTACTTTGTTTTATCATAGGTGTTATTTATAATTTACTGTATTGGACTGTACTGCATCAGCCCATATACATTTTTTTTATTGCAATGATTGACGAGACGGGCAAGCCGTTCGCCTGATGATAAGCGATACGACCGCTCATAAACAGTAGCAACATTCCACTGCGCTCGTCATCCTGAGACATAAGATGTTAAGCCTCAATATGTCCAGTAGTTACTCTGACTACAATGTCCTTCAATCCGAAACACAACAGTGCATTACGCAGTGTTGTTTCACGGGAGAAATAGACATTGCGGTGGTGCCTCTCACATATGAGAGACCTACCACCAGTAAAAACATCTCTCTGCAGAGCACGGTCCTACTCTGCAATCAAGAGTATGATTGCGAATAGTTAGGCCATAATTATAGTCCACCACGCTGGCCTAGTGCAGGTTGGTGGACTTTACATACCATAGAATTTCTTACACATCGCTTTGGTACATAAGTTTCCTCACGAGGTTTTACTTCACCATTATTGTGCATGGTGATTGACTATCAATACACACATGACTCCGAAGAGTCAGAGGTGTGCCCTGGGATTCGAACCCGCACCCGCCATGAACAGCTGCGTCTGGTCCCTTGACAAACAGGCCACCACGCACTTGCAAATATATAATTTGAGGGGAATATAATGCGATGTAATTAATAGATTATTATTCATCATGGACCTTTACTTAGTGTGTGGGAGTTTAGCATGAATAAATATCATTATACGCATTAGTATCAGATTTATTTAGTAAGTTTTAATTAGAAATGTAAAAGGGTTTTAGCTATGTAAAGGTATAGGAAGGATTTATAATTAATTGATTTGAATCAAAAAATCGTCTCCAAATTGAGCAAATAAGGTTAATTTGCATACATGCATTAAAATATGTATGTAAAACAGGCGAAGAGTGTATAATAGTTTCTTATTTTTACGTAAATATTTGCAATAAAAACAATTTTATGTCGGATTTGATTTATTTTTATATTTTTTTATTACTTCCAATGTTTCCATTACTTTAAAGCTTTCATGGTCACAGGGCGACCGCTTTAAATCTGCTATAAAATCCGTAAACAATCTTTTTATTTGAACAAACAAGCTTCGTCAAAATTTTCACTATTAACTATAAATTTCTCTTAGAAAGTATTATTTATGCCTTCAACTGTGTTACGCTAAGGTTACGTGACTTGAAGACTACATCCACAGCATTACCAGAAAACCAGAAGCCAAAACGACTCCCTATAAATATTTAAAAAGCAAACTAAAACTCCACATTCAAATTCCATCGCGCACTTATTCCGAAATGGCATCACGTTTAAAGTTACGAGTCGATAAGTTGAAGGCGGCGGCGATGTGAGAAGTATCCTTTTATCTCGGCAACCACGTCAATCGTGGTGAGTAGAAAGTTTCGCATCTCTAGTCGTGGAGTACGGAATATGACTAGTGATATATAGATGGAAATTTTTAGTTTTCAGTAGGGTTTTGTATGGGTGTGGTATGGTGTTTCCTTGCATTTCTGTACAGAATAATATCATTAAAATAAAAAATAGAATGGAATTATTTTTAGATAGTGCTTATCAGAATTGTTGGGGATTAAGACGTTTTTTAAAATTAGGTTTTTTAAATGTGACTATAGTGTGTAGAAGGTAAGTGTAATGCAATCCCCCAATAAATTATTAGCCGGTAACAAATTTTTGAATAAATATTCATACTAATTGAAAATCGGATGTACACAGATCGAAATCTACACGAGATATACGGCCTTCCCACCATCATGTTTGGTTGGTATCCACATGCCTGTATTATTATTATTTTATTTATGAAAGGAACAGTTACAGCTGTATATAATAAGTGCTTAAAAATACTCTATTACAATTTGTTAGCCAATTACAACTATTCACAAATTATGGAGTTACAAAACGGATACATATATTTAAAGTTAAGTTGATGTAAGGTTAAAATAAATGTTGTACATATAAATGTTAAAGCAAAAAGAATACAAGAAAAATAAGACAAATCCAAAAATAGAGGCCGGTTGAGACACTCAACGCACACAGATTTACAAAGTTTTATGTTATGTTGTAATGTAGTTAGTTATATTTGAAGTACAAAAAACAAAAAAACAATTTGTAAGAAATAGGTAATAATTAATGAAACAATGTATCGCACACGTCAAGATAAATCCTCACTCGGGTCATATATAGAACATCTCACCTTACGCAAAAACATTTGTTTAGATCCTACAAATGGATCAACATTACTAAAATATTTGTTGTATGTATTTGGTAGTCTTGTAAGTATAGAATTTTTCTCATAATTTGTAGTATGTCTCGGTACAAAAAATAGTGGTGTGTGTCTAGTACGCCGTTTAGGTGCCGCGAGATATATAAGTTCGACTAGATCAGGGCAATCCAATTGACCGCAGATCACATCGTACAGGAAACCCATGTCGAGTACCTGTCGACGTTCTTCAAGCGTTAAAAGTCCGTAGTTATGACAGGTGTTTATATATCCTATAGACGGATTGACTAATTTAAATTTAAAATAAAGATAGCGCATAAATTTCTTTTGGATACCTTCAATTCGTGTGATATAAGTATTGTAACTAGGGGACCAAATTGTGCTAGCATACTCCAACACACTGCGCACATATGCGTAAAATACAATCTTGAAACTTATGGGGTCGGGGAAAGGCCGACATGTTCTTATTAAAAATCCTAAGTTGCGGTAGGCCTTGGCAATGATCGTGTGAATGTGTGTGGACATCGACATCCTAGCATCAAGGAAAACCCCCAAGTCGCGTATTGCATTAGTTCTCTCAATTGCAACACCATTAAACTGATAAGGAAATTGAATGGTTTTTTTTTTCGAGTTAAGCTTATGCACTGACTTTTGCCTATGCTGACTGTTATTCTATTTTGAGAGTAATAATTATATAGATTATTTTACCCCTAACTCTTGGATTTCATCTTGTCCAATATTTATTTAACAGGTATACATAAAAAACTAAAAGTTACTTAAGCAATATAACCAACAAAAAGAAATATTTTTGACAAGAAAACTTTACCGCGAAATAGTTTTCTATTCTTTTATTCAACTAAACGTCACTCATAGTCCTGGCCCAAATTAAGCCTTTATCGTAGGTATTTAAAACTATTAGAGACTCCACCATCCCATGAAATCCAGACTCGAAATATATTACGAAATACGTCGGTGTCGGGTTTGAATCTCGGGTCGGTATTGAATTTTTCTATTCATTATCAGCCCGAAGTCAGGAATTTGTGCTTGATATGGTGATAGGCTCGCCCCCTATCACATCATGACTCAGAAAATGCAAGCCGAAACGTGAGTGTCCTGGTTGCACCTTCTTACACATTCTGGGAAAAAGGCGTGAATTGATGTATGTATGTAATACATTAATTTACTCGATATCTACATGAAAGCAAACCTGGAAATAAATTTAAAAGATTACTACTGGTTTTATAGGGGATTCTCGCAGTGACTAAACTAACATCTCGGAGTAATTTAGTTAAATTTTAATGGCAAAAGTAATTAGTAATTACCCGGAAATTTAACAAACGAACTAACCTCCAATAACATGATCAACATCATAAAAATTCTAGAGACTAGACAACGCAGATTTCTTTCTAAACTTATTTTCACATTACTTTCATCATCCTTAATGCACCGAGTACTAAAACATTATAAATAGCACATCCAACGCAGTTTAAAGTTGAACGTATCCAAAAACCAGTATCACTTTTAGCGTTGTGAATTTTTAAGCAGTACGCCTGATGCTTTCAACAAGTCGAGCCAGCGGGACCCCCAGCAACTTGGCTACATTTACATAACACGCGTAATGCTCGGCTAACTTGGCTTTTCTTTCATCGTCAGAGTTTGCGGCGTCTACCCTATTACCGATTCCATCTTTCCCTCTCAATTTCAAGTTCGTTTTAGGTGTTTTACGTGGATGGAATACGGTTTTTGATTGTGTGCATGTCTGGTTTATTGGTATCGTCATAACCTGTATTCATGTTGTATATTTAATTACTAATCAAACAAGTAATGTAATAATAACGTCATGTATTCTTTCTTTGTACCGCATCGAAACAAATATTTGTGTGAACCACAGGTATTTGTTTCGGGTCTGGGTGTTTATGAGACCGAAAGGTCTCTCGTAGTTTCTGTCTTATACAAGCCTATGTATGTGACTGTTGGGTGTATTTGTCTATTTTTGGGGTCTGTTAATATTTTATTATTAATTTTATTAAAAATGATGACAGGAAAAATGTTTTTGTATTTCATAAAAAAAAGTAGGTCATAAGCCCTCTCCATAGATAGCATAGAAGTAGCACCTAACTTCAACACTAGCAATAACGGTCGTATCGTTTATCATCAGCGAATAGCATGTCTGTGCTTGCGGCGGTGTCGTGTGCCGGGTCGGTCACTTACCTGTAATGTTGAAAACTATTTTTGTTTACGTGTTTTATAATTAGAATTTGTTCCTTAAGTAAGTAAAATATTTTTTTCGTGTTTACATAGGTTCTATATATAAAATTAAAAGCAATTCCAAAAATAAGTCAACATCCCTATTCTGTCTCTCTAAACCCACATATCTCTATGAACGCTGCATGCGCAAATATGACTTGATTTCTAGTAAATGTTTTCATATTAATTCCAGTGACAAAGTTATCTGGCGTGGGTTGTGCGGTCCAATGAAGTATGACTAACGGGATAGGTCAACCGCCCACTGCACACGCCACAAGTCCGGAGATAGCAAGGAGCGTGATATAATCATATTTTACGCTACATTTTGTTTTCTTATTTACTTTAATTATATGAAGGTTTTTTGATACATTTTTTTGTGGCAAGGAACCTATCAGCAATGTTCAATATTAGCTGATACTCCTGGCCGTAAGATTTGGTCGAACATTATTATATGTTGTTACTTTCAAGTGCGGGGTGGACTGTTGGTGACCAGAACAGACGCGGCTGCCAACATGTTCACGGTGGTCGCGGGTTCGAATTCCAGAGCACACCTCTGATTTTTCGGAGTCATGTGTGTATTGACAGTCAATCAACATGCACTATAACGGCGAAGGAAAGCACCATGAGGAACCTGCGTACTATAGTAATTATTAAGAATTTCTAGGGTATGTAAAGTCCATCAACACGCACTAAGCCAGCGTGGTGGACTATATGGCCTAACCACTCTCAATCGCACTCTCGATTGTAGAAGAGACCCGAGCCATGCAGTGGGACGTATATGGATTATGGGCTGATACAGTACAGTATAGTACTTTAAACAACCGTCGATTTACGTTTGAAGTTACTACCTACTACCTGATTGATGATTCTGTTAGGGATCTATCGGCCGCAAATTATCACACGCATGCAGGAAGGCTTATCTTGCTGTCTTCTTTTGTGGTACCAGAAGAGAAGCTTAACAGCATCCCTATCAGCCAGAACAGAAAGCATAAGAGTGGCATTGTTATAAAATGAAAGCAGTGCACAAAAGTATTTTTTTTTTTATATCAACCCAGTATACCTACATTTTCATTATTAATGTTTTACAGAATATTATCAACATTACAAGCAGTAAGTTGACAATAATATTGTAAATATTGAATTATATTTTTGTCACAAAAAAACAAATAAAATTAACGTTGTCCCAACGTCAATAGAGTTTAATAACAAAAAACATATAAGTGAAGCTAATATAAAGCGTGTAAAAAGCGACAAATAAAACTCTCAGTGTCTTTTATATAATTGCAAATTCCCGAAGATCTTGAATATCCGTCTGAGACAGAGCAGATACTTCAATGCTTTTAATAATTGGCGCCATTCGATATACTCCAGTCGTTAGTTTTGTTCCAATGGGCATGCGGATTTGGTTTGGTTTTATTTAATACTGACTATTGTCTATTGTAATCGATTAGATATTGTGAAAGATACTAGTTTTTAGTATTATTAAGAAAGATAATGAGGTTTATAAATAAGGTATTTACTTTTTCTATAAATAAAAATATCAAAAATCACGCATTATCGTCATAATACAAGAGCGTTTTAATCCATGCTTAAATATGGTCGTAACTTCTTGTTATAAAACTTTTGCATCTGACAATTGCCTATTTCTAGACTGCCTCGGTGGCGTAGTTGTACTAAGGTACGGTTACAAAGCTGAGGTCTCGGGTTCGAATCCCGGCCTGGGCAAAGTGATATTGGATTTTTCTATCCATTATCAGTCCAGTCAGGAATTTGTGCCCGATATGGCGATAGGCTCGCCACCTATCACATTGTGGGAAGGAACATATACGTACAAGGCGAAATGTGGGTGTCCTGGCACCTCTGCCTACCCCTTCTTGGGATATAGGCGTGAGTTTATGTATGTAATTATCCATTTCAAGTTAAAAAACATCAATTTATTTCTTATGAAATTTTTATCAAGAATATATCATTTATTTTAAACAACTAGGATAATAATAACTTGACAATTATTTAATTATTTGACCCTCAACAACATTAAATTAAGAATTATTCAATTACAAAATGCTTTCACATCAAAACAATAATTAGAGCTCAGTCCATACGTGCATCATGCTGCAATAGCTTAAACACTGATAATAAAACCGATTAGTAGTCCAGCAGATTAGGCAAAGTTCGCCAACTCGCACAAGGTCAGTGCGGTAGACTATGTGGCCTAACCTCTCGCAATCATACTCACGATTGTAAAAGAGGCTGGCTTGCAGTGGGTCGTTTATGGGCTGATACAGTATTGTACTCTATACTGTATCAGCCCATATTATACATCCCACTGCAAACAGTATAGTGTAAATATCACTTTTGTTTTACAAAAAGAATACTATGCAGAACAACTCCACCAGTTTGGACACAAAGCCTTCTACCAAAACCCATCCTAAAAACAATACCAACATAATAAATCTCTGCAAACAGCGAACTAAATGCAAATACTTGAACAAAAACGATTAAATGGAAAATCTTTATAAAGATACCGTACACGGAAATAAGAGCTGAAAGTCCGGATCGAGACAAGGGATGCGGAGCGGCCGTCATAAAAAAACGAGCAAAGCCGACGCAAACACATTAGTTTCAACCGTTCTATTTCAATTTGGACTCTTTAATTCCGAAGTGAGTAGACGGAAGTCTGACGAGAAATGTAACTAGAAGCTCGCTGTGAGCTTTTTACTCGGCCGTTGTCACCGAGGGTTTCAATGGCGAGCTTATTTTTTGCAGGCGACGATATTTCATGTAATGCAATTCATCCTTAATTTCTTTCTTTCTATCGTATTGTAGCTGTGTAATATATCTGCCGTTTACGAAAATTATGGTAGTTTAATTAAAACAACAAAATACAGTCTGAACTAGTTATTGCACACTCGCACGGACACTCCCAATATCTCACCGAAATCCTACAAAGAGCGATGTTTTTACTGTTGTGTTTGATGTAGATTATTTAAATCCCCTAAACGCAAAATTAAAAGCCAAAATAAATATTGTGGCTAGAACCAATAACATTCATTTTACTCTCATCTTTACCTACCTTTAGGCTGTCACAATGGGCTGTACTACATGAGCTATCTAAATCGTCTGCCTTATGTTTTTCATAAAAATTATTTTTATAATAAATATTTTGCAGCATTTCATGCAGCTATTCAAATAATTTTAGAGTAAAACTAAGTATGTTCTTCAAACATTAAACATTTAAATTGCAATCAAATTCTATCTTGAGCGAAATCTTTAGTTTTTTTGAAAACTCATTTGAATTTTGAAGTTTTCTTTTCTTAATATATTTAAAGTCTCATTTCACTCAGATATTCTGGTAACGTAGATCGTAAAGCATTTCTAATAATATTAACTATTTATATTTCAATATATTCATGTTTTTTAAAGTCTGTGAGCGTAGTTAATTAGGTACAACAAATTTTATCAGCATAGAAAACATCGTGAATATTTCGAATTTGTGTGTTTACCAACTTGTATAAGGTCGTTGTACGTTCTTATTTCAGATAAATAGTGATTGGCGGGGCTGAAAATGTCACGTTTCTTATTATCAAATTAATAAATTATAGTCACTCTGTAATACTAGTAAAAAATATTGTTAACTGTCAAAATACCGACTTCCAAAAATTGTGATATTTCTTGGTTTCCAAGGAGCTTTCTTAATGGATTAATTTGCCAATTCCCAAAATAGCTGAACGAAGACAAACGCCCAGTAAAGTCGCCAGAGCAAACTGTATGCAAGTGAAATAGCTCACTAATTAGAAGGTAGAGCGGAGTCCTGCGACTCCAAGATTCGATTTAACTAAATGCACTCACGGACGCAACTCTTGAAGTGCAGACCGTGTCTGGAGCTGCCCGACATAATAGGGCTTAATTAGAAGAACGTTAAAAACTCGCCTTTGACTTTTTTTGCGTTATTAAAAATTAATTAATTCACGCTAAAGTAAATTTTCTCCGGCTCTATTTTCACAATATTAAACGAAACTTTTGTGTAAGTTTCTTAGTGTTAAAGGGATTTAATTTTGTTAAATTAATTATGGAAATAATAGTTAAAGGAGCGAGTTGCAGTTTAGAGTTTCTTTCTTTAATATGACTTTGTAATTAAGTCGTAACCTATATATTATATTTATTTTAATTTATTTGGTTGGCTCACAGCGTAATATGTTATTTCATGTTTTATGCTATGCATAAAATTAAAACAATGTAACATTGCTGACTAATACATTTAGGCAAGCACTTAAACTTTAAAAACTAACTTTGAACTGCAGTTTGATTTGTTTTTTATTGATTTAAATAACCCTACATACGTTTTCTTTTTAATGTTTTATAGAATTTTCTCATTGAATTTGTTGATGAAAAAAAAAATACTTTCACACTTGGAATGAAAATCAAGTGTCAATAATTTATACACCTGCCTATCCCTTTGGCAAAACATATTTGAGTTTTTATATATAATATATAATGAAGTATAAACTATAGTCATCACTTTTCCTATTACTGCAAATAATATTGTCGTTATAAAATATAAGTAAATACAATGATACATTGACGTAAAAATAGCTAATTAATTTCCTTATGCCGACGATTAATATAAAAACGAAACAATACTCATAATAATTTATTATCTGCTATTCCACGGGACAAAAGAAAAACGCGGCTTAATTAGGATCGAATGGTGATACAAAGAAATCTTTGTTTATGACGTTTGTATGGACTCAGCGGGTTTTTGTGTAGCCGCTAGTCGGTGCTAACAATAAATGTCTAATGAGGATAATGAGATGAACACGCAGATGTGAATTGAGTTGGTGACACCTATTCTCTTCGGTTTTTCGTTGGGTTATACTGAATTAATGTGAGTTATCGACTGAGAGAGATATATTCGGGGTATATCAAGACCGAGAAAACGAAGCCGGGTGGTAGTTTTAGTGACTACAAACACAATGCAACTAAAAATTTCGCAAAGAAACGCGACAATTTTTTTTTTTTGATTTTTTAAATATCATCATTTTTGGGTTGTAAATCCTTAGTTTTTGCTGAAATAATGATTTAAACTCTTTTAAACCTTAGAGTCTTTATAAATAAAATGTTGCATTTTGTCTGGAGTCGCTTAAACTACCACCTGGCTTCGTTTTCGGTAGCAGTCTTGATATACCCTGCATATATATATATACAGGTGGTAGTTTAAGCGACTTCAGACACAATGCAACAGAAAATGTTGGAAAAAAAAGCGACAGTTTTTTTTGTTATTTTTTTAAATGGCCGTATTTGGGTGGTAAATACATTTTTTCGTAAAATAGTAGTGTATACTCTTTTATTTATAAAGACTCTAAGGTATAAAAGTGTTTAAATTATTATTTTAGCAAAAACTAAGGATTTACCACCCAAAAATGACGATATTTAAAAAATCATAAAAAATAATTGTCGCGTTTCTATGCGAAATTTTTAATTGCATTGTGTTTGTAGCCACTAAAACTACCACCCGGCTTCGTTTTCGGTAGCAGTCTTGATATACCCGGTATATATATATACATATATATTAGTATATTTAGTTGCGTAGGTCAGGCAAACGAGCAAGCAGGTCAGCTGATGATAAGTGACCTCTATCTGTGAACATCCATAACGCTTGAATCATGGATATGTTGGCGGCCGATGATATCGAAAGAGGAGCGGGGAGGGAAAAATATGAAAAGAGGAAAGGGATTTGGGCATCTGGCAACAGTAATACCGCCCCGGACGAACCTATTTATTCCCCATTTATGCTGAGTTATGACTTACAGCGTGGTTCTCCTCCCTAATTGATGGGGCAGCACATATGCATGATCCTAGTGTTATGGATGTCCTTGAGCGATATAAATCACTTATCATCAGGTGACCACTGACAAGCTTGCCTCATATGCCGGACCTATGCTATGAATAAATAAAATAAAAAATGAAAGTCTACACAGACGACAGCCAATTTCTATTAACAATCAATACAACCGTTTTAACTACTGCATTAGTACAAAAACATTCTACTTACATTTACTGTAAAACTTTTGTATTTTAGAAAAAAAATATCACTAATTCTTTGTCATGTGTGTATTGATAAGTAAATCACCACGCTCTTTAACGGTGAAGGAAAACATCGTGAGGAAACTTGAATACCACAGCGATTTGCATGAATTTTTACGGTTTGTAAGCCCGCCAACCCGCACTAGGCCAGAGTGGTGGACTATATGGCCTAACCACTCTCAATCATACACGCGATTGTAGAGGGGCGTAGTTAGGCTGATACAGACAATCCAAATTCTTTTAATTTTATTTAGATTCCTAACTATGTATACAGGGTATATCAAGACTGCTACCGAAAACGAAGCCGGGTGGTAGTTTAAGCGACTTCAGACCCAATGCAATAGAAAAAGTGGCAAAAAAAGCGACAATTTTTTTTTTGTTTTTTTTTTTTTCCTTTGACCATATTTGGGTGGTAAATGCATTTTTTCCTAAAACAACAGTGTATACCCTTTTATTTATAAATAATCTAAGGTATAAAAGAGTTTAAATTATTATTTTAGCTAAAACTAGGGATTTACCACCAAAAAATGACGATGTTTAAAAAATCATAAAAAATAACTGTCGCGTTTCTTTGCGAAATTTTTTGTTGCTTTGTGTTTGTAGTCACTAAAACTACCACCCGGCTTCGTTTTCGGTAGCAGTCTTGAGATACCCGGTATACATAATATACATAATTATGAAATAGACCCTAGTAAGTACCTATACATATGTTATGGGCCAAGTGATTAATGCGGGCATTATTCATAATGCCCGGGCAGTATGAATATTGCCGAGCCATATCGGGCCAAGTGATTAATTACAATCTAAACTCACCTATTTATCACATTGCCCGGGCATTATGAATATGGCTACATGATGATCGGGCAATGTGACCCCGATTTCACATAGTCTTTTGGCTAGCGACCCTAGAGTGTATATAAAAAGCCGGAGGCGTGGAGGGTGAGCAGCCCCCGCCCGCTGTAACGAAGGATAGGCAACCGTGCGAGCCGTAGCAGCTGAGGCTGGTCGCCAGAGGCGACCAGCAAGCCGAAGCTACGGAGGTGAGCATATGTGGCTATCTTTTGTTACGCAGGGGCGAAGGGGCTGAACTTCCCGAAGCGCCGCGCCGGAGACGATGGAGAAGCTAATTTGTATTGACAACAAGTGTTTTAAGGGAGAGGCTATAATAGATATTTAGTGCGTGGAGCCCTTTTAACGTTTTCATGGGAGTGGTGCCAGGGGAGGTGCGACACTCCCCCTCCCATTCCACTCCTCCCAACCCACCCCCTCGTGCTGCCCTATTTTAAATTCTACCACTTCGTCTCATTATTTTGATTTTGTTTCGCTTTACATCACTCTGCCCAATAGGCACTTGGCATTATTCATAATCCCCGTGCAATGTGATCAATTGATTGGTTATAATCACATTGCCCGCTCTTATTGGGCATTATTCATATTGCCCGGGCATTATGAATAATGCCCGATTAATCACTTGGCCCATAACACATATAAGGAACATTAAACATCTATGTACATTGAAAACTATAGCACTTAACACCAATCAATACATGGGCTGATACAGACTAATATTATTAAAACGAGGTAATCATCTTACTGCAGTAGACGAACTTGTCAATGGACATTGTACTGCATACTATAACTTATTGGATTGTAACAAATGTATCCACACTTTTCATTCCTAAGTCAGGACTCAGTTCAACAAATCCTGAAATTAATATTGAATGACAAATGTAGGTCATCTGTGATTAAGAACTCCCCGTCGAGGTTCTAAGTTCTCAGAATTGACGGATGGCTAAAACTATTGCGTTGTTCTGCGTTGTATAACGGATTTCTCGTGAATTCCATTCGACTCACTAAACTGAAAACTATGTTTTGTGGATGGTTCCGAGTATCTGACTATTGATTCAATATTAATTTAATAATAACTTTAGATGTTAACTTATGACTCTTACCTATTTTAGGGAAAAAGTTATAATTAATAAGTATTAGTACAAATATTTTTACTTTGTGTAGTATTATATTGATTTTAAGTTATCTTATTTGTTGCTATCATAGTGTTTTAATGGAAAATCTCATCGAACTAAGTTGTGATTTCGTAGAAATGTTTTTAATTTTAATATAATGTATTGTCTTAGTAGGCAAAGGACTCTCTTTTATAATATTTTCGTATGACACAATTAAAATCCAGTATCTTTTACATATACTATAATAGTACAAAGAGAAAATATTTGATTGTTTGTTTGCATTAAATAGACTCTGAAACTAATGGACCGATTTGAAAAATTCTTGAATCATTAGAATTATACTTTATCCTTGATGAACATAAGCGATACAATATTTTCAAAAAAGTGTATCTGCATTCCCTCGGATCCGGGGTAGGCCGTTAGTATTTTATTATTAATAATTTAATCATAAATAAACAATTCACATCTAATCATTATAAAATAATAATTCCCAGCAATATAAAAATATATTCATGTTACCAATAAAACCGCACGTCGGTATGAATAAAAAGAATCACACAAAACAGGGGCAATCCCATGGCATTTGGTCCCACGTAAATCCACCACTGGTCCACAGCGGTAATATAAACCGCGCTGTAATGGCCAGTAAAACTTTTCTAATGACCACAATGTCCCGAAACTGTCTCCAGAGAGGGAGTTTCAGTAAAATATTTATGATTTTTGCTGTTGCCGACATGTTTTTGTTAGTTTATTATTGCTATTTCCCTCTCGTGTAAAGCACGGGATGATAAAGAAAATATATTTGGTGCTAAGGATCGCGTGTAATGGCGCGTTTGTGGTCGGGTTAGAATTAAAACTATTGGTTACAGTAGTGTAATATGCTGTTTGGCAATGTGAAAAAATCTAACAAAAATCTTGGATATTTAACCCATTTTCAACTGAAATAGTGTTTTTTAAAACGACTATATACGCTGCATTTTGGATATAAATGTGTTTGGTTTGTAGAAAACTATAAACGGACTAACTTGACCTAGTGTATTTTACTTACCTTATAAAAAACCTACAAAAAATATGAGTGTTTATGCATTTTCTTTTATGGGTGACATTACTAAAAGCCGGAAATATTGTGCCTTTTTTTTATTTAAACATTCATTTTAAGAGCGTTTACACCTTGCGCGCAAAGTCAACTATAGGTATTTCTTCGTTAATTTCACGCACACATAAGCGACCAAAGCTGTGTCCGTAGAGCTGCCGCGTCGGCTCGCTATACAGTCAGCGCAACCAACTTTGATCCGTGCGCTTCAAAATTCTAATATTGAATTGAAATGTAACTTATGATTTATATATTGGTAATATTATATCATAAAAATATTTTATTTGCATTATAAGTAGACAAATATTACTGGGCAAGCAATGAACAATACAAATTTAGATACTAATCATATTTTCGTTATTATTACATTGTTAAGTTGCATTCAAATCAGTGTTCAATCAGTAGACATTACGGGCGTTTATTAATCATTTCGTGTTCGAACACATGAAAAGTGTTAGGGGCCTTACAACCCCTTACAATTACGAAATATATTTAATTTTATATTACAATACATAACATAATTTAGCCTCGGAATTACATCCCATTATATTATCTGAAACATAATTTATACTCACTACAAAATCATTGTAGGTAATAAAAAGAAAAAATATGTTTTACTACCAAAGTACTAAGATGTGGCAATCGCAGTCCGTACGTGGCTATTTTTTTTACCTTTATTTACCTGAAATAAATGACTTATTATTATTATTGGGGGATCCGTTGCTGCGGGGGGAACCGGTTGTAGCGGGGGGCCGGCCCTAATCCCCCGCTAGCGCATGTGATTATGATGTCTCTCAACGATGGGTCTAAGGGTCCTGATTTACCGATTTATGCCTATAACCTATGGAACCATATCTTTTAGGTTCGACGCACGGCAAAAATCGACTGCAGCCAGGCCGGAGCGACGAGCGATACGTCCTCCCTCTAGAAGGCCTTGCGGCGGTCTGATTTGATGCACGGCGGACAGCGTGTTTTATAGTGGTTTTTAAAATATATGTAGAAAACATGAAAACTAATTTTATTGAAATATAAAAATGGAAATTTATTGATAAGATGTTCTTCTATTATAATATGCAATTGTTATAAAAAACGATGCACGATAAGTTGGTGAAAAAAATATGTTCTTGACGAGAGTTTCTGAATAATTTCGCATTGTTTAAATTTTTATTTTTCAGGAACTAAACATAAAAAGATTATTTTTCTCAGCAAAATCCCTCCATAAGGGTTTTATTAGTCGGATAATATTTTTATTTTCATCTTATATTTAGTGATTTCGGATATCTTAAGCTTCTAAATTGCCACTTAAAGCCTAAATAACGAAACTAGTGTTCAGTAATCCTTATAGTACTCACAAATTATCCATCAATCTATAATGTTTTCCACCTAAATCTCTAGATGACAACCTTTTCTAAAATTAGTACTACTTATTTTTCCTTGAAATTGTTTATTGGTGGCTATTAACTCATTTGAAAACTCCTGTTTTTTAGCCAAAAAGCGCGCAAAGGGTATAAACGCTCTTAAAAGTCGGTAATGCAACTCATATTCTTCAGGAGATATTTTTCTGGGTAATAAAGAACATATTAAAACTTTAATAAAACACGATTTCTTGCCAACAAACAAAATCCTTACATCAATTTCTTTGGAATTAGCAAAGCAATTCCGTTGGAGTTGAGTAAATAAAGCAGCAATTGTTAAGCGTAATACTTGAGAACTAATTTTGAATTTTACACCGCCCGTGGGTTTAATAGTCGGACGACGGGCATCGCTACAATCTAAAGATTGAATTGCTTTTTAACTAGTTGTTTACATGAATAATTATGTCGGGTATTCTCATCTAGGTCATAATTGAATCGTATTTTAATGAATTACATTGAGAACAAATATTAGAATATCAATCTTTAAGTCTGCTTACCCAATTACGAACATAAAAGAAGAAAATGATTTGACCCAGTAAAAATACACCCAAAATACCCTAATAAGCTCGGCCCCAGCGTAGTGTCGATGTCGCCCACCCATGAGGTGGACGGACGACCTGGTAAAGGTTGCAAGAAGTGCGAAATCCTGGGCACCTCTGCCTACCCCTTCTGGAAAAAAAGCGTGAGCTTATGTATTTGTGTATGTATGTATGTATTATCTAGGAAGTTACTTTTTTTTATAGGGGGCAAACGAGCATGCGGGTCACCTGATGGTAAGTGAAAACCGCTGTCCATGGAAATCTGCAACACCATAGGGCATGGGGATGCGTTGCCGGCCTTTGAGATCAGTACTAGTTAATATCCTATATGCAACACCTAATACTCCAGATTAAACAGCAGATCTCTTATCACAAACACACCTTGTATCACGCATCTGATTTAAGGACGTGCGGCGGGTTAGGCCGCCCGCAGGTAGGGGTAGGTAGTTAAATGAGAACTCAGGGTAGTTACGTGGTTCGGGCTTTAATAATTTCGCATCACTATTTACACCCGGCACTGTTGCTGGTGGTATGCAACAGGAGTCACTGGCCTTCACTGGACACTGATCCGGGTCTTCGGCACGTGGCGGAACCCGGCGACAGCTCGCCGGCGAAGTCAGCTGCCACGTGGCCGGGCACGGTGCGCAGGTCAGCGGCAGGCGCAGGCTCGGATGCAGTCCGGCAGGAAGCGGTGCGGAGCAAAGCGGGCAGTAGGCACGGAGTTAGCGAAAAAAACGCCAAGTACGCCAAGAACGAAGAACGCCAAGTGCGAAGAAGAAGAAGAAGAACCTGGAATCAGCGTCCAAGAAATCGGAATGCAAACTAGGCTTGCATTCCGTGCCAGCGACTCGTGATAGTTCACAAGCCCGGCAGACAGAATACACTGACAAACAAGCAGTTAAGCGGTTAGCAGTTAATATTACACAGAACACTCACCCCAGCGGGTTCGGAAAGACGCGTGGTAGCACGCGGCTTTCAGGTTAGGGAAAAGGACGCGAGCGACGTTACACGCGTATTTATGCGAACGCCGATGACAGTTCGTACGTCACATCTGACAGATGTCAGATGGAATCAACCAATCAGCGCAACGGAGGCGTTGATTGGCATAGACAATAGGATTTATGTCGACTATTGAACTATAGATCGCAAATATAAAAGGTGACATTCCCACAACGTCACAGACGTCTCAATGCGTTGTATTATCAACAAGATACACACAGTACAAGATCGTAAAACGCAACGTTTTATCGCCCATCTGAGAGCTACTGCTGTTCGACTCGCTAAGATTTATCTAGATTTACACGACACTCCAAGAATTGCTAGCTTGTTTTGTACCAGTCAACCTTTAGGAGATGTTGTGATGAGATAAATGGTGGTTCTAAGATACGATAAATAATAGAATGGGTAAAAAGGATACGGAATCAGGTCAAAATAATAATAAAAATTATATCAGATTACAATCGCCCACTGGGGACAAACGGATTTGACTACAACTAAGTTCAAGGAGTTAAGGTATAGACAACCTGACTAGGCTAGTCCTGATTGACAGGTTGCAGATACTGTAGAAAAGTTTAATTAAACTCTCTATTAAATTGCAGGTTTCCATGAACTCTTTTCTTGATTAAAAACTATATAATAAATAATGTTAAAAACTTCCCAATACATAAGCGCGGTAATCCTTAATTTGTAGCGATGAAAACATAATCTTGATTACAATCTGGCAAATGATTTGCAAGAAACAGCTAAAATATGTCGTCAAATTATCTTAAAAGAGACGAAGACAAATCGCAAATACGAGTATGTATAATAGTATATTAAAATAATTGTACTAAATATACTCCAGAACCCTTTGCATATCGGTTTTATGTTATTCAGTTCTTATCAACCGTGACTCTACAAAAATGACTCACAATTTTCATTGTGTTAAGTCATTTAACTGTATAATTAATTGTTACCGATTTGAAAGTCATGACCTATGCACCTCCATAAAAAATAGAGAATGTATTATTACAATTCCGTTTGTTATTATAGTGTTTCAAATTTGGTTTGGGCACAAATAGGCCTCAATGGCGATGTCTTTTAATGACTCAGAATGAATGGCTCGCCCGGGTTGGTACCAATGTTTCACAGGAGGTCGACATGAAGCGGCAGCCTTGCTGTCGCGTTTCGTTCGGTGAGTGGGATTGCCGGACGGCCAAAATCTGTTTTGTCTTACTATATTTTTTCTTTACCCCTCCCAATCATTATGGATTGACGACAGGTGACATAATTGCTCGAACTATGCAATGAAAAAAAAACTAGGTATAAATGTCTCGCTGAATTTTTTAACTATTCGATTTTTTATGAAACTACAACAATGAACAAAAACAGCTGCATACAACAAAATGTAACAAAATCCAAATGAAACATATTAAGATTAACTATAAAGTGTTGCCAAGTAACAAATCCTCCCGTTAATGCTGCAACATTCGTTCTTATTTACATATGACCACACTAAGAGGAAAGAATTTGTTGAAATGCCATTAAATCGGTTATAAGAGTCGTTTGCGCTACGAAGCTTAAAGAATTTTACGCGTTAAATTTTGGAGGGTATTAAGCTTCGGTACTTTGGGATTTTAAATGTATTATTTCGAGGAAATGTGTATAATGTATGGTTTCTGAATTTGAATAATCATATTGTTGCGAATGTAATCATAAAGGGATGATAAGTCAAAACGGCAAATCAGTGGGCAAGTTTAATAGGATGAGATATATATGTTTTATATTAAATTTAATAAGATTAAAACTATATATGTCGTATTTCTTTCAGCTGGTAAGATCAACGAAGAAAGTCTTATCAAAGGCTTTATAAAAGCCTCATACTTCTCTAGATTAGAAATTTGCGGAAAAGCTCGTATGCAATACTTCTAGAATTGCTCTAGATCCAAAAATATTATAAAACCATTGTATTGACTATACTCATACTTCCTATCAGTTATACCATTTGCGCAATGAGTCCTATAAAATATAAACACCTTTTTGTTCTTGCATCACATATCAATCTAGTGAAGGTTGGCAATCAACTCAGCACGCTATCCTTTGTCTTAATTTGCATCCTTACTAAATGAATAAAGAGTTAAAAAATATGAAAAAAAAATTACCCTTTATTCTCTAAACAAATGTTCATAGTTCATTCGTCCCAGGGTCCCATACTCTATAAAAACGATACGTACTACGAATGTTCGGATGTTCGATGTCCGGAGTAAGGTATAAAATTTCCACTTCTAAAAATCAATACTATTTTCTAATATACCTTTATTTTCTCCGAACATAGTCTATGTTTGCGATATATGATAGAGGATACCAAACTTTTTGTGGAGTATCTAGGCACATTAGTGAAGTTTTACGTACGCCGTCCGAACATTTGTTTTTTTTTTTAATCTGGCCCGGCATAGTGGCCACATTGCACCTGATGGTAAGCGCAAATGCCACCCAGGCAGAGTATCCATTGGCATCAGACGGCAGTCCCATGCCAATGGAAACAATTATGCCGGCCTGCTAAGATGCCTATTCAAAAACATTCGAAGTTCGCATCGTTTTTAAAGAGTAACCCCCCAGCTTCTCTTTGCAAAGACTAAAGTATTTATACCTGCTGTCACTTGCCCTTGATACCTGAGCTAAGGTAAACATCAGTTAGTGTAAGAGCTTTTTTATGAGTTCATATTTCATCACCATTCCGCTGCAGGTTATTACTTAGCATAAAATCTAGTGTCGCGACACTCGTCTTCATTCTTAGTTCGTTGAACACTAGATTTCAATTCATTTATTAAATATTATGCAAAATTACTCAAGTCGTATTTGATGAGTCATAATAATAGTGAAAAAAACCACGTTTTCACTCGATACACACACAATTTGATTTCAATTTAATATAACGCTCCTACACGTAATACTAAATCGAAAGAAAATCTTGCGAATACTAATTAATTACAAGATATACAATATACCTACATATTTCTACAAAACATAGAAATATTACATTCTCGCATATTAGTATAGTCTAATTTTAGTGTACTTTATTATAAAACATTTTAAATCAACATTTTAAATGATGTCCTAAGCATTTCGAGAAACGTAAAATCGTATTACACCTTATTTGATTTAGTTTATACATGCCAAATACCTGGAACCCCAAAGTATGGCCTAGTCTATAATAATAATTTTATTGTTTGAGTATTATAAGGAAAAATTAAGAGCTACTTGATCACTTTTCAGAAATCTTCCACTTATGAGGCTCTTTCATAAATGGAAGGTTTCTACCTGTACTATTACTATCTAAATCTCTATCAGCCCATATACGACCCACTGCAGGGTACGGGCTTCCTCTATAACCGAAAGTATGTTTGAGAAGGCTTAGGTCATATAGTCGACCACGCTGGCCTAGTGCGGGTTGGCGGACTTTATATACCATAGAAATTCTTAGAAATTGCTGCGGTAAGCAGGTTTCCTCACGATGTTATCCTTCACGGCTATAGTGCGTGGTAATTACTACCAATACTCACATGACTTCGAAAAGTCAGAGGTGTGCCCTGGGATTTGGAGCCGCAACCACCGTGCATATGAAGGTATACGCATTTACACTTATCACGTACCACCAAATTTAATAAACTTCAAAATCAGTTGTATAAATGTATTTATTAAATTATTTCATAGATTGTGGATAACTCGCTGACTGGGTTCAAGAAATATGATTCAAACACCGCCCCCTGGGGATCGCGTAAAGAAAACTTTAAGATGCCATTAGATGCCGCTTTATTTGCTGCTAGCCCAGCGGGCATTTCACAATTTACCGACTACGAAGCGCCCGCTGCGATTTAACATTCGCAAGCTATATTTCAAACGTTATACGCCCGGGGACTGCGCTCTTGTATATTTTTAAACACTTTGTAAGCTTTTAAACTTCGCTGATGTCACTTTGGAGTTTTATTGTTAACTAGTGTTTGGATTTGTTTGAATACATTTTGACAGCCATTTTTACTTCGTCATTTTGTCAGGTTTTCCTACAAAAACACTGATCTGTTTGAGCTTCAGTTGTTTTGTACTGAAATACCACCGACCACTGGAGGTCGGCACATCTCAGGAGGATACCAACTTGTCTAGAACTCGCAGCGAAATTAATCAAAAAGAAAAGAAATAGTAGTTGGAAACATAATATAACTGTCCACTTTGCCCACTTGTCACAAATGTTGAATAACATTTTCGTATGAACATTTATTCGACTATACTATTATTGCTAGTCGAGAAATACAATTTTTAATTTTTAGTTTCAATTGTAATTTGTACGTATTGGATAATTACTTTGTTACGATCAGTCGTGTCTACAGCGGTGGAAGTATTATAATTTACATTTATGGGTTAATTATGCCTTGCTTAGACGTTTAATTTGCGTTAATTCACTGCACATACACACTTACACAATTAGTAAACCTAAAACTGTCCATCAATTAAAGTTTTAAGATCTCCATCAATTCATTCTAGAGGAGTGTGGTTGACAGCATTACCATTTGGATTTTCTACTTGTTTCATCCATTTTCAGTCAGTTCAACTGATGATTAAAGCCTAACTTCTCTCAATAGCAAGCTAAATGGTCTAAGCTGTCATCATAATTGCAGTACATTGTGCAAATTGCATTTATGTAAGTTTTTTGGTGCTTTATCAATATTGTTCCGCTTGCCACCAGGCAGGTTAAAATAAATAAAAAATATTTAATTGCTGAAACAGAATACGAAATCCCAATTTCTTCATCAAACGACTAAAAAGTGCTCAATTAATTAATCACGTTTTGTTTAAATGCGGATCGGGGGTAGTAAAATAAAACGACGTAAATAAAAAGCGAAGGAGCGATGCAAGGGGTTGAAGGGGTTGAAAGGGGTTTGTCTGAAGAACAACGCTCCCTTCGCGTGTTTATTAGTCTAGCGTTTGAAGCTAAATACTCGCTTTAATATCATACATAAAATGTAATTAAGTATGGAGACTAGTTATCATAGTTTCAGTTTAATACAGGGTATATCAAGACTGCTACCGAAAACGAAGCCGGGTGGTAGTTAAATCGACTTCAGACACAATGCAACAGAAAAAGTTGCAAAAAACAGCGATAATTTTTTTTTGTTATTTTTTTTTTCTATGACCATATTTGGGTGGTAAATTAATTTTTTCCTAAAATAATAGTGTATACCCTTTTATTTATAAATAATCTAAGGTATAAAAGTGTTTAAATTATTATTTTAGCAAAAACTATGGATTTACCACCCAAAAATGACGATATTTAAAAAATCATAAAAAATCATTGTCGCGTTTCTTTGCGAAATTTTTAGTTGCATTGTGTTTGTAGTCACTAAAACTACCACCCGGCTTCGTTTTCGGTAGCAGTCTTGAGATACCCGGTATATTAAGTTGTATCGTAAATTTTGCAATTAGTCTTTGTCTATTTTAGCGCGGAGGGATTTCTCCGGTTATTTACAATAAAATACATACATTCAAATGATACCAACCGAGTAGACATGATACGTTTACTTCATGGTTGGAGTTTATAAGGGGTCCCCTCGGTAAAGGTCGGGTTAAAAATACCCTGAACCGACGTGTATGCATGAAGAGATCAATGAAAGTACACGAAGCGAAAGTAATATGTCAGCATCGAGCAAATTGGTGATCCATAGTCGCTGTATACTCCTATGGAAAACAGGGGTGACGTATGGAGTTTATAGTTATTCAATCACCACGCATTATGACGGTGTAGGAGAACATAGTAAGAAAACCCTGCATGCTATGGCGATTTATAAGAATTTCTATGATATGCAAAGTCCGCCAACCCGCACCAGGCCAGCGTAAACTATATGGCCTAATCCTTCTCAATCTTACTTCCGATTGTAGAGGACGCCTATGCCCTGCGTTAAGATTTATATGGGCTCATACCGAAGATTTGTCGGACAATAACTCAGTTGCAGACAGTCTTTAGTCATTGGGCTGATGTAAATGCATGTTGTGGAAACCGACACAGCAAAATAGACAAATATTTTTTTCATTCTACGCGCGAGCACCACCCAAGAATAAGAGTTTGGTCATAAAACAGGATTTTGTGAATTTGCGAGTACGTTTGTATCTTCTTTGTTCTGAGTTGTTGGATTTGAATGAAATTCTATCTAACATTAACCCATACTAAACTTGAGAAACAGAAAATGTGGTGGCTGTGATTGTACGCAAAAAATAATATTTTTCTGATGTAACTAATTTCAAAAACGTTGAAAGTGGATGCAGTTTAATAAAGTAAGTTGTAGAGGTTAGGACAATAATTGCGACGACGCAGACCTCCTCCTCCAATAGTATACAACAAACAGCGCTTTGCTTGCTAATATTTTGTTCCTTCGTAGACAGTCTATTTCTGTGATCTCTAGCTACGCCGTGTAAATGGTTACGTAGGCAGCACGATAAAATCGCTACGTGCCACTACAGAGGTGATTCTTCACGTAAATGGGAGTGGTAGATTTACATTTTATTAGTAAAGAGTACTGAATTGGTAGCTAGGTGATAATTTTGTGTTCTAACACCAGATTTGGGGTAATTCTAGATTCCAAGTAACTGAATATATAATAATATCTAGGTGTCCCATGGTTTTGTAATTTCGAGAGCTTTGCATTATGCAAACAATTTCGCACGATATGAAGAGAGGAAATACCAGACAAGAATGAAGGCCGTTTCTTTCTTCATATACCAGAGTGCCAAAATTAAATACATAAAGGGGGTCATGTTTTCTACTTCAATTCTATTAGGCTAGGTATGTGATGGAATAGAGACATGAGGTAAATACAAAAAACAATTATCTTAATTATGTAGAACTTTTCTCGAATACTGATCTTTTTTTTTATTGCAATGAGTGGCGAGACGAGCTTGTCGTTCACCTGATGGTAAGCGATAGTACCGCTCATGAACAGTAGCAAAACCAAACAACACCTTAAAGTACAAAGCAATGCTTGGCATTTCTCTGCGCTCGCCATCCTGAGACATAGATATTATGTCTCTATATGCCCAGTAGTTACTTTAGCTACAATGTCCTTCAATCCGAAACACAACAGTGCATTTAAACTACTGTTTGATGGGAGAAATAGATATTGATATTGACAATTCATTGAAGTAGATATCGATATTTGGCTGAGAACAGCAAAACATCGATGGAGAGGCATTTCACTAAATAGAATGTTTGCTAAGTGAACAAAATCATTATTCCTACCCATAAGAAGTCCATTATTAAAAGACCTTTACATAAGACTACCACAGTCTCTGCAAGGAAGTTCCTGCAAACAAACTGCGCTTTTTATTTCAGTTTCATCGTACACAAACTTGAAGTGCCTGCATAAATGATAAAAATTAACAAAATTCACATCGGGTTGGTAAAATCTATTTGCTCGGTTAGAGTTAATTGCGAACCGAAATAGCAACGGAATATGAATAAGTTATACGCGGGCGTGTGTGCCTCTAATTACAAGATTAAAAAAGGTCAGTCAAATTAGATAGGCGCCTTCGCGTTTCGTAATTAGGTTGTGTACGCGAATTTGTTGATGTTTTTGAGTTGTGTTCCAATTAAAGGATAACTTTGAGTTGTAATTAAGATGTATGAAGGTTGGTTTTTGTTAACATATAATGTATTTTTTGAAGTGAAATTCTGTTTATTTAATTTTTTATATAATATTATACACAAGGCTACTTGTATGAATAATCAGAGTCTCGTCTGAGGAATCCGTGTTTATGTCAAGTGCTCTTTTAGTAGTGTGCAACATAGTCACCTGATCCACGAAAAAATACTTTCTTTTCTATTTCTTTTGTCTCAATCCATCTTTTTTCTAGCTCATAGTAAAATTTTCGTTTTCTCATATCCATTATATTGTGGGTTGTTTGTAAGAAGTTATTGTCGCCCTGAACGAGAAAAGCGCATTTTCTATATCTTTCTTTTTTCTTTTCTATTGTGTTCCTTTTCACAGGCATACAATAAAGCTTTAATATTTAAATACTTTTATAAATGAGTTTTTTAATATAAAAAACAACAACTTACAATTTCAAGTTGTTGTTTTTTCCGCTTCCGTTCTGCATAAAATATACCTAGATATAAATTTAAAAACGTATTTCGAGTACAAATTAAATATTCAGAGACCTGACTCCGTCTAAATCCCGTGTGCTTTGCACGCGTCAAATAGCTGAGGCCAGTTTAAAATAGCACGAAAACTCAGCTATTATGAATTTATCGTGCCACAGAGGTTGACCTAACAATGCACACTCCTAAAAGTTTGCTAGCTTACCTAGCTGCTTCTACCGAGCTACTAAATTCATCGCTAATTAGACTATTATCTCTCCTATGTTCAGCTTTTTCATAATTGTGATTTTAATGCTTTATATGTTTTATACAGTGATGTATAGAATATTTGACATTTTTAATTCTATATGTCTCCCCGGTCTACTTAATTAAATAGGTTTGTTTGTATTTTGTACCGAGAGAAGAAATTATTTTAAAATTTTGTCATTCATTTTAAAAGTTACCTATTTATTTATTATATATAAAACAAATATAATATCCTATAACGATGCTATAACAAAAATAACTGAACCTATTATTCTAAAATTCGTAACATATCTCCAAACATTGTTGAGGCAACTAAAGCTATCGTGGTTATTCGTAGCAGTGGTCATGTTCTATAGGATAGTACATGCAAATAAATACACCAAACAGTCACATACATAATCCCGACCCCACAGGTCGAGTCTTGTGTCGTGGATATCAGAAACCACGAGATTTTCAGTCTCACAAATACTCACACCTGAGACAAATACCTCTATAATCATATATACATTTGTTTCGGTGCAGGAATCGAACCCGCAGCCTCTCCCGCGGCGTCTTACCAACTACGCCACGAACGCTATACTTGTGATTGTGAATTCAAAATTAATAAAAAAGAAATTGAGTAATTCTTTAGTCTCTTAATATTGTCTTTAGTAGCACTTAAATCTGTTCTAATATCTAAGTTACGCTTCTCTTCAGGAAAGGACAACCATAATCAAATTCAAAGCTATCAGAGCCCAAAATCACTAGCGCGTAGATGCATCTAATAGCGTAAATAATACAAGGAACATTAGTCCCGGTTTCCTAAAACGTTAGCTTAGCCATATAATATTTAGTAAATTTGCGGCTAACAATGCTTATCACAGTTTGTGCATAAATAAAGAGATATTAGTCGCCTCGTATAAAGGACTGCCCCCTTATATGAAAGTGTCTTAGAGGTACGAAATTTCTTGTGCTGTATTTTGAATTTTCTCGTATAAATTCCTTGGATATTGTTTGTTATGGTCCTGCAGATAATGTGACTTTATCAAAACCTACTGGTGAATAAAAAAATACTACATAACTGGCTTTCCACATAATTGGCAACTCACATAAGATTTTACAAGCCGAAAAATGATACAAAAAGTATGGCCCGACCTGATATTCAAACTAAAAATCTTATTGTTCATAGCATCTGCTTGCTGCCAGTAAAGTAATTAAACAGTTTACGATATCATGTCTAACAATAATATGTTTTTAAATCTTCAAAAATGGTTTCCACCTCCGCTCATTCGTACATGAAAGTCGTTGTCTTAGAAATAATTTACAGATCCTACGGGAACAAAGCGTCTACTAAAGGGAGTATTTTATGTACACAAGAATTACCAACGGCACACAATAATTATACATTGTTTTGTTGTCCCTTTGTTATGGCGGTGTAAACGTTGCCTACTGTTTATTTGCATGAGTTTCAACTTATTCCGTTTTAATATGCGTGGCATTACTTGTGGATTATATTTTCTCGTGAATATGTCACTCAAGAACGCTTGATAAAAATGGTTTTTTAAGCCACATAAGGACTATAACGTAGCTATGGTTAAATGAAAAACAATTCGACACAATTCAAATTGACGGTCTATGTTCGACACAATAGAGTTGATTTTTTATTGAATTTATCAAAAGGTATTTATATCCAAAATCATGGAAGTTAATAATTTTGTACATTCATTATTATTATCATTTATTCTTAAATGCACATACAGAGGAACACTCAAAGATATTACAAATCTTAAAAAGTACAGACGGCGGTTTTGTCGCTCTAGGCGATTTCTCACATACAACCTTTGGATGGATTTGAGAAAAGAAAAAAAAGAGAGGGCAGTCTAGAAAACAAATGACATGAGCTCCAGTAAAGTAATAATAGACGAATGATTAATATTTAATAATGAAAAAAAAAATATTATTCATTCATTATTAAACAAGTTAAAAAAATGTTGAATCTTGTAATGTGAGTAAAATATAGGAGGTAGAAAAACCTAGTGACGTCTGCATTATACATTATAGTATGTGATAGGTGTGAAAAGGACACTAAGTGTTCCCGCTATGCTCCTACTCTTTCATATAAAAATACATATATTTTGCTCATGTTATAAGATAATTTAATACTGTTTTGGCACAAATGTTTTATTATAATGATATTTGTACATAAAATCGATCATAGTCAAGTGCCCTATACTTCCAGACTATTTAAAGCCGGAGACATACGCGTCGTATTCCTATCGCTATACCCTTGAATCTCACACTACGATGTTGACGTTAAGATGTACTCGGACTATGCTTGCTATTGACAGCCTCCGTGACGCAGTTGGATAGACGCCGCCTGGGAAACATGATGCTTCGTGTTCGATTAAAATCGAGATATATGTTTGTGTGAACCACATGTATAAGTGCGTGGTGGCCTGTTGGTAAACGGACTAGACGCGACTGCCAACATTTTTTTTTTAATTTATTTCATCACTAAAATAATAATACAATGTTTGTTAGTATTGCACCATATAAACTTAGTTGTTTGTGCTGGTGCTCACATTCACTTAAAGCAAGTTATAAATAAGTTACTATTAATACATCTTCCGTTAAATATCAACAGTTCGGCGACAATATTATATAACTATACTGTTTCCATTCGTTTATTTTATTTTTGACACATCGAGTACTGAATCAAATAGTGATGGCCTGATGCGTTATCGAATAAATTTTTTATAACAAACGATTTTATTTTTGAACAAGTTTTAATCGATTTAATACATATTTTATTTTTTGCTCCATGCATTGTTTTATAAAACTTCAGGGATATTTAAGTTACTTGATTTAATAATTATATTAAAATAAACCATTTACTCATGTTAAGTTAATATTCTTATCACTTCCGTCGGCAATAGTAATGTTGTTAAAAACAAATTGTGAAACGGCAACACTGGGCAGACAGGTGACGCGCGCCGCCATTTTGTGGTCACTCACAACGAGACGCCCGCGCCCGTGCTAGTGTTTTCCGTTCGCTGAATTTTAATTCACATTTTTCATACGTCGAGTTGAGTATTTATATTCCTCCGTATTGTTTTACCCGTGAATTCCTACATTTGGTTGAATTGAGAACATCGTACCTGCCTTCATCACTTTCAAAATGCCTAAAGGAAAGGTGCTTAAAGGACAAACAAGGGAGTTTGTGTTGCGACTTCATGAGTACTTTGAAAGGGAAAGCCGTAATGGTGGACCTCTTATACCAGTGACTCAAATCAGAGACCGTGTTTCAGCAGCATTAGGTATTACTGCTCCAACAGTTTCAAAAATAATTAAAGAAGGCTACGGCAGTAGTGGCATGGAACAAAACAAGCCATCTACACCTAAGAAAAAACGTCAGCCCTTTAAAGTGACAGCAATTGACAGTTTTGATGGTGATGCTATTCGTCGTCATATATACGATTATTACCAAAGAAAAGAGATTCCTACTTTACATAACCTAGTACAATCTCTGAAAACTAGTGGCTTGTTCCGTGGTCAAAAGTCTTCTTTGGCGAAGGTATTGAATAGGATTGGATTCCAATACAAGAAATGTGACAAAAGAAAAATATTGATGGAACGCAATGATGTTGCTTTGTATCGATGCGAATTTTTAAGACAAGCTAAAAAAATAGAAGACTGGTCGAATGTTGTTTTCACCGATGAAACTTGGCTCAATGCGAATCACACGGTATCAAAAACTTGGACTGACAACACTGCTAGCTCCTCGACCGCAGTGCCAATGGGAAAAGGTGAAAGAATTATAATTTGTCATGCAGGAACCGCAAAAGGATTTGTGCAAGATGCTATGTTAGCTTTTAAATCAAAGAAAACAGGGGATTACCACGAAGAAATGAATTCCGAAGTATATGAAAAATGGTTTCGGGAAATGTTATTGTCACTCGAACAGCCATCAACAATATTTATAGATAATGCGTCCTATCACTCTCGGCAAATTAACAAAATGCCAACGCAAGCCAGTAAAAAAAATGAAATAATAAACTGGCTCCGTAACAATGGCGAGGAGGTGGACGAGTCCCTATTAAAAGTAGAGTTACTTAAAATATTAAAAATGAGGAAGCAGCCTAAACGATACGTTATAGATGAAATGGCTGCAGAACATGGGCACACCGTCCTTAGAATTCCTCCATATCATTGCCAGTATAATGCCATAGAGCTAATATGGGCGCAAGTGAAAGGATATGCTGCGAGAATAAATACAACTCCTCCTTTCACCGCAAACAAAATGCTGGAGTTGCTTAAAAATGCGTGTGAAAATGTGACGCCTCATAACTGGGCGAGTGTCGTAGATAAGACGAAGAAAGAAATAATGTCTGATTGGGATCGCGATGTCGCATTTGACAACTTACCCATGCACTCATTAATAATTAGTGTTACTGGGGATACTATGAATGAAAAGTACTATGAATTCCAACATGGTTTAACTGTTTATTACAAGTAGGTACTAAACATTTATTTTCGTTGTAATCATTGTAATTATTTTAAATTAAACTCTTATTAAAAGTCACTTCAATACGTATACCTTTATTCATATTAATTAATTTGCAGCAAATACATTCGATCCTAATATTGGGTACTATATTACGATTAACTGTTTTCATTAGCATTTTAATGTAATTTTATTTCAAATGATTCCGATTGATTGATTCTATTCAAAATCGTTTTTGTTATCTGTGGTCATTCGTTACGAATGGCACAACTCTAAGTGGGCGTTACCCGTCAAGAAAGTATCTACTTTTATTTCAAAATATTGTTCTACTGTAATGTCGTACTTTATAGGCGTGAACTGTCAAAAATAAAATAAACGAATGGAAACAGTATAATATGATTACGTTAACAAAGCTAAATGTGTGGGTAATATACAAATTTCTGCTTGCTACTTGGTATTAAACTCATGTAGGCAGTTACATTTTTTAACCTGTTTGTAGTTTACAACTGGGTTGGACTTATACAGCGTGTTAGTTATAATTTTATTAATATAATATTATAAGCAATTACCCCCAATGACTTTACAACTACCCCCGCCGCTGCTTATAAAAAGAGCAGATAGACCGCCGGGTGTTTTTTTTTTGGTTCGGAGCGTTCGTCGCGTGCACATCGGTCGTATTTCTTGTGCGTTAGGATATAAGTAGATTCTGTTCCTCTAAATTTCATTTTTGTCTTGTTAAATAAAGCTTTGTAAAAGTAATTAAATAAACAGTGGATAAAATATTTGTTTTTTTAAGAATTACTGCTTCTGATTTCTAAAATCAGAAGTGGGATTGTAACTTCTAGCCCACTAGAAATGAGGAACAGAGTCGTTTTAGTGAATATGACTGGCAGATCTAGTCGTAGATCGCGACGTCGTTCTCGCAGTCCTTCTAGTAATAGGTCACGGTATCGGTCACGTAGCCGGTCGAGAATTTCAACGCGGAATCGTCGGTCACGGCGTCGGTCCCGTAGCGTAACACACAGTGAGGGTCGTACGCGGCCTCGCAGTGCTTCGCGGCGCGATCGGTCGCATGCATCAATCCATAATCCATCCATCCATCCATCCATCAGCCAAAGGAAGTCCACTGCTGAACATAGGCCTCCCCCAATGATTTCCACAGAGACCTGTTGGAGGCAGCCTGCATCCAGCGACGTCCCGCGACCTTTACCAGGTCGTCGGACCATCGTGTGGGTGGACGTCCTACGCTGCGCTTTCCGATACGCGGCCTCCATTCGAGCACTTTCCGACCCCATCGGTCATCAGATCTCCGCGCTATGTGCCCTGCCCATTGCCACTTCAACTTGCTAATCCGGTGGGCCTTATTAGGAAGCTCAAAGTCACTCAACGAGCTATGGAGAGGGCTATGCTCGGGGTTTCCCTACGAGATCGAATCAGAAATGAGGAGATCCGTAGGAGAACTAAAATAACCGACATAGCCCACCGGATTAGCAATCCATAATACATTGAGCGAAATCATGAACCGTTTGACGTCAATCGAAAACAGTCGCGTAGCGAGTGAACCCAATAAAACCGTAGTGCGTTGTGATCTTAGTAACGTGCGTGATACCACTGAGGACGAGCGTATGCCTCAATTGAACGTGTCCAGATACTGCACACCTGAACCCCAAGCAAGGACTCATGAGACACGAACTATAAACTATTTGCCAAATACCCACATTACAACACCGCAAGTAAATAGTTCAGAATTGAGTACGTCAGACCCGACAAAGGCCCTTGTTGATGCTCTTAGATCGTTGCAACCAACTAGAACTCAAAATTACTTCGTTTCAAACTTTGATCCCTCTATTCATAGCATAGACGCCTGGTGCGAAGAGGTTGATCGTGCACGGGAGTCTAATGGTTGGAGCGACTATGAGTGTCTTTCGCGCATTGGATCGTGTCTCAAGGGTGATGCAAAAATTTGGTTGAACGAGTGGGTCACGGCCGAGCGTACTTGGACAAATTTCAAACGTGAATTTAAACCGTTATGCCCACGAAAACCAGATTATGCGAACATAATGTTTGATACAATGAATACTACGTCCGATAAATACGTCACATACGCAGAATATGCACGTCGTACATTATTGCGCTTACGAATAGTGGAAGGCTTAAGTGATGACCTTATGACTTTAATAGTTATTCGTGGCATTGATAACCCTCAAATAAGAGCAGCCGCGGCCAATGCTAATCTAAGCCCCGAGACAATAGTTTCGTTTTTATCTATTTACGCTAAGCCGGTTCGTACGAAGCCTGACATTCACGCTTCGACATTAAACAAACGCGCTCCTCAACCTACTTTAAACCGAAACGAACAAAAGTGTTTTTCGTGTGGTCGGAAGGGGCACATCAGTCGTTATTGTCGCTCCAAATCTAACCCTAACAACACTTCCACTTCTACCGGTGCGAGCGTAAGAAGCCAGGTCATCTCGAAGATAAGTGTTTTGCCAAAAGCCGATCTCAATCGCGAAACGAACGAAATGTAAACCTTTGTGCGGAGATTAATTCGAATAAAATAGGTGCTAATGATATTGTCGTTGCCGTGGTTGATGGCATTCCCATGGATGCTATTATTGATAGTGGTGCGTTTAATGTGTCGCTTATTTCATCAGACATAAGCGACACATTAAACGCACGTATTAAAAGGTATCAGCAATACGGAGATAATAGCTAGGTCTTACGTTACTGTAACTCTTGAGTTCAGCCAGGTTTCGATCGAAGCAGACTTGATCGTGGTCCCTTCCTCATGTATGAACGCGCCCATCATCGTAGGGACTGATATACTCAATCGGGATGGTATCGTGTATGTTCGAACTAAAGGCAGGCAGTATTTGACTAGGTCTGATGGCTCCTCGATCCAAGTTAACGCGGTTCAGTGTCAGCAAACGTTCGATATTAAAACACCCCTTAAGGGAGTTGATTATGAGTCTTTAATGGAAGTAATTAAAGAGTTCTCGGAGTTTTTAATCACAGGCACGGCTACGACCACGGTAAACACGGGCAAGATGGACATAAAGTTAACGAGTCCGATGCCGGTTGTATATCGACCTTATAAACTTTCATACGATGAAAAGCTCCGGGTGCGTAAAATAATAGTCGATCTCTTGGACAAAGGAATTATTAGGGAGTCAGAGTCGGAGTATGCGAGTCCGATCATACTCGTGAAAAAAAAGGATGGCTCGGATCGCTTATGTGTGGACTACAGAGCGCTGAATCGGTTGACTGTCAAGGATCGGTATCCACTACCGTTGATCGATGACCATATCGATCGGCTGGGGAACTATAAATACTTCACCAGTCTCGATATGGCCACTGGTTTCCACCAGATCCCGATAAATGAGGAGTCGGTCCACCTCACTGGGTTCGTTACGCCGGAAGGGCATTATGAATATGTCAAGATGCCTTACGGATTAACGAACTCTCCTATTGTGTATCAGCGCATCATCAATAAAACCCTGCATCGCTTCGTGGAGGCAGGCCAGGTGCTAGTCTACGTCGACGACGTATTGATAATGAGCTCCACGGTCTCCGAGGGCATCTCCCTCCTAAAAGACGTCCTGAAAACACTTACTTCTGCTGGGTTTTCTATAAACCTTCGGAAGTGTTCATTCTTAGTAACTGAGGTCGAATACTTAGGACGGGTCGTGAGTCAGGGTCAGGTAAGGCCGAGCCCACGTAAGGTCGAGGCCCTCGTAAATTCACCGGTTCCCGAGAACGTTCGGCAGGTGCGTCAGTTTTTAGGGCTCGCTGGATACTTTCGGCGCTACATCAAAAACTACGCCACGCTAACTGCTAGCGTTGCCCGTCTTACTAAAAAACACGTTGAGTTTAACTGGGGTCCTGAGCAGGAAAAAGTCCGCCAAACTCTAATTGAAAACCTTACTAACCAACCAGTCCTTTCCGTTTTCGATCGTAAGCTCCCCACTGAGGTCCATACAGACGCAAGTAGCGTTGGATACGGTGCAGTTTTATTGCAAACACACGGTGACGGTAGCAAGCACGTAGTAGCATACTATAGTAAAGCAACCCAAGGCGCTGAACCCAAATATCATTCATACGAGTTGGAAACTCTGGCGGTCGTCAAGGCATTGCAGCACTTTCGGCATTATCTCGTGGGTTTACAATTTAAAGTAGTTACCGACTGCAATGCTCTGAAATCCACTGAGCGCAAAAAGGATTTGCTCCCACGTGTTGCGCGTTGGTGGATTTACCTCCAAGATTTCCAATTCTCGATTGAATATCGAAAAGGGGTGATGATGCCACACGCTGACTACCTTAGCCGCAACCTTCCGGTTGTCATGGCTAACCAAGTTTCGAGACCGCGTAATTGGGCTCAGATAGCTCAGTCCGCGGATGGTGAGACACAAAGGTTGCTACAACAGTTGAGGGACGGGGAATTAGACTCAACGCGGTATGTTTCTCAAAACGATCTCTTGTATTACAAATACTCGCCTGTCGGTGAAGATGCTCACCTGCTCTGCTACATACCTAAGGGGCATAGGCTTAGCCTATTAAGAATATTCCATGACGAACATGAGCACATTAACGCCGATAAAACTCTTGACCTGATCCTTAAGCACTTTTGGTTCCCGGGGTTGCGTCAGTTCGTTAGCAAGTATGTAGCACATTGCTTAGACTGCATTTCAAAAAAGAGGGTACCGCGATCACGAAACCAGAGTATAACATCGTGGGAAAAACCTGGTTCCCCTTTTCACACGGTTCATATGGACGTCTTGGGTCCTCTTCCCATATCTAACGGGTACAAATTTATATTAGTCATCGTCGATGCGTCTACAAAATTTTGTCTGTTGTACCCAATTTACCGACAAGACGTTAGCGAACTAAAACGGGCCTTTACACAAGCAGTTTCACTATTCGGGGTTCCAAAATTCATAGTTACCGACAGAGGACGGATGTTTGAGTCTAGGGTGTTTGTTACCTGGATAACGGAATTAGGAAGTGATCTGCACCACATCACACCGGAAATGCACCATGCGAATGGCCAGGCGGAACGATATATCCGCACCATCCTTAACATGTTGCGGGTCGAAGTAAACCACAAAGCCTCCTCCTGGTCGGAAGCCTTATGGAAACTGCAGTTGGTCCTCAATATGACCAAGCAAAAGACTACCCAGGCTTCGCCCCTCAATTTGATGGTTGGTACGGACGCGACTACGCCATTAATCCGAAACCTCATTCGTGACGTTGCCAACGAAGGAACCAATCCTAATAGAGAAGCATGGCGCGAGATGCGTCGTAGCCGGGCAAATGAGTTGATGGCCACAAACAAACAGCGGCAAGATGACTATGCTAACCGACTTAGACGCCCGCCCCGCCAGTTTAAACTCGATGACCTGGTATTTGTTATCAAATACTCGCAATCCACCGGCAAACTTGATCCACGCATGCGAGGTCCTTACAGAGTCGTGAAAGTTCTACCAAATGGACGATATGAGCTTAAACTGCTTAGCGGCAGCTATGGAAAGACTACGCAAGCAGCGGCACAGTATATGGTGCCTTGGCGTGGAGTGGTGCCCCGAGTCATGTGCAGCCTTCTTTGAGGGTATGTATAAGCGGTTGTTATCTGAACTACAGGCTTACCTAGCCTTGGCGTTCACTGTCTGGACTTCAGGCTTATCTAGCCTTGGCGTTTACTGTCTGAACTGCAGGCGTAAGGCCTTGGCGTTTAATTATCTGAACTTCAGGCGTAAAGCCTTGGCGTTCCACTATCTGAACTTCAGGCGTAAGGCCTTGGCGTTCTGTTATCGAACTTCGGGTGAAATGCCCTGACGTTCGTTGAACTACAGACCTAACATGGTCTTGGCGTTCATTAAACTTCAGGCACGTCTGCCTTGGCGTTTTACTTTCATACACAGGCTAGTTGGTGACAACGACTAGAAGCTCAGCTAGAATGGAAGCACTGAATCTTCGAAGAAAATGCCTAGGCTTGGTTTGTTGGTTAAGAGACGTCTCTGATTTCATTTATAGAGTGATATATGTATTTATGTGTGATTTTAAGAATGTGTGATAGATGAACTTTGAATTGATTGTAAGGCAATGTGAAAGATATTCGTGAGGATTGATTAAGTTGATTCTAGGCCACACTAGAATATTCGTAACAAAATCTATTTTCCAGATGAAAATACGGATGTACAGGAGTCACAGAATAGCGCACATCGCTCTGAGGCCGATCTCTCTACGCCTTCCCTAAATGCGGACGAAGATCTTGGTGTTGCTGGTCCTAGTGGTTTGACTCCAGGATCAGGAATCGGACTGTCAATACCCCTACGGGATGCAGACATGGACATCGATGAAAATGACGCCGGACCAAGCGGTTTCAACCACGGAGTTCGTGTCGAGGGCGACACTTAGTCAGGAGAGGCCGTATAAGCAATTACCCCCAATGACTTTACAACTACCCCCGCCGCTGCTTATAAAAAGAGCAGATAGACCGCCGGGTGTTTTTTTTTTTTGGTTCGGAGCGTTCGTCGCGTGCACATCGGTCGTATTTCTTGTGCGTTAGGATATAAGTAGATTCTGTTCCTCTAAATTTCATTTTTGTCTTGTTAAATAAAGCTTTGTAAAAGTAATTAAATAAACAGCGGATAAAATATTTGTTTTTTTAAGAATTACTGCTTCTGATTTCTAAAAATATAACCACAATAACATGAATATGAAATTTTCCAATAAGGGGTATATACCAACGAAAAATGAACTAGTTGTATAGTGGCTATGGCTATTCTTGACATATCAAATGAAAAAGAGGTACTATCAGCTAATTACAATTCAGCTAATTAAAATTACAATTACGAAATAATTGTTTATATTTAATTTTGTAATTTTTATTATTTATATCTAACTTAAAGTCATTCGATATATTATTCAATAAAGACGGTATAATATATGCTAACGTTCGCCTTCCGTAATAGTTATTTATTTTCTTTATATGCAATTTGCCATGGGTAATTCCTCTTGTTACTATTTTATGAGTGATTGGTCTTTGAACCTATTTATTATGGTGTTGTTCTATTAATAACGACAAGTCAACTCTATTGTGAACAGGTAAAATTTTACAGTATTTAAAAATCTCCGAAATATTATCCCTATATTTCATTTTTATATTTGCGGGGATAATCATTTTCAACAGTCTGACCTGAAGCATGCATATTCTGTCCAGGTAAGATTTAAACGTGCGCCCGTAACATGTGATACTGTACATTATTATTGATTCTGCCAAAGCTATATACGTGTTTAGGAGTACTTTATATGGTATTTTTGATTTAATTAGATAAAATTTTGCAAGTAACGCTCGCAGCCTTTCGCAAATAGCGTCGATGTGGTGTCTCCAATTGAATCGATTATCAACAATTAAACCAAGATATGGGTGGTGCGATACCTGTTCTATAATATCACATGAACAATTATTCTGTTTTATTGTGCTATGTAAGCAATCGTGAGAATGTACGATGATTTTAAATGGGCTTTGATTACGTATGTAGTTAGAGTGGACATGAATAATTTTGGTTTTGGAGGCGTTTAAAACTAGACCTGCGTCGTGGGACCATTTAACAATATGCGTAAAGTCTTCTTGCAAACGTTCAGCAGCTACTCTGATGTCCTCATCGGCTGATATTAGGCACGTATCGTCTGCATATTGATAGACGGTGCAATGTTTAACAATATTTTCCATATCATTGACATAAGTGAGAACCCGCGACCACATGTTCACGGTGGTCGCGGGTTCGAATTCCAGGGCACACCTCTGACTTTTCGGAGTCATGTGTGTATTGATAGTCAATCACCATGCACTAAAACGATGAAGGAAAACATCGTGAGGAAACCTGCATACCATAGCGATTTATAAAATTTCTATGGTATGTAAGTCCGCCAACCCGCACTAGGCCAGCGTGGTGGACTATATGGCCTAACCACTCTCAATCGTACTCTCGATTATAGAGTAAGCCCGTGCCCTGCAGTGGGACGTATATGGGCTGATACAGTACAGTACAGTACATATATTTGTGTTCTAAGTATATATTATTTCCTTTATTTTAAAGGAGATGGGCCAGAAATGTATGGGCCTTGGGCCGTTTGTAGTACATTACACCAAATTTACTTAGTGAAATTGGCATTCGATTTCTGTATGAAATACTATTATACGTTACATATTAGCTTTATACAAAAATAAATACCAAGCCAAGAACAGCAACACTACAAGGGGACAAAATGGCGTCTGAAACGGCATGTTTGACAACCGATGTCAAAACTTGACATTTATGAAATATGAAGTCGTAATTCGTTTTCCTATAAATCAAATATTATTTTTAGTCGTCTGTGCTATAAATTACTGTACTCTATATAACTCGTAAATGTTTTTACGTCAACGGAATTAGTATCATACTTTATTGATCATCTAATATAATATAACATAATGTCTATACAATAAATTGCAACAAGTCTGTCAGAATCTCGTCATGTTTATAGTTATTTAATATTAAAAAAGTGTACCTATATCTGGCCGTAAGTGCGGTGCATAATACTTGCTAAACAACCTATTTAAATAATCCACAATAAAAATCTGCTAGGCATGAGATACAGCACGGCACAGACTGATCACTTGTCGCGACTGCTAGCATCTGTATCAGCCCATATACGTCCCACTGCAGGGCACGGGCCTACTCTACAATCAAGAATACGATTGAGAGTGATTAGGCCATATAGTCCACCACGCTGGCCTAGTGCGGGTTGACGGACTTACATACCATAGAAATTCTTATGAATCGCTATGGTAAGCAGGTTTCCTCACGATGTTTTCCTTCACCGTTTTAGTGCGTGGTGATTGACTATCAATACACACATGACTCCGAAAAGTCAGAGGTGTTCCCTATGTGCATATGAATAAATAATCATTTTATTATTAGGCATATGCACTTAATAAGCTCTTAGTTATTATAGTCCATACAAATGAATACGCTATAAAAATGGTATCGAATCTGATAACAGCCATGTTTATTTCTATACCTTAATGTCTAGTAAAAGAACATACTAGCAATCATTTCTGTACAAGCTAACATTTCAAACATTATATTTAGTCTACCCCTAGAAGTCTAATATACTTTAGTATATTAGACTTCTGCATACTTAAAAATAATATTATCCTAGGGTTTAAGATATTATTTTTCAAATAATGTATTTGACATTAATTCTAACTGGTTATTTCTGAGCACACATAAGGAAAAAGTAGGATTAATTGATGAAAGAAAACTAAAATCAAACAAAACTTAAGGACAATAAAGTACAACCAGATCTTGCTTTATATTTTTTTTTTATATTCGCCTAAAAATAATCTCCAGTCAAAACATCTAGGAACAATGCCGGTGCTCCTATATTGTACTATTGGTAGCCCAACCTAAAGGCTAAATACCACAGTATAATCATGGTATGAGTACAGCAACCCACTGTCCAGTATCCAGCCATGTTCCTTTCAACATGAAGCACTTGTGGGTGTTAAGTATGTCCAAAAGAATCGAGATTGATACAATCTTTTTACGGCGGAGTTGGAATAAAATCTTGCTCATTGTCTACAGCTTGATTTATTTGCAGCCAGCAGTTTGTACAGATAATTGCTTGTCCTGATAACTAAAACAAAATAAAAAAGATTTAATATTGAAGATATCGTAGAATTATGATGAATAAATAACTCTTTGCAGTCACATGTGTATGATCCCAGGTCTTCTTCTTTAAGAGCGTATACACCTTGCGCGCAAAGTCAACTATAGGTATTTCTTCGTTAATTTCACGCACACATAAGCGACCAAAGCTGTGTGCGTAGAGCTGCCGCGTCGGCTCGCTATACAGTCAGCGCAACCAACTTTGATCCGTGCGCTTCAAAATTCTAATATTGAATTGAAATGTAACTTATGATTTATATATTGGTAATATTATATCATAAAAATAGTTTATTTGCATTACAAGTAGACAAAAATTACTGTGCAAGCAATGAACAATACAAATTTAGATACTAATCATATTTTCGTTAATATTACATTGTTAAGTTGCATTCAAATCAGTGTTCAATCAGTAGACACTACGGACGTTTATTAATCATTTCGTGTTCGAACACATGAAAAGAGTTAGGGGCCTTACAACCCCATACAATTACGAAATATATTTAATTTTATATTACAATACATAACATAATTTAGCCTCGGAATTACATCCCATTATATTATCTGAAACATAATTTATACTCACTACAAAATCATTGTAGGTGTGCAGGACGAAGACTAATTTTTAATAGTTAAGTTTGCTTTGTATAATGTTACTAGTAAATAGTTATAAGCTTGTTTGTGTAATGTTCTTATATAAGTTTATAATGTTCTTATGTAAAATGTTGTCGTGTTAATAAATAAAATAAACGTTCCCTTACAAATAAGCTTACACTTATAAGTCGTTCATTGTAAATGTATATTTGTTATAATTTAACTATGTAAATTGTTATGTGCAATATTGTTACGTGTTATATACTAGAGTGTTTATCTATCAGAGATTATATAAAGTTTTGAGTAGTTAGACCGAAATTGTCAAAACCTAGTATATATATTGATTTAAGCATGATGTCGGGTGCGAGGTCCGCCGAACTTAGGTGCCTCCCACAAATTCGGTGCGGAGTTACACCTCGCGGCCCCGCACTCCCCGCACGACCGAGCTACCGCCCCGCAAGTCGCTACAGCGACACCCCGCAGCGCGCGCTCCCATTGGCCGAGCACGCCTGTGACGATCGCGGACCCGACCCTAGGGATTAGCCTAAAATTGGGAATATAGATCGGCACCCTGGGTCGGGCAAATCAGTTCGGTTCCGGCCTACAGTGAAGAAAACATCAAGAAGTCAGCAAGTCAGCAAGTAGTCAGCAAGTCAGCAAGTAGTCAGCAAGTCAGCAAGTAGTGAAGAATAAGCAGAATCGCTGCCGGGAGATACCAGAACGAAGCTCTGCAGCTACATCACGACGGTGCCGCAGTTACGTGTCGTAATTACGCCGCAATTACGTCATTTGTAAAACGTACTTCTCAGTGCGAATAAAGTTTCTACTTTCTAATCACTGGTATTATTTACCACGCAGCCAGCACCCCCGAACATATTCTACATTGAACGAGGCTGTTCGAAGGCGGTCTCGTTCATTCTGGTCCTTCGAGCCGGATTTGCGTGGAAATATGCCAGTGACTAGATCGGTGGGAAGGCACACCGCCTCGGCCTCGGCCTCGGCGTCTGCCACGGTGACATCCGCCACTGCCACGACAGACGAGACGGGTGCGTCATGCACTACGACGACTGTCACCGGCACCGGCACCGATGCTACCACCACGTTAAACATAGAACAGTCAAAACAACCTGCGGCGAACGAACCTATGGTAGCGGAACCTACCATCGCCGCCGGTATTGAAGAAAAACCGAGAAGCAAAGCGCCGTCAAGATCAAGAAGCAAGAAAACGTCGAAATCTCGCCGCCTTGCCGAAGCCACCAGCTCTCCACCAGCGACCACTGCCGCGTCCTGGGGACCGAACTTCGGCGCTGCACACCTACCGCCGACGTCTACAGTAGAGTGCGCACCCGCGCCTCTACTCGCCGATCTGCACGCGCTTCCACCAGCGACCACCGCCGCGTCCTGGGGACCGAACTTCAGCGCTGCACATCAACCGCCGCCCGCCGTCGCCGCCTGGCTAGCCGAACAGGCAGCACGCGCCCCTCCGCCAGCGACCACTGCCGCGTCCTGGCGACCGAACTTCGGGGTCGCGCAGCTGCCACCGCCGCCTACGCAAGCCATGCCGTGGGACTCCGCCGCCGCCATCACCGCGGCCGGCCTCGAAGCCGCCGCGAACGCCAATGCGTCGTGGCATCAAAGCCGCACCGCGCCGCCGCCGCAACCGCGGCCGCCGCCGCCGCCGCCGAACACTGCGCCGGGATTGGAGCCCGGCGCCACCGCTCCGCTCGCACCAGCTATGTCGGACGGAGCACTTGCCGTCCCGCCGAAGAGGACGGAGATGCAGCAACTAGCTGCAGCGATCACCAACGCAGTACAAGCTGCACAAGTAAAGCAAACAAGGTATGTGGAATTACCATTTTTTAACGGTGATCATCAAGAGTGGCTAACGTTCCGTGCTTCGTATGAAGAATCAGTGAATAATTTCTCGAAGTTAGAAAACATGTCCCGCCTGCGCCGGAGCCTGCGCGGGACCGCCAGAGAGGCAGTGCAAGGCCTCTTAATAACGAACGCGGACCCGGACAGCGTCATGCGCACGCTCGAGATACGTTTCGGCCGACCAGAGTCCATAGCGACAGCCGAGATGGAACGTCTCAGAACATTGCCACGCCTAAGTGAAGCGCCGCGTGACACTTGTACGTTTGCCACAAAAATTGGTAATGCAGTGAACACTCTTCGGGCCTTACGATGCGTGTACTACATGTACAATCCGGAGATTGCACGGACCGTTGGCCGTTGTGGAAAAATTAACACCCACATTGAAGCATAAGTGGTGCGAGTTCGCTGCACTACAACCGAGGGAGGAACCAGACCTCCTCAAATTAGAACGCTTCATTCACCGGGAGGCTGAAATCTGCAGCCCATACGCGACTGCAGAGATGGTCACCGAACGACCGCGAACAAGTCAAACAAGACAAAAAGTGTTCAACACAGCCGCCACCCCGAGACCTAACGCCACGTGTATTATGTGTGACAAAGAGGGACACGCGATCACAGAGTGCTATAAATTCAAAAACTTGCCTATTGACCAAAGATGGGACGCAGCCAAGAAGCACCGCGCCTGTTTCCGATGCCTACGACGCCGCACTCAACAGCACACATGCAAGACCAAGAAGTGCGGCATAGATGGCTGCGAACATACCCATCACCAGTTGCTGCACTCAAAAAGAAGCGCGCCGCCGAAATTAAATGAAGACGCCGAGGAAGAAAAGGTGAACTCGACGTGGGCATCAAGCGTGTCATACTTGAAGATTGCCCCAGTACAAGTCTCGGGACCGGCGGGAGCCCGCGACATCTACGCGCTACTCGACGACGGGTCCACAGTAACGCTGATCGACCAAGGCCTCGCGGACGACATAGGCGCAGTGGGACCGGACGACCCACTACGCATCTGCACATACGACGGGAACACTAAAGAAGACCACTCCTCACGTCGTGTGAAGATACTGCTCCGAGGCAAGAACCGACATAACCAACACATACAAGCCCGGACAGTACCTGACCTGCGCCTAGCCGCACAGAAAATATCGCCAGAAGCGATAAGTAACTGTCCGCATCTAAAGGGAATCACGAACACGATAATCACCGACCAAGTGATCCCGAAAATATTAATAGGTCAAGACAACTGGCACCTATTAATAGCTACCCGAACAAGATCGGGTCGAAGAAACCAACCAGTGGCCTCACTCACACCACTGGGCTGGGTGGTACACGGCAGCAGAACCCGAACACTCGGGCATCAAGTGAACTTCGTCGGTCACACATCCGAAGAAAACATTGAAAAAATGGTGGCAGAATACATAACGACATTTAATAATTTAAACAACAATATATAAAATATCACTTCTTACATATTTATGTACTAGTAGACTTGTCCTGTGGACACAATGCAATTCAGCTCTAACATGAATACTTTTGTAATACTCCATACTTTGTATTGACCTTGATTAATTGGCATAAAACATACATTTCCCAAATTAATGAAGAAAATAGAATATTTACTTCTTGTTCTGCCATTTCAGCAATAAAACGTTTTAAAATACTCTACACGAGAGTGAATTGGCAGCCCATGTAGTTACTAAGATTCTGTTGAATGATAGAATCCATTTCAATTTTTGCTTGCAGAAGTGCAATTCAACCATTTCACAACAATTGCAGAAGTGCAATTCAAGCAAAGCGCCACTTTTGATGTGCTGAAAAGCAGAGTTTACTCACCAAAATACGAACTAGTAATTGCGTTTAAACGTCAAGATATATCATCTGCGAGAATCAGAATCCATAAAACAAAGCCAGGTATACAGAGAAGCAAATACACATTTGCGAAATGTATGCGAATAATAAAAAATAATACGAATTACGGCCACAGACGTAGACAGATAACACAGAGTTTTGCAATTGCTGTCAAGTTAAACATTTTCGTTCTTAAACTAAAATCATGTAACATAAATAAAATAATAAAAGTGACTTCTTTAACAACATATATCGTCTTTTAAAAAGCGAAGAATATGGAAAAAGAAATATAGACAATAATTATAATTTGTAGGGGGGTTTTAAAAATAAGACATATTCAAGTTAAAGATAATGGGTTCGCGCATTTTTGAACGAAATGACAATTAGGCATCATGGAGGACAGATTATAGAAGAAAATATTGCTTCTGTACTAAAACAATCACATTTTTGTATAAAGCCCCCTGTTGTCCAAGAAATCTAAATGTATTTTATTTGAATTCCACATTTTTTTCTAGAATTTGTATTAGACGTACACAAAACGGCCCAAGATATTTATTTATTTATTTATTTAATTCTTTATTGTACACAGTAAAAAGAAATAACAGTTTAGAGACAGTATAAAACAACAAAGTACAAATGGCGGTCTTATCGCTCTAAGGCAATTTCTACCAGACAACCATGGGATGGATATATGAGTAGGAAAAAAAGAAAGGGCAGTGTAAAATAAAGACAAATGAAATGAAAACATATAAATACATATTGTATATACATACTTATATACATTTATAGACGAATAAACATACATATATATACACACATATATATATATATATATATATATACCAATATAATCAATAAGAGGAAATAATCCTGATCAGTTTATAGAGATAGGTAGTGTTCTTTTAATAGCTTTTTAAATGATGACAGTGTTTGAGCCTGCCTCACCACAACAGGAAGTTCATTCCACAAACGAACAGCTTGAACACTGAATGATTTATCCATAAATGTCGTGGTGTGGACGGGCATTCTCAGCTTTAGGTTCTCAGACGACCTCAAGGACCTCGTATGTGATTCATGAAGAAAAAGAAATCGTTGTTTCAGATAAGAAGGAGTGATAGGATTGAATAAAATATTGTATAGAAGTGACAGTATATGGGTATTCCGGCGAAGTCGTATAGGTAACCACTTGAGCTTAGCACGAAACTCAGAAACATGATCATATTTGCGTAGACCAAATATGAATCTTATGCAGAAATTTTGAAGGCGCTCAAGTTTATTTAGTTGGTCCTCGGTGAGATCTAGATAGCTAACATCGGCATAATCAAGGATGGGGAGTAGGAGCGTTTGCGCAAGCGAAACCTTCGTGGCAACGGGTAGGTAGTTGTGTAACCTTCGCAAGGACTTAGCCGAGGTAAAGAGTTTTCGACTGACTTCTCGAATCTGCGGACCCCATGTGAGGCATTTATCTATGTGCAGACCTAAATTTTTCACAACATCGCTGTATGGCCCAGTAGGGCCCAGTCAAGTTTGGAGATCAACCTGGAGCTGCCGACAATAATGTTTTGGGTTTTACTAGGATTAACCGTCAAACCATGGGCTTTGCTCCAATCGCATATGTGTTGGATATCGAGGTTAATCTTTGAAATAGCTTCGGCCATTCCGTCCAGAGTTGCCTGTGTGTAGATTTGGAGATCATCAGCGTAGAGGTGGTAGGAGGAATGAAGATTATTAGTAATGGAATTAATGAAAATAGCGAAAAGTAGAGGAGAAAGCACGCCGCCTTGTGGTACGCCAGCAGACACGGAACACCAGGAGGAAAGCTTATCCTCAACACAGATGCGTTGCCGGCGCCCATACAAGTAACTTTGAAACCAGTCAAGTGCCGTTGGAGATATGTTAAGAGAACACATTACACTCAGCAGGACGTCGAAATCGACCGTGTTGAAAGCATTACTGAGGTCTAGTAATGCCAGGACTGTCAGCTTACCTTCTTCCATGCCCGACCTAATGCCATCCGTAATATGAGTTAGAGTGGTGGTTGTGCTATGCCCAGCTCGAAATCCCGATTGGAAAGGATTAAGGAGATTACTCTTGGAAAGGAAATCATTAAGTTGGGAATGGATCAAACGTTCAAGAACTTTGGAAAGGAATGGGAGAATTGAAATGGGACGAAATTCAGAAGGTACGGAGGCGTTAGGTTTTTTAGGAATAGGGATGATATGTGCTTCTTTCCAAGCGGTAGGAAATATGCCCGTGGACAAGGAATGGTTTAGGATGTGGGTAATGACGGGAAGGATTTCGTCTAGGATAGGGAGAATCATATTACGGCTGACATGGTCACTCCCCACGGCATTGGAAGAAATGAGTGCAATGGCTCTCCTAACATCACAACTAGCAAAATGTTTGAAGACAAAAACAGGACAATCAGGAGTTTTGAGGGTTGAAAGATTTTTAATTGTGTTATCTTTGACCATCGTATTGAAATACGTTGGTGACGAGAAATGATGGTTCAAGGAATTTAGGTCTGAAGATCCGGGAATACAATTTTGACGAGATTTACCCACTCCTAGAGTCTTAAGGAATTTCCAGACTTTAGCCGGGTCACCATTATCAACTGAGCTGTGAATATGTCGGCGTTGAGCATTCCTACACACCTTACTGCAGTGATTCCGAATGTTTATGTACTTACGCCAATTTAATTCGCTAGGACGGCGATTGTACCTAGATTTGGCTGAAGCTTTCCTAGTTAGTAGTTCCTTTATTTCGGCTGTGAGCCAGGGTGCTGGAAGATGTTTAACCTTGACTGGCCGAACTGGTGCGTGGATGTCGTAAATATTCAATATGTTATGTGTAAATATTTCAACTTTTTTGTTAATGTCGTCAGTGAGAAACATGGAACTCCAGTCCATGGTGTCGGCATCCTTGCGAAGATCAACAAGGTTCATACCCCGAAAGTTCCGTTGCAACAAGATTTTAGGAGAAGATTTGGGCGGATGGATGCGATAGGACAGGAATAGAAGGTCGTGAAAAGAAAAGGCATCAGCGGGACATTGTCCATGTTTTGCAACATGGTTTAAGGAGGACATAAACAGACATAGACAAGATAGCACATCTCCTTTCTTTTTTACATTTATAAATATATATATAATATTAGTATACAAAATACATATAAAAATATAAAAAGTTATCCAACGATGGCGAGGCTCGAGACCCAAGCCACCGGTGGTTAGGAGCCCAAAGTGAGGAACCGCCTCACAATACGTGCCGTGTCAAGCAATACTGCCTTCTGAATCTGACTCCTGACCCAACAGCCGATTGAGAGCCTCTGTAGATGTTGGTCGAGGCTCTTTGGTATCAACCCATGAGCAGAAACGACAATCGAGACAACCTCATGTGCCAAATCTAAATATTTAGACATTTTGTCTTTTTCAACTTTGACAAGGTTATCGTCATGCGGGATGGTGACGTCAACAAGTATAGCCCGGCGCGCCAATCGATCTATTATCACAATATCAGGCTTATTGGCTAGAATAGTCCTGTCTGTGATAATAGATCGATCCCAATAGAGCGTTGCATGACCATTTTCGAGAACTGGTTGGGGCACATACTGGTAATATGGCACTTCAGGAGTCACAAGTCCATATCGAAGGGCAATTTGCTGGTGTATGATCTTGGCTACTAGGTTATGTATATGCAAATACTCGCCGTTAGCAAGATACGAACAACCGGATATAACATGCCTGATAGACTCGCCAGGACGGTGGCATGCCCGACAGATGTCGACCGTACCGTCCTTCAGGATGTATTTCCTATAGTTGTTCGTCTTAATAACTTCATCCATAATTGCAAAGACAAAACCCTCGGTTTCTCCAAAGAGATTACCGAAGCGTAGCCAAGACACAGACGCTAGTCGGTCCACATCAGGCCCATGAAGGGCCCGATAGAACCGACCGTGCAGCTCTTTGCTCTTCCATATGTCCTCGCGATCCTTAATGCCCATCACCAGAGGTTTTCGCCAGTTCTCAATCGCCAAAGAGAGCGGGGTAAATCCTTTATCTACCATAACTACAACCCCATGCATATCCACGTCACTGTGAAGGAAATAATCCCTGAGATTGCACACCTCGCGATTATGCAAGTTCTTAGCATTAAGAATGCCTCGGCCCCCACATCTCCGCGGGATGTACAATCTCATCACTGATGAACGTGGATACGATGTGCAGTCAGGAGAGTTCGGACTTTACGATCCAGGGCGTCCAATTCGGTCTGAGTCCATTTGAGTATGCCAAAAGAGTACATGAGTACACGCATAACCCAACCGTTAAAAGCGCGAATCTTGTTTCCACCTGACAAAAAACTGTTAAGTACTTTTGCCAGGCGGCTGAAGAAACGCTCTTTCAACGATTGTTTTACATCTGCACCCATGATACCTAGAGCCTCAGGCATACCCAAATATTTGTATGTTTCCGTCACAGAGAGGGGTCTGAGTCTTACAGTCTCTGAGACTTGTATGTCATCAGAGACCGCAACCTCCCCTCGTTTCACATGGATAACCGCACATTTATCTACACCAAACTCCATATTGATTGAGTTGCTAAATCTTTCAGTTATTTTTAACAACTCAACCAATTCGGTTTGTTTTGATGCACATAACTTGAGGTCATCTATGTAGAGCAAGTGAGAAATAGGCTCAGAGCCTCTCCGCAGACGGTAGCCTAACCCTGAATCCAACAACAGAGTGCTGAGGGGATTCAGGGCCATGAAAAACCACAGTGGACTCAGACTGTCGCCCTGGAATATACCCCGCTTAATTCTAATCGGCTCATCGCAATCAGGAGGAGCCGTACTACCTGGATATCTCAGGACAGTGGTCCACTGCCCCATACAAGACCCAAGGAAGTTGCACAAATTTGTATTAATTTTATACAAATTCAACACCCTCATGAGCCATGTATGGGGCACCGAATCATAGGCCTTTTTATAATATATCCAGGCAGCTGATAAATTCCTCCGGTTGTGGCGAGCCTGTTGGCAAATGGTCATGTTAATGAGAAGGAGCTCCTTAGTACCACGGGATCCATTCATGCAACCTGTTTGGCCGGGAAAAAGAATTTGGTTAGAAGTGATGTGGTCTGTAATTTTGGATCTAATTATGGAGGTCAAAATTTTATAAATAGTTGGAAGGCATGTAATGAGTCTATAATTCTTTGGTTCCGTGGTACAAACGGACTTAAAGAGGAGGTGAGTGACACCTGTTGTCATAAATGCTGGGAGGGATTCCGCCTCAAGCGCATCCTGGAACTGCGCTGCCAATCGAACATGCGAACTTGGAAACCATTTTAACCAGAAGTTGTGCAGACCGTCCGGACCCGGCGACTTCAAGTTTTGGGTCCATCGTATTGCAGTTTGCACATCTTCTAGACTGATTAAAATGGTCTCCATAGCCGGTATTGCCTCGCAAGCTCGATCTACAACACTAAACCAGGAGGCTTCAGTGTGAGAGACAGGCGACGACCAGATATTCGTCATTTCATTGTCACATTTCGTGAGTACCAGGCAGCCGCCCATCCACCACACCTTGAGAAGAATTCTCCCAACATCTATAAACCCTCTTTTGGTCACTTTGGAATATACGATTTTGTTGGAAACGATCCCATCGCCTCCTGTAGCATCGAATGCGGTTTGCCCACGCATAGACTTTTTGTTTATAGAAATCTATGCGTTCTGTGACGCAAAGCCTATAATGCTGAGGACTTATATTGGTCCCCGAGAAAGCCTGCGTCACAAAACGCATAATCCTCGGTCTGCTATTTCCTTCTGAGAAGGAAATTCGCTTGCCGATGAGAGTTCGGGCCCTGTTGATACGGTCCTCGATCCTAAGCTGCCAGGCAGGCACAGTCACAACACCTCGAGTAGCTCTATATTCTTTTGGGAATTGAACATTAGCCACTCGACATGCTGCGACGGCCGCGCAGTAAAGGATCGAGTGCGTATTAACAAGATCCCGACTGGACTCCAAGTATGTAGGTAACATGGAGTCCAAAGCTCCCATCAGCGCCAAATTTCTTCTATGCGTTGGCAAACGCGGCAGTCGTGGTCTACAAGACGCCGATAAGGACACAAACTCCGAAATCGCACTTCCAAAGTATATATTATTATTATTATTCATCTCTTTATCGTACATATAATATTTATACGCCAAAAGAAAAACAAATTAAATGTAGCTTTATTTAAAATGAATACAATAGGCAGCATTATTGCACTAGGCAATCTCTTACTGGTAACTTTTGGATGGATATAAGAGAAAGAAGTGGAAAGTGTATTTGTGAGACCCGATAATATCTCTTAGTATCTGATACCTACGACGCAAGACTCGATCTTTAGTCAGGATTATATGTGGCAGTTGGGTGTATTTATTTACAATATTGATTTATTCGGTGGGCATAATTACATCTACCACGAGCTACAGGGTGTCCGGCAATTTCTATTATGGTAGGAAACACAAGGAAAAAGATGAATAATGTATAAATTTAGAAGAAAACAGCAATATTTACTCAACGTTTTTAAGGTTTTTACGAGACAATATTTATATTGTGTGAACACATCAGTATTATAACTTTATTTTAAAAAAAAATCTCTTTACCCTTAAAAACAGAAAGCATGAACACTTACAGATTTCCATACATTGAAATAAATCTATTAATTACGGATTTTGTCGCGGGTTTGGTTTAATTCTTGGATTTTATAACTTCCCAACATTTCGATTACTTTACAGCTTTCGTGGAATCCGTGGAAATCTAAAAAACCATTATAGATTTCCACACGATATTTTCCTTCTCCATTAAACCAAGCCGAATTAAACAAAACCCAATTAAAGTCAATTCATTCCTTTCACCTGGAACTAAAACAAATAGCAATTCTTCCCGTAACTGGCTCTATTTCGGTGAGTTTAAGTGGCCATTAGCAAAGTTGTTTACAGGCCCGAGGGCTTCGGTTCGGTTCCTGTGTCGCGTTATTGCTTTACGCCACTGGGGTCTTGAGGAAAAGTGAAACGACGGACAATTAACCGGTTTTTACACCCTTAATGAGTAATTAAAATGCAACTGTAGTATAATGGTGTGTTTGGTTTACTTGCAGTATACCCGTTAAATATGAGAACTTAAATTCAGATCCTGGGTATGACGATAAACTTATCATTAGTTTTTTTGATGGGCCATACATCCATAGTACAAGCGTTATAGATAATGTACGGCAGTAATTATTTACCATTTTTCTTGTTTGCTCCATTTTTCCATCCAAATTATTGACATATTCTACTAATAAAATTAATACATTTAAGATTATTCTCCAATAGAGCGTTGGGGACTAATATTGGAAATAACTAATATAATAATTTTGATCTATCCATTTATATTATACTATTGCAAACTATCCAACCATAACTTTGATACAATACAAAAGAAATAAATAAATTAGAGACCAAAAATTTTGCATTTCTTTTTTTAAAGATTATATAGCCCTTTAGGTCTGGACTAAGAAAGTTCAAAGAACAAAGAGATATATTGAGAATCTGTATCAGCCCATATACGTCCCACTGCAGGGCACGGGCCTCCTCTACAATCGAGAGTACGATTGAGAGTGGTTAGGCCATATAGTCCACCACGCTGGCCTAGTGCGGGTTGGCGGACTTACATACCATAGAAATTTTATAAATCGCTATGGTATGCAGGTTTCCTCACGATGTTTTCCTTCACCGTTTTAGTGCGTGGTGATTGACTATCAATACACACATGACTCCGAAAAGTCAGAGGTGTGCCCTGGGATTCGAACCCGCGACCACCGTGAACATGTTGGCAGTCGCGTCTAGTCCGTTTACCAACAGGCCGCCACGCACTTCACACACTTCAGCACGCATATTGAGAATAAACTCATTTTATTTTACATTTTGTGTGGGTTTATATCATAAATTAATGAACCAAAACAGAACCAACACCATCTTGATGAAAACAGCAATTGAAACATGACTACCCAGCCTTTCAGGCGACCGATTCATCCGTAACTAAGTTAACAAGACTTCGAGAGACCAAAGCCACTATACACAAACAAGAAGTTCTCACAGAAATCTCTGCAATATGGAAAGTTACACCTAACGTGCCCGCACGTGCTTCATTACCGGAGCTCGCAAAATCACAATCGATCGCAACGTCAACTAGTGAATTACCAAACACCCAAGCTAGGGACATTAGGGTGTAGTGATATTTACCTCACCTAGTTGGTTTGGTTCGGCATTTTCTAGGTTTTTTTATTCCATACTGCTACTTAGTTCAATACCCTAGTTCCTACTAATATTATAAGTGCGAAGATTGTGTGTCCCTTCACGCTCAAACTACTAGACCAATATTGATAAAATTTGGCATGGAGCTAGCTGACACCCTGGATTAACACATAAGCTATATCCCGACACAGTGTAGTGATCCTTTGGGATGAGTCATCATCATTAGCCTAAACTGTTGTCCATTGCTGGACAGAGGCCTCCTCCAAATTGCGCCATGTTACCCTGTCTTCGGCTTGTCGCATCCAGTATCTGCCAGCGAACTTTCACAAATCATCACTCCACCTAGCTGGTGGGCGTCCTACACAACGCTTGGGAATTGAGATTAGTAAAGAATTCAAATACACATATTCAATTTCAAACTCCGTTAAATGCTATAGGGAGATTAGATTACGGCAGAAATGTTTGAGTTTAAATATGTAAATTAATTATCACGGGAAATAGTTCCTATGTTTCTGAAGCGGACTCAAAAAGTATCTGTATCCAGGCGAAGCCGGGGCGGGTGGAGCGTTGATAAAAATGAGATGATGATACCCCCTTAATAATACAAAAAGTAATATTCTACATTCACCAAATACCACGTAAAAATAGTTCACACATTACTTCATTACCGGATCACAAAAGAGGCATTCTCAATCAGAACATCAACCAGTCAATTACGAAATCTGGGTGTTCGATAATTTATTGGTAAATTATTTTTTTCATTTAGTGTGATCTCAATCAACGTCAATGTATTTTTCCTATATATATTTTTTTTTTATATATTCATTTAAAAACCTACCAATTAAATAAATCACAAATAATATTATATTCTACCATACAATTCTTAAGCACTCATCAGCCGTTTCCTCGTGTTCGTGCGCCCGACAGCACAGACGAGGCTTCGTAAACGACGATTACAACTTGATATCGGAAATCTGTCATATACCTGTCATATCCGCAACATGTGTTTAAAAGTCATGATTACACTCTCAAGGGGCGTTTACACTCGCCTTGATGTTTATCTACACTAATATTATAAAGAGGAAAACTTTGTTTGTTTGTTTGTTTGTTTGGTTGTAATGAATAGGCTCAAAAACTACTGGACCGATTTTAAAAATTCTTTCACCATTCGAAAGTTACATTATCCACGAGTAACATAGACTATATTTTATTTTGGAAAAAAATAGGGTTCCGTAAGATATTTGGATTTTTCGGACACAAACTGAAAAAAATCAACCAAAGAAGTTACTTATTTTGCGTACGCTGCCTAAACTACAAAATATAGAACCATAAAATGTTATAATTAATTGTAGATCTTATAAATATCTACAAAAAAGTCCGCGAAACACTATACCTATCTATGTCGAGTGAGGCACAACAACCACATTTTTATTTAAAAATCTTGAATTTTTTTGGACTACATTTAAACGCGTTTATTTTACTCATGCTATTAATCCTTATCAAAATAAATTATTTCATCAATAAGTACAGTTTATGTTGATAATATTTGGTCTTTGAATGATTAAAATTGGACGTTTGGTTTTGAAGTTGTGGTGAAATTAAAATATTACGATTTCTGCTGCACAAAAATTTCATAAGGCAATCTTTATATGTACATGTATATGGAGAGACGGGATATAATAGAGTGGAAGGTACGGGAGAAGGCTGGGATAGCTGACAGATTTGATAGGACGAAATATAAATGCACGTTATAAGACGGGATGGATAATAAAGAGAAAGGACGGGATGGATTGGGAAGAGACTGAACAGACGGATGAGACGGGATTGAGCCGGACAGTAGGACAGCTACGTCAAGTTTAGGTATACAAGAGTTTATACGAAAAATAACATGTATTTGGTGTGGAGTGGAATCAAAAAATATATGCACCCAGACGAAGCTGGGCCGGGCCGCTAGTATTTACATATTTACAATTTATTAAAAGAGAGTAAGAAGGAAAAATAAGTTTATTAGTCACAAACCTTAGAAAAATTACGTACATCACATCAGATAGCAAAAAGAAATTAACAATAAAGAACGGCCATTATGTACATCAAGATAGCACCTCGTAGCTGTGACATGTAGGTGACCACTCAGCATAATGTTGAGAGGTGGCGTGTGTCGAGCTGTTATTGCAAAAAAAAACAAACACAAACAGAAATCACATATGTAAAAAGTAAAATTTGCGGTGTTATTGTCGAAAGGCAATGTCTTACAGACAACCATGGGGTGGATTTAAAAAAAAGATATACAGAGGGCAGTTTAAAACGCAAAGGATAGAACCTACCCAGGAGGAAAACTATTGCAAATACAAATGATTTACTGGACGTTGTTGCCAGAGTACACTACTGGAAATAATGAAACTTAACATTTTATGACTCAGGACGGCGAGCGAAGTGGAATGAAAATCATTGATTTGTAACTCTTTTGTTTTTTTTTAAATTTGTAACACTTGAACGGTGGTATCGTTTACTATCATCCAAACGGTATGCTCGTCTCGCCATTCATAATTATAAATACAAAAATTAAACAAAAAACAATAATATCTAGAGTATTGACGAAACGCATTCACATTTCAATTATTGAATTTTTTGCCCTTAAATCCACTATCACCAAAGGCTGTTTCATTTTTCGGTATAAAAAAAGTATCAATGTAATGAAAAAAGCGTAAACTCGCCACCCAGCCGGCATAACCTCTGATAACGTTTATTTCGGATAAATATGCTACCCCGACGAGAAAGATACGTGGACACTCATACGCAGTGCCTCTTTTAAAAATTCCCTTTATATTTAACATTTGCAACCGTCGACAGATTATTATCATGAGTACATGTACGGCAGTGTTGTACTTACTTTGTTAACTCTGTATTCTATACTTGTCTACTTTTTTATTTTTGCTTGTTATAAACGTTATATAATTTTCTTCTTGAAACCTACATAAGACTTCTTCTTTTTTTTTTTTTTCCTACTCATATATCCATCCCATGGTTGTCTGGTAGAAATTGCCTTAGAGCGATAAGACCGCCATTTGTACTTTGTTGTTTTATACTGTCTCTAAACTGTTATTTCTTTTTACTGTGTACAATAAAGAATTAAATCAATAAATAATAAATAATAAGACGATAGTGTTACTGTATGATATAATTTCGAAAATGGATTAATTTTAATGCAATAATTAAACATAATCTCGATAATTAATATTTATATTTTTAATTATAAGAACCCAGCAGTAAATTAAGTATTATAATTTCTGACACCGTGCTTTGTTAATTATAAATTGCGAACATATAAATTAACATATTATAACAATGATATAAAATATAAAACCCATTAAATGTAAGTTAGACAAACATCACGCAATATAACGGTGGAGGAGTGGTTTAATAGGATTTCCATGGTAGGTATTTAAGAGTCCGCCAACCCGCACTGAGCCAGCGTGGTGGACTACGGCCTTACCCCTCCCGATGGTAGGTGACGACCATACATTGCAGTGGTAGGTACATGTGCTAATAGAATTTTAAGCCAGTATATAAAATTTCAGATCGCCTAAAAGTTGAGCCTCTAACGTAAATCTACATTTCACAAATCCCAAGACTTAAAAATACAAAGCGATCTTACATTAAAATTCAACAAAACGAGGGGCCCTACTATATAAATCCGAAACGAAGTTCGAAACTTCGTGACGTTTTTCGTTTCGAAACCTACTCTGTAACACGAAATTCGAATCTTCGGATCGAAGAATGAATGATTCCAATATATCGGCAATACGAAAATTTACAGAGTACGTATTTTATTTTATTTTTTTATTTTACATTCGTATCGTCACAAACTTCGTTCGTCCGAAGTTTAGAACTTCGTTTCGGATGAATATAGTTAATAAAAATGTAAATGTTCGGATTGCCGATATATTCGAATCATTCATTCTTCGATCCGAAGATTTTATATCAGTGAATGGCGAGACGAGCTAGCCGTTCGCCTGATGGTAAGCGATACGACCGCTCATAAACAGTAGCAACATTCCACTGCGCTCGCCATCCTGAGACATAAGATGTTAAGTCTCAATATGTCCAGTAGTAGCTCTGGCTACAATGTCCTTCAATCCGAAACACAACAGTGCATTTAAGCAGTGTTGTTTCACGGAAGAAATAGACATTGCGGTGGTACCTACCCAGATGGCCTCTCACATATGAGAGACCTACCACTAGTAGAAGATTCGAATTTCGTGTTACAGAGTAGGTTTCAAAACGAAAAACGTCACGAAGATTCGAATTTCGGATTTATATAGTAGGGCCCGAGAACACGGCTTCTTTGTCGCGAGCATCCAATTTTTCACAATACTTTCTCCATTCCTTTTGTCAACTAACCCGGTGAGCAGGGCTCCTAATCTGAGGCACGCCTTTCATAGCACATATCTGAGCCTGATTAAATTTGAAGCCGTAAAAAATCACGACTTAAACCTCCGGCGATATCGCGTGCCCTGTTGGTCAATATTTAGCTTCATTTAAAAGGGTAAACATTTCGTTTAAGGTTGCATGACAGTTTTGCACGTTCTTTAATATATTGTAAGTGGAGAGACAGGGTTGAAATTTAATACCTGTCAGACAAGTTAGATTGATAATGCAACAATAAATTCAGACCAACGCACACTAGGCCAGACTAAGCTCATATCATTGTTATGAAAAAAAATAGTCTAAAATCGAGGCACTAGAATTCATAATCAGTGAGTATTTGTTTTGGGGGAAATTGTCTTAGTTTATAAAATATTGTTAAATTAACTGTCTAATTTATTAATGACATTCATGACAATAAAAGGACTCCATGGTTTACAAAACAAAACACGTCAGACCTTTTAATAGATAGCCATCACGAAGCTATGCAAGGGTCAAAACTCAAAGAGGCAATTTAGCATAAAACTCTCTTTTAAACCCGTAAACATAACAAAATTAAACCCACGACCAACTTTAAACAAAAATTCAAACTGAGAACATACTGCATAAATTACATTTGGCATTGTTTAAGCCGTTATTTATAGTTTTTTTTTTTTTTCATTGTTCAAAAATGGCCGGGGTCGAAAACTGCAGCTGTGTGCACGTAGCGCAAGTTATTACACCAACTTGCCAACTGGAAAATAATTTATCGCTGAGACTCAACAGCGACTTTGCATTTACCGCGGCTGCGGGTCGTCAACCCCGAATAGGCACCGCTGAATTTCAGATATAGCTGACGCCTTATTCTGTTTGAGAGGATGAGTTGAAGATGTCCTAAAAACAATTTAGATGTTGTGAGAAAAGAGATAATTTTGTGTACTTTGTACATTGACTTAAATTTAATAATTTGGATTTTTGGTAGTACATAGTCCGCCTCAATATTAACTGAAGCAGCTAATATCTTTCATGCCGAGATATTCTGTCTGGTGCTGTTGATAGCTAACATAATTTTCCCGGACATACTGACATACGGTACTGCAAAAATGCTGAAAATACTTATACTCCTTGGGCCCTACTATATTCATCCGAAACGAAGTTCGAAACTTCGGACGATCAAAGTTTTTTATACGATACGAATGTATCTACTCTGCAACAGTTCGAATTTGTATAACGTACAGTGTAACCATAAGTCTATGGTTACGACCATAAGTCAATAACGACCATAAGTATATGATGTAGGTACATTCGCATCGTATATAAACTTCTATCATCCTAAGTTACGAACTTCGTTTCGGATGAATATAGTAGGGCCCCTTAGCCGAATTCTCCGCTCTGAACTTTCATAATTACTAACAATAATTTCATAATCAACGAAATGACATAATAGTCAATAAATTGAAATTCAAATTAAACAAGAGGTCATCGCACCAAAATAGCCCGAAACTCTATCAACAACATTGTCGCTTTCGAGTTTCTTACAATCGACAGCTGCCACTTCGGAAATAACTCGACACCTCGAGAGCTATTCGAATAGGTCCACAGCATTACGTATGCAGCAGACGAAATCTATAAATAGAAGTTTAACTGCCGTAAAGATCCGCAGTCCAGGATAATTTAATAATACGATGTCCCGTCTATTGTGGACGGGATCACTTGTTTAGGATGACAGAAAAGTTTAAATTGTGATTGATGATTATGTGATTTAACCTCACAACAATGTATTATGCTGCAGTAGAGGTTTACGGACTATGAATGAGATGGTTTTGAAACCATTTTTTGTTATCAATGTTTTGTCTTCTTCAATCAAACTGAATTCAAAAGTGAATCGAAAGGGACAAGATTTCAATAGCTAAACTAGGGTTTAAAAGTATGAAAAGGCCGATACAGTTTTAATCTGGTCGTCAAAGTTCTTGGTTATGATTGTAATCCGAATTGTCTGATTTTAATTAACATGTTTATAACATGGACTATTTATTGTTTTTAGCTGAATAATATAACATAATAAGTGAGTTACTACTTATTAATTCATGTTCCTCAGTCAAACCTACGTAATTCCAACACAATATAATTGCTTTAAATCTTCAATATATCAAGTTCAATATTATTTTACATACACCTTCATAAACTCACGCCTTCTCCCAGAAACGGTGGGCAGACCAACCTAGTGCAACCAGAACACTCACCTTTCACCTTGTATTTTCCATCTCATGACGTAACAGGGGGCCAGCCTATCGCCATTACGAATAGACAAATCCAATATCACTTTACCTGATGCGAGATTCGAACCCGATATCTTTGTAATCAAATTGTACTACAACTGTGCCACCGAGGCAGTCTTTATTAATTCTTATCAATTCAATAATCTTATCATTTTTTTATATTAACATTTTAACCTTGTTTCCCCCAGGCTTCTCAACTCCTTAGCCAAAACCAACAAACCATACACTGTAGTATAGATTGTGGAAACTTGGAAACCGCGCTTATATTACTAGCTACAAATCCAGCACAATGTATCTTCTATACAAATTGAAGTTAAAGTTTGCTATTGCCTCTGGAGAAATGTATAGCTGTAACAAAGTACCCGCAACGCTTTGACACGATGAAGTCCCCTCTAAATGTACAAGATTTGCTTTGCATCTGCGAGGCTATATTTAGCTTAGTGTTGGAGATGAATGGAAACATTACGGGTAAAAGGACACTGAATGCATATTTATGATGAATTTAATATAAAATGGAGCGGTAAGTGCTTCAGGCAACACCTTTTGGATTGGTAACGTACTTATAGTGCAACCTGATGGTGAAATGAAACGCTGAAGTTAAAGCAACCGATAGATCGCGGGACATCCATTTAAAATTGGACTAGCCAAATAAGAAAAGAAGACGTATTCAGTTTTTTACTGAAATAAAAGTTCCTTAGTTGTAAAATTATTTTATTATTTTTTTTGTACAATAAAGAATAATAAACAAATAAATAAAGTTTTACGGATTTTAAATTACGGAGTTAAATTTTTATATTTTTTTTTAACCTCCCGACGTTTCGATTCGTTAATAGTTATAGTGGTTACGGAACGAACTAAGTTATTAGTCATCCATCAGTGAGAGAGTAACAATCACGTAAGTCTAAGAAATTATTAAATAATTGCTTATACTTTCTAAAATATGTCTTCGTAAACTTAAAATGATTTGATTTACAGTTCTTAAATACGATAGTGCTAATATTTTGAGTACGCAATACCCTAATGAAAAGCGTAATACCATACAAATCACGTTCTTAGAAAGTTAATTACCGATATATTCATAGCCAGTTATAGGAATTACGATGAAAGGACAATGTTGATGGATGGGCAGGAAACCAATGATATAATATAAATTCAATAAATCTTTATGTTCGCCAAGGAAATGCCACACAACACTGCACGTTTTCAATATATATTTATAATTGGGTATTAGCCTTTATGCAGGACACATCCTTCATTATGTGAGGAAACCTTGGTTGTGATATGACGCATGCTTATTGACAGATAGTTTTGAATACACTAGTAGCTAGTTTATTATTAACACTTTATAAGTAGTTCAAAGCATAATTATCACAGTCAATAATAAATAATCCAAAAAGTAATCGTAGAGTTGTACCGAGTCAATTAATTCAAGCTGTAGCTACTGTGTCCCTATCTGTATCAGCCCATATACTTCCCTTTGCAGGGCACGGGCCTACTCTACAATTGAAAGTACGATTGAGATTGGTTAGTTGTAGCTACTGTACTATTAATAAAAAAAATTACCGTTCAACACAATTACATTAGCCTGCTTTATTGCTTTTGTATACTTCATTTAAAAGACCTAAAACTGTAATCTAAAATGTCGGTCAACTTAGTTTAAACCATATCAGAGCGACATTCGCAATTCCTATTTCCTATTTATAAAACTCATTTAAAACCCAACGGAATCAAATTTTGTTATTATAAATCCTGAATTTATTCGTTCTCGCTTCCAAATTTGTTGCCATTGCCAGAGTAATCAGAGTCAAAATCTAATAAAACATAAATTCCGAAACACATTAATTAGCTCGCAGTACATTTGAGCTCAATGGTAAAAATGCCACGCGCAATAAATTTTACGATTCAATTTTAAAAGCAAAACATTTAATCCCGAATATACATTGGACAAAATATATGATGCGGGCCAAATAAGCAATTTTTAATATCTGTGTCATTGGAGGCTTTGATGTTTGAAATTACACAGATCATTGTGAAACTCGAACAGCTGATTTATGACTATATTTCTGGATAGTTGTTTATTAAAATATATTAATATAAAAAAAAGATAAAAATACTAATTCAAACCACATCTCATAAATATTACACATAAAAAATCAAAAGTTTGGAGTTGTAGTTTATTCCGTCCTTTCTTTCTTGAACATCTTAATCATTCACCTCTGTACTCTTTCCATCTTAAGTAATTTCTATCGTCAGATCTTTCAAACGAACTAGGTTCCGTTTGTCTTACCTTCCATTCTACTTCACCTTTCATCATAAGATTGAAATCCTGCAATAATATTGAAATTAATTGAAAAATTTTGAAAATAGAACTCGGTAATAATATCATCGGTAATCACAAAGGCTGACATAAGCATTCGCTAAGAATTTTCATACCCCGTTTTAAGCTAACAGAACCCAGCGACTTCCTGCAACATTTATAAGATCTATCTTCTCAAATTTTGAAATGCTTGTAGGGATAACTCGACCTGTATTCGATTCCAAGATAGGATTTGAGTTTCTCCATTTTCATATTGGGTTGAAAGACTCCTTTCATATTAGGTATAGGGATGGAAAGCAACTTGACAAATTGAACCTGACACTACGGCGACTTCAGCCAAAATCATGCGCTTATATCATTAAAAATCCATAAATATTCATCAACATCCATTAATTCGATAACCAGCACAGAACATACCAATCACAATAAAAATACACTCAACCCACTTTTAACAGCAAATCGATGCGTACATCCAATAGTACAATGACTCACACCCACCACTGTCACTCCGGTTCGCCAGGATCAACAGTGGTAAGCATTGTAATGACTCCGAGCATTGAAACAGTAGCAAAACCAAACAACAATCTGAAGTACAAAGCAATATTTGGTATTCCAGTGTGCTCGCCATCCTGAGACATAAGATGTTAAGTCTTAATATATCCAGTAGTTACTCTTGCTAAAATGACCTTCAACCCGAAACACAACAGTGCATATACACTGCTATTTGGCGGGAGAAATTGACAGTGTAGTGGTGCCCATGCCACACCCAGATGTCACATATGACAGATGTACCATCAGTAGACCTCCCCTCTGTGCGAAGTACAATGAACTAAAAACCTATTAACCTAACAACACGACGCGACACCGTATCGCTGGTTGGAAAACTCCGGCTTAATATGTACATTTCGCGTGTGTTCCCATGCTTCTGATGGTTGGCTCCATTACGGCTCAATTGCGCGGTGCATTTATGCGATTGTTACTGACGGTATTGCGATTCTGAGTTAGTTTATATTATTGGAGTGCCTTCATTGTTTTAATTGTCACTATTTTCATTATTCTTTCACTCTCTCTGTCTTTAGCTACAAGAAGTCCACAGCTATTATGAGTGACGTCATATTATATCACTTCATCACATAGTAGTAATGCTTGCATGCTCAACTAAATTCGCAGCAAAACTAAATCGATTAGTTTTATAAAGTACCTTATTTAGGAATCCGAAACACTTGATATGACCCTGTGGCTGACGAAGATCATCTTAACAGCTAACCATTTTAATATGGTGTTTATATCAATTAAATAAGCGATTCAAAGATTTTGTAAAATGCTGCATCAAAATGAAAATCTTTATTTCAATCCCGAAAATTCACCACAAAAATCTAATTAACATCAAAATTCAATTAATCTAGAATCTAAATAGAATTTTCATTTCAACCTCTATTGTGGTGCATTTTATAAATCCATTTAAACTCGTGGGGATTATAGCCGGCCAGGATTACTATTAGCACACATTGTTCCACTCACGAATCTAAACACGCGAATGTCAAAATCATAAAGTTGATTCAATTAGATAGTACCGAATTTAATCTATTTCAGCTGGTGGTAAATCAAATCGTTAATCCTAAGTGCTTTTAATTAATTCGCAAAATGTGGCATTATTATCAGTATTTTGTTGAATCATAGCTAGCTATTTTAAAACTAATGGTATTGTTAATAGGAATTCAGTAGAATTGACATTTAATTAAAAAGTCAGAAATTGATAATTAATAAAGAGCCCAGGGTAAATGACATAAATAAAATGCGGGCAGCATTTTTTTCCTAATATAGGACGCCAGGATTGTGTCATACTGGAAAAGATTTAAGAGATGGACAGAACTTGGAACTAGTCTGGTACTAGAGTTAGTCAGTCGTGGTTTAACTTAACAATAAATTTAATTTGTTGAAACTAAATAACTTAGATTTTTTTACCATAAAATAGTAACTAATATATAATAAAATAAACAAAAATTAGAAATTAATATAAACAATACTGTAAAAATATTTTGTATATAGAGATTAAGTACTATGTGTATTGACTTGTCTCTTTAATTGCCTACATGGCCAATAAACTAAAATACAATGTTTAGTCGTAAATAGTCATGTTAATTCAATAAATATACCAGAAACATGAGGTTAAAACATTTCGTCAGACAACAATATGACTTTTATGTGTTTCAGTGTAAATCTATCTGATATTGTGTGGTATATTTTAATTAAACTAGTGGTCGCCTAGTGGTCGAAATTCGACCAAATCAAGAAGAGAAAAAGTTTTTACCTGTATGATGATGTTGTTATTCTGATAATTCGTGCACATTTAAATGCACGTATCTCTCAAAATTACTTATTTATCCTGAAGTATATGCAATTACTAAAATCGTAAACTACAATAATTGCTTTGAACCAGCAATAGCAAATGATATATTTTTTTTGTACCTGAATGTTGTTATTGCAGATTACACTTAGAGACATACTTGTGTATGTGTGTGTCAAATGCATACTGGTTTATTTATTGGTTTAATGTACTTTTTATGCATTATTATTAAAATCTTTTTTTATATTACATTTAATATTAGGCCTAATATTAATATTATTGCCTCATTTAAAATTAATATTCTCTTTTAATATTAATATTATTACCTCATTAGGCAAATAAAACATTTTTTTATATGTCTATGTCAGAAGAACAAAATGAAAAACAAAAGAAACATTTTGACACCAGAATATGTATGCGTGTACAAATACTTGTGTATGTATGTGTGTGTGAAATGCATGGTAGTGTGTGTAATGTTTTATTTTTTGATTTAATGTACTTTATAAGCATTATTATTAAAAAATATTAGCGTTTTGCACTTCTCCTACACATAACCTATAAGTGTGCCAAATTTTATGCTCCTGCGTCCGCGCAATTTTCGTAAAAAGGGGCCCAAAGTTTTTGCATCACGTATTAATATATAGATTACAAAAAAGAGCCAGTAGAGTCGACTGCTGGCAGCTTATCGCATGAAAAAATTTAATTATATAAATAATAGTATAAGCACGCCAAAAAAAATGGAGAAAGCACAATATTCGCTAAAAAATTAAAATAAAAATATTTTTACAGATTCTATCGCGAATTTGGTATATTTTTTTCATTTTTTAACTTCCCCATATCTCGATTACTTTACTGTATAGTAATCGGAACGCAGTTAAAATGTAAAAATTAAACCAAATCCGTAATAAAATCGCATAATCTATGAAACCATTCGCTAAAAATATTAAATAGTAACCATAATAACGTATGATACAAAATAATATATTCTTCCTGACACTTTTTTAAATAACCTATAATCATATCATCAATCATGAAAAATTTCTCCATTGTACCCAAAATGGAGTAAAGATCTTTTTAAAAATTTAAAATAGCAGATACAATAGTGAGATCCCCATATTTTTTCGCAACTTCACAATTACAAACACCGGTACAAATAATACATATTAATTTAACTTAGTATTGCTTACGGGCCACACTTGGTATCAAAGCATTGTATAATATATTCGTCTGGCTATAAGGATCGTGTATGCGAAAACCAGGGGGCTTTTTGGGCTGGAATGGTTCCTCCATTTGCAGTAAATGTCGCTCTTCTCAACACCGTGTAATTCTTGTTAAGAAAAAATATAAAGAGAGAGAAACACAAGTATCTGCATATAATTATTATCATAAGAATAAATAAAGAGCAATACAACCGCTATAATGTTATTTCATTTACTTAGAAACTTACGCCTAACTCTGGTTCTATTTTCTCTAAAGTATTTCTAGAGAAAACTCCGGGCTTTAGAAATTACTTGGGGAAATTATTATAATACAAATTACTTGAATATTGATAAGAACTGTGTCCTATTCGAACGTGTTTCGAAATTCTGTGGAATTGTTTGCCGTCACGCGTGTTCCCTCCTTCCTATGATCCCGGGTCCTTCCGCCGTAGTATGAAGAGGTATCTCAGCAGGCTGGCATAATTGTATCGAATGTCTTGGGACTGTCGTTTGATGCCATTCGATACTCTGCCTGGACAGCATTTGCGCTTACCATCAGGCGCAGTGTTGCCAACATGCCGAACCAAAAAAAAAAAAACAACGTCGTATACCGAAAGAGGGCGCTAATGCCAATGTGAAACACCGGTACAAATAATACATATTAATTTAACTTAGTATTGCTTACGGGCCACACTTGGTATCAAAGCATTGTACAATACGCCCACGTCCGGCTATAAGGATCGTGCATGCGAAAACTAAGCCCTTTAAGTTGCAAGCGCGTCACGTACCGTGAGTGACGTCATACGCTCCGTGGTGTTCGCTCGAGAATAAAAATGAAAAACAGCGACTCAATCCGCTTGTTGCGAAAGTTGATAATTTGATGCTGGATTTTATGGTTTTTTGAAGCTGGTATCAAAAATTCAGGCTTAATATTTTTTTCAAGCACTTTTGATGGCTCATTTTATTAATATTCATGATGTATTGTTATTTTGACTAGAATATAAGGAGCTGTGTTATATTTTAATAATGTAAAGTTACGATATTGGCGAGCCAGATTCCAAGGGCTCGGCAACTTTCGGAAAACGGCAGTGCTTCCACAATTCCTATAAGATTCTTGGAATATGCGACCGATACCACTTACATACATACATACCCCTTTTTCTTAAGAGTAGGTAGCCACAATTGGCTCGTATGTTCCGTCCCACGAAGTGATAGAGAGCGAGCCTGTCGCCTTAAGTGGCAAAAATTCCTGACTCCAGTTTGAGAATTAATAGTAAAATCCAACATCACTTTGTCCGACCCGGGATTCGATCTCGAAACCACAGCTTTGCAATTACATCGTAGTACAACTCAGCCACCGAGGCGGTCCACTTACAACTCCTTCATACATTATTATCAATAACGTCAGTCGTAAAACTGTCAGAATCTACAGCCAAATCCGTAGTCATAATCAAATTCAGCATTTCTGAGAATCTATTTGTCAACCGTTTCATGCTCACGAAGGGAAACGATTAAGTGAACATATAAAACGTCTTACATGTCCAAAATCGGAACACATTAAATTAAGCGTTTCCGAACTCTGTCCCAGTGAAAGGAGTTATTGCGGGTCAAAGGTTAGGAGTTAACTGGAGCAATTTAATTCATTTGCCAAATGTCTTTAGTGTTTATTTGAAATTGACTCAGTGGAATCGCTGAAATTTAATTGTAAGCGTAGTGACTCCACAACGGCTGAGAGGATGCTAAAACAGTTATTAGGAATGAGCGTAGTCTTAACTGTTTAAACGAGCTCTACGTTGGTATTGCTGTCATAGAAATTTGATGTTTACGTCTCAAGTCTTGTCTGTTCTTATCGTATCTATTCATTCCTATCTTTGGCAGTCATTCTCTACTATCTATCTATGTTTAACAAAAAAAAAAACATTACATATTTCGATGCATTTTGTTTTAGTATACTAAAATACAGGGTTGTGTTTATATTTATATATAGCTAGGTAAGATAAATATATGTCTATCTTTGTTTAACGAAACGTAGAATTATATCGAGATTGTAATGGGATTATATCTCTTGTAAAACATAGAAAGGGTATGGAGAATGGCCGTTTGTGAGATAACCAGCGATTTAATTATGCCTACCATTTTTCTGTTTTCTATCCTTTATTAGATTGTTATGGCTGTTCATCGGTAGCGCTGACTCTTTTATTCTATTAGCTAATAAAGTGACTAATAAGCGCAAGATAGTAAATGCAGTGCTATTCAAATAGAGTTTCCTCCATTGAGAAGTGATATTCAGGCGGTCCCGAAAATCTTATCACTTACTTTACAGCCTTTACCACGCCTAGTAGTAAGGCTGCCTCGGTGGTATAGTTATTCTGTGGTACGGTTATAAAGCTGAGGTCTTGGGTTGGAATCCCGGGTTGGGCAGAGTAATATTGATTTGTTCTATTCATTTTTAGAGTCGAAAATTTGTTATTTATTTATTTTATTTAAAGTTTTATTGAACACCAGAACAATTAAAAGGAAATAACATAAACACAATTTAACAAACAAGAAATGAGTACAATGGCAGTCTTATCGCTCGAGGCGATCTCTTCCAGACAACCAACCACAGGATGGATAAAAATTTGAGATTTGATGGATGAAAATTTGTGCCCGATATGGTGATAGGATATGGAACATAAAAGGCAAAATGTGAGTGTCTTGGCACCTTTGCCTACCCCTTCTATGGAAAAGGCGTGAATTGATGTATGTATCTTATAGTAAGATTGTAAGAAATATTTGCAAAGATCCCATGAATTAATTTCCGCAAGACAATAATCCAATTTAAGAAGCAAATCTATACCCAGGTTGCCAATACACGACTGTTCCATTAAGCAAAGGTCGAAAGCGATCCGCATTAATAGGTGAACGTCCGAGTGACACTACACGGCTGAGTCGACGAGCATTCATACGGGCCTTATCTCCTTCACGGAACTACAGCACAATGACAACTCAGGCGCGAATATTCTAGCGTTAAAGTGAATTTGTAATGGAAAAATTTAATTTAAATATTGCTTTTAAATTTTTGGTGCAAACACTTCTACTTGCGAGAGGAGCATGACATTCGCCAATTGGGAAACGATACGACCGCTCATGGAAAGTAAAATCAGGAGTAAAACCAAACAAGGCCATGTTTTACAAAACAATGCTTGGTAATCCACTGCGCCCGTCATCCTGAGACATATGATGTTAAGTCACATTATGTCAAACCGTAATACAACAGTGCAGTTATACTGCTGTTTGCGGAAGGAGTAGACAGTGCGGTGTTACTTACCCAGGCGGCCTCTCACATGTGAGAGAGCTTGTAAGTGTAACGATATCACATTTTCCTACAATTACTATACTTGTAAATAACTTATTCCATAAACCCACTGATTTCCAACCAACATTTGAGAGATTAGAATATAAAGTTCAAAGATAGTTTTAATGTCCCGACTTCGAATCTCCTTCGGAACTAGTCCGCGAAGAAAAAGACTGATTTATTCGCGCCATTTATCATTCAACGACGCCATAATAAATTTTAAAAGCTGTGTCAAAGAAGTTATATATTAAATACAAGTTCGGGGTTGCATCACGACCGCAGCACTTTAAACATTTTGGTGGTAACTATAAGAGAAAAAGATTTATTTGCTGAACACTTTAAATTAATTTGTTGGTGCAAGATTATAGTCCAGAAAGCAAACGACCGCACAAGATGATGACTTTCTCTTGTTGTAAGAGAGTGAACAAGTTGCGTTTAGAATTATGAGTACTTCTAGTATTTACTAGGCTGGCAAAATTCCTGTAGCTGTATCAGGCTATATACGGCCCACTGCAGAGCACGATTTTCCTTTACCATCGAAAGTACAATTAAGAGTGGTTAGGCCACCTAGCATAAATAAAATATGCTTAAAATTATGTTAAGGATGGCCTTAGGATAGCTCCACAAACTTTGGATGCTTCCAAAGATCACCAGTTGTCCGTGGATTGTTAAAATCCACTAAACTAGAGGAAATATTGTCAAATAACTCGTATCAATTTTGTAGCAATTTAATTTACACCACGCCCGCATTCAAACAACGAAAACAAAAAAATACTGGCTTATAAATATAAAAAACAAAAACTTTAAAATACACTCCGTTGTTATCCGGCCTTACAAAGGAACGGAACAGGTATTTCGTAATTCGTAGTTGCATAACAGCCGAGCGGAATGAAATAAGATATCTTTATGTGAAAACGTTGGTTAACACAAAAATTCAGAATCAGGGCGGAACTGAATTCACGGTATCAGACACAGGAGCACCGTTTATACACTGCGTGCACTTGTGGCCGTGAATATTGGGTATCCGAAGTATTTTTCATTAATATTATAGATGTATACTCGTGGTAGGTCTCTCATATGAGAGAGACGGCCTGGGTAAGTACCACCACAATGTTTATTTCTCCACCAAACAGTGTAAATGCACTGTTGTGTTCCGGTTTGAAGGGCATTGTAGCCAGAGTAACTAATGGACATAAAAAGACTAAATATCGTACGTCAAATATAATTTTTTTGATGATGTAATTCGTGGTTATGTTTGGTTTTCCAACTGTCCATGAGCGGTCGTCTCGCTTACTATCAGGAAAGGGCCTGCTCGTCTCGCCATTTATTTCAATTATAATTTTTTTATAAAATGTACCGGACAAATTAAATGAGTAATTTTTCTTCGTGAAGCTCAGCCTTATTAAATATTATAGGCATCGTTGCTATAAAACTAACTCAATCCATCACCGACTAAGCTTTATTTTCTATGTATTTTTTTAAATTGTAATACAAGGGGGACTCAAATTCTTTAGCCAATCTCTAGAGATATTGCAATTTAAATGACTTCATCCGACAATAAAATCTGATTAGTCTGATACTGCAGAGTCTCTACCCATTCTCCTCGATTTTTTTTATTTTTTACTTTCTCTTACAATTTTAAAAGCAACGCAATTATTGTCAAGTGAGAGCTTGTTTGTTTGTCGAATGATCAAAAAGCTTCCAAAAATATTCACCATCACATACATAAAAACATTTAAATATCCAATAAAGACACCTCAATATAATATTTAACCAGCAAATACGTTTTCAAACGTTTAACTGCAAATAAAGTGCATTCAGACAACAATTTTCAATGCCAATTTCGTGTGAGAGTGCATTGATAAAACTTTATTGGCGTTCGAGGAACACTTGAAACTCATAAAAGTTTCAAATGATATTGGCCCCGAGTGTATGCTTGCGGTAGGAAACGCGTTACAGAACCTGTTTAAATGGACCCCGACAATTAACTTGTAGTTTTATCGTTTGCGTTCTGTTAGTATTGTTATCACTGAAACGTGGGGGTTCATATCACAAGTTCTGGTGGAGTTTTGGAGTATTTAGCTGATAAAAATAAATGGTCGGTATGTGGAAGGATAATGAGTTTGATGGGGAAAATGTGGAAATAATATTATGGCGTCATGTCCTGTACATATTTCCAGTTTTATATTTGATATTTTTTTATGTTTCAATTTCGGTCCTATTTGACAGCCTCTATGGCGCTATTGGCTAGACGCCGGCTTTGAAACTTGAGAACGCGGGTTCGATCCCCGCACCGAAATAAATATTTATGTGAACCACAGATATTTGTTTCGGGTCTGGATGTTTTTGAGACCGAAAAGTCTATCGTAGTTCCTGATACCCACGACACAAAACTCGTTCTTAATATGTCCTGACACCTGACTATATTATGTGTTTGTGTTAAGTATATTAATTTATTTTTTAATATTGTTATCGGCGAATTTAAATATATATGTTTTATATATTATTACATCCTTACTAGTGGTTTAAATTTTTTATAAACATTAGGCCTGTTCATTATAGAATCCATGGATCTACCAATCTGTAGTGATACAGTATAGTGGCATATTAAATAATCTTACTATTAGGACTTGTAGACTGCTTTGGTGGCATATTTGTACTACGGTACGACTACAATCCTGCAGTCTTGGGTTCGCATCCCGCGTCGGACAATGTGCTGTTGGATATTTTTAATCATGATTATCAGACCGGAGTCAGGCATTAGTGCCTGATATGACGATAGGCTCGGCCTTTATGTCATGTTGACACTGAAATACAAGGCGGAGCTTGGGTGTTCTGATAGCACCTGTGCCTATCCTTTTTTGGAAAATAAAATAAATATACCTTATACGTATATAACAATATATTCCACATTCTAATGCAGCTTCAGCTATTAATATCCTTATCATTGCGTAAATAATAAAAATTATCCCCAATCAAACCCTTATCTATCCAGTTCAAATCATAGACAAGCTCCACAACAGTCCCCTATCGGAATGCGCTAAGCGTGGTGTTCCGGCTGAGCGACCGGAAGTCCGGCACACGGCGAGCTTCCGGCCCGTCACGCCGGCCGGGCCCTGCGGTCGGTCCTCTGCCGAGCTTTTTTACAAGGGTCGCGTTGATAGAGAGGCTTGTCGGTAGATTAGATATCGATAGTTAAGATTTACTGAAATTGCATTGAAAGGTGTTGGTTTTTAAAATATTCTGTGATAATTAATATTTAAAGTGGAGTCCATTACGTGTTATACTTTATCTAGATTCTGTACTTTCATTTCTGACAGTGGCCTACTTTTCTAAAGGCAGTTTCGCCAGAGAAGAAGGAGTATGTATAGGCACGGTGACTAACAATCGCCATCGGTAAGTTTTCATTTGGCACCGTTTCGCTATTCTTGTTGCGAGTACTGAAAAATCATTTCTCGCCAGTCAATATCTTAGTACCATCAGATGCGTTGTTGTATTTAGTAATGCTAGAATTTAGTTATTTTATTTTTGTTGGTTTATGTGTATTAAAATTTTATAGTGCGTCACTTCCATGTACTTTCAATACAACTGGCTGCTTGCCTGGCGTTGAAATTTACACAAAAAAATCCAAACCATCATAATATTTTAACAAAAATAATGCTAGCATAACTTCTTACAGGTAGATATGGGAGACGCTGGACTTATAGCTGAGGATATCGACGATCAGTAAAAGTATAAGAGACCTATTACTAAGAGGCAAGTGCTGGCCAGGATAAGATCAGGTAAAAGGAATTGAAAGTATGATGAAACATTAATTGAAGCACTTTAATCTTTTCAGCTACACCCTGGAATAATATAGCTGGACAACATAACAACAAAATATTTTCTATCGATATCGATAGCCAAAAAGCTTTATTACATCCTACCCCTACTTGCGGACAGATAGTGGGCGCTATCCATTTATACGAATGTTCCGATATGTGGCTCCAATGTTTGCCAATGTCGGGACAAATTGAATGACGCTGCCTTTTACGCGGCGCCTTTGGTTTTGCCTTTGCCCTAAATACTATTCCCTGGGCATAGAATAAATTACGGAAGCCATTTCTCTGTTCTAATCAAGTGATATTTTTCTATGCAGGCTTTTTGTGAGATGAGCTGGATGTAAATTTTTGCTGCGGCAGTTGAGAACCTTTTAGGATAGCAGTGAATAATGATTTGATAAGTAATTGAATCATGTTGGTCTTTTTCATTAAATTAATAAATACGGTATAGAAAAGTATTGTTTCGTGGGTATCAGAAACTAATAAAGGCTTTTGCAGTCTCACAAACTCTCAAATCAGTAACAATTACTTATTTGTGAATAAGTGAATCACCAACCGGTGATGAATCTGCGACCGCTTTTTCTTAGTCGGGGTTTTAATCAACTGCCCCATAGGGGCTGTGGATGTAATGTAGGTATTTACAGACAAAGTATTTATTTATCGTAATTTTTTCTGTAATTTGTTCTATAAAAATTCTGGCGCTGTTAATAGACGAGTGTAATTGAAATAATGAATACCTGGAATTCAATGTTAAAAGTACAACATTTATAAAGTTTAATTAAAATAATATTTCTCTGTTATCCTGATAACATTCCTCGTAAGTTAACATTTTTGAAGTCACGCCAAAAAATGCACAGCACTTTTACTTTACTTGTTTTTTCACTTCAATTTTCAAACTGTCATTTGTCTAAAACCATTGTCGATATCTCCAGGGTAGGGCGGATTTTAATCACTTAGTGTGGTCGCTTCTCATCTGGGATTCGAACCGCGTTCATTAAGCGCAGTGACTTCACACCTTGCATGTCTACTGAGCGATGAGCGTCGAAATATGATGGGATTTTGGCCAGACGGTTATTTTTTTTTTTTTTTGTGAAGGAGGATTGACGAGATTTTCGTGGATTTTATTTTTTCAGATGAATACAAGATATAGCTTTTACCCTTTGCATTTTAAACATCCCTCTGTTTATCCTTTTCTTAAATCCATACCATTGCAGTCTCTTTGCATTCTACCATAGCATTGTCTTCGAAGGAGAAGCCCGCCAATTGTACTTTTTATGAATGTGATTTCGCATTGCATTAAATATTTTTCTGTGTTTGCAAGAAAGGGTTTATAAATAAGAAGGTACGGAAGATTAATTACAATTCGATATGATGCCTATTAAATAAATAAATAAATAACACCCATCAGTCACAGACATAGTCCTGACCCTACAATAAGATCAAGTCTTGTGTCGAGGGTATCAGGAACTACGAGGGGCTTTTCGTTCTCACAAACACCCAGATCCGGAAGAAATATTTGTGGGCCGCACAAACATTTCTCTCGGTGCGGGCATCGAACGCGCAGCCTCTCGTTTCGGCGTCTAACTGACTGCACCACGGAGGCTGTCAATATTTCCAGTGTTATTCATAGTACATTACGAAGATTCCGACATGTAAAATGGAGATACATTGGAACTATTAAGATGGACAGAAGAGAGAACACTAGCAACACATACGTGAGAAGGATTAATGCAATAAAAACAATATTATTAATATCACCAAGAATTACAACCGCGATATACTCATATTCATGAGTTTATTACAAATAAAACACCAATAACTAGTTGCTTATAAGTATCGGTTATCAGTGCGCCTTCGGCCAATGACTTGATTCAAAGATAGCCGGACGCGACGCCCATAAATATTAATTAGGGACCCTCGCTTATCGGCGAGACTATTGTCAATTGACTATATTGTAACTTTATACATTTTTTACTTGAACATGTGTTTATACTACTGACTTACTATGCTGTTATAATTATGCAGTAAATCTTATAAATACAGGGTATATCAAGAGTGCTACCAAAAACTAAGCCTGGTGGTAATTTTAGAGTATAAACACAATAGAAATAAAATTTTCGTAAATACGTCTATTTCTTGCAAAATGTTTAATTTAATTTTATCTGAAGTCACTAAAACTACTTACTACCTGATACCTTCCGTATCAACAGGCATAAGTCCTGCATTGTGAACTACCATAAGGTAATAATTTGGACACATTTATGCAGATTTTGATGGACATTTTTGCATAGGATATTTTTTTTAATAAGACCAATGAATATTAGTTCTTCAATGCCATTAAAACATACTACCACATACTTTACTGAGCTTGTTTAAATATCTGCTTAATTATATCTTTATGTTTCGTTTATAGATTCAAGGTTAAAATAAAGAAGAAACACGTGTAGTATATTTTTTACAGGCGTAGAGCCGTCGAGTCACATCTGGAACGTTTTTGCGACTCACGCGTTCCCTACAATTGTAATATTTGATCATTAATTTTGTTTGAAAAAAAAAAGCAAGCTATTTTGCAATAACCATGACGTCAATAGCTGTTCAATGATACGACCGCTCATAAACAGCAAAACCAAGCAATACCTTGAGTTACAAAGCAATGCTTGAAATTCGACTACGCTCACCATCCTGAGACATAAAATGTTAAGTCTCAATATATCCAGTAGTTACTCTGGCTACAACGACCCTCTATCCGAAACACAACAGTGCATTTACACTGCTTTTTGACGGGAGAAATAGACACTGCGGTTGTATATACCCAGATGACCTCTCACATATGAGAATCCTACCACCAGATATTTAATTTCAGTAATACATTTTTAGGCACAGGGTTGGTCTATTGTGTTTTTGTGGGAAGGTGTAAACTTACAATATTTTTATAACTAAGAATAACATGACAAGCAGGTCGTTCGCCTGATGCTAAGCGTCACGCATGTCTGCAAACAAGAGTATCATCTTTTATTATTACACACAGCATGATGCTCGACTATGTTCATCATGCCGAGACATGGGGTCTTAAGTATCCTAATGCCTAGTAATTACTGGTGATATTGTGCTTCAGAGCGAAACACAATGCTTTCATATTTCTTAGTGTTAGAAGACATAGGCATAGGTGGAAGCTACCTAAACACCCGCTTGCATAAGACCACAAGGTTACCACTTATTAGACCCACCCGGCACCGCATCGCCTCGCGCGGTTAATATTATTTATATGAAATTTTATGGACATGCGCTCACTACATCAACTCCGTAACGTCACTGGATCACCGCCGTCCACGCGTGGATCATTCGGTGACAGCTCATGCTCGCATGCTTGTCTTGTGTTGTTGCGCATTGACAATTCACAAGCCCCGAAAGAACCGCGCGTTGCCACCGAGTGGCCCACGCGAGGTCCACTCGTGTTCCATCTGCGACAGCGAGTGGGCCGCGAGCGACGAGGCGGTACCGGGTGGGTTAAATGGGCGGTAACCTTTAATGTAAAAAGAAAAGGCATAAATTATTCCGTCTCATTCTGTCCGTACATCAAAACTATAACTCTATCATATCCTTTGTACCCAAACAAGTGGACTAATTTATCATTCTCAGAGCCTTTGCATTTCACAAAGATATTTAATGAAACATTCATTTAAGTCCGAAGTGAATTTAAACATAAATGAAGCAAGTTCCGTAGTTAAACAGTCTTTGGATTCCCATAGTTAAAGTTGCATTAATTGTTGCTTGCTTCGTGAAACTCGCCATGAAATGGTGCTTTATTAATAATTTCCTCCTTTTGTGGAGCTCGTCAAATTATTCGTCACTGCATAAGCAATATCGCGATTTGTATTAAGACGCTGTTTAATTTTGCTTCTCGCTCTTCATCTTCATAAACAAAGCATAATATATAGTTCCAATAACACTGTAAAATACTAGTTTTCATAGTTAAAATATATTTTAGTCCCCACAATAAAAACATACAAAACTAAATTGCACGCTAAACAGAAACCAAAATTACGTTTGAGTACAATATTGAACTCTAGTGCCTAAATAAAGATTTAACACCAGGGGTTAATATCGTATATTTAAGTCATTTTATCAGTCACTTATTAAATCATCAGTAATTATTATCATTCGGAGCATACGAGTATAGTGTCAATAAAATAAAAACACTAAAGGACGGTTGAGTGTTCTGCAACACCTAGATCTGAAGCAAATAAGTATCTAATTGCTGAATCACTACGAAACCTATTCACAATCAGCTTCTTAAACGCTGCGTCATTGTATAAAGGACATTAATGAAACCAAAGAATCTTTGATAAATGTATTAAATCAATTTGATCTCATTGTGTCAATTATGTACTGCTATTCTATAGAATAAAGGGAATGTGCTACATGTGGGTATCATTCGTCATCTGTACTGATCTATACTGAATGTTATAAAGAGGAAAGATTTATTTGTTTGTATTAAATAGGCTCTGAAACTACTGGATCGATTTGAAATATAATTTCGCCATTGGAATCCTACGTTATCTCTGATGAGCATAACCGACAAAATATTTAAAAAAAAGTATATCTTTACTCGGGCGGAGCCGGGCCAGACCTCTAGATATAGGTACATAATTAGACCGATCAACTACAAGTCGGATACTCAATCTTATTAGTCGGCATACTCCAACTAATACGGAATATACTCGTGGGTCATCATGCTAGATTTTTTCCTAATATCCGCCAGATTCTATACGGACTTTTCTGACTATTTTATGAGTAATGAAAATACACCACCTAATGAAGTTTAAGTAATCACTGAATACTTGTCGCTTTCATCAAATCACTGCGGATCTTAGAGAAGGCCTACATTAAGCAAGTCTTGTTATGGCTAATGATGATGAAGAACAAGAGGCAGGATCGAATTGAGAGAGAGAGAGAGGTCCCAAGAAAAATGACAGCCTCCGTGGCGCAGTCGGTTAGACGCCGCCTGTGAAACGAGAGGTCTTATTTCAGGTCTGGGTGTTTGTGAGACCGAAAAGTCTCTCGTAGTTCCTGATACCCACGACACAAGACTCGATCTTACTGTAGGGACAGGACTATGTGTGTGACTGTTGGGTGTTATTTATTTATTTAAACGGAGGAGCTATGTCGTCCTTAAGGCATTACTCACTACCGACATACGAGTACGGTATTGGCATAATAAAGTGTGATGTAAATGAGCTGAGTGTTTGGTTAATCGGTGAGTGATATCGCAGGAAGAGAACGCTAAACGTGCGCTCTTCGCGTGAATGGGTACGTGACACAGTGGTGTAGAGGATGTGGAGTATATTACGAATAATTTGATCGGATATATTAGTTTCACCAGCTTGGTAATGCTTAAAGGATATTCAAATGTTATTTTATTGTAATGGCAAAGTAGTAGGAACATTTTTTTTTTATTAAGGTTCATATGCACACGTATACAAGGCGGACTTAATGCCCGTGGCATTTTCTCCCAGGCGACCTTTAGGCGATGCAGAGATGAGCAGAAGTTCTTTTTGAATTATACGTATGTATATATTAAACTTGTCGCAGGAAGTCGCTGGATGCAGGCCGCTTCCAACAGGTCATTGTGGAGATCTTTGGGGGAGGCCTATGTTCAGCAGTGGACTTCCTGTGGCTGATAATATGATGATGATGATGATGATATATTAAACAAAAAATTCTTAATTTTCCTTGCTTTTACTTTTATAGCACGGTTTAGGTTTTTCAAGAGTAAAAAAATAACATTGATTATTACTTCGTTTTAAATAGTGTATGTGAAATAAAGTATTTTTAATAATTTAATAAAATTATTTTCGGTGAATTCCACCGTAGATGAATTTATTTTATAATGATGTCCTAACGTCCGAATACTGGAACGCCATTTAAATAATAAGTTGCCCTTATCAGCGCACGGCCCACTTAGTCAGTACATTTAATCGGGATTAACGTAGTTAAGCGCAACTTATATTTAAGAAGCGTTTCAGTATTCGGGCGTAAGACTTTTAAACTGTTCATCCATAATCTATTAAATGTTGAATCCATGTTTAACAATTTCTTTTTAAATAGATCCAATAGTGTATAAAAATATCACAAAAAAAATAATTGAATAGTCACCACGACCAACCTAACTCCAAATCCGCCATCCATCCACCCCGTATGTATAAAAAGTGAAGTATTAAAATAAATTATCCAATAACTACACAATACGGCGAGTGCTTCCGATATGGTCCGTTGCTACCGGACGACAGTTGGCCCAGCCGGTTAGTTACCACCTAGATATCGAACCCCACACACGTTGGTGCGGTCACGGACACGTACGCAAGTGTTTTTGTTTGGACGCAGTGAGTGGATTTAATATGTGGTGGTTGCTCAGGATATCTATTGTGTTGCATTGTAAGTTTTTTTTTTTTTTTTTACTATAAATAATTAGCAAAATTTTTTTTTTGTAAAATGCAAATATTTTTTTTTATTATTATTATTTTATTTAAAAAATGTTGGCGTGTGTTTTTTATCAGTATGACTTGTCAGGTTATTATAGTCGAAAATTAAAAAAAGATCTCTTTTTTTTTTTTCAATTTTTATTTGTTTTTTTATGACTTTGTTAATTATTTTTTTATACGTATTTCAATAATCTGCTTTGATCTCACATCTAAATGGGATCTTATATCCATTCAAAAAGTTATGAAAAGATCATAACTTAAGATTTGAACTTTCTCACATTTGCATTTATATGAGCGAACTGGAATGAACATTATACTTATAGCAAGAATACAGGTTATCATTTCACCAACTTAAATTACCCCGCGCAAATTTAGTTTTTCCGAGAGAAACATACAGTACTCGTAACAAAACTTAAAACCGTTCATATTACCGCTCGTTTTGTTTATGTAAGATTCAGTATACATCAGTATAATATAAAAAAATATATAAGCACGAGAATATAACTTTGAAAATATTTCATATTCGGCACTTGATCGACATCTGGAATCTTTTGGTAATGGCTCAACCAAATAAGTGCCATTTCCCTCAAAAGAAAAAAAATGAAATAAAAAACCTTTTTTTATCTCTTTCCATTGTAAAAAATATAACGTCAGCCGTGTGTTGTTTCAGCAATTTCTAATGTAAGTCATTTACAGCAACAGGTTGCGCGGGTGAATGAACTTCCAATTCTGTAACTTTTCCTTCTACGCAATCACGTAGAGTTTCACAATGTATTTTATAAGAATTTTGCGTCATATATTTATACGTATTACAATACGTTATTTTTTCGCCTTTACTTTATTATATAAAGAGGTTTCGTATAAATATTTTTGATAGTAGACTAATATTGTGTTTATAAAATCAAATTACGAATATTCGTTGTAGCTGAGGTTGTTTCTGAATGTAAAAATGTCTTAAAAAATCTGCATCGTAAATTAGATTTCTTCTGAAAACTTCATACGAACATTTTTTATTCGTCTACATTTTATGTATCTTCACTGTATTATATGTTTATAATCATAAGCATAGTAACAAAAATTAATTGAACCAGATCTTTCTACCACGATCAGTGTAGCTAACTCTAAGAAGAACTTAGCGCCACTTGGAAATAAGGATGTTTGAAAACAATCCGTATATGAATTTTAAACAAATCCAGTATTCAATGCGCTCACGCACCAAAGTCTCAACCCGTTTTCAGCTTCCATGGTACAAAAGTATTTCACTCTCATATTAGTATGAATAATAATTATAATACTTCTACATACATATATTCATGCCATTTCCCAAAAGGGGTAGACTGAAGTTATTGCAATCAGTACAACCACAATAAATGAAGTCAGAAATAATTCCTTACTTTGTGTGTAAAATTTATGGAGTATTGTATTTATTTACAATACTTAACCTCTGCCTCGATGGCGCAGTTATACAACGGTTGATTGCAAAGCTGAGGTGTCGGGTTCGGACCCCGGGTTGGGCAAACTAATATTGGATTTTTCTATTCATGCCCTAAGTCATTAATTATAGATATAACATCGTGGGACACGACCCTCATGGCAAAACATGGGTTCTGCGATACGACCCCTCATGAACAGTAGCAAAAAAAAAACAAACAACACCTTAAATTACAAAGCAATGCTTGGTATTCCACTGCGCTCACCATCCTGAAATATAAGATGTAAAGTCTCAATATGTCCAGTAGTTACTCTGGCTACAATGGCCTTCAATCCAAAATACAACAGTGCATTTAAACTGCTGTTTGGCGGGAGAAATGGACATTGCGCCTCTGGGGAAAAGCCATGAATTTATGTATGTATGTATGTATATAATTTGATTTTATAGTATATAGAACACCTATAAAATCAAATTGCACAATACAACATGATAATTACTGAGAAATTGTTTAAAATTCATTTGTCGGAACTGGATAGGAAATGCGCCTATTTAACTATTAAATATTCATTGGCGATATCAATTGAATGCGATGGGTCGTGTCATTCATGTCAGTGACTTAATTCTGAAGTTATAAATTGAATAGGCGATGGGAAAATTATGTTTTGTTGATCAAAATATTGTCATATATATACTATCACTACATAGTATAAAACAAAGTCCCTTTCCGCTGTCTGAAATGAAATTATATTTAATAAAAATCTTTAAAATTATCGACAGATTTTGATGCGGATTTTTTAATGGAGTGATTCAAGAGTAAGCTTATTGTAGCGAAATCTATTTCTCATCCGGGCGAAGCTGTGCCGGGCCGCTAGTATATACTACGGGAATAAAAAATATATTTGAATGTATAACTTAATCTATTTAATTAATAGTTAAGAAATACAATAGTCACTAATAGAACTAGGCTAGACTTTTCGGTCTCACAAGAACCCACATCCGAAACAAATACATTTTTGATTGTAATTAATAACAAGACGAGCGTTCATAAACAGTAGCAAAACCGAACAGCACCATGAATGACAAAGCAAAGTTTGGCATTCGACTGCACTCGCTATCGTGCGACTTTATAATTAACATAATAAATAAATACACTCGACAACCATATTCATAGTCCTGACTCCACACTAAGATCGAGTCTTGTGTCGTGGGTATTGGGAACTTCAAGAGACTATTCGGTCTTACAAACACAACAGTGCCTTTACACTATTGATTGGCGGGAGAAATAGATACTGTGGTGGTATCTACTGTTGTATATAGTAAATAGGTTGTATAATTATTTGTACTGACTGTAGTACTTTAATGGTAGTTCGATATATAATTATGACATAGTGTCAGTCATGTATTAAATGTATTAATACGTGTTTTTCTTTATGCAAACATTACACCTAGGAGGCGTCTAATATATAATAATAATAATTTATAATAATTTATTCAAAACAAAAGAACTTTACAAGCCCTGAGTACAATAGTATGTTGCTAGCTGCAGTAGTTAAAGACATAACTGTGTCGCAGCTAGCAGCGCCCACCTCCAGACATATATAATTACTTTAAACAAAAGCAAAATTTATGTTAAAAAGAAAAAAAAAACAAAGAATAAGAAAACAATTAAAAATAAGTGTATGATAAAAATTGAAGCTGAAATAAAATAATAATAATAAAACAACAAAAAGAGAAAAGGAGAGGGGTGGGGAGAGAGAGAATAATATGTATGTAGATTTATATACATCTCTCAACATTCAACCTCTCCTTCCCTCCCCAGCATTAATACTATTGAACCTGCATTCGTGTGAAAGTGTGTGCGTGTGTATGTGTGTGAATGTGTGTTCGTGTGTGTGTGTGTGTGTGTGTGTGAATGTGTGTGCGTGTGTGTGTGTGTGAGTCTGTTACAGAAGATTTTCCGTGTCGTCATATGAAAAGGTCATGAGCCAAATACTGAGGGTCATTTTACATTTTTTATGTGTCATAGGATATATATTAAGGGCTTTATTGATGTTGTTGTACAATCTGGAGCTCATATAATAAAAATTACGACCAGCGAACTTTGTTTTAGTGCGCTCAGACCGAAAGACCTTATCTGACCTACGTTTGTTTTTGCAGTGTTCAGAATCAAACGAAGTCTGCAGATGTTTACGAAGGACAGCACGATAAATAAACAATTGACGAATAGTCAACACTTTGCAATCTCGATAAAGTTCGCAGGTTGAGAATAAAATGGATCGATTAGTCATTACCTTCAAAACAGCCCTTTGAGCTCTTTCAAGTCGAATCATGACAGTTTTCGAGCAATTTCCCCAGACTGTAATACAATAAGTACAAATTGATTGAACAAGAGCATAATATACTTGCTTTAACAAAGATTGATCTACAATATTTCTCAGGATTTTAAACACAAACATAAGCTTCCTAACGCGCGTAACTACAACATCAATGTGTTTATTCCAGGTTAAACAACCGTCCACCATGACTCCCAAATATTTTATAAAATCTACTCGGTTTATTTTATTGTAATCACAAATTACATTGTAGGGGTTACAGCATTTATGGCCAACGATTGTAAAGTTAGTAGCCGGTAGGGATGGTCTGTTGGGACCGAAAGTAACGAATGCAGTCTTTTCCAAGTTGAGAGTGAGAAGATTACGTGATAACCATATCATTACAATTCTTAAGGCTGACACAGCCATAACCTTTACCTCATTCCAACACTTGCCATGTATCAAAATAACAGTGTCATCTACATATGAAATTATATTGCAGTTGGGGAGCGGATAATCACATAGCTCGTTAACATATATTAAAAACAAGGTAGGTCCAAGGACGCTGCCTTGTGGAACACCAAATGTTAAAAATTCCTCTTCACTCAAACAGTCTTCGATATAGACACGCTGTGAGCGCTCACTTAGGTAGTCCTTTAGAATGTCAAAGCATACACCACGTACACCAATGACATTTAGTTTATTGAGGAGAAGTGGGATAGAGACAGTGTCAAAAGCCTTGCTCAGGTCGAGAAATATGCCTAATGTATTATATGAATTTTCAGAATTTTTTGCTATGATTTCCGTTAATTTCATTATAGCGTCTTCTGTAGATAGATTTCTTCTAAAACCATATTGATTATTAGATAGAATATTAATTTTTTCAATAAAGTTGATTAATCTGATGTTTATTATTTTTTCAAGGATTTTTGAAAAGATTGTGAGTACAGATATAGGTCTATAATTATTGACGCTAGCCCTATCTCCACTCTTAAAAATAGGATGAACTATAGCCTGCTTAAATACTCTGGGAAAAACACCAGTGTGTAGGCAAAGATTGTAAATATATTCTAATATGGGAACAAGCACATGCTTTGACATTTTTACCAGTGTAGTAGAGATACCATCCCAACCTGCAGCACCACCATTCCTTAAATTCATAATAATGTTGTGAATTTCAGCACTATCAGTGCTTAACATAACTATTGAGTTTGACTGAGGGGACAATGATTTGGGTGGTATCTCAGATCTCTATGTTAGGGTTTATTGGATTTATTTTGGATGCTAATTTTTTACCAACATTGGCAAAGAAGTGGTTTACTGAATTTACAGAGACTAGACGGTTATATGAGTTAGAAAGTAATTGCGTGGATGAATCCTTGGTTTTTTTAAGTAGGTTAGTTTTTTAATTGCATCCCAGGTGGCTTTAGGGTCTCCTTTAGCTTTACTAATTTCACTTTGTTCATATTTTCGTTTAACCTTTTTTAATAATTTATTACAAAAAATTCTGTATCGATAATATATATTTTTTAATGTATCATTCCCCTGGTTTTTCTTGTACTTTAGCTGTAATCTATCCCTATGACGAATGCATCTTAGGAGTCCGGGTGTAATCCATTGCTTTTTTATTCTATGTTTGGAACTTACTTGTTTTATCTGCTTAAATTCATTTACTATGGTTGTAATAGTTTTAACAAATTTTTCAGCCGCGTCATTTGCACAGGAGCTATTTAAAACCGGCCCAAAGTCTGCTGTAGCCAATTTTTTGACAGCTTCAGGAATGTCTATTGATATAGATATACGTTGAAAAGAATGATGCTTGAAGTTAAAGTTACAACTGAGGGCTATAGGTGCATGGTCCGTAATTAAACTATCAAGGACAACTGCACAAGCACAAGCATTCGTTTTTAACATAATATGGTCGAGACAATTTTCAAGTCTGGTTGGAAATGTATGTGCAGGCAGGAGAGCATGGGATGCCATTAAGTTAAGATATGAATCAGAATCAGTTCCATTTGAGTTCTTGCAAATGTTTATATTTATATCGCCAATAACTGCAATTGTCTTATGTGCTTGAAGAGAAATCAAAATTTTTTCAATGTCACCAAAAAAGCAGTTTAAGTTTCTATCGGCAGGCGAGCGATATATACCTACAATAGCAGTACCATTGGAAAAAGTCACAACAATACTATTGCAGGAATCGTAGTCAGGAGTATAAACTGAATAATTTAAATAATTTTGTACATATATGACCACACCATCATTTTGATTTCTATTATTTGATGTATGTGAACAGTAGCCATCAAGAATTGGGACATTAGGATATTTACTCAGCCAACACTCAGATAATATAATCACCTGAAATTTAATGGTACATCTTTGGAGCAAAACTAGTAAATGATTAAAGTTACTGCCTAAACTAAGTATATTAATATGAAGTATTTTTAAACTATTTTTATCGGAATTTAAATATAAATGGCAATCCTCAGGAGTAGACACGTATGCTTCACAATTAGTGATTTTTTCAATATCATCGGCAATTTTTGGGTATTATCCATTATAAATTAAGAAAAGAATAATAACATCGATTTTCAATATATAGAGTGATACCTTAATAGAAAATATATTATAGTGATAGAATACGGCAAAATTACTGTGATTGGTGTCAGACCTTTGTTCTGATATTTTTGACTCGGTTTTTAGAGGTGTGGAAATTGTATATTTTGTGTGGATGTAAATTCGTGTTATATGTGTTGGGTTTTGTGTGTGTTTAAATGTGTGATCGGATATAGTAAATATAACAGGTCCAATAATCTGATTTATGTTGAGGACATATACATAAATTTAGGATTAGATAAGTATGTTGTAAGTAATATATGAGCGACATACCATCAGTAAATACATGTTGATGTTACAAATGCTTTTCTTAGCATAGAGGTCGAACCCACTACATCTAGTTTCAGTCAATGCTATAACCAACCGCGGCCCATTAAGCGAACTTACACAAATAAAATCGATTATGAATATAACAAATCGCTATAAAAAATGCGCCCAAATCATTGACTTATACATTAATATCGATGGCCCAAATTATTTCCTGTATTTTATTTGACAATACACAGATAAAATCTTATGACCCTTCTACATTAGTCAACGTGTTTGGACATTATCGTATATTTACTATTGGTATTGATTATAAATATTCATGTTAAAGCTGATAACAATATCAACCACAGGGAAGTAATATTTGAATGTGGGAATATTTTAGGGTGAACGGATTGTAACAAACATTTGTTTTGATATTGGATGAAATGGAAAATATTTGATAAATCTATGCGGGTGATATGGAATTCGTATTTGTTTTAAATTTAAAACTCTGTTGTAAATATTTGTTTTTTTAAATAATGCAGTTACAAAGTAATTTATTTATAAAACAATAATTCAAAAATATAAGCTTATGACTTTAGCCCCGAAATCTAGATAGATAGGCATAGGTACCACTTATTACACCCACGAAAATTTAACATTAATATTAGACTTTTGTTATCACTTTCCAATCTAGGAGAGTTCCGTTGAAAAATAATGAAATACTCGTACTTGTATAATATTTATTGTTGTTACCATTAACACTGTTGAAATCGGAATCAGAGGAGATGCACCCATATCTCAGTTTTTGGCCGCCGTACTGGCGGAAACTTTGCCTTGCTGGAATCTGCACAAATTAATAAGTAAAAATAAAGAAATGCAGTTTAAAGCTATTGATTTCGATTTGAAATGGTTTATCTCGGATAATAACTAAATATACTTTCGGTTATCAACGGAATTTACAGCAAGTTGTTTATAGATTTGATTGGTTGCAATGAATCGACTCTGAAACCACAGGACTATATTGAAATTTTTTTCACCATTAGAATCCCAAATTATCCCTGAAGAACATAGACGATAGAATATTTCAAAAGCGTATCAGTACGTTCTACGTTTTTGAAGACTCAAATGTATGACAGCGCTCCCTCTAGACAATAAATACTCTAAGGCCGTACGCTATCTCTCTTTATAACCGAATAAACTTAGGTTATACACCCTCCTTTCAGTTTATACCCTCTTTACGTTCATTAGAAGCAATTTGTCATTCATTTAGCTGTCACATCCGTGGGCAGGCGCTTTTATGTCACGTATGTCAATGATCAAATCGGACACTCAAATCAGTGGTTGTTTTATGTTCTAACGCTATTAGCCGACGCGATATAAATAAGTTATGTGGAGTAAATATAGAGGAAATAGTGGTTTGATGGATTTCTTATTGAAGGGGAATTACTTTTGTAGCATGGACTTGAGGCTTGAGTCTTAATTAATTAGGTTGTTAGACTCAGTTTAACAGAAACGATCAGAACCAATGACGTTTTACAAATAGACACGTCATACACTAACATAATGGCACAAAAAAATGGCGCGATGCGTATTGTAATTTCAAATTGGTTCGAAGAAAGAGTAAAAAAGCAAGATATATAAGTTAGAAGAAGATGAATACACATCGCTAGTTACGTAACAATAAGTGCCGCACGGTTATTGGCCAAAGCGCGTGTGACGTAGCACTAAGCATGAAGTACGGGGTGACGTGGCGAGAGCTGTCAAACGTCGACATGAGAGCGAATTTATTAATTTTATTTAATAAAAAATTACATTAGTGTGTACTTGCGCACTAAATAATATTTTTTTTTTGTTTCACAGTTTCAGAATCATTTGTACAATATTTTAAATCACTCTAATCTATTTTTCCGCATTTGGTTTTGAGAATACAAATAGTCAGAGAAACATGTATCCGCGACACTGGTTGAAGCGTGACTAATTGCATGGGAGGAAAATACCTTCCAAACGTCTTGCCATTATAAAGCTCGGACAACGCATCTATGCTTTATAAACATCTTAGATCAGAACGATCAGAACAGATCGATTGGTATTTTTAATTTAAAATTGTATGGGAATTGTGGGATACTCATTTATACTACAAGTTATTTATCACATCGTGGGACGGAACATAGAAGGCGAAATGTGGGTGTCCTGGTAGCACCTCTGCCTACCCCTTCCGGGAAAAGCGATTAGTTTATGGATGTACTACAAGTTCTTTATTAAAACCGGAACTGCATAACCTTTGATTTCAGCCGAAAACAACGCCTCTTTCAAATATGTCACAACTAAACCAAAATTAGGATTGAGATTATATATTCGCGTACAACAGGTTCTGAACTTGAAGGATTTTCATTGTTTTACCGAAGTAGCATCAGGTAGTCACGTTACTTGCATAAAAAGATCACACACACAATGTTCTATAGCCATTGTGCCCACACAAAAGACCAGTTTTTGGGAACAATACCGTCTGGTCTGTTGTTTCAAAGTTAGTAACGTAACTAAGGCATAACGCCTAAAGATTTCAAGTCATAGTTTTAAAGTGTTACGCCTCGGGAGATAGGTAACATTAGTTTTAAATTCAGATTAAAACGCGAACGGGTATTCAAAAAGTTGAGGTAAAAGATTTTAAGATGCTACGAAATGGTCTTTCAAAGTTATTATCAAGTTTATTATGGCCTATTCAAGCAGTTATGTACAAAAGTCTTTCTTGTACACTTACAGAGATTTTAATGGAAGAAGTTTGTATTTTCGATGAATAACATAATAACGGTCTAGGAACTGAATGACTTATTTTACTATACCGAAGCATTAATGATGGTATGACTTTGGTATCGAAACGAAAAGTTACTCTCATCCATGATGATGGAAAATCAGTCATAGTGATCCATGAAATTGGTTCCAAGCTTCCAAGGTTGCAGGTTCAGACTTTGTATTTCCACTTACGAGCAACATGGTTCCATCGAAATACATCTATCTCGCGCTTTCTATTTAACCCCTAACTGCATGAATTATGAAAGATGAGGAAACATTTTTAATTTGGCAAAACCTTGTTTATTTGTATGTTTTGAACATAAATCAACTCAAAAGGAAATAATATCATTTATTATTTATGAAGTTACCCATAAGAGTCATATATAGATACGAATCTATATGCATACGAATGCATTCTAGTGAAAAACAAATATAATTTGACAGCCTCCGTGGCGCAGTTGGTTAGACGCCGCCTGTGAAACGACAGGCCGCGGGTTCGATCCCTGCACCGAGAGAAATGTTTGTGAGGCCCACAAATATTTCTTCCGGGTCTGGGTGTTTGTGAGACCGAAAAGTCTCTCGTAGTTCCTGACACCCACGACACAAGACTCGATCTTAGTGTGGGGTCAGGACTATGTATGTGACTATTGGGTGTTATATTATATTGTTATATTATATATTAAATTAAGCCATATCTGGCTTTGTATGCATAGCTATTACATTTTGTAAATTATTACATATTAGATCCCGCTTGTCATTATAGCTTATAAAGACCTCGCATTTTCTATATTTTGTGTAACGACATTTGATTTTGATTATTTTGACAAATATGGAATCAATTTTTACATTTTGGTACTACTGGTGGTAGGTCTCTCATATGTGAGAAGCCATCTGGGTAGGTACCACCGCAATGTCTATTTCTCCCGTGAAACAACACTGCTTAAATGCACTGTTGTGTTTCGGATTGAAGGACATTGTAGCCAGAGCAACTACTGGACATATTGAGACTTAACATCTTATGTCTCAGGATGGCGAGCGCAGTGGAATATTGCTACTGTTTATGAGCGGTCGTATCGCTTACCATCAGGCGAACGGCTTGCTCGTCTCGCCATTAAATGCAAAAAAAAAAAAAAATTATCCCTGGGTTTTGCAGCATGCAAGTAATGTAAAGGTTTATCATCATCCAAATTCCGAGCTCTCCGAGACAAACTCGGGATGATAACATGTTTTTTTTATGGTGAACGGGAAGAGGAACATTCGTATTGCAAGTCAGAATCCAAAGCAAGCTCATCTTCACTCAAAGAACCATCACCTAATGTTAGATTTACATGCTTGAAAGAACAATAAAAGCATGCAGGATAAATTTCTGAAAAGTATTATAATGCATAGGAAGCCATATTTGGCAGGCTCAATGTTGACGGGATTGCATACGAAGCCATATCTGGAGTTTGCAAAAAACATATCAAAAACCAAACAAAAATAAAAAGAAAGTCAAAAACAAAGTACTCTTATTGTATTCGATGGTTTTAAGAGTAAGTACAATTTTTATTGAGGATCTCAGTCAATTTTTTACGGCTTCGTATGCGGTAAGGGGTTAAATTAAATTTATTCTGTTCGTATGAAAAATAAGAGTAATAACAGCAATCCGTAAGCCTACACCATACCGTAGTAAATGTAAATCTGTTATCGGCCTTTTTCATAGCAAAAAACGGAAAGGGAGAGCTTAAAGATTAAGAGCCTTGTATGTATGAATTTTACAAACCAACTTGAAAATACATGCATACATGCCTACATAAACTTACGACTTTTTCCCAGAAGGAGTTGGCAGAGGAGCTAGGACTTTCGTCTTGTATGTTCCGTCTCACGATGTGACAGGGGGTGAGTCGGTTGTCATATCTGGCACAAATTCCTGACTCCGGGCTGATAAATAATAGAAAAATCTAATATCACTTTGTCCGACCCAAACCCGAAATCTCAGCTTTGTAACCGTACCACTGTGGCAGCTACTTTCAAATACATATAAACATTTAAATATATAGAAGATGCAGACCAATAGAAAAAAAACTACAATAGATCAAGAATACTTTGCACTGAACAGTAAAATAAATAAAGAATTTTTAACGGAATAAAGAAGTGAACTACTTGAACATGCTAGCAGTATATCACTTTATAATTAGACTCGGTGTAATCGAAACGAAGTGTTAATAAACAGAGCGTGACTCGAACAAAGAAGCTAGTTTAACGATAATACATCGTTTAACAATAGTGGCGTTTATGGAAATTGCTGAATTTATCATTGGAATAAGTAATGTGGATACATACTATCGGTTACACACATTATAAGGAAAAGGTAAAACACGTAACTACTTAATAATAAATAAATACACATAAATATCCAACAGTCACATACATAGTCCTGACCCCACATTAAGATCAAGTTTTGTATCGCGGGTATTAGAAACTACGAAAGATTTCTCACAAACACCCATACCCGCAAATATTTATCTCGGTGCCGAGATCGAACCCGCAGCGCCACGGAGGCTGTCAAACTATTAATTTTTTTATTGGACCCCATAAATGGATTCAAATGTAATTATTTAAAATATATATAATGAATAAAATACTTACATATTAAATTTATAATACTTCCCTGTCGAAGATTCTCTTTAAATGTTTAGTTACTCGATCTAACCTCAAAATCTTATCAGGCTTTTCGAATAGTAAAAATACAGTTTTCCCACGGATTTCCGAATTTGTTTTAGTATTTCGTCGCGAAAAGTTAAAACCAGCAGCAACGTATCAACAATGCCAATATTGGGTCAAATCCAGGATATTTAAAGAAAGAAAACGAACAAAAACTGTGAAAAATATATTTATATCACAAGTTTTCGTAATTTTTGTAAAAGAAATTATTCATAGAGGGATTAATCAATGATAAATTAAATAAATTCACTACAAATCGGATAGCACTACTAACGTTGTTCGCTACCTAAGTTTGCTCTGAAACTTACTACAGTGAATACAATTATTCCACCAACTTTTTTATTTTTTATTAATGGCGAGTTGAGCTTGCCATTCGCCTGATGGTAAGCGATACGACCGTCCATGGACAGTAACAAAACCATACAACACCATGAATTACAAAGCAATGCTTGGCATTCCACTGCGCTCGCCATCCTGAGACATAAGATGTTAAGTCTCATTAGACCCAGTTGTTACTGTGGCTACAATGTCCTTCAAACCGGAACACAGCTGTGCATTAACACTGCTATTTGGTGGAAGTAATAGTTTGCGGTGGTACCAACCTGGGCAGCTTCTTACCTACCACCAGTAAATATTTTCGTATTTAACAATTATTATTACAGCACAATTTGGAGGAAGTGCGTGGTGGCCTGTTGGTAAGCGGACTAGACGCGACTGCTAACATGTTCACGGTGGTCGCGGGTTCGAATCCCAGGGTACACCTCTGACTTTTCGAAGTCATGTGTGTATTGATTAATCACGACGCACTCAAACGGTGTAGGAAAACATCGTGAGGAAACATGCATACCATAGCGATTTATAAAAAAATCTATGGTATGTAAGTCCGCCAACCCGCACTAGGCCAGCGTGGTGGACTATATGGCCTAACCACTCTCTATCGTACTGTCGATTGTAGAGGATGCCCGTGCCCTGCAGTGGGACGTATATGCGCTGATACAGATACAGAGAGAATTTGGAGGAAGCTTAGGTTCAGCAGTGGACAACAGTATAGGTTGATGATGATGATGAATTATTATTACGTCTTAATCGTCGCTTCGCGTAGTTTCCAGTGGTAGCGTAAGCCCACTGAGTTTGTTTCGCCGGGTCTTCTCAAGAAGGGCCGCGTTAGATCCGGAGGTGAAAATAAAAATCTACGCACCGTTTTAATAACACTTGTTGACTTGGTCCACTAATAAATTCTATTTGATTAACTTAATTTATGAATTTCTTTGAATAACAAATTACCATAAAGTAATATTAATACTATAAATAAAACACTAATAAGAAATTAAATAAATAAACAAAAATAGTTATAATTAAATAAAAATATGAAATTAATATAAAACTACACTACAAAACATATTTTGTATATAGAGCTTAAGTGCTATGTGTATTGACTTGTCATAAGAGCTCTTTAATTTCCTACATGGCCAATAAATGAATTTCATTTCGTAATGTCTGATATTTACAAGGTATCTCTTCAAAGTCGGAATTTTACACATGTTGTTACTATGCGTTTAATTATAGTAAATTAAGTTAAAATGAAGGAGAACAAGAGCAAACCGTATCTAATGATAATTAAAATGTACAACTAAATTCTCCACCCGGCAAATTCACCACGGCAATATATTAATCACAGCTGACATTGCCTAAATAACTTTCGAGGTGTTGATTTGAAAAGTGTCCCCGAAACGTTGTCAGGGGGATTCTCTGTATAATTGAATTTCAAATACCATACGCGCCCATGAAGCCCGGATCGCGTAACACGTTCATCCATAAATGATAAATCTTAGACGTCTACCAGGAATTTGGCGTGAATTAATGTCAGATTGTCGGGCCCATGGAAAATGTTTTTGGAGGAAAAAAATATAGGGATTAGATAAATTGGTAATGTAGTACAGAATTATATTGAAAAAAAAATTTAAATCGAGTTGTAGTAGCAGAACGGAGGAATGTTTTAAAATCAAAATTTAATTAAAGGGTTCTTTGTAGAGTTGGTTAGTTTAAAATAAAGTGTTAGAAGCATTTTTGGTTGAAAAATTTTAATTACCTCGGTCGGAATCTGGGGGCGCGGCCGAGCCCCCTCCAAGTCGAGCTATAGGCCGTAACATCCTTTTCTCGAAGCAATTCAGACCATTTTCAACCCCCTATAACTTCGTTGTGGCTAAAGCATGAAGCCTGAATTTTCAGTTACTAAGCAGGCATTGTGTAAACACTGTATATTTAAAATTTCATTCAATTTGAACAAGTAGTTTAAGAATTATAACTTGTCAAACTTTCGTAATTTTGTCACTCACTGACTGACTGACCGATCATCAAAAGTCTAAGGCACTTCTAGCAGACATAGAACCTTCAAATTTAGAATATAATTAGTATTTAGTGTCTACATCAAGGGAAAATTTAAACATTTCATAATTTGTGTCTAGTTTTCTAGATAGACCAACTGCGTGAATAACTTTGTAATCCCATATAAATGTATAGGATTACAAAGTTACATTTGCAGTTAATGAATCATTGTACCCGTATATAATGGAATAATAGTTGTAGATAGATATCTATATACATGAGGCATAACAGGAGGGGATATAGAGAGGGAAATGGTGTATTCAGCCCATGAAACTGTACAACATTCCTCTAGAAAAACATGACGAAGAAAAACTTGCAAATAAATAGATTAAATAACTCGAAAATATCAATTACAATGAAAGAAAGAACATTAATAATCAAATCCGCTATATTTGTGATAAATTGATACCTACAAAAATAAGAAAAATTCATAAGACAGAGGCTTTAACAAAAATCGTTAGTGATATTCTAGAAGTAAGAAGTACCGAAAAGGAAAAAAGTAGGACTCTACAAAAAGACGTGAGATCCCATCAAAAACATCCTGTAAAAAAAATCCAAGTCTCGCAGCTCAAGTTTTCTACCGCAAAAAGTTGTGAGATGCATGTAATACCAAGTCGATTAATTTCAAGTCGATCCATTTATTTAAAACGTAAATAATTTTTAATATTGATATGGTAATAACTAACGTAATAACTTGATATAGAAGGTCCCTTAAGGACTAAATAAATTAATCGACTTGGTATTACATGCATCTCACAACTTTTTGCGGTAGAAAACTTGAGCTGCGAGACTTGGATTTTTTTTACAGGATGTTTTTGATGGGATATATTAAATCCTGATAGTATTCCGAACTTAATTATAGACATTTTGTGAACAAATTTTAATTTTTGATATATTTTTCTTTCCAACGACGGAATTGAGTTTCTGTGACGAAGACAGTATATTGTGTAGCTAAAATGTGTTTTAAACTGTCTATAAGCTTTTACAATAAAGGATTTTGAAATTGACATTTGATGAGCAAGAATGGTAGTCAAAGTGAAGATTGCGCGAAATAAAGATTAGCAAGAAAGGTAACACTCAACGTAATATCACTCGCAACAACTCATTTAAAGTTATGATATTGTATTTGCATAATGCTCTGATATTATGCAGGAATTACTAGAAGCTTTATTTCTCATTATTGATTAAAAATGCAAAATTTATTTTCATGTCAATATTAACTCAATTTCCGTTATTTTGCGTTGTACATAACAAGGAACATTGCACGTTAATCACAAAACTACAAACTGCCAGCGCTCCGGCGACAATCCAATTATTTTAACATCGATGAATAAATCTGATTTAATAAAATCATTCGTCACGAACCATTCACTGTATTTTCATATTTTAATTATTGCACGATAGCCTTTTGGTGCGGCCTCAGTCATTATTAGGAGTTTAATCAGGTTAATGAGGTTCTCACATTGGATAGCATACACCATTTTGTACTGGAATCATAGTGACTACAAGTTTTAAAACCTATTTTGGCTATCGATTTTTTTTACCTTTTTCACTCAAACTGAACTCAAAAGTCATTCGAAAGGGACACAACATTCGTTTACTATAATTATTTTAAAATCTGTCTATTATTAAAGCCGTATTTTATTTAAAAGTGTAGGTTCCAACCCGGTTAAGTTATATTAGACTAGGCGCAAGTCTACTTTCAATATTTAGAAGCCTAGGGATTCGCGGTCTCGCGGGTTACATAAATAGGTAAATAGCAATAACTAGCACCGAGATCTTTTTGGAACTTAAGTTTTGCCGCCAATTTTGATTGGATGATGATTTATGTATGCTCATGTCTAAGTAGCTAGTTAAACTACCTGTACCAAATGTATATTATACTATAATATTAAAGTGTTACACATACATACATACATAATCGTCACGCCTGTATCCCATAGGGGTAGTCAGAGACTATAGACCGCCACTTTGCTCGATCCTGACATACTACTTTCGCTTCATCCACTTTCATCAACGTCTTTATGCATTCTCGTCGGTTCAGGGCACTTTTAACCTGACCCTTGTTGAGGGTATCACCGATTTGAATGGTGTATGTTCGGTGAGGTCGACCCCTACCGACTCTTCCATCCACACTCGCATTATGTATTTGTTTCGTAATTCTCCTTTCATCTATCCTCTCTACATGACCAAACCATCGTAACATTCCTTTCTCAATTCTCGTCACCACATCCTCTTTTAATCCACAAGTTTTCATCACCACGCTATTTCGCACTCTGTCACACAAGCTTACACCACATATTCCCCTTAACGATCTCATCTCTACTGCCCTAATTTTACTTTCGTGCTTCTTTTGCCATACCCACACAGTACCTGAAATATTTTTTAGCTCTATTATGGGTTAAATACCAGTTGTAATTCCTTATGTCTACATGCGTGAAGAGTTCGCGGTGACCTAATTTCATGGGTTCAAATCCCAATTCCAATATCTATGGTATGTAAATATCCGCCAACCCGCACTAGGCCAACGTGGTGCACTTTAAGGGCTAACCCCTTCAATCATACTTTCGACTGTAGAAGAGGCCCTTACTCTGCAGGCGAAAGTATGGGCAGATATATATGCGTGAATTGAATAAAATTATGTTTAAAGAATTGCTGTAAAAAGAATAATTACACATACAATTCTCCTCTTCACTATTGTATCAAATAAATTTGTCATATCATTTATTCTAAATTATTATTTCTAAATACAATTATAATTTATTCACATCTCTACGGAGCCAATTAAAAATACTCACCCATTCTCATAGGATTTAAAAAGGACACATAAAAAGAAAATAAAAGAAAACAATCTGCCGATAGATTCAGATTCGTAACAAGCTTCTTAGGTTTCTAAATAAATTATTTAAAAAAGAAAAAGGGATCCTTTGACAGATAAAACTGGTATCAGTGGAGACTGACGTTTCAAGACAATATCACATGTTATGCAAATCGCAGTGGATAAGTTTTGTGTAGTTTGGCTCGAGAGCTCTTTCAACACTCCCGAGTAGGGTGGTGATCTTTCTGATCGGGATTCACAAGGAATTTTGTATGAATAGTAAATAGCAAGATGTAGAACATTATTTTAATCAACTTAGACAGATTTGATCTGAACCTAGGAGCTAATTTTAGGTATTTATCAAATAGCTGGTCACTATAACTCGATGGGTTTTTAGGACCGTATTTTGATCAAGAAATAGAATTAGTTGTTAGATGTATTAACGCCAGTCCTGCATCTTTAATCCTCGACCCTCAAAACCCAGTACTATACTGTGTCAGTCCATAACAAATCCTACTGGAGGGCACGGACCTTCTCTAAAATCGATAGCACGATTGAGAGTGCACATAGTTAAAGTCCCCATATAGTTCACTACGCTGGCCTAGTGCGGGTTGGCAAAATACAGTATAATAAATTTCCTCCAATTTCTCTCTGTATCTTTATGGGCAGGAGTACACATAACTATTGGCATCATCGTTTTATTTTTATTTTTTTAATTGCATTGAATGGCGGGACGAGCAAGCCGTTCGCCTGATGGTAAGCGATACGACCGCTCATAAACAGTAGCAACATTCCACTGCGCTCGCCATCCTGAGACATAAGATGTTAAGTCTCAATATGTCCAGTAGTTGCTCTGGCTACAATGCCCTTCAATCCAAAACACAACAGTGCATTTAAGCAATGTTGTTTCACGGGAGAAATAGACATTGCGGTGGTACCTACCCAGATGGCCTCTCACATATGAGAGACCTACCACCAGTACCGTTCCAATGCAATGATAATGAAACAATATTCAATCAATCAATATAATTAAGACATACATTTATATACGTGTAAATTAAGCTCTTTTAACCCTTAATTCAATTTAAATTGCCAGGTTATTAGAAATAATTAATATTGTACTCCGGAAAATATAAATTGAAACAATAGCTTTAAATGCTGTTTCTTGTTACAGAGCAACAACTTGGCTATTCTTGTTTCATTAAGCCACATATTACAAAACAACTGGATTGTGAACGAAAATTGACTGTTAATAAAGAAGCGTATTCGCAAGTAAATTCAAACCCAAATCTTCTAAACCATCCCAACTTCAAATAAAAGCTAGAAATTCCAAACCCTCGCAACATTAAAATAAAGATTCGCGGCGCGCAGTAATGAGCACGTCCAAAAGTAAAAGTTCCACCAAAGCACTCCGCTAACGTGGTTACAGTAATGCATGGGAAAGTTTTAACTCGCCTCCAGTCACTTTAAAAATTCAGCAGCCGGAGTGACGGTGCACAGTGACTCCCTATTAACATTAAGCAAGTCACTTTCGAGATCTTCCAGTTTGCCAAACTTCAGATTGTTCTTAGGAATTTGACGCTGACGGCTTGTTTGAAGATTTTTTGCGATCTGAACTGAAGTGATGAATATTTTAGTGGTTTTTAGGATATTTGTTTTTTGTGATGTTTGATTATATCAGAAGTAAATTAGTAAATTGTGAACTGGTATGATAGGGATACCTTTGTTCATAAACGTTGTACGTATACTACTTTACGTAAAAATTGATCATCTTTCAGGAGCAGTACGTTTCGTTCACAACACCCGCTAAATAGAGTTCATGTTTAAAAAAAATCCACACTAAACATTAACCATCGCTTACTAGATTATTCCTCAAAAGCCAAGTATAAAATCTACCATCACAGATGTAAAGACACGTGCTCACGCGACCAAGATTCCTGTTTATGAGAAGCCTCTCATGCCATCCGTCGAAGCGTGGACTGGCCTCGTGCGCGCAGCTTTATCGAGGCTATTGCAAAAAATAACACGCATGGCTGATAAGTGCACTCTGTTGTTCTCAAATGAATATTATTAGTGTAAAGTTCTTGACACCAAGCGGTGTGTGGAAAATACATATATGGATAACATATGATCAGGGTTCATACATAATATATGTATTTAATACCATTTGAATAGAAAATTTGAAATAATATTATAAATTTTAGAGCGTGAGAATCATTTCATAACGTAATATGGGCTTAGATTAGTAAGGCGAAGAATATGTTACCTGTTATTTCATCAGATAATTTTGTATCTTAATTAATACTGGTATATCTGTTAGGTATGGTATATATTAAATAAAATATGAATAAAACTAAATAAATATATAAAATTAATTATAAATAAAAATAAAATTAATTTAAAAATAAATAAATTAAAGCATGAAACTAAAATAAGCAATACTAAGTATATAAAATATTATATTGTATATAGATATTAAGTTCTATGTGTATTGAATTGTCGGAAGAGCTCTTAAATTGCCTACGTGACCAATAAATACATTTCATTTCATTTCATATATATGTAATTTCTATAGTATGTAAGTCCGCCAACCTGTACTAAGCTAGCGTGGTGGACTATATGGCCTAACCACTTTCAATCATACTCTCAATTGTAGAGAAGTATATGGGCTAATACAGAAGATTTATGTCAGGGCCATATGGAAGACCAGTGCTGTTAACACCAGCACATGTTGAGTGTGGTCCATTTGCTCTTTGTCTCTCTATCTATAATATTTAAGTTATTGCTACTGGTTACAAATAAATAATTTTATTTCTAGTTTTAAACCGAATGAATAAAGTACAAAATTACATGCAAACAAGAATTAGCAATAACATTATTACTAGAACAGGGAATGAGACAAAATTTCAGGAGATCAATTGGAAGAAATAGTAAATTAAACTTATTAAAAATAGTTAATACTAAACTTCATAAATTCTAAAAGCAAGACAAGAATCATATAAGGATTACTCTACATATTTAGTAAAAAACAATAGCAAAACACAACTCCAAGACAATATAAAAACACATGACACAAGAACAAACGCAACGAACCGCAACCCCATAAAGGCGGTTAAAAACACCATTATAGCGGGCACGTACTAAAGAACAATATGGCACTATCTTTTCTTGCTATCAGCGGTTCAACTCGGGTGCCCTGCGCACGCGCACGTTACGGTCAATTTCGACACATATTAAGCATGTTCTGTCTCTTTTCCTCTCAAAGAAATCGTCGTAAGAAAAACGCTTTCTCGCTCTTGTGGATTAATTGGATGACACGTGCCCAACAGTTTGTTGAGAGCAGGTGTTTGGAATTGGAAGGGTCTTTTTATTGACATATTAACGGAATTATTGTTTTTTGTTTGGTGCTAATAAAATAGATACTATGAATGAATTTCAGATATAATAGATAATTTTTATTTGTTTTTGTAAGTTTTACTAAAAATAATAATTTTCATTTTGTAGAGTACCAATAGATTAATCAAAAATTACAGTTGGCGAAATTTGAGTTAAATATATGTATCTGTTTAGCAATATTTTCATAGGAGCATAAAACGTGTAGTGTTTACAAGCTGTTAATCATCAGCTTCCGCGTTTGGGTTCTAGGTCGTACAAGCCGTTTTATATGACATTTACCAAGCTTAAGCTTCAAACTATCATCAACTTACTTTTTTAACTTTACTTCAAACTTGATTATAGTCATTATTGAAATATACCACACACCCATAATATACCATCATCAACGATCGCCCAAGCACAAACCGAGACTGGCGGAAGTTTCAAGCATAACAGACAAACAAATAGTAGAGAAAATCTTTGCACCACCGTCAATCCATTGTCAATCAGAAGTAAGAAAAGACGAGAATGTTCCTAAGGAGTTTTGGTTAGCCAATATGAAAAGTGTTTTGCGAGTAATTCTCCGCACAAGTATGGCACAGGCCGTTGCTCTTGCGCGTCGCTTGGCTGCCCACCCCGCCGTCACGGCATTGCACATATGCACTAGCCGCGTACAATTCATAATTTCACAGAAAACATTATGCTCTTCCGACATATGGTGCAGATGTTTAAGCTAGGCGTCGTTGTTTTTTAATTGTTTTCTTTGATATAATGCTTTTATGTAATTACTAAGCAAAGAGCTACTCAAATTATTGCCTTTGATATTGCTATAGAATCGTTAGTATTTTTTAGCGGAAGTATTTTTTAATATCAAATTGTTCTTCATGACAGCCTCCGTGGCGCAGTTGGTTAGATGCCGGCTATGAAACGAGAGGCCGCGGGTTCGATTCCCGCACCGAGACAATTATTGTGTGATCCATGAGTATTTGTTTGGGGTCTGGGTTTTTGTGAGATCGAAAAGTTTCTCGTAGTTTCTGATACCCGCGAAACAAGACTCGATCTTAGTGTGGGGTCAGGACTATGTATGTGACTGTTGGGTGTATTTTTTTTTATATTTATATTCCTACCACTAAATATCTCTACCACACGATAATCTAGCGCACACAATTTTCATTCGCCATTTATATCATCTTTACTTTTCTTCATCACCATCTGAACTATTATTCTAAAACCCCCTACTTTATTTATTTCACAAGCAATATAATTATATAAACAAACCCTACATATGTAATTCACTGCATCCGTCTGTCAAACAATGTGCATATTGCTGTCACGGTTTAAAACTCGTATAATATGTTGCGCGCAATATTGCCTCGGAAAGTTTCCTCCACGTTGACAAGCTAGCGATGATTGCGAAACTGCACCGCAACTAATAATTAAAAGTGAATTGACTGGATATCACGTTTTTCAGACTAGCTTTAGCTGCTAGCTCAGCTAAGGGATCAATCGGGATGTTAGGAATTATGACCGGTCAAACACAATGTACGAATATTTAAGTATTTAGGTATGATGAACGAGATGTAGGCTTATTTTTATCGGATTCTGTCTTTTCTCTAGCTATTGTAGGATAGAAGGCGAGAAACCTACTAATACTAAGTACTCGAATTCAATATTCGTTGGGAAACAAAATATAAGTTTTTCAAGAAATATCTATTTTGGTCATGGACATTAGGACACTGTAAGTTTTGGGTAGTTTTATAGATCTACGAGTGACACGGTGGGGTCTGGATTATATTGTGCTCCTATTAATTGCATTAATTCGTAAATTCTAAATCATCATGAATCATTGATAAATCATTACTTACTAATAAAACAATACGAGTAATTGGACTTACCAGTTTGATCGCTGCCAATCTGTAACAAAAACATTTATTTTTAGTACAGCGTCTGATCGGTCAAAAACTGCCGTCTAAATCACCGGATAAGCAACTAATCACTAGCATAATTATTCATGGATGCAATAATAAACTACGGGCTAGCGATTTTGTATAAACAATAATTCGAAACCACAAACAGTCTTCGTCTTAATCCTATAAAATAATAGTACTATTCTCTGCATGTTTTTGTTGTAGTAACAGTCAGTAAAAACGTTGCTGCCAAAAAACTCATTCATAAATAAACAAACCATTATTAAATAAACATACCATCTGAAATTAATAACCTTTAAAAATACACTCATAATTTTGTCAATATCGGACGACCTTGCCAATATTAACGAAACCTCAAATATTCGAGAACAAAAAACCGAAATTCGGGCCTAAAGAATCTCCGGAATTGATAGGAGACCGCGAATCAATATTCCGGTGGATTTCTCCCGGTAATATGATTTCCTGTAGAACGAGTTATACGCTCTATAGGAATCCCGCCAATTGCGCGATCGATTATTTCAGGTTAACTTTTAGAAGCAACTGATTTAGGTATTGATTGAAACAATATGTAGCGGTGAAACAATATGTAGCTTTTGTATTTTTCGATCAGTTATATTGTTGATCGAAGATCATATTGAATTGTCTTTCGAAGTTTACAATTGAACATTTTTAATGGATAATTCAAAATGATATCATTGCTTATTAATAATTAATATCACCAACTTTCATCGGCTTCCTTTACCATGCACCATTACGAATTTTACGGAGCTAGACCGCTTTCATCCAACTTCAGCCATCCACTCTTCTATGTCCGTCGCAAATTCTCATTACACATTTAACTGTACAAATACTCTAATAACAGAGGTTTATAGACCAATCCACAACACTCTCTTATAACACACATGTCAATATTAAGTAGATAAGATAGCATGTTTAAATACATTTCAAGTTCCTAGTGCTAACTAATTACCCACTGTGCCTTTACAACTACCCACAAACCAGTTATTATTGATTTCACCCACGCAAAATGTTTTATTTTTCGTCCAAACCTCGCAGGGCAGCCCGGGGGGACATCGCTCGTTATTGCATCGCACGCTTGTTGTGATCGATCGGATTTGTAAATAGCCCGAAGTGTACAAGTTGGGGAATTTTGTCATTTGTTTCTCATTTTTGTAATATGAAAAAGTAAATTTGTGATATTTCAAAAGGTTTGAAAGTCGTACCTAAAACTTTTAAATGGAGATAGATCCTTTAATATTCAGAACCAAATATTACTGTAATGTCTTTTTTTTTAATACCACCTTTGGCGACTGAACTAACTCTGCTCCTCCGGCCTCCGCTACAATCGAGACCACGATTGAGAGGGGTTAAGCCACATAGTCTTTCCAAGCCACGCTTTCAAAGTGCGGGTTGGTCATAAATTACGAATGCTTTTTTTTCAGTTGTCCAATCAGTCCGCATCATCAACATGAGAGTACCAGAGATCATCCAGTACGGAACCAAGGATAGAGTGACCCTGGATTGTGATTACGTCACCAGCAACGTTACTGGGTTGGTGGTAAAATGGTTCTACATGGATAAGTCGCAGCCGGTGTACCAGTGGATACCGCCGCAGAAACCACAGGCTTTAGGATTGTTGAAGGATAAGGTAAATAATATGGCAATTTTGAAATTCGAATCAGCCGTTAAATAAAATCTTTTACTATTCAATGAATGATTTCAAATCCTTTTCTGTAAGGTACACCAGCATTTGGAAACATTTAAACGCAAACATTTTGATTGGTATTCTAAATTAATTGAAATTTAATGGCACATAATATTTTTACATATCTTCTTTATTACAAATTATTCTCTCTTCTTTATTACTTCTTTTTATCTGCGAGTACTTTGTTTATTTGACCTTGGTATTATTAACATTTAGTTGGAGAATTACTGGATCTGTAATCATTGCTTCTTGCGGTATGTTTTGGCTAAGCCATTTGAATTGTTAATCTGAAGCCTATTTTAATTACAAATGGTTTATATATAAACTGCTTTTAAGAATTATTTTATGAATAGTACTCATTATATGTATATTTTATGATTTTATTTATTTATTTTTGTTGATAAAAGAACACCATATATTGCAACTGTTATTATTGTTATGTTTTATAAGCGCTATTTTGTTATTTGTTTGACCAACAGATTAACTAAATTTCACATAAACCATGATGAATATCTATAATGAAGGTCTAGCTTCAAGATTAAAATTCTTCTAGTAATGATACAGCAAATCATATCCAAAAATCAATTTACAGCTGGATCTAAGCTACAAAGTGTCCCACAACCCATACACGCAGCAGAGAGCGTTGCGCATCGTGCAACCTGTACCAGAGCTGACTGGGAATTACACCTGCGTGGTGTCCACGTTTCTAGCTGAAGACGAGAGGACAAAACCCATGACGATATTTGGTGAGTAATCTTTACTAATACAGGGTATATGAAGAGTGCTACCGAAACCGAATCCGAGTGGTAGTTTATGTACAATGCAACTAAATTTTGTGCAAAAAATTACAACGATTTTTTTTTGTAATTTTTTTCTATCGTCGTATTAGGGTGGTAAATGCTTAGTTTTCTTTTAAATAATAGTGTACACCCTTTTATTTATAAACACGCTATGGTACGCAAGGCTTAAAATTATTATTTTAGCAAGAACTATGGTTATACCACCCAAACTCAACGATATTTAAAAAATAATTTTAAAAAATTTTCGCGTTTCATTGCGAAATTTTAGTTACATTGTATTTGTAGTCACTTAAACTACCACCCGGCTTCGTTTTCGGTAGCACTCTTGATATACCCTGTATATAAGCTGAAGAGTTTTTTTTGTTTGTTACCTCTAATCTCAGAAACTTCTGGTTTGAATTGATAAAATCCTTTTATCTTGGATAGGTCAGTAATTGAATAATGCTATAGACTATATATCGTTACGCTATGGCCTATAAGAGGGAAGCAGAAGTGACAAATCTAACAAAAACGATGAAATTATTAGTCGATATTCTAAATCGATAGTCGGAATTGAACACTTTAGCCGTAATTTTAAAAAGTGTACAGCACTAGGGTGGCACTGGGTCGGACCGCTAGTTAATAATAAATAAACACACCCAACAGTGGTATACATAGTCCTGACCCCACATTAAGATCAATTAAATGTTGTGTCGTGGGTATCAGAAACGACGAGAGACTTTTTGATCTCACTAACACTTAGACCTGGGACAAGAAATTGTAGGCTTCAAAAATATTTGTTTCGATGCGGGGATTGATCCCCGGCCTCCCGTTTCACAGCCGGCGTCTAACCAACAGTGCCTCTGAGGCTGTCTGCAATCGACTAGATAAAAAACATCTTCAGTTGGCCCCAAGAAAATAGAATAGGTAAAAGAATAACGTATTATACATTGGATGTAGATTAGGATATAATATAATTTGATTGACAGATTTTGGTAATCCAGATGTCAGCCTGATTAACACGGCTTTACCAATATTGCGATTTAGCAGCAGCAAGGATTAATTAATTTGCCTTATGCGGTATGAGAATTCGTGAATATTCAATTTCTAATAAATACATTTAGATTGCTATTAATGAACAATAGGATAGTTAGGAGCTAAGAGGACTGAAGAGAAGGTTATAATCAAAATTCTGTCTAGAATGTCCTTCAAACCGAATCTGTATCAGCCCATATACGTCCTACTGCAGGGCACGGGCCTCCTCTACAATCGAAAGTACGATTGAGAGTGGTTAGGCCATATAGTCCACCACGCTGGCCTAATGCGAATTGGCGGACTTACATACCATAGAAATTTGATAAATCGCTATGGTATGCAGGTTTCCTCACGATGTTTTCCTTCACCGTTTTAGTGCGTGGTGATTGACTATAAATACACACATGACTCCGAAAAGTCAGAGGTGTGCCCTGGGATTCGAACCCGCGACCACCGTGAACATGACAACATGTGTCGCGTCTAGAACCGAATACAACAGTCCATTTACACTGCTGTTTGGCGAGAGAAATAGACATTGCGGTTGTACTACACGGCGTCTCACATATGATATACCATCTGTGTAGGTTTGGTTAAGTTGAAATAAAACATCGTAATGATTAAAAATCTTTGCAATAAGTCTTTTTATGTGCCATCGTCTTTCCATTATCAAAGATTAGTAACACTTATTGCCTTTAGAATAACCAGGTGTAGGTATTTGGTATCACTAACCGCTTATTTGTCGTACAAGTTATAATATAAATACCGACGAAATTAATAGAAGCATGTTTAAAATATTGAGATACATTTCAGACTGTCTACATGATATAATCAATAAGCCAGGTACGCGGGGCTTTGGATATATTACCCACACGGAGACAATATTTGGTGCGACCGAAAAATATTTATTTAGGTTCTACCAGTAATTACAAAACACTGTATATTTGTATTTACGTAATAATAACAGTATACATTTTACCGAGGTAATTATTGATTTCTACATACATACATAAACTCACGCCTTTTTCCTAGAAGGGGTAGGGAGAGGTGCCAGGACACCCACATTTCACCTTGTATGTTATAGGTGGCGAGCCTATCGCCATATCGGGCACAATTTTCAGACTCTGGGCTGATAATGAATAGAAATAATGAATAGTTATCGATTTCTGATAGTATTTACTTTAGTTTCCGTGTGCAGTAGAGTGTATATAAATAGATAAATAATTATTTCACCATTATAGCCCAGAGGTTAAATATAGATCTGCATAAGCCCAACCTCTACGTAAGGTCAGTGCACTGGTCGCCAACCAATTTAGACTGATATTGATTGATTCACTAAGGCACGCTGCACTTGATAACTATCAATTAACTGCAATATAATTATATTATATTTAGCTGAAGTAGCTGAATTCAATATATCAGAAGCCACTTGTATTTAGTAAAGATCTTGAAATAGCTCAATTAATACATAATATTGAGTTAGGTCTGAGATAGAAGTTCTTTGAATTATTCAATTGGAATAACTTTTCATATTGAGCTGTATTAATTATTATGAACGCAGTAAGCATAAATATTTTTATTTTCTTCCAACCATTACATTTTAGAGCGCCATTATTCAAGTAAATAAAGTAAATAAAATAACAAACTAATTAACCTTTGTCCTAGAACTATAAATTGTTCCAACTAACCAGCTTGTAAAATATATTTTTCTAAAAGAAGAAATTAAAAATATCACAGTTTGTTATCAAAAGGTGTTTGCGCGGTAATGTTCAAAGGAAACGGCTTCGTGATAACCACAGCTCATGACCGAAAGTGCCATATCTTAATTCTAAGTGACATTAAACGAATACTGTTTTAATAAAAATGCGTACTTTTTTGGTAATGTTGTGATAAAATAATGAAAAATAGCTCTATATTTTTTAGTAAAAATGTTTAGTCTATTTTCTTTTTCGTTGAGTGTAAACTAAATGGGGTGCATATCAGGGCACCATCAACTATAGACTCCAGACTTCAATAGCCTCCATTTTCCAGTTAGACTGCCGCTGTGAAACGAGAGGCCGCGGGTTCGATTCCCGTACCGAGTCAAATGTTTGTGAGGCCCACAAATATTTGCCTCATCCTGGGTGTTTGTTAGATCGAAAAGTGTCTCTTAGCATCTGATACCCATGATACAAGACTTAATGTGGGGTCAGGCCTATATGACTGTTCGGTGTATTATTTATTTATAGCCTGGATAAATCCAAAACAAATATTTGTTGGTGCTGTAGCTGATGATATAATATGGTAAATATTCGTATTTGCCTCAGTATACAGCTCGCAAACGCTCAATTAATAGACAGCTTTTTGCCCATTTAATCATAATATAAGCAGTCTTTTTTTTTTGCCGTATCTGTATTTTTTTTTCGTGGTCATATGCAGAATTAATGGACAAATGGCGCACAATATTAACTGATTTATCGCCGCCAAAAAACTTGCATAATTATTAAAGTTATGGTCTTTATTTGTGACACAGTAAGCTTTGAAAATTAATTAAAAGACTAGTCCACCCCGTGACCACGAAAGCTGTAAACTAATCGAAGCGTTTTGGGGAGTTCAAAATGTAAAAATTAAACGAAATCCGCGATAAAATCCGTAAAAACTAGTCTTATTACAATAAACTAAAGGAGGCTGCATATTCTCATCTGCATTCTGTTTAATCCACCTATCATAATCTCAATATGAATTTCTCAAAACGCAACATCTAAGGAACACAACAAAGCGATATTTCACTTAACATGAAATCTAACAAACCTTAGATAATTCACATTGCAAATGACTACATACACCGCAGCACGCGCCTTCCTTTAGGAAATTAAGATGCGCGTACACAACGTACATACAATAGACTCAGCTAATGCACAAAACCAGTATCGCAGCTTGCAAAGCCACCTTCGCCCGCAACAATACGGTTGTGAGTTGAGACGAAACGGAAATTACCTCGCACAACTTTACCTACGAAGCATCCAAATGTAGCGGGATGCGGCTTACGGAGTGAGAGGGAGCGATGAATTATGAATATGGTTTTCGAGGAATACAAGAAAAAAATGAAGGAGGGTACACCTGATTAGGGCAATAGGAATAATCATAAATGCTATTATATTGGATTTAAAAAAGATGAAGAAGCGATATACTTGATTAGTGCATTAGGAAGAATCATAGATGCTATCGTTTTAGATTGACAGGCTCTTTATTCAATTTGACAAATATGAACGCCTGTTTCCAATAAGGGATAGGCACAAATTCTAACTCCATGGTGATCATTAAAAAAAAAACAGTATCAATTTGCCGGACACAAGATTCGAGCCCGAAACCTTAGACTTGTAATCTTACCATAGTACCACTGGGTCGCCAAGGCAGAGTATTTACTTAAGGGAAGGGTGTTTTGAGATTGAAAGTGCCTCATACTTTCTAATGAGCACAATGCAAGGCTAAATTGATGTTAATCTCAGGACTCTGATAGGACTGTTGGAGTGTAAATGGCATCCAATTGCGATAAGCCTATCTAGGCTTCTTGTTATCTGTCAAGTCTGATTGTCTCACAGACCCATCCCTTCTGATCTATTATCCATTGACCATAATGCATTCTCTAAAATACTAAATACGGCCAATATACTAGGTTTATACAAAAATTCCATCATATTTTCACGCTTGGTCATTTATCAAACTTACACGCTCATACATACAAGAAAAGGACATTATGAAATTAATACGTTTTAAAGCACAAAAGTGTAGGTGTAGAAGCCAACAAGGCGAAACAAAATCTAATGGACGTTTGACCCGGCGTTTTAGTTCATTTAATATGGAGGGGAAGCGCCCTTTCAGAATCGCGTGTTGGCGTGAAATATCGAATTATTCACAATTATACCACCCAGCGTTGTCGAAACTGGAAAAATATTTTTGCATTTTGTTGCGAATTTTTTCACGTGCCTCTGTAAGTTTAACGTACATTTTTTTATCACGCATTTTATTTGCAATGACTGGATTTAAAAATATGATTTACTTTTATTTAACCTTATTCGTTCTGAAAATCTATTTTTTAAATAATTCCTATTATTTGTCATAATAGCTATACCTTTTATTTAACAAGTGATACGAAACGTTAAACGAGTATACACCTTATTCATCAATATTATATTTAAATCATAGAAGTATATCTGTAGAATAAATAAAACAAATAATTTACTGAAAGACTACTTAATAAAAATGATTCAATGCTTAACTTTAGAATATATTCCCTTTGCCAAAATAATAATGCGTTTAGATAAAAGTCGCTCCAGTTTTCTCATTGAACCACCGCCTAATTATTATGGCAGACGCGATGAATGCAAATAAAAATTAAAATATTGTATTAATGGTCAAAACTTTACTGGACTTGAAATTATTACTTGGCGTTAAGCTTTCTGGTTTAAAAATATTAATTTAGTTCAGGATTACTTCCATAAATGTTTATTATAATAATTTTATGTGCAAACATCTACAACTTAAGTACTGGAATCAGCACTTCACTCTCTTCTCTAATATAGTTTTTGCTAAATTTTAGCGTATCAAACAGATAAACTAAACTTTAGTACTAGACTCGCGTTCTAGTTTAATTAACTAGGCCATGAATCTGTATCAGCCCATATACGTCCCACTGCAAGGCACTGGCCTCCTCTACAATCGAGAGCACGATTGAGAGTAGTTAAGACATATAGTCCACTCCGCTGGCATAGTGTGGTTTTTTTTTGTCATCCCTATGGTATTCAGGTTTCCTCACGATGTTTACCTTCACAATTATAGTGAGTGGTGATTGATTATCAATATACACATGACTCCGAATAGTCAGAGGTGTGCTCTGGGATTCGAACCAGCGACCACCGTGAACATGTTGGCAGCCGCGTCTGGTCCGTTTACCAGTAGGCCACTACGCACTTCTACATTAGTGGACTGATCTATTGTTATATTTGTCTATAAACTCAGGAAAAGTATATTAATAGGTTATGGGCCCCCATTCCCCGACTTAATAGAAAGTGTTAATCCTGCTTAACAAATTATGTCAAACACAAATTGAACACACAAAAATCTTAAACATAAAAATATAATGAAAGGAAAATTACGACTAATCCGGCCCAAACCACGGGAATAGACCAAAACAAAACTATGGAAAATCGAGCTAATGGAATACAAATGGTTATTTTGCTTATGAGGTTAAATCCATCAATATTTGAAGCAGCCGACAACGATGTAAAGAAACTAGATTTGCCACTTTTTATAAATCGCAATGCTTACAAGTATTGAAACTAGATACTAAATAGAATAACTAAGAAAAAGAAGAATACGAAACTAGATAGAATAATCAATCTCTGACAGCCTCTGTGGCGCAGTTCTTTAGACGCCGGTTGAGAAACGTGCGTTCGCCGCGCCGGTTCGATCCCCACACCGAGACAAATATTTGTTTGGTCCTCAGATATTCGTTTCGGGTCTTGGTGATTGTGAGACCGAAAAGTGTCTCGTAGTTCCTGACACACACAACGCAAGAATCGATCTTAGTACGGGGTCAAGACTATGTATGTGTTGGGTGTATTTACCTATATTTATCTTTGACACAAAGCCATTGCACATTTTTAAAAGGATAACCAACCTTTGATATATATAGGTTATTATGAAACCACTATAACTGAGTTTAATTTTCGAAGTGACTATGTGAAAAGGTGCTTTTGTGTATTTTTTTTTTTTTTGTAATTATGATACATTCTATTCTTAGAGTATTTATATATAGAGGGAGCGCTGGTACTTCAAATCGTAGATAAAAATGGTGCTGCCGGGCCACCTTTTTCTGCCCTCCTATTGGCTAATATTTGAACAGGTTGTACATACATAAATTAATTGAAAAAAAATTAAAAATAAATAGTTTAGGTCTATTTAATTTCACTCAAACTCGTTTTAAAAGGATAATAGCTAAATATAATTTCGGCTATCAAAGGAATTTATAGCAATTTATTGCTAAATAATTAATTCAATTTTTACTAATATAGGAGCGCTACCAACATTACGAACAAGAAAATATCTACGTTTTTCAAAACGCGAATGTATGACAGCGCTCCCTCTATATACTGGGTATCTCAAGACTGCTACCGAAAACGAAGCCGAGTTGTAGTTTCAGTGGCTACAAATACAATGCAATTAAAAATTTCGCATAGAAACGCGACAATTATTTTTTATGATTGTTTAAATATCGTAATTTTTGGTTGGTATATCCATAGTTTTTGCTAAAATAATAATTTAAACTCCTTTATACCTTAGATTACTTATAAATAAAAGGGTATACACTATTATTTTAGGAAAAAATGTATTTACCACCCAAATACGGCCATAGGAAAAAAATAACAAAAAAAAATTTGACGCTTTTTTTTGCAACTTTTTCTGTTGCATTGTGTCTGAAGTCGTTTAAACTACCACCCGGCTTCGTTTTCGGTAGCAGTCTTGATATACCCTGTATAAATACTCTAAGATTCTATTGTCAACATTGTAGACACAAGACAACAAAGTATGATGAGATTTTTTTTCCTTTTCATAGAAAATAAGTCACACACACTCATAATACACTGTGCTATTTATTACATTCTGGGGCTTACTATTTTATACTCCGACACGTCGACAAATGTTCGAAGGTCGTACCTAAAACCGACGAATATGCCTTACAAACGTTCGAATCTTTTGCTCCTTCCATCCCTAGTCAAGCATCAATGTACACGCAACACGGTATCCATTACCGGTGGCGTGTCGGCGGACCGTTGGCTGATCTAAACACAGCCGTAAAGAGCGGTACGTTGCAATTTCATGACATCTACATCGGATCGACTATCAGTTCTTTATATGCGATAAAATTTATATTCATGTTGAATGGGTACTTTGCTACGTAATTCGGGTTAAACAGTTTTGTATTCGCTAAGCTGTGGACATGATACTATAGTGCCCATTTTACTATAAAACTTAGTATCGGTGCGAATTTTGTTGTGTCTCGATGAATTCAACTTTTTTGTGCAAGGAAAAATATATATTTTGAATACACATAAACATAATTGCGACCCAGGCCCGGAGTTCTTGAAGAAATTAACTTGAAATCTAATAAAAATATTATATTGTCTTCGGCTCTGTGAACAAAATGTAAAATGTGATGATTCAATTTATGAAATCTGTCGCCCGGGATAAAAACGGAAAACGTTTAAGGACAAACCAAAAATAATTCTATAATGGATTTTAAGCAGTATCGGAATGAACAATATTTTTTACCGATACTAGGAATGGACATTCTCCTTACTATAAAATCTATACTAGTAATGAAAAATATTTTATTTCTAATTTGGATTACTTTAAAATTCTTAAAACAAAATATATGAGAAAGTAATTCGGCAATTCCACTCACCGAAATATTGGGACCGATTCAGATGAGTCTGCCCGTTTGTACTAAGTCATGATTGACAACAGCGTGGCTCTACCACTTCTAAATCTTTACAAAAGTCAAATCATTTTTTTTTTAATTAGAATACCCTATAATAATCTATCAACTATACCGTTGAATATATTATTTTAATGATTTTTATTTGAACTGTCTTTTTTGCCATTGTAAAATTACCTACTAACAAAAATATTCTCGTAATTGTTTCAGTTCCGGAGAAACGGTTCGATATGGTTCTAGATCGGCTGGGCGATGGTTACCTGAATATAATATGCTCGGCGGAGGGCGTGTATCCGAGGCCCGACCTCGTTATCCTGGCGGGGAATAGGTGAGTGTCTAGTTACTGTCTGAGAATTACAACATGTATTTTAGATGGAGTGAATTGTGTATTCAAGGAAGGTTAAGATTTTGGTTCGAAATAATTGGTAAAGATTTTAATATGTGTTGTTGTCTTATTGGTAAGCGCCACTAAATAGAGTTGTTAATAAACAATATATTATCTTCAAATACATGTTATTTTGTTCACTTTTTGAGATCCAGCAATAGCTTAAATTACTCTTATAATATATTACATAACATAGTTTCAACACATCATTTTATTAGGGTTGATGTAGTAAACATGAAAAATTATTATTATTTTATATTTAATTTATTAGAATTATTATTCGAACCTAAAAAACAATAAAATTATTTGCCTCTATTCACAGCCCACTTCGCATCAATATTCCTATAAAACAATATAAACAATATTAACATAAATAACGAAAAATAGATTGTGATATTCTATCGTTGATATTCTAGCGGCTACATAAATAATTTTTAGATCCAAGCAACTAAAGTATAATATGCTAAACCTAGTTTTAGTTTATACGTACCTATCCCCGGCCGCTATTACTACATAAACCTACCCCAGTTCTACAAATAAATATGAGCAGATTTACCAAAATTTTAGCGGTTCGTATTAAATTCTCGAGGTGTTTGAAATATTTAGTTTTTAAGGAACTATATAGTCAGTAGTGCATTTAAAGAAGTATCATATTATATATACGGACAAGTCGCAAATCGCAAGTTCGATTGAGAGTGGTTAGGCCGTATAGTCACCACGCTGGCCTAGTGCGGGTTGGCGAACATATGATCAAATATATCGATATATCATATGGCATGCAGGTTTCCTCACGATGTCTTCTTTCACCGTTATAGTGCGTGGTGATTGACTATCAATACACAAATGACTCCGAAAACTCAGGTGTGCGCTGGGATTTGAACCGGCGACCACCGTTAATATGTTTGCAACCGCGTCTGGTCCGTTTACCAACAGGCCACTACGACCGTAAAGAAAGTACCCATTGCGGAATGAGAGACCATAAGTTTAATTCCAACCGAAATATGCGACAATTTACTTTTTTTTTTACCTTTAATATATCGCATTTGTAATTGCAACAACAAGACACGTTTGTAAGTATATATGTGAATGGGATAGCAATCTATTAATTATTTTTGGCATAGTTAAAATATACTCAGGGTTACTATATTTACCACTTTTTAAAACCGGTGCCGAAGCTTCGATTAATCTTTTTTCACAATATCTCGCGACTCGGATTTAGCCTATTCATACATTATTTTCATTTTTCCCATATAAGATATTATGTGTATGTGTATAAGAGATTACTGCCCAGTGTTTAAAATTTTTTAATTGTACTGCACTCATCGTCTTTTTCCTTATATAAAAAAAGCTCCCCCGCTCCAAAGATCAAACGCACTACGAATTATTCAGTCGATTTCTTCACAGAGGCATTACATACTCAATCGCTTCAATAGATTCTTGTGACTGTTAAAAATGCATATACAACGAGTATTACAACTGAGTCCCGATCCGTTTCTAACTAGTTCACGAATACTATCGAATATTTACTCCAGCGTTCTTTAAATGGAAACACACAAGCTGTTTTTACAAACGTCCACGCTCGTTTTTTATATATTTTTGTTTATAGACAAATTTAATTCTAATTTTAGTCATTCTAGTTTCTGTTTCAATGAACAGTGACTAACAATTTAAAATATCAAAGATTACATTGACTGAGTTGGAATAGAACCGTTATTATTGGGTCACAATTATCTTATAATCTCAATAAAAATTGATAGAAAATAGTGTATAGTAGGGTGTCAGAGCTGGTTGCGGTCGTGTGTTAGAGACTGGTTGCAGTCGTTTCCACTATTTAACATATATACACACATACGTAAACTCACGCCTTTTTCTCAGAAGGGGAAGGCAGACGTGCAACTAGGACACTCACGTTTCGCCTTGTATTTTCCATGCCACAAGGTGATCGTAGGCGAATCTATCCCCATATCGTACACAAATTCCTGACTCCGGTCTGATAATAAATACAAAATCTGATTTCACTTTTTCCGACCCGAGGTTCAAACCCGAGACCTCAGCTTTGCAAACATACCGTAGTACAATTGCGCCATCTAGGCAGTCAGTTAATTAATAACTAAATTTTCTCAACAGATTTTGACTCAAAAACGTCACGTGAATTGTTAAAAAATATAACCCTATGTTTCTGGTTACCTAGAGCTTGAGACTAATAATTCGAATGGTTGGGGAAAGTTGGCTAACAATCCGCCCTGTACTTGCAGCCGGAAATCTGGACTCGCATAGTTTTATGTGCAGGTACAACTTACTTGATTTTATACTTGTTTATTACTTTACTGGTGGTAGGTCTCAAACAGCAGTGTAAATGCGCTATTGTGTTTCGGATTGAAGGTCATTGTAGCCAGAGTAACTACTGGACATATTGAGACTTAACATCTTACGACTCAGGATGTCAAGCATTGCTTTGTGATTCATGGTGTTGTTTGGTTTTGCTACTGTTCATGAGCGGTAGTATCGTTTACTATCATCCGAACGGCATGCTTTTCTCGCCATTCATTGCAATAAATATAGTATACATAGTATACACTCATGAATATCACCTTCCAGAATAATAACAAACGCCTTATTACTCTCAATGCTGCATCGTCGCTGAGACAGCAAAACCCCAATAAACTCAGTTGAGAGTAAAGGCCTGGTCTGTCGAAGGATACGCGCGGCACTGCGGTAAGCAGCAACGTCATGACGTCATGCAACGTAGTTCAAATAACAACAAAAAAGGTGGTTCACATATAGGTTTTACTCTGTGCGTAAAACCGTTGACCAATGGGAGAACCGTTCATTGACAACAAACGTTACTATGGCAATTTCGCATTGAAGTTTACTTGAATTTCCATGACAACAAATAACAATCATTTATGTTCGAAAATATATATAATTTCTTAAAAAAAAGTTTGTGCGTCATTTTAAATAAACTGGGTATTTATGTTTACGAGACAATTTTCGCAATATTAATACGTGATAAAAGTGGTTCGTATCATTCTAATGAAATACGCATCTGCTGAATACATCTTTTTTCGCTTAATCAATTTATTGTCAGATCAAATTAAATTTCACTGGATTTATGTAGATATCCTTTCTTAAATTATCGTTATCGATCGTACCGTAATTGGGTAAAAGCTAAATTCCATAACGATTAAATTATTTTCCTATAAAATTATCACGAGCAAAACCTGGAACAATACTGATGGGCACTTTTTACAATAATAATTTTATTTTAGTATTTAACAGAATTTATAACACAGAGCTAAAAATATATATGCGTAGGTGCAAGTAGCACAAATTACAATATATATAGAGGGGGTTTTAATGGAATGGGAATGGAAAAAAAGGGAAAACACAGAACTTGATACTACGTTGAGGAACTACATATTTAAGATTGCTCCATGTTATCACATGCTGATGCACTCCAGGTGCTAGGAGAGTGGTGCTAATTGTGTCGAACAGCGATAGTTTATTATATCTTGCAGGTGGATTTTGTAAATAACTACGACGATAATATACAACCATTATACAACGAATGTATGTATATGGGCTGATACAAAACTCATAATAAGATTCTTTGTAGCTACTTTTTCGGGCTCATATAAAAAGTGCATGCACTTAAACGATTGATGTTCTTATTAGGTTTATTGTTTGTATTTCTTTCTATGCATATATACTATATAAAGGGATAAGGTCAGCTAGCGTGGTGGACTGTAATATGGCCTAACCACTCTCAATCGTATTCTCGATTGTAAAGGAGACCAGTGCTCTGCAATGATAGCTCATAAAGTGCCCTGTGAATAGGAATAAAGACTGAATGTATATAGATACCCACTAATAAATCGTCTCCAATTGTACCCTGATCAGTTGCTATATTTTGTTTAAAAGCATGGGGTACTAGGTACTTAGAACAATGAACATACAATTCCGTTCTCCATTTTTATAACAATAAAATAAATGTAATTGACTCCAGTTTATAATCTTGTACTTATTAAATATCAATTATTTTTACTTTTTAATTGTATCTTTTACCAAACCAAGGCTTTAAAATGTTATTCCTACGTGGTGTAATATTATACCATTGTCATTGGGAACGTACGTGAACAGTATTGAACGTAATGTGCGGCAGCACATAGTCGATATACGCGCCACAGCCTAAACAAAAGTTTAAACCAAACGAAAATTGATAAAAATATTGTCCTCAAATAAATACATTGCGCAAATACGCTTACCGCGACGAAATGACGAGAATGACGGCACGTTGTGCGGTGTATCCGCCCCGCGCTTCACCGCACTTTCCGCTCTACACTGACGCATACTGTGACAGCACAAAAGACCAGTCTACCCGTCACTCGGTTGACCCCTCACCGCAGACGCGGGCTGACGCATACTGCGGCGAAACGTCATGTCAATGTCAATGTTTTTCATACAAAACCGAGTTTGACACCGCATTCCGCGCAACGCAACGTTGTGCGTAGCTTCGACAGACCAGGGCTTTAGATATCCCTATTCTATTTCTAAAGTAATCACGTGATTTCCATCAAAGTCGGTCATCATTAGTACATCGGAGCCGTGGCCGGCTGCCGTCACACCCGTTCGATCTTAGCTTCCGCTTGGACATCGATTGAAACGCGATATATAGACGTTGATCGAGTGCCCTCTAACGCCCTTACAACGGAATAGGGATGTATGTTTGTTTAATCACCGGAAATAATGTTTTCAATTGTAATTGTAAAGATCATTTTAATTTAAAGACCTCAATTTACGAATAGCTGAGACAAAGTTGAGGTAACAATCTTCAAATTACTAAAAACGAAAATCCTACTGAATTTAGTCAATGTATTAAATGATAAATAAATTAACCCAACAGTTACATAGTCCTATCACACTTGATCGAGTCTTGTGTCGTGGGTAGCAGGAACTACGAAAGACTTTTCGGTCTCGCAAAAACCCAGACCCGAAACAAATACCTGCGGTTCAGACATATGTTTGTTATTAAGCCCTGGTCTGTCGAAGCTACGCACAACGTTGCGTTGCGCGGAATGCGGTGTCAAACTCGGTTTTGTATGAAAAACATTGACATTGACATGACGTTTCGCCGCAGTATGCGTCAGCCCGCGTCTGCGGTGAGGGGTCAACCGAGTGACGGGTAGACTGGTCTTTTGTGCTGTCACAGTATGCGTCAGTGTAGAGCGGAAAGTGCGGTGAAGCGCGGGGCGGATACACCGCACAACGTGCCGTCATTCTCGTCATTTCGTCGCGGTAAGCGTATTTGCGCAATGTATTTATTTGAGGACAATATTTTTATCAATTTTCGTTTGGTTTAAACTTTTGTTTAGGCTGTGGCGCGTATATCGACTATGTGCTGCCGCACATTACGTTCAATACTGTTCACGTACGTTCCCAATGACAATGGTATAATATTACACCACGTAGGAATAACATTTTAAAGCCTTGGTTTGGTAAAAGATACAATTAAAAAGTAAAAATAATTGATATTTAATAAGTACAAGATTATAAACTGGAGTCAATTACATTTATTTTATTGTTATAAAAATGGAGAACGGAATTGTATGTTCATTGTTCTAAGTACCTAGTACCCCATGCTTTTAAACAAAATATAGCAACTGATCAGGGTACAATTGGAGACGATTTATTAGTGGGTATCTATATACATTCAGTCTTTATTCCTATTCACAGGGCACTTTATGAGCTATCATTGCAGAGCACTGGTCTCCTTTACAATCGAGAATACGATTGAGAGTGGTTAGGCCATATTACAGTCCACCACGCTAGCTGACCTTATCCCTTTATATAGTATATATGCATAGAAAGAAATACAAACAATAAACCTAATAAGAACATCAATCGTTTAAGTGCATGCACTTTTTATATGAGCCCGAAAAAGTAGCTACAAAGAATCTTATTATGAGTTTTGTATCAGCCCATATACATACATTCGTTGTATAATGGTTGTATATTATCGTCGTAGTTATTTACAAAATCCACCTGCAAGATATAATAAACTATCGCTGTTCGACACAATTAGCACCACTCTCCTAGCACCTGGAGTGCATCAGCATGTGATAACATGGAGCAATCTTAAATATGTAGTTCCTCAACGTAGTATCAAGTTCTGTGTTTTCCCTTTTTTTCCATTCCCATTCCATTAAAACCCCCTCTATATATATTGTAATTTGTGCTACTTGCACCTACGCATATATATTTTTAGCTCTGTGTTATAAATTCTGTTAAATACTAAAATAAAATTATTATTGTAAAAAGTGCCCATCAGTATTGTTCCAGGTTTTGCTCGTGATAATTTTATAGGAAAATAATTTAATCGTTATGGAATTTAGCTTTTACCCAATTACGGTACGATCGATAACGATAATTTAAGAAAGGATATCTACATAAATCCAGTGAAATTTAATTTGATCTGACAATAAATTGATTAAGCGAAAAAAGATGTATTCAGCAGATGCGTATTTCATTAGAATGATACGAACCACTTTTATCACGTATTAATATTGCGAAAATTGTCTCGTAAACATAAATACCCAGTTTATTTAAAATGACGCACAAACTTTTTTTAAGAAATTATATATATTTTCGAACATAAATGATTGTTATTTGTTGTCATGGAAATTCAAGTAAACTTCAATGCGAAATTGCCATAGTAACGTTTGTTGTCAATGAACGGTTCTCCCATTGGTCAACGGTTTTACGCACAGAGTAAAACCTATATGTGAACCACCTTTTTTGTTGTTATTTGAACTACGTTGCATGACGTCATGACGTTGCTGCTTACCGCAGTGCCGCGCGTATCCTTCGACAGACCAGGCCTTTACGGAGATCGAACGGCGTCTAATTAAATGCTCCACAGAGGCTGTCAAGTTTTGACACAATACTAGAGCTGCAGGCTATAGCAGACAATTTGTTTTTTTATTAATTTCTCTTTATTCTCAGTATAATAAATCTCTTATAACTCGATAAGCAAACCAGTTTATCCTGATGCCTGCTCCCTTAGCGCTCGCTTTACACAGCATAATTGGAACAGTTCACACAAGTTACGCTTGCCTGGCAACATCTCATCCTGTACCCCGGTGGAGCGTACAGGATTTGTCGTGCAGGTATTTGCCGTGTCCGATATTGGTATTTGGTTTACATGGGCGTCTCGAATTTGCAAGTCTTCGAGATAAGACGCGCTGTATAACGTGCGAGATTGAGAATACGCCCCGATAGTGCCGTATTGAGAATTTTAGTAGCTAACCAGGATAAATTATTTTGAAAGCATTTTAGCACATAAAGATAGAGATTTATGACTCCAATTGTGATTAACAATGAACTATTTGCCTCGCACGAGACAACGGACAGTATGCTGAGCTGACTTAACCTTCACTAGTTGGAGAAGCAGTACAAGAAGAATAAGAAGAATTATGATTAGTCCATTCCAACTCATAAAAGTATCCAGTAATTTGTATTCTACGCTCAGTGAGTCTTGAGTCTTATCAGATGAATATTACTAGTACAGGCAACGAAGCAACGGGTTACTCTTGTCCGCAATGCATAATTTGCCAGGAGCTTTTTTTTTCATGAAGAGGTGGCATATGACCCCACTAAGTTAAAAACCCAAAATACTTACAAAAATGGCGTCCGCTAGAGCCGCCATTTTGGAAAACGCGTTTGAAGCCATATCTCCGGAACCGTCCACTTTAGGCCCATCATGCTAGGGACCTTTCTTGTAGATAATTAAATTTCCCATCTTTTTTGTTCAATAATTTTTTTTGTACCATTAACCGTTCGCGATTTACAATGTTATTAATTTTCATTTTATACCTTTTTTACAATAAATTTTACATGGATTTTTAACAAAATTTACTATTTCCTCATTGCTTTGTTCCCTTATGCCATCAGTATTTAATTAATTACGTGATAATCATGGAGAAATCATTGGATTTCATAATTACGCTATGCATCCTTCGTTTCCATTGACCTTGATTCGGTAGTACACCATTCAACGCGCGATAACTTCTAAAATATTGATTTTAGAGAAAAAAAGTATGGGTGAAAAGTTGTTAAGAATTTATTGATTTAAAAGTTTAGTCATTAACAATTTTTTGTTTAAACAATTATTAACAAAGATATCGGCAAAAAGGCATGAAACGAATATTAATAACATTGTAAATCGCGAACGGTTAATGGTACAAAAAAAAATATTGAACAAAAAAGATGGGAAATTTAATTATCTACAAGAAAGGTCCTTAGCATGATGGGCCTAAAGTGGACGGTTCCGGAGATATGGCTTCAAACGCGTTTTCCAAAATGGCGGCTCTAGCGGACGCCATTTTTGTAAGTATTTTGGGTTTTTAACTTAGTGGGGTCATATGCCACCTCTTCATGAAAACAAAAAACTCCTGGCAAATTATGCAGGAAAAAATTCTTCGTTGCCTGTACTATACGTAGAATTATTTGTTGATTAAATAAATAACAAAAGAAATAAAGGTCACGTAACGCAGAATCAAACCCACGTATTCTCGTTAATTGGCTTCTGGTATCTGAGCGATCTGATATCCATAATAATCATTATCTTCTATTTTTACTTCGAAGCTAAAATGCAACAACAATCATTATCCCTTGCTCAACACAAAATATCTTAAACTACGTCCAGATTTTATTCCAAACTTGCAAGAGAACCCAATGTTGCATCTCCAAGTTAATTTCCTTGGACGTATTCGAAATCTAGATTTACAAGGCTGGACGCCCAACTTGCGCGAGATTGGTTCCTGATAGCATCTCCAATTCGAGATAGCGTCTTTTAAGATAGGCTCGATTTAATCTTCGCTGGCGTTCGGTCGGAATTTATCAATATACCCTTCTAATGTATTGTGTAGTTCGGTGATTTAATGAAATGTCTCAGGAATTGGGAAGATATTTAATGATCAGATAAATTTCAAGATTTAGTAAATTGTGGAGTTTTATAAAGCGATTATAGATAAATATGTGGTTGTTAATTTTATTCTTCTAAATAGTTAAATACATATATAAACTCACGCCTTTTTCCTAGAAGGGGTAGGCAGAAGTGCAACCAAGACACCCACATTTCGCCTTTTATATTCCATCCTACCACGTGATTGAAGGCGAGCCTATCGCCATATCAGGCACATATTCCTGACTCCGGGCTGATAATGTATAGAAAAATCCAATACCACTTCGCCCAATCCGGGATTCGAACCCGAGACCTCAGCTCTGTAACCGTAACGTAGTACAACTAAGCCACCAAGGCAGTAAAGAGTTGTCTAGTGTTAATAAACTTTTTTGAACTCAACTTATATATTAAGGCCAAATATATTAAAATAAGTTTGTATATGACCTATTAGTAAGTTATAAAAATACTCTTTTCTAAAAGAAAAAAATACATCACTGCACAAAGAACCCAGAACATTACAATTCTCAATAATCTATGGAAAAATACATGCATATAGGCCACAGACAGCAAAAAAATAGTATAATACAAGTCAACTAAAAATACTCTCTTCCAACAGGCCACTGGTAGCCAAGTCATCAGTAAACATGATCGGCGATCGCTACACGGCGCTCTCAACAGCAGTGGTACGGATAGACGCGCTACCACCGACAGTGGAGATCCTGTGCGACATGCAAGTCCCCTTGGCCAACTATTTCAGCAGAAAAAGGGACATATTTTATAGAGGTGAGTTTATAGTCATACTGGTAAATTTTGTAGTCTTTCAGGTTGAATTAATTTGTATTACTGTTTTTTTATAAAAATAATTATCAAGGTTTACCATATATTACCTTCTTTTTATTAAATATTGATAAAGAATAAGCTTAAATAATTGATCACACTAGGATAAATTTTAGTTACTTTGTTATTTTAATACAAGTGCATCTACAACTGCCAGTAGATTAATTTAAACACTGACGTTCCATAGCACCTTTAAAAATAAATGGGTGTACACTGTTTACTATCACCCAAATAGGACGATAGAAAAAAAATCGCTTTATTTTCGCAAAAATAAATTGCATTGTGTCTTAAGTCATATTTTAGTGACTTCAGTCACTAAGCACAGCCATAGTAGCAGTCTTGATATACCCTTTATTGATAATAGTTATACCAATTATTTTTGCCTAACATTTAGATTTAATATAATATTGACCCGACATATATGATTAACAAAGGCTTAAAACATTGTTAGGTGTATCGTTTATTATCTCAGATATACCACTAAATACTTAATTGGGAGTAGAAAGTTATTTCCATCTATTTACAAGCCGAGCTAAAAGTTTGACGGAAACTATTCTGGCGAGATTCTCGTTCAATATTTGAAGATTTGGTTCAATTATTCGCTCATCGGTGTAATTGTAGACATCTAAATCAATTTGGGCTATGTAATTCCGTTTTGTATTATATCTCACGATTTTAATTTTTGAATGGCGCAGCGACTAAATTGGGTTTCTAACTCGAAATTTCGTTTGAACCCCAGACGAGTACACATTTCTATCGCCAACATAAACACTTTTTCCAATCTGGGCAATTGTGCATAATTTATAGCATAGCTAATGAACGTGAAACATGTTTTAAAAAATGAAATTTTAGATTACCTTGTACTAAAATAAAACCTGCTTTTTATTTTAGATCCACTGCCTAAAACGCCTGAATCTCCGAATTCAGCGCACACGCAAACTGCACCGGATAGAGGTAAAGTATCAAGTATAATACTGTATATAACTTTATCATCTGCAATAGTACGTGGTGGCTTGTTGGTAACGGACCAGACGCGGCTACCAAGATTGTTCACAATAGTCGCGGGTTCAAATACCAGAACACATCTTCGACTTTTCGGGGTCTTGTGTCAATTGATAGTTAATCACCACGCTTCAAAATGGTGCAGGAAAACATCGAGAGAAAACTTATATACCTTAGCGTAACAGCGTCACATAACGTCAGAAAATATATATGGCTGGAGTTGAGGGAAACCTTTGCCCTACAGTGGGACAATAAAGGTTAACAAGAAAAAATGTTAGAACTCAATTATAAAGTTTGTGAATAAGTAAGTGGTTTGTGATTATTTCACTTCAATAATGATACAGATTCATGGACTGACAGCAAATTCTTCTACATTTATGTATAAAAATAAAATTGAATAGACGGCTCAAAGCAATAATTGAATTATATCGAAACCAAGCCGCATGGATACACTAGGTCGTACTTAAAAAAATCGCAACCAATGCTTCAATAAACAAACATAGCAATAAAACAGAACGATTTATTTTTCTACATCTCTCGTGACAATAAAAATAAATCGTCTTATCTTAACTATTTCAAATATTGCGAAAACTGTAATAAACACACATTTCGTTTATTGAATACGAACACATTTAATTGTATAACCCTATTACTATGCATGAGGATAAAAATAATTTGAAAAAAGAAATACCATTTACATAAAAAAATTATCGGTCTTCGCGTTAATAACACATTTACGTAATGGTACTGTTACAAAAATGATAACAATTTTCTTTCGTAGCAAAATTTCACTGGTATTTTTTTTAAATTATCAAATTAAGCATAAATTATAAATTTAATTTTGGTATTGGCTATTGCAAGTAGTGTTTTATTGATACCTAAACTAATATACAGAAGAATGATATTTTGATTGTTGTTTGCATTGAATAGAATGATATTTTGATTGTTGTTTGCATCTGAAACTACTGGACTAAATCGAAAAAAAAAAACTTGGAATCCTACATTATTCCTGACCTAATATAAAAATGTTTACTGGTTCGATCACTCTAATTATAATCATTCAAGAAGGTCTGTCTTCGATCCAACAAACACCCAGAATCGAAAGAAATGCTAATGGTTCACACAAACACTTCTCTCGGTGCGGGGATCGAAACCGCATCTCGTTTCACAGCCAGCGTCTGACCAACTGCGCCACGGAGGCTATCAAAATTGACCAACATTTATCATGAAACCAAGCAAGCGTTATCTACGATCGTACAAGACAATATTAATCATTATCAGCATCAATAATCATGTTACATACAGCCACGGTCAATACACAATATCTTCAGAACTATAGTGCCATTAAATAATATAATAAAATGTTTTGTAAATAAAGAATTAATACATATGTATTGACTTGTCATAAGAGCTCTTATCATAATAGCTATTTAATTGCCTACGTGATCAAGAAACCAATAAAGAGGAAAATAAAATAAGGCACACTCCGTGGCCCAATTGGTTAGACGCGGCTATAAAATTTTAGGTCGCGGGTTCGATCACAGGTATTTGATTCTGGTCTGGGTGATATAGAAAAGTTAGTCGTAGGTTCGTATACCCACGACAAAAGACTTAATTTATTGTATTTCCTAGGGTCGTCTAACGTGGAAACAAGTCACCTGATGGTAAGTGATCCCTGATCATCACCATGAATGATGACATCATGAACATCAGCAACGCTTGGATCTTGGATGTAATGTTAACCGATCAAAGCGGGACGGGAGTGGGAAGGAAAAAATATGTAAAGAGAGAAGTAGTATATCCACCAAATACTGGATAGCTACTCAGCCACCGGACTCATTTGATATGACGTTATTTTGAGGTTCTGTTAAATTTCGAAATGAAATACTGGATAGCCATTTAGCTCATAAATCGGTCTACTCAGCAAACATCCAGCTAAATTTCCACAGATTAACGAAAAGTTTGTTTTCAGTTACAATTTTTATTGTATAAATATAAACGTTCCATTTGACGCAATATTCTTCATACATGATTTCCCTAAATTGGAAATTTAACCCTTTATATTTAATATGAGGAATCATTGTAACGTTTTTACTTTTGTTACGATTATGTTTAAAGCTATATTATATATTGCCATGTTATTATTTTAAAAATCTGTTAATAAAATCATGTGGGTGAAAAAACTTATGTCCCTATATCCGTAGCGAGTTTATTAAAAATATTATGATGTTTGTTTATTTTATTTATTGTTTACAATTGCACTCGGTTTTAAAGTTAGTTTTTGGAATATCTTTTCAATAAATAGGTATATAAATACCAAACAACGGCTGCAGAACCACCTAAGTACCAAATGGAGAAGACTATGTAAATAAATACGATATGAGAAAGAAGCTGTGCTGGATATTATAAACAGGTAAGTATACACGTATTCCTCTAAGTTTTAACGAATTTATATGATAATTAACTATTTAATATATAATATGAATCGATTATTCACACATTTTAAATCATCATCATCATCTACAGCCTGTAGGATCCCACTGCTGGGTACCTATAGGCTTCTCTCATATTATGCCTCCTATATATTATCTCCTCCTCATATAGTAGTATTATGTAATAAATATGGAAAATAAAGTATGGTACAATGTGTATAACTATAAATAATCCTTTGTTTCAGGAGCTGGAGTGGAGTACATAAATATTCAATGTGTACCTATATAATAAGACCGTCCAAGAAATATGGCTCATATATATAGTGCCATGTATATCAGCTATAGACTAAATAAGTAAGCTCAACAAATATATATAAAAAATAAAAAGAGATATATAAAATTATGACATACTTTAACTTAAACACTTTTGCAGGTAACTCTATAGAAATCATGCATACAACAAATCATTTGGACAATACACACCCTTTTGAAATGAGAATGTAATATAAAAATATACAAAAAAGAATGAGACAAATTGTGTCAAGGAAGAAATATTTGCATCAGAAAACAGTGTTTTAAATCAAAGTTGAAGAATGTTATGAATTTTAATTAATATGTAATACATAAAATAAATTGTTTATTTCACCTATTTTCATTGTTAAAAAATGTCATATTATATTTCTATTGTACATTTTTAATAGTACATTTATGAATTTAGTTTTAAATGAATGTTAAAATAATTGTTATTATTTTGTGTTTATAAAGGAATATAGATATAAATGTAAGACAGATCTAAAGAAATGTAGATAATTAAAAAAATATAATATGTAGGTACTAATGCTGTTATTAAAATAAATATACTACAATAAAACATAACTCATTTTTATTTGTATTCATTCCATGGTAATTCAATAAAATGCACTGTACGGTTTAAAATATGTATTTTATTATATTATTCCTTGTTGCAACATTTTCATTGGTTATACTATGTGGAGCTGGTGGAAATGATTCAGAAAGATCAATCTCCAATATATGATCATTCTGGGAACATGCTATATTATGTAACACAGCACATGCCTCTATAATAGTAAGCTAATTTTCAAAAACTTATAGCCCAACTTGCAGACAAGAAGATCTTTGTTGTAAAACCAAAGACCCTCTCCACTGGGTTTCTTGTTTTAGTATGGTCTTGATTGTAAGCTTCTTCAGTCTCCCCTTTCCAGAAATGCACATAAAGGAGAATCATTGAAATTTTTACTATCATGCACCGCGCCTGGCCATCGGCCTATAATGTTTCTTATCCTCAAGTTAGGGTCGCAGACTGCTTGCACATTTATAGAAAAATGGCCTTTTCTGTTTCTAAATGTTTCTGCTTGTGGTCCTCCTAAAAACAAGATAATAAAAATTAGAGCTCTAGCAAATATTCTTATTTCAAACTACAAATAATTTTATGTAAATTGAAAAAATATATTCATAAAATTGAATTCTTTATAGGAAACTACTATTGTAGTTGAACATTGTTCCAGTATACAGGGTATATCAAGACTGCTACCGAAAACGAAGCCGGGTGGTAGTTTAAGCGACTTCAAACACAATGCAACAGAAAAAGTTGCAAAAAAAAGCGTCAATTTTTTTTTTGTTATTTTTTTTCTATGACCATATTTGGGTGGTAAATACATGTTTTCCTAAAATAATAGTGTATACCCTTTTATTTATAAATAATCTAAGGTTTAAAAGAGTTTAAATTATTATTTTAGCAAAAACTATGGATTTACCACCCAAAAATGACGATATTTAAAAAATCATAAAAAATAATTGTCGCGTTTCTTAGCAAAATTTTTAGTTGCATTGTGTTTGTAGTCACTAAAACTACCACCCGGCTTCGTTTTCGGTAGCAGTCTTGAGATACCCGGTATACTGAATAGCTACAATCAGTACAAATCATTGTATTATTAATTATATTATATCATATATTTAGCCCTACAACTATTTAGAGAGCTTGGTTATATGGGGTACAGTAGGCTGGGGAAGAGCCAATTACCTGCTAAATGTTTTGATTCCAACAAGCATATATATATATATATATAAATTATTGTGTAGAAATCATTTAGAGTGTGCCTTTATACTGTGTATAATATATTATTCTATTCTTTGATTAATAATATAATATTATGTACAGTAAAAAGGGATACTCTAAATGATTACTACACAATATAAAATACGCTAGGCATTTTAGAAGCACATTTAGTTAAAATAGGATAAGAAAACATATATTTGTGTACATGTAAAAGCTTAATAGTTATGTATACATTATTATAAGTAGAAATTACCTGGAGATTTGATCCTTATATGTATGAAATTTATAACTTCAATCACTCCTGCGATCGCATAGAAATCATTCGCAATATGGCATTGTTGTTGTTAGTTGGGAATTTTCATGCCACGATTTTGTAGTTTAACTAACTCTGCTGCAACTTTGTGTTGTACAGTCGGCTGTTCCACATGAAATACATCTCCAATAATCTTCTGGTAACTGCCTGTCGTAGAATATCATAAAGCAAGTAACAGTTGGTCGCAAGTTTTTATCAATCGACTTCTATTTGTAGTGGGTTCTATTTTGCCTCCAGCAAGGAACACAGATGCAGAACAGTTTCTTTCTTCAGGCGAAACCTCACTTTGTTTGAATGTTTTCTTCTTTGTATTTTGTCAAAAGCATTGATTTTTTTCTTGATTGACTCGCCTTGATGAAGCTATATCGTCATCAGACAGGGATGAAACCGACGCGAGAGTCATTTTAGTAAATTTTATGTAGAATTGATAAAGTTAAGAGTGGTCGCAGGCGGCCTTAAGACGACGGCTGCTTAGAACTAGAAATTCTTAAAAATTTGACTGTTTGACAGCTGTCAAACTCTTAAGTTGCTTTCGAGAATACGAATCGGATGAATAATGCCCCATTAAATATTTAATTCTTAAGTGGTTTAATCGAAGTTATATTTAACTGGAATCAATTTAACAGGTCATTAGAGCTAGTTAATCGGAGTTAAAAGTTAATTGGCTTTCCAGTATTTGGGCACATGACTGTTAAATGAATTTATTAAAAAACATACATCTTTGTTTCAGGTGACAGAATATTCTGTTGTTCACATCTCATAGTCATCTCAATACTTCTGCACATACTGAGTATACCTGCGACGTGATCCTCAATAGATATTAATAGGTGTTAATTAATGTGAATATTTTATAAATTTTGTAATAGTTATTTTATAGAGATTTTGTACCTGAGAGATACAGAAATGGCTTGTTTAGTATTTCTTTGTTTATACATTCAATCTACAACTAAATATTTTTCGTTATTTAATCTTTTCACTCTGACATTAACTGTCTCATTATTATCTTTCGTTACTTTCTTCGATGTTATAAAAACATGTTATCCATTCATAATATCTTCTTTCACGTTATTTTCTTACTTTTCTGTTGATAGAACATCGTTATTAATAATATGCATAGGAAAACTTCCGAACTAATAAATTAGAATTGTTCACCGTCATAATGCGCTATTGGAGTTACCTATTCCTAATCAGGTCAAGTTAGAGCTCAGGGAATAATAGCGAAAGCATTAATATTGATTATTATTCCTTGGTTAATACCTTTGGTATAACATTCTGTACCTCTCAGGTAAAAAAATGAAAAGAATTATTGTACTTACGATATTGTAGATGTAATATATTTTTATTTCAAAGATTATTTTATAATTTAGGAAAGATATTTGTGAGTTTAAAAAATTGGATATTAATGCTTTAAATAGTGCTGATAAAAATCTTGTTAAAATTATCATTAATATTTGGAATGTTTTATTTGTAAATATTGGAAAAATATTTCAAATATGTTAGTGTGTATATTGTATTGTTATAAACATTTTATAAACCGCTATCCTATAGTACATAAATCATTTATCGGATTCTCATCAGCACATACTAAATAAGAAAATGTGTCTCAATACACTATAATATATATTCTTATTTCTGAATCTTGGCTTAAACCATGCTTATCTTCTTCTTCCTACTCTCTTCCTGGATTCCAACTCATTAGGAATGATCGTACTGGTCGTGGGGGAGGTGGTGTAGCCATTTATCTCCGTAATTATTTTAGATTCTCGATCGTCAGTACATCACCGCAACCCCCAGCACTAAATGCTGGAGAGCACCTATTCGTCGAGTTGGAATTCTCTCGTAAAAAACTCTTACTCGGAGTCTACTATTGTCCTTCGCTTCGAATTGATTTCTTCTCTTCTCTCGAAAGTATTCTCGAAAATCTAGTTCCTTCGTACAGTCAAACCATAATCATGGGTGATTTTAATACCTGTCTCCTTAAGAACGACCGCCGTTCTTCCTCCCTATTGAATACCATCCAGTCCTGTAATCTCTCCATTCTTCCTCTCTCTGCTACTCATCATTCTCCTAACTGTGCTCCTTCTCTCCTCGATCTCATCTTCGTTTCCTCGTTAAATCATGTGGTAAAACATTGCCAATGTCCCGTTGACGCCTTTTCCTCTCATGACCTATTATTCCTATCATATCGCATCCATCCTCCTAAACCTTCACCCAAAATCCTTCTGCAGCGAAATTTTCGAGGTATGAATCTTGGTTTTTTTTTTTTTTTTTTTAATATTATAGGGGGCAACCGAGCATGCGGTTCACCTGATGGTAAGTGAACACCGCCGCCCATGGACATCTGCAACACCATAGGGCATGGAGATGCGTTGCCGGCCTTTGAGGTGGGAATACGCTCGTTTTTTGAAGGTCGCGAGGTCGTATCTGTCCGGGAATGATGCCGCTGGCAACAGGTTCCACAGATTTGTAGTACGTGGGAGAAAGTGCCGGGAAAAACGTACTGTAGTAGATTTCCAACCTCCAAGGTGATGTGGGTGGTATTTGGAGGTTTGTCGTGTTGTACGGTGGCGGAACTCTGCAGCAGGGATAAGTCCGAACAATTCTTGAGAGCACTCCCCGTGGTACATGCGATAGAGAATGCAGAGCGAAGCTACATCTCTACGCAAAGCCAAAGGATCAAGCCGGTCGGAGAGAACCTGATCGTCAATGATTCGAGCAGCCCGACGTTGAATGCGGTCGAAAGGAAGAAGCTGGTACTGGGGTGCCCCTGCCCAAAGATGGGAGCAGTATTCCACGTGGGGCCGAACTTGCGCCTTATAAAGTTGCATACGTTGACCCGACGTGAAATATCGCCTCGATCTGTTGAGCACACCAAGCTTCTTTGAGGCCAATTTGGCCTTACTTTCAAGGTGACCGCGGAACTGGACGTCACTCGATATCTCGACACCAAGAATTCCGATGCTGGCTGTGGCGTTTAGAGGAGTGTCTTGAAATTGAGGTGATACGACGAAAGGCGATTTTTTTGCGGTAAATGCGCAAACTTGTGTTTTTGAGGCGTTAAATTCAACCAAGTTATGTCGGCCCCAATCCGAGACTCTGGATAGTAAGGACTCGACTTCAGACACAAGTTTGTTTCGGCACTCATTGACGTTTTCCCGAGAAATATTAGCTCGGCCGGTATATAAGGCATCACCCGTGCTGTCATCCGCATAGCAATGTATGCCGCTAATTTGCAGCATATCATTAATATGCAGAAGAAATAGCGTGGGAGATAGCACACAGCCTTGTGGGACACCAGCGTTCACGGACTTGAGATCTGAGCATGCACCGTCGACAGCGACCTTGATGCTCCGGTCCGCTAGAAAGCTAGCTAGCCATTTGCACAACTTCTCGGGAAGCCCGTAGGAAGGAAGCTTCGACAGAAGCGCTCTGTGCCAGACCCTATCAAAGGCCTTCGCTACATCCAGACTAACGGCCAGCGCCTCCCCCCTACTCTCGATTGCCTTCGACCATCTATGTGTTAGGTACACGAGAAGATCACCAGCCGAGCGGCCCCTACGGAAACCGTATTGACGGTCACTTAATAGCTGATGATCCTCAAGGTACCCAAGGAGTTGGCTGTTGACAATGGATTCCATTGTCTTCGAGAGCAAGGAGGTAATGGCTATGGGCCTGTAGTTGGAAGGATTCGAGCGCTCGCCTTTTTTAGGTATCGGATGCACTAATGCTGTCTTCCACGAAGCCGGGACTACGCCTAAGAAGTAGGAGTGCCGAAAAAGACGCGTTAAGATCGGAGCCAACTCAGGAGCACACCTCTTCAAAACAATAGGAGGAATACCATCGGGTCCACTCGATTTATGGATGTCAAGGGAGAACAGCGCTTTACGCACTAGCCGTTGCGAAAACCGAATTTCCGGCATTTTGGTGTTGCACCGCGGGATAGTCGGCGGTTCGCTTCCCCCGTCATCCAGAAAGGAGTTAGACGCAAAAAGAGAGCCTAGGAGATCGGCTTTCTCTCTTGCGCCATGGGCCAACGATGCATCCCCCCTACGAAGAGGTGGAAAGGAAGGGCTACAAAAATTCCCCATGGCAGCTTTGGCGAGTGACCAAAATGCACGCGTTCCCGAAGGAAGACGAACCAATCTCTCGCCAATTCTGCCAATGTGATCCGATTTCGCCATTGCTCTTTTGAAGGACCTCGAGGCAAAGTTATACTCCTTTTTTAAGACGCTGGTATTTACATCCTGAGCTGCCACTGCATCTGCCCAAGCCTTGTAGCATGCCTGTTTACGGCGATTTGCCATTTTGCAGGAGCGATTAAACCAAGGCTTGGATCTACCACCAATGGGCACAACAGAGGATGGAATAAATAGTTCCATTCCTTGCAGCACCACATCGGCAATAGAGTCAGCAGAGGCGTCAGGATCATCCGGCGTGAAGCAAACTCGCCCCCAAGGGTAGGACGCAAAGAATGATCGCATCCCATCCCAATCTGCTGACTTGTAGTGCCACACACGGCGACAGCCTGCAAACTGTGGGCGAATTGGGCGCATGAGTGGCACCGTCGTCCTTATCAGACAGTGATCAGATGATCCCAGAGGGGCATCGAACCCGATCAGATAATTGTCCGGATGTGAGGTCAACAGAAGGTCCAACAGGGAAGGTGTATGGCCTTCCACATCGGGTATTCGCGTCGGTGCGGCTACCATTTGTTTCAGGCCATATGCCAAGGCGAATTCGTAAACAGATCTGCCCGCATAGTCGGTGGTTGGGGACCCCAGCCATTCAGCATGGTGGGCATTAAAATCCCCAAGTACCACAACTTCTGCGGATGGAATCTGCTCTTGGATGGAATCTGTAGCCGTTTGAATACACTCCATTAGTCGGTCCGTTTCTGAATTACCGCTATGAGACCTGTAAAGGCATGCGTAGATGCGAGGATGGTCTTCGCCGTTAATACGCAACCAGAGGATAGACAGGTCCTTTCCTTCAAAATGATGGAGGCGTTGATAGCAGACATCCTCTCCAACAAACACACACACCCCAGCCCGTGGTACAAAAGAGTATTCTAATTTGTACCCCGGGTAGGAGAGGTACGCGGAGTCTGCCGGAGAAGATATCTGCGTCTCGGTCAAAAAGAGCAAGGCCGGCTTAGCCGTCTCGAGGTGGTGGTGGACGGCATCAAGGTTAGAATGTAAACCCCTGATGTTGCAGAAATCCACGGTAAAAGTGGCAGGGGTTGGCGGCGATGGGTTGCTCTTACCCCGAGTTATCCTCCCATCAAGCGCAGTAGTGCCCCCCCAGAATACGTGGAGCAGCCTAGACGTCCACGACCCGGGATAAATCCGGGGTGTGGACGCCCAGGAGGGGATTCTCCAACGCCGTGGCTGTTGGTACCCCTCTGGGGTAAACAATTTTTATACGGCGCTATCATAAGGAGGGGTAGGGGGTTGGGCTACCGGTAGCCTCACTCACTCGGTGAAACACAGTACTGTGGGTACTGCTTCACACCGGTTTTCTGTGAGGTCGTGGTATCACTCCGGCCGAGCCAGCCCATTTATAGTACCGCCTAAGCAGTTACACGGCTCTCCCACGAAAAAAATTGGTAATCTTCGCAAGGATGCCGACAACATTGACTGGAGTAAGCTCTATCATACAGATAATGTTGATGAAAAGGTCGATTTTTTTAACAACATGATAATTGATCTTTATGATAAACACGCTCCAGTTAGACCAGTTAAGGTTAAACACTTACCGGCACCATGGCTAACTTCTGAAATTAAGGAGCTGCTCTCTAAAAAAGCTTCAGCCAAATCACGTTACAATCGCCGTGCCAATGAGTTGAATTGGTTAAAGTACGTTGCCATTAGAAATCAGTGTAGCAAGGTGTGTAGGAATGCTCAACGCCGACACATTCACAACTCAGTTGAAAACGGGGACCCAGCCAAAGTCTGGAAATTTCTAAAGACACTAGGAGTGGGTAAATCTCGACAGGACTCTATTCCTAAATCCCTAGATTTAAACTCCTTGAACCATCATTTTTCTTCTTCGTCTTACCTTGATAAGGCGACCAAAGATAATACCATAAAGAATCTTTCTACCCTTCAGACTCCTAATTGTTCTGCTTTTGTCTTCAAACAATTCGCTAGTTGTGATGTTAGGAAGACCATTACGCTCATCTCTTCTAATGCAGTGGGGAGTGACAATGTCAGCCGCAATATGATTCTGCCCATCCTGGACGAAATTCTTCCTGTTATTACCCATATCCTTAATCACTCCATTTCCACACAGATATTTCCCACTGCTTGGAAAGAGGCTAATATCATTCCTATTCCCAAAAAACCCAACTCCTCTGTACTTTCCGATTTTCGTCCCATTTCCATTCTTCCATTCCTATCCAAAGTCCTTGAACGTTTAATCCATAGTCAATTAAATGACTTCCTTACCAAAAATAGCCTCTTAAATCCTTTCCAATCAGGGTTTCGCCCAGGACATAGCACTACTACAACTCTGACTCATATTGCGGATGGCATTAGGTTTGGTATGGAGGAAGGCATGCTGACAGTCTTAGCATTGCTTGATTTTAGCAATGCCTTCAATACCGTCGACTTTGATATCCTACTGAGCGTACTGTGTTCTCTTAACATATCTCCAACGGCTGTTGATTGGTTTCGAAGTTATCTGTATGGACGCTGGCAACGCATCAGTGTTGAGGAAAGTTTATCCTCGTGGAGCACTGTATCTGCTGGCGTTCCACAGGGTGGCGTGCTATCTCCTTTACTCTTCGCAGTTTTTATAAACTCCATAACTAATCATCTTCGCTCCTCCTACCACCTCTACGCTGATGATCTACAAATTTACACTCGAGCGCCTTTAGATAAAATAGTAAGTGCAATTACCACAATAAATATAGATATTTATCATATTTGTGAGTGGAGCAAGGCATATGGCTTGAAAGTCAATCCATCGAAAACTCAGGTTATTGTTGTCGGCAGCCCCAGGATGATTTCGAGACTTGATTTTACCCAACTACCAAGTATTTCTTGTGATGGGGTCACTGTTCCATACAGTGAAACTGTGAGAAATCTTGGTGTACACTTTGATAAATCATTCACCTGGGGTCCACAGCTTCGAGAAGTAAGTCGTAAGCTGTTTGCCTCGGCAAGGTCCTTGCGGCGATTACACAATTTTCTACCTATTGCCACGAAGATTTCACTTGCGCAAACACTCCTTCTTCCCATCCTTGATTATGCCGATGTCAGCTATCTAGACCTCACCGAAGTGCAACTTGATAAACTTGAGCGCCTTCAAAATTTCTGTATTAGATTCATATTTGGATTACGCAAATATGATCATGTTTCCGAGTTTCGTGCTAAGCTCAAGTGGTTACCTATACGGCTTCGTCGGAATACTCACATTCTCTCTCTTCTTTACAATATTTTGTTTAATCCTCTCGCCCCTTCTTACCTTAAAGAACGATTTCTTTTTCTTCATGAGTCACATTCGAGGTCCTTGAGATCGTCGGAGAATCTTAAACTGAGAATGCCCGTACACACTACTATATTTACGGATAAATCATTCACTGTCAAAGCTGTTCGATTATGGAACGCCCTTCCTGTAGTGGTAAGACAGGCTCAAACTTTGTCGTCCTTCAAAAAGCTGATGAAAGAGCATTACTTTTCGCTATGAACAGATTAAATTGATGCGTTTTTATTTATTTACTATTATATATATATTATATGTATTTATATGTATTTTATGTATATATATGTATATATTCATATATATAGTGTATGTGTATTATGTTACGAATATGTATTAATATTATTATTTGTATATTAATTACTTTATTATTATTATTTTCTTTTCTTTTTTTCGTTTTGAGCTTTTGTTCGTTATTCTTACACTGCCCTCTCAATCTCCTTCTCTTATATCCATCCAAAGGTTGTCTGGCAGAGATCGCTCAGAGCGATAAGACCGCCTTTTGTACTTTTGTATTTTATAGTATCCCTTATGTAGTTATAATAAATCAGTGTACAATAAAGATTAAATAAATAAAAAAAAAACCATCACTGTAGAACACCTAAAAATCACAACCGCCAAAGAAAAAACCATCAATTCTCCACGTCTAGTCCACGAGGAAACTTTAATAAAAGCATCAAGAATACATTCGTTTCAATTACCCACATCCTGCATTGCAAACCTTCCCAAATCATAGGCGTAATTACATAGTTATGGATGGGAAAGTCCCGGTTCTCACGGTACTGTGCCATTTTTTTCATTGCATCCAATCCTTTCCAATACGGACTCGTGTGAATTGGCAGTCGGCTGCACCTGGTCCTAACTGGCCCGGATCAAATTTGGAAACTGCGTTGGGCTATTCCAGATGGATTGGATGTCGTTCGGAATGAAATATCTGGGACACGCTTGATGGGTTTTTTAATAGGATCATTCTATTAGGGTTGTGTGCTGGATTTCAAATCTGTTATTTTTGTTGAGTTATTATGATATATTTTATACGAAAATGGATGTTGCATCAATGATCCTAAAAATAGATTTTAGGCTATAGATCGGCGGATAGAAGGGACGACAATATAAAAATAGTATGAATTCCCTAGATGCTGGCTGTTTTCAACATTATGGTGAATACATTTTTGAAAGAGGCCTATTTTCAGCTATAGTTTTTGTCCAACTCAAGTCGATATTCACGACAATTTTAGGTCACATATCTCTTTTAAAAGTTAATGGAACATTTTTTGTCATCATCAATAACACCTTCTTTCACAAAAAGGCAATATAAAGCTTCTTAAAACATTATTACGACCTTACCTACCTCGATCAATATTACAAAACAGACAAGCAACAAAGGAAATAAAACCGAGCAACAGCACATAAATACAGCAATAGTATTCCCAGAGCACATTCGCACCAGATTAAAAGCTTGAACATACATACGAGGCGGGTAAAGTAGCACTCACCATCATATTTTCTGCTCTAGAGGAAAAACTAATAACCGTTCGCATTGCCTCACATAGTGGCTTTTTAAAATATTTCGGATCATCTCGCGTCTCGGTTGTCGCGGCCGATGTAAAATACGCGTCTCCCGGGAAATTTATTTGCGGCCGGGATCCTAAGCTGCTGTAACGTGCCTTCAATGTCCCTTACCGACGCTGAATTAGTTCGGAAATCGACTATATTTTTGTGATCGTGGATTGATATTCCCTGATAGTGTAGTAAAAATTTGATGGCGTTCCATTGGGAATAGGAATAAGTGTATATTTCTGATTTGTGGAACGATCATTTGAAATTCGAAATAGGAAGTAAATCATTAAATGCAGTAATTGCACACTTACAGGCCAATTGGTCGTACAATTATTTGAATGATATGCCAATAGTAATAGTGGCTTTCATTTATTTAACCTAAATCAATATCAGTGTAAATTCCACTCACATATTATGCGGAATAAATGGCTTAACCAGTCTTAATCGTACTTTTGATCGTAGAAGAGGCTCTTGCTCTACCGAAGGACTTATATTGGCTGATACAGTACAGTACATCACTATGTATCAAGTCATAATTCTAAGTCTCAAAGGCAGATCTGCCCCTTCAACAACAAGAGCTCTTTAAACCGCGTCGCTACTTTAATCTTTCAGTCTTTGCGTCGTTAAGGGCCCACTACAGCCTAATCCTGAACGTAAGCTTCTTGAGTGCATCACAGTAGCCAATCTTTTATTCAAATTTTACTCTTTTATCTACAAAGTCGACATTAGGAATACGAAAGAAAATCTATAATATTCTACATTAGAATGTGTCAGAATTCCTCAACTAGGATTTGAAATCTTTAGAAAATACCTTAAACTAGCAGGAAAGAGCTAACATTCTTGTAGAGACTTATGACAATATCATCATCATCAGCCGTTTGCTTTCCACTGCTAGATATAGGCCATATTGCGTCATTTCACGCTGTCTTCTACTTGTCGTCTCCAGCACCTGCCAGCCTCTCGCAAATCATCACTTGCTAGAGGGCGTTCTTCACTAAGCTTGGCAAGATGCGGTCTCCACTCAAGAACACGTTAACCCAACAGCTATAGATTGTTCGACCATGTTAAAAAGGTATATTTTTATTCCATCAACGTTTCTGTCAAGTAAATTTCGAAAAGTGCGTGGTGGCCTGTTGGTAAACGGACTAAACGCGACTGCCAACATGTTCACGGTGGTCGGGGGCTCGAATCCCAGGGCACACCTCTGACTTTTCGGAGTCATGTGTGTATTGATAGTCAATCACCACGCACTAAAACGGCGAAGGAAAACATCGTGAGGAAACCTGCATACCATAGCGATTAAAAAAATTCTATGGTATGTAAGTCCGCCAACCCGCACTAGGCCAGCGTGGTTGACTATATGGCCTAACCACTCTCAATCGTACTGTCGATTGTAGAGGAGGCCCGTGCCCTACAGTGGGACCTATATGGGCTGATACAGATGCAGTAAATTTCGAATCTACTAAAGTAATCTTAAGGATTGAACCTGCCACTTTAAATAAACTAAAATATTTTTCCTAGGCAAATGCCATCCTTAATAAATCGCGGTCTCACATTTTCAACGCTCGGAACTTATGCATAGTCGATGATGATCGATGTCCTCAAGCTAAGCAGAAAGATAAGTTTGAAATTTTAATTCAACCCTTTTCCTCATGAATAGTTAAAACACATTACAGTGTTAATTTAACATGAGCCTAACACTAATTAGCCACAACGGCCAAATAAATTACAAAATAAATCATAATATTGCTAGATCAAAACAAAATTTATTTAGCCATCTGAACCGTGAATACAAATAATGAGAATAATAAACTAGTTACTGAAAGTTTTAAAATCAACTCCAAACTGGAATATTATTAATCTGCGGTACGTATTTAATCCTTCGTTAATATAACATTGCATACTCTATTACAAAGTTAAATAGGCATTAACAAAAAGTTAATTGCTATTCTGCGCAAAGGGATCGTGATAATTTTTACTTTGACCTTCGGATAAATTGTATTAAAGTTGTTGTTATGTTTTATTTTGAGTAATGTTTTTAATTTTATTATTTATAGCCTCAAAGTTCACCAACCCGTACTCGGCCAGCGTTGTGGACTATATGGCCTAACCACTCTCAATTATACCCTCGATAGTAGAGGAAGCACGTGCCTCGCAGTGGAACGTATATGGGCTGATATAGATAGCTATAACTATACTTTTAATTGTAAGAAGAAAGTAATAGATAGCAACGACGGCTATGACCATGTTTGTTGCCAAAAACATAATTTGAATAATCTAGTTAGACTCTTGTGCTTGGACAAATATCTGTGTTTTTTCTCTCTCTTTTTATCACATACACACATGATTCTTTATCACACATAGCTAATGGGGGTCTCAATAAAACTTGTGACACTATTACTAACCGCATACCTCATACGGCTCTCGACTTCTGAACCAGAAAAATTTTTGTTATTCAACATACATACATAAAGTCATGTCATTTTCCCTTGGGTGTGCAGAGTTGCAACCATTACACATTAATCTAAGATTTATTTCCAGTGATTCTTATTTATTAGTGATTATTTAAGTGCGTGGTGGCCTGATGGTAAACGGACTAGACGTGACTGCCAATATGTTCACGGTAGTCGCGGGTTCGAATCCCAGGGCACACCTCTGAATTTTCGGAGTTATGTGTGTATTGATAGTCAATCACCACGCACTAAAACGGTGAAGGAAAACATCGTGAGGAAACCTACATACCATAGCGATTTATAAAAAAAAATCTATGGTATGTAAGTCCGCCAATCTGCACTAGGCCAGCATGGTGGACTATATGGTCTAACCATTCTCAATCTGTGGTCAATTGTAGAGGAGGCCCGTGCCCTGCAGTGGGACGTATATGGGCTAATACAGATTCTTATTCTTCTTCTTATATTCAACTGACAGCCGTTGGGCCCGACAAGTTCTGGAATGGAGGCCACTTACAGGCAAGCGTATTGTCGAACGCTACATTTACACATTAAGGTGAACGAACACCTACAAGGTGAATGAACGTCAGGACGTCCTGCTGTGCCTGTATACAGGCCGCTTCCAACAGGTCGATGTGGACATAATTAGGGGAGGCCTATGTTCAGCGGTGGACTTTCTGTGTCTTTAACGAACGAACGATTCCTATAAACGAAATATGTTGATGTCCGATTAAGCACTTACATTTACTGGTGGTAGGTCTCTCATATGTGAGAGGCCATCTGGGTAGGTACCACCGCAATGTCTATTTCTCCCGTGAAACAACACTGCTTAAATGCACTGTTGTGTTTCGGATTGAAAGACATTGTAGCCAGAGCAACTACTGGACATATTGAGACTTAACATCTTATGTCTCAGGATGGCGAGCGCAGTGGAATGTTGCTACTGTTCATGAGCGGTCGTGTCACTTACCATCAGGCGAACGGCTTGCTCGTCTTGCCATACAATGCAATAAAAAAAAAAAAATGCACGCGACTTCTGAGTATAGTAATCAATAAAACAAACACCAGAGCTACAATAACTAGGCTGGTACAATTACTCGCTTTAACAACACCATAGAGAATTATTCCATTACTCCGTTCGCAAATCCCATGGTATGAAGCGTCGGCCGAACTGGATAATGAGCTGTATACCTCGTGCCTACCTAGTGGTCCCAAATGATTAAGCGTAAACATATCATAACGGTGTCAAATTAACACGCAGTATAATCAATGGTGTTTTAGGTCGGTTAGTAGGTAAATGTAGTCCTTACAGATTTGGGGTTTTCTTATAAACATATACCTTTATACTACGGAATTATATGATACGGCCCGGCTTCGCCCGGGACCGGACGCTTTTTGAGTAGAAACCTATAAAGTAACCTAAAAATCTACTATATTATGGATGTAGTTTTTCATCTAGCACTTCCTTTTGAATCACTATCTATTTAAAAAAATCCGATGCGTAGTGTTAAGAATCTAAGCATACGTCATAGGTCCCTATGTACGTCTATGGTCGTTTAGCCACATTCCACGGAGAGTTTCTCGCGGCGAGAATCGTATGCCATTATCGCATAACATACATACATGACATAATCACCATAAAAGATTATCGTATTCTGACTAGCGTTTACACGGTGCAACTTTTTTATAGCCTCGTGTAAATAGCCTTTAAAAACATTGTATGGTACAATAGTTTCTTAGAGTCCACCCTAAAATCACGACAGCTTTAAAGAATCTAAACGTCGGGAAGTTAAAGAATGTAAAAATAAAACCAAATTAATCCAACCAAATGCGATAAAAATACGTCATTAATAGTTTTGTTTGAAAGAAATTGTATATTAATTTGTGTTATTCCAAACAATATTTTATTTTAGAAAACAGCATAGTAAACCTAAATACACTTAAATATAACAAATATATTCCACACCAATTATAGTTTACTATGAAAGGTTTAGACTGCAAAATCACATACATTTTCTAATACTACATTTGCAGAAATAAATTATCATTTGTGTTTGTTACTCAAACATCACGCAAGTCAAATTCGGTATTGAGTCGGTCAGTATCAGTTTAAAAAGAGAACTAAAGCTAAATTAATTTGTGTTTGCAATATAGGTTTAAACTAGTCAATTTCATTTCGGTCTAATTTAAATTTATGTAATTACTTTTCATACGGCACATGAGGTATTATTGTTATTAATATTATACAGGGTGTATCAACACTGCTACCGAAAACGAAGCCGGGTGGTAGGTTAACAGCCGCTGCCAACAAACAAGCCCAATCCAAAATTTGCCGTTTTAGATTGACAGTTCACTGTTTTGTCTGATACTATATTGCCAATAATCAATCTCAGTAGTGAAAAAACTATGGCAACATGGTAAATGACAAATCGAAAAGTAGAAAACAATCCAGATTGACTTCAATCTAATTTTTCCGATTGATTATTGGCATCGGCCGTAAGTGACATTAGACACAATACAACTAAAAATGTCATAAAGAAATGCGACAATTTTGTGATCTTTTTAACATCATCACCATGTTTGAAAAAAATTAATTAAAAAATGTATCTTGTTTTGCATTTTTTTTTTGTTGCGTTGTACTCGTATACGAAGTCACTAAAACTACCACTCGACTTCGTTTTCGGTAGGAATCTTGATTTACCCAGGCCAGCATGGTGGATTTTATTGCGTAACGCAGTTTAAATGCACTGTTGTGTTTCGGACTGAAGGACATTGTAGCCAGAGTAACTACTGGACATATTGAGACTTAACATCTTGTGTCTCAGGATGGCAAGCGCAGTGGAATGCCAAGCAATGCATTTGTGATTCAAGGTGTTTGATTTTGCAACTTTTCATGAGCGGGCGTAACGCTTATCATCGAACGGCATGCTCGTCTCGCCATCAACTGCAATAAAAAATAAAGGCGCATTGGGCACATCAGTAGGCGTGACATATCCTGCTTCGGGGCGCCAGTCACAATCCGACTTTGACAAATAACCCCACGCGGTAATCGTACCGAGCGAGCCAGTCCCTCTTCTTTATTTATAGAATTCCCATTGGAATCAGCAAGAACCCATTGACCCATGCATATATTTGAATTAGCAAATCGATCGGTACAGCGGAGTTGATCCGATAGTGTCGGTCGCGCCGGGTCTAAGTTGGAGTGTGACGGGGTCGTATATCTCAATTTATTTTGATTTAGTGGACGGCCACCAGATACGGTGAAATGTAGGCTACGTCACCTACATGTTGCATGGGCTGTGCAGGTTATGACTGTCGCTATTGTTATGAAATTACTTGTGGATAAGGATGGATTGAGGAATAAAAATATGTGTATAATTTTTTTTTTTATAGTGTTTAGAAATGTTGCTAAACGATAACATAAGATTTTAATAAAAGTATTTCATAATACTTATTTTAAACAAAACAAGCCTATTTATATCTACCGCTGTCTAAAAACCTTCACAAGCATCCAAGATTGGGATCTTAAGCTGTCCGCACAATCAAAAAAAGTGTGTGATTTTTTTGTCAAATACCTTATAATAATAAATTAACTGTTATCTGTATAATATAGAATTTAATTAAATTTGTAATATGTATAATATAGAATTTATTTAAATCCAAACGAACTATTTCGTGTAGCATTTCGAAAAGGCTTACATATATTCCTCAGACGGGTCTAATATGAATATAATGTGTAATAATATATTTGTTGAATCACAATTGTGCTATTCCAATAGCTGGCTAGACGTCGTAAATCGGTACGTATCGCACAAACGCATTTTACAAGATCAATAAAATTATCCCGTAGCTAATAGATTTCGACATCTAATATGAAAATTTTACTGACCAGTTACTACGAAAATTTGGTTTGCTTTCTCGACGGTTAAAATATTTATTTATATAATTTTGTTACTATTAAATAAATACTTGTTTATTTGAGGTACCGGGCCAATGTCAAGAAATACTGGTCCGAAAAGATATTATGCCAGTGTTTGTTATTATAGTCAATTTATAGAGAAAGGGCATAGGGTACTTTTTGTCTTAGAACAAATATAGCAGAACGTGAATCCCGGAAAAACATTTACACGTGGGCGCATCCGCAAGCAATGCTCGTTTGTACTAAAGCTTTCAATGGCGATAGCGAGGCATCTCGCTTTACAAAAGGCTTCTCTCTATCTAAAGACTACCTTCAATGATGGCTATCGTTTTACAATGATAAAATTAAAAATGCGATTTCTCAGTAGCAACTAAATACTCTCCGTAGCACTTATGCCGAATGGAATCCGATTCCACCTTGTAGAATAGGAATTGATTTTGAATATTAATTGGAAGATTACTGCGAACTTCAGCGATATCAGATTCTATAGGGCTTTTCAAGATTTTTCTTGTTTTGCCGTGTTTCTGGAGAATACTAAAGAAAATTATGTTGGCACTTTGCAATAAAAAAGATCGTAAGTAAGAAATTCTGTTGGTCAATTAATAATGATATAAAAAAATACATAACGTACTTACACAAATTTATTATTAGAGTCCTTACACCATAATGAGATAGGTATAAGTCCTATATCGCAGATATTAAAATTTATGTGAGTCGTTATGGTCCCCTAACTGAAAGATTCAGATCCGATGCAAATAATTACGTTTGTAACAATTTTCTAAAATTAAAGGGTTAAATCAAGATTAAAGCGTGGTTCTCACGTTTTAGGAGAAATTATACACCTCTCAAAATTCATAAAAAATAGAAATTTCAAGAAGCGGAGTCACGTGCGCAAACGTTGTCGCACAAAATCATTTTTTAAATGTGACTCGGAGGAAAATTGGTAGAATATAAAACGGTGAGGGCACTACTAAATAATAAATTTTCATGCAATACGAAACGGATATATCCCCCGGTCTGGTGTTCGATAGTATTGCTAAATCCAATATTAGCTGCCGAGCACATTGAATTACATTCGTGAAATGTTGTGGGAGATCAAAATTTTAAAAGCCAATTTTGTATGCTTTTATCTCGCGCGATTTTGCTCGCGTATTTGGTGTTTATTTCAGTACTAACGTGTATTTTTATGAATATTAGCTGATTTGAAATTCTGCGAAACTTTTTAGGTGGGATTTTTTTTTCAATTTTCATTATATTTGTTCTATTTTAGCAACTTTAATTGCCTACCTATACGTTCAAATTTTTAAATTTAAATGATACTTAAAATGCAGTAGAGTCAATATTGACAACACTGCCGTCAGCAAATATAAATACAATCCAACATTATTTATTTTTTATTTATTTAACTTTATATACAAATATGTACATAGGCGGACTTAATGCCAGAGGCATTCTCTACCAGTCTACCTTGAGATGGTGCTGAGATTACAGAGGTAGGGGTACATATGTTTATTTGATTATTGATGTTGGTTTATTTCTACATAAATACATAATATATATAAACAAATATATGAATAAGTATATACTTACATACTATGTAAAACTATATGTTCAAATATACATAATTACTATAATATATATACACATAAATAAATATATATCAATATATACGATGACACACTACTGTGATGATTCAGCCACTCTATCCAGCAACAAATCCCGAACCTTCTTTTTAAACACAAAACGGTTCATGGATGTCCTGATTTCGAGAGGGAGCGCATTCCAAAGAAGAATAGACTGTATGAAGAAGGAAGAATGTAGGAAATTAGAATGATGGGGGGGACACTTTAAAAGAAGGTTATTTGAGGAGCGAAGATTACGCTCATGACTTGCGCCAAGAAACTGGAAGTGGGTAATGAAATAAGAAGGTGGTGTAGGAGACGTTACAATACTGAAAAGAGTTGTAAGGGCACGCAAATTTCGCCGTTGACGAATTGGTAACCATTTCAGTTCAGTGCGATGTGAAGATACATGGTCATATTTGCGAAGGTTAAATATGAATCGAATGCAGTTATTGAGAAGGCGGTCCAGTTTGTTAAGAAGATCTGCATTCAGGTCGAAATAGCATACATCACCATAGTCGATCAGTGGGAAGATTAAGGTCTGCACAAGCATCAATTTCGTCTTAGAGGAAAGAAAGTTTTTAAGGCGATATAGAACACGAAGGGCACCGGTGACTCTTTGGCAAACAGAGGAAACTTGCACCTGCCAGTTAAGTACGTTATCTATAATAAGTCCAAGGTCTTTAACAGATGACGACCACGATATAATTGTGCCGTCAAATGTAAGTGGTGGTACAGACGAAAAATCAATGCGATTTATCAGGCGCTGGCTGCCTATGATTATGGCCTGGCACTTATTAGGGTTAACTGTTATCCCAAACCTAGCAGACCAGCCCCTAATGTACTCTAAATCGGTGTTCACTTTTTCAATAGCTGTGGACAAACAATCCACACTTGCATGGGCATAAAGCTGTAGATCGTCGGCATATAGATGATACGCACATGAAAGGTCTTTGGTTATGAGATTAATGAAAATTGAAAACAATAATGGAGAAAGTATTCCGCCTTGAGGAACGCCAGAATCAAGTGCACACCAGTTCGACGAAGACTCGCCTAACCGCACTGATTGCTGTCGACCTCGAAGATACGAAGAGAGCCAGTCCAGTGCTCCGGAAGAAATCATTAGACGGGATAGGATGGAAAGGATGATATCGTGACTGACCGCATTGAAGGCATTAGAAAAGTCAATCAAAGCGAGTACGGTGACCTTCGTGTCCTCCATACCAGCCCTGATGTCGCCAGTCACTTTGAGGAGTGCGGTGGTAGTACTGTGGCCTGGCCTGAAACCAGACTGCAGTGGGCTTAACAATTTGTTGGAGTACACAAACTTGGAGAGTTGCTTATGTGCACAGGATTCTAGGACTTTGGAAAGGAAAGGGAGAATGGATATAGGTCGGTAATGGTTAACGAGGGTCGGGTTGGTTACTTTAGGGAGAGGAATAACATAAGCCTTACGCCATAATGATGGGAAATTGCCAGTGCTAAGGGAGAAGTTAATTATATGGGATAGGGCTGGCAGGAGGTGATCTAGGATTAGGACTATCATACGACGGGTGATGTTGTCGTAGCCAACGGCATTGGATTTAATGGAAAGGACTGTCTTTTTGATCTCCTCCGCAGAAACTGGAGAAAAGTGAAAAGTGTCTACGTTGGGGAGGGGTAAGGTGCCTAAAAAATCCAGGGTATGACATTTGATTTGATGATTCATTACAGATGGTGCAGAAAAGTGACAGTTGATATCATTCAAATCCAATGTCCCCCGGAAGTCGAGGTTCCTCTCCTTACCAATACCCAAAGTTCGAAGGAACTTCCACGTATTAGCTGGAGAGGAAGAGGATTAATAAAGTTCTGAGCGTAGAGTTAGAAGCAAGTCTTCCGTCAAGATTATTAGAAACTACGAGAAGCTTTTCGGAATCGCAATACCCAGACCCGCACCAATTTATGACCCATTAACATTTATCTCAGTTTGGAGATGTACCCGCGGCCTTACGTTTCACTGCTGAATTCTCATCATAATCCGCCAGGGGAACTACATGTAGAATTTCTACATACATAATGTGGAGTATTTATTTATTTTATTTGGGTGGCCTTCAGCTATCAATAGCCAACAAACATATACGTACGTCCGAGCACGTATATGAGAGAGAGAAGGCACATATTTTCAGCCGTCAGAAAAGATCAGGAGTGGAGGCCATTTTCAGGTAAGTGCAGTGTCGGACGCCAGCCTACAAGGTGGACGGACAACCTTGTTAAGGCCACAAGGAACTCGCTGGATGCAGGTCGCTTCCGTAAGGTCAATGTGGAGATCCTTGTGGCCTATGTTCAGCAGTGATTTGCCTGTAGCTGAAGAAAGAGAAAGCTTCATTAGCTACCAAAAAGCAAAGCGACACGGTAATTAGCTTCGGCTTTGGTAGATAATGATCCGATCTCCTTACAGCCCTAGTAGTTTCTATAAAACAATTTCCAAATGTGAAACAATAAAAACCCAGTTCAGTCAGGGTTGTCACGCAACATAACCACCCTTGTGCATAAATCTATTGAACGCTCTTCTAATATCGAATGCGCGGGCCGTGTGTGGTAATATTTTGTTATTTAATGGTTCCCATAACCACTGTTCGAATATTTCCGTGTTTCCCGAGCCGTCTTTATCGGATATCCTTTTGGTTATGTATTTTTGTATTGGTGAATTTGAATAAATTATATGTGGCGGTGTGTTTGGTAAGGGATCGGGTGCGCTAGCCAAGGCGATGATCACAAATAGGAATCCCATGTTCGTCCGTACTAGATACCTAGGTATTTCCTTTTTTAAATCAATAAACAGCATAACGAGCATTCTATTCGCTTGATGGACTGCGCTCATGAATAGTGACGAAACCAAACAACACCATGAACAAAGAAATGCTAGCCATTTCACTTCGCTCGCCATCTCGAGACAAAGGATTTGTATGTTCAGTAATAACACTCGCTATAATATTATTCAAACCGAAACACAAGTGTCATTCACATTGATGTGTGGTAGGATAAATATACATATCGGTGGTACCTCCCCCACACGGCCTCTCACATATGAGAGACCTACCACCAGTAATTACCACATACCCTAACTTATCGTGGTAATTTACAGGAACGTCCATAGTATGGGAAGAAGACTCAACTGTCACGGAGAGTCCATTCGTACCCTGTCCTGGAACGTACGAGCTAGATTATTTTATGCATTTGTCTCACCACAGATATTTGTCTCATGTCTGGGCTTCCCACCTAAAAGTCGGTCGTAGTTTCTGATACTCACGAAACAATAATTAATTGATGTTAATATGGAGTCGAGACTTTGTATGTATGTGACTGGGTGTATTTATCCATATTAAAACATTATATACAATTCAATTATTAATTGTCAAGGTGCGAGATCGAACTCATGGTTCCTGGCTATCCTTCCTACTCCCAAGTATTAATAATGCTATGGAGCCTATGAATTTCTCTCCGATTTAAATCTGCTTTCAATAGTTTCGTTTACTACACACCTCATCTACCAAGGTATTCATCTCAATTAAAATTCAGTGTTAAATTTCATTCACGTGTAACTTTCATCTGAGCTCCCGGTACCGTTTTGCATATTGGATCATATTGAGTGAGTTTGCAAATCTTCAGTACAATACACGCTACGTTTCGCGTACGTCTGTGCTTCACAAGCGCAAATGAACTTTGGGTAATAGTTCCTTGTAGCGCCATCTAGGAGATTTAGTAGTTAACAAGCAGAATTATGTTGTAATATACCGTGCTATGAGCGTTTACATTGCTAGAACTGTGAACATTCTAAGGGAGATATTAGAAGCACAGTTGATCCAAACGTTCGGAGGTTTTTTTTTTTTTATAGTGGCCTGCCATAGTGGCTGCATTGCACCTGATGGTAAGTGCCAATGCCGCCTAGTGAAGTTTATTAAGGCTCAATTGCACAAACTAACTTTACCAATACCTTTGACCTTGAAACTGTCAATCCCATACATTCGCACGGTCAAATACTTCTCAAATGTATGGTGATGAAATTTTCAAAGGCAAAGAAAATTATATCGAAAAATTTGAAGAAAGACACCGCGATGATTTTTCCATACCCGATAATTCGTATGGCTATGAGACAAAGTCCCCTTCAGGTAGGATTCATCTACAATCGAGAGTGCGTACAGGTTAATAATTATTATGAGTCCTGTTTCTGTTCTGTATTTTTGCATACGTAAATACATGGTATATCAAGACTGCTACCCTAAACGAAGCTGGGTGATAGTTTTAGCTACTTCAGACATAATGCAACTAAATGTTGTGCAAAAATTTGTGAAGAATTTTTTATTTGAATTTTTCTTCCGTGGTATGGATGGACGAAGGCCGGTATATACATAGTTTTTTCTTAAATAATAGTGTACATCCTTTTATTTTTAAAGACGCTATGGTGTGCAAGGATTTAAATTATTAGTTTAGCATTAACTATATGTAAAACTGGACAATATTTGAAAACCGATAAAAAAAATTGTGGCATTTCTTGGTGAAATTTTTAGTTGCATTGTGTAGTCACTAAAACTACACAATGCAACTAAACTCGCACTCTTGATGTACCCGGTATATTTGAATACGGCCCTATGATAAGAACGATTTAATAGTAAAAAACAAAGATATGCCTGGGTCAAATCTACTCCGTATTCTGTATACGATTTAGGAGTATGTATGCATGTATCAGCCCATATACGTCCCACTGCAGGGCACGGGCCTCCTCTACAATCGAGAGTACGATTGAGAGTGGTTAGGCCATATAGTCCACCACGCTGGCCTAGTGCGGGTTGGTGGACTTACATACCATAGAAATTTATTTTATAAATCGCTATGGTATGCAGGTTTCCTCACTATGTTTTCCTTCACCGTTTTAGTGCGATTTAGGAGTGTAATGCTAAAAAACAAAGATGCACCTGTGTCAAATCTATTATTTATTCTGTACCTGCCCAAATACGTCCAACTGCAGGGCACGGTCGTCCTTTATGATCGAGAGTACAATAGATAGTGGGTAGGCCGTCAAATCTATAAAGTAAAAAAATATATGTTATGTTTTTTTACATACCTAACAGATATTTGTGTGTCATTATCATATCATATCATCAAACTTTAAAATAGTAGTATAAACTATTTTGTTCTTTTACTTTTAACAATACAACAAGCCATAACCCTATACCAAAGCTGAAAGCGCAGGCACACCCACCCGCCAAACTAGTATCGTATAAAAATGTTGAACCGCCGTTCATTTCAATCTGTATTCGGTATCGCGGCCCGAGGCCGATTTACATGCATATAGAGTGGGCCCTGGCTTTATTTGCTTTATTCCAATATCCATGGCATCGTGGACTGCGGTGTGCCCTTTGGACGCGCTTTGAGTTTCAAACAACATCAGTTTTGCAATGGGACGGAGTGGGGAGGCTGACATGGGTCTGCGTTCTGTGATGTTGGTTTTAGCTTGAAGTTAAATCATGGCATGTGCTCTTTTGAGTTGCGAAAATTGTTAGTTTGAAGGGAATACGTATTTTTTTATTGTATAGGTCCAGAAGACGATCAAACAGGTCACCTGATGCTAAGTGCCTACTGCCGCCCATGAACATCCACAATAATGGAAGTGTGGCCGGCCCATCAAATCGCGTGAGGAGCAGAAATACACAAAGATGGAAAGAGGAAAGGGATATTGAGCACCCGGCAGTCTCACTCACCGAAAGAAACGCGACAGCAAAACTGTCGCTTCACGTTGATTTCCTATGAGACAAAGCCTGGACAAGCCTCGCCATTTATGCGTAGACATTATTGCCAACAGCGTAGCTGTTCTTGCAAGATATTTGACTTTTTTTTCTTTAATGATGGGACGAAAAATTTCCACTAGTAAACATACATATACCCTGGCTATAAACAGAAGCATCACCTCTCATAACATATCATTACTAAGCATTGTACTGCATTCGTCACCTCAAGCCAGTAGGTATCCGTATTCAATCTCCTAATGCCTATTAATTTACTAAAATTTCAACCATGAGTACATTGTCATTTAAATCGATACACATTATTATTTAATTGCTGCTTGTCTGCAAAAATAGACAAAACAATGGTATATAATATAATTATACCCACAAAGGAAGCCAAGCGCGTACGAGGAATTCTACAAATATAATATCACAATAAAGCCAACATACATAATTCCTAGCTTCCTATATTTTTCCTAGAATTATATGTCGTGTAAAAATTTATATAAAAAAGCACATATCAAATAAATTTATAGAGCATCGAGCACCCTTAGTACGCTCCTGGTTTGTTAGCAATTCATTTCCCGCACAGTGATATGCTTGTATATATTAAAATAATATCAAAAATCTGTTTCGCGGCAGCTGTATCCTAGTACCATACTATTGACTATGTACCGAAGTCTAGCCTCAAAAATAATCTTTTTAAAGTTAAATTTATAGCAAAGAAGCAATAGGATTGCGCCATGTGCCATTTGTACTTTTTTATATTGTTTCTATATAGTAGTTTAAGTTGGTGTACAATAAATAAATAAATAAGAATGAGATCATGAAGGCAAGCGATTATCATCTTTAAGCGAAAAAAATCCAAAGACTATTTTTGATGATGGATGATACTTCTCTAAACTCGCTGTTACAACACAAATAAAGTAATGCCTCTGTCATAAATCTACCTCAAGTAATAATTTGTTCGTATTTCATTCCATCTGTTTAATTGAGAAACAACAATTCCTTTGGCGTTAGTTACTCGTTGGTATGCTTGGCAAAGGAAAGTAGAAAAGTATATTTTTTTATTGTGATAAATAGCGAGGTGAACAATAAGTGTGCTATCCACCTGATGTTAAGCGACCGCTCATGCACAAGAAGAAAAGCAAAAAATACCATGAGTTATAAAGCAATGCTCGCATTCCACTGCGCTCGCCATCCTGAGACATAATATGCTACGACTGATTATGCCCAGTAGATACTCTGGATACGATGTCCTTCAAACCTGAATACAACAATGCATTTACACTGCTGTTTGGCGGAAGAAATGACATTGCGGTTTTACCTACCCAACTGGCCCCTACCAACCAGTAAGATGTTTGTTTGCAAATCACATCCATACTTATAAATTAAGAAAGGGATTAGATCAAAGCTGTTTGCGATTGAATGAACATACTCAACAACTCCAAAACATGGAAGATAAGGGTAGATAAACAAACCCCTACAAATTAATCCTGAGCAAATAACGTTAATGTTAAAACAAATGTGTAAGTAATTATGTTGATGGCAAATCGTTGCTAAGAACAAACAGTTAGGAGTCTGTACACAGCCCGCATGGTGGATAATTCTAGAATATTGTATGATTTTCTTTGTGAAGCCCTTTTGGACTCTCTCGCAAACATCTACAATTAAGGGATCTTGTGAATTTTAAATTTAACGCATTGTATGCGGGCGGTACTATAGCGAATGCAATTAGACATTATGAGTTTTCTACGTTTATTTAAATAGAAAATAGCAGCATATGTAAGCAATAATATAATTTCACCAATTGTAACACCTAGTTTAAATTATTTGTATTTTAGTTAGCATTTTTTCTACTTTTGTATCGCGGTAGGTATATAATTGAGATGTTACCATATATTTTTAAGGTTAAATCGATAATATAAGAATTATAATTATTTTATTTGAAATTTACAGTAATACAGCAAAACGTATAGTCACTGAAAAACAAAGCTGAATATTGTAATATAATTAATGGTAATTTTCTTAATTAAATGCTCTCATATATTCCCATCTTTTTATTGAATAATATTCCAGCATTTAAAAACCAATATTCATACGAACAGCAATAGTTTCAGTAGAAAAACCGTCATAATGTGCGCCGGATGATGGGAGCAATATTTTTTGACTCCCCGGCGCGCCGTATCTGTACGTGAATGGATGTGATTCGGTAACGTTCATGTTATTTTTAACAAACAATACTCCTATAAAGGTTTGGCAGGACAGAGCGAAGGATCTCCAAAAATCTGTATAGGATAGTATCTACATAATGATAATTGAAATGAACGTGAAGACATTTAAAATTAATTTAGTGAAACTTGGTTTATACCTGTACGATTTTTGGTAGTTTCAAAAAGTTTCTAGCTGTAAAATCTTAGAACTTTAAGGATATTTTATTTAAGAATATACCGGGTATCTCAAGACTGCTACCAAAACGAAGCCGGGTGGTAGTTTTAGTGACTACAAACACAATGCAACCAAAAATTTCGAAAAGAAACGCGACAATTATTTTTTATGATTTTTTAAATATCTTCATTTTTGGGTGGTAAATCTATAGTTTTTGCTAAAATAATAATTTAAACACTTTTATACCTTAGATTATTTATAAATAAAAGGGTATACACTAGTATTTTAGGAAAAAATGTATTTACCACCCAAATATGGTCATAAGAAAAAAACTACAAAAAAAAATTGTCGCTTTTTTTTGCTACTTTTTCTGTTGCATTGTATCTGAAGTCGCTTAAACTACCACCCGGCTTCGTTTTGGTAGCAGTCTTGATATACCCTGTATATGTTGTACCTTATTTGGTGTGTATCTAATAAGGTATTGTGAGTATTGTATTAATAAAAGATCGGTTGATAGACACGTCCGTTTAATATGCAACTTCTACAATACTGAAATTTTAATACATGACATTACATTATACCATGTCGGCACAATACATCCCCCTTTCTTTAATTTTAGGCATACAATCCCAAGGTAAAACAACAAAACACAAGACAAAAAGTAGTTACAAAACAATTAATATAAAAATGGAATAAGGATGTATATTTTCTTACATTTAGTATTTAATAATATAGTAAAACGCATACATTTTTATTAACTAAATCTATACCTTAAATAAACGTATCAGTTCGAGTCCAAAACCTGAGTCATAACGCCACTCACAACACTGTTCACCGAATACATTGTTCAAAACACAAGCACTAATCAAATGACGACTCGCTGTGGAAGACCGCCGTGGGAGCCAGGCTCACCGCTGCGTGTCTCGACGACGTTCTGCTGCTGTAGCTCTCGTCTCATAAAGGATGCGTATTTTGTCTTGCACCTGCGCCACATCAAGTATAGTCCAACTGCCAGAATGCATATGATAATGAACAATAGATACAGCTCGTATCTATTATTTTTAGCGTCAATATCTGCGGTACTGACAGCCGTGGCAGCGCTGTTCCCAGCACCATTCTGGGCGATTATGATCTCTTCCTTTTGCTCTTTGATCTGTTTTCCTCCCATGTTGCTTTAATGTGTTTTATTTTTTATGGTTGGAATCGCACGACAGGTTTGATGAGGCGTCCGTATCTCGATGCTCTCGTTACATTTGTCTCGACTTTGTGTCCCGTTGCATTATTTGTCATGTCAGCAAATTCGTTGTCGCTAAGTGTAAACGCAGGCTTCAATCGGTCGATACTAACAACTTTCTGCGTGTCTGCCTGCATCAATATAAAATATTTGTCTGTTCGTTGCAAGACCTTAAAAGGACCTATGTATGGCTGTGTTAAAGGTTTTGTCACCTTGTCAACACGCACAAAAACATGACTGCATTGGTGTAAATCGGGATGGACAAATATTTTTCCTTGATGATTTTCTCTCCTAGGTACAGAAGCTAGGTCCGTTATTTTGTTACGCAGATCTTGTAAAAATGTTATATTTTCGCTGTTTTCTTTTCTAAACGGTTCAAAGAAGTCTCCGGGTAATCTTAAGCCTTCACCATATACCATTTCCGCGGCACTTATGTTTGTGTCATATCTTAAGCTCGCTCGTAGTCCAAGAAGCACTGATGGTAGTTCTGATACCCATTGATCCGTTTTCCCTCTACACATAAGTGCAGTTTTAAGCGAACGATGCCATCTCTCCACGAGTCCGTTCGACTGCGGATGGTATGCAGTGGTCCTGAATTTTTGGATACCCATTCTTTTTGCAAGTTGAGTAAACAATTGAGATAAAAATGTTGTTCCTTGATCCGTTGTAAGGAATAATGGCGTTCCGAATCTGGTTATCCAACCAGTGTAAAGTATATCAGCCACTGTTTCAGAGGTAATATCTTTGACAGGATATGCTTCTGGCCAACCAGTTTTTCTATCCACCATAGTTACGATATACCTGTACCCTTGGCAATAAATGAGTGGGCCGACAATGTCCATATGTAAATGCTCAAAACGGTCAGTTTGAATAAAATGCCCATGTGGAGACACTGTATGTCTGTGCACCTTTGATTTTTGGCAACCTATACACGACTTCGTCCAAATTCCAATGTCTTTATTCATGCTATACCATATAAAGCGTTCCTGCATCATCTTTCGTGTAGCCCGTATGCCTGGGTGGCTTATCTCGTGCACCGCTTTGAAAGCTGATATACGGAATGCCGCGGGCAAATATGGACGCGCTCTATTACATGACACTTCGCAATAAATTGGTTTATTGCAGCTAGGTATGAATATTTGCTGAAATTTGTATGATTTATTTTGTAACAATATTTGTAAGTCTTTGTCTTTAGTTTGCGCCTCCGCTAACTTTTCATAATCGATAGGCGAATTTGAAATCTCTATACTCGCTATGCGTGATAAACAGTCAGCAGCTACATTATCGTTACCAGACACATGTTTAATTGAGCTGCAAAATTGCATAATAAAATCTAGATGCCGAATGCGCCTCGGTGTGTCGCTTTTACCGATAGTGTTACGTTGCAAAGAATATACAATCGGTTTATGATCTGTATATACCGTTAGCGGTCTGCCTTCTATTAATGGTCTAAAATGCTTAATGGCCATGTAAATTGCAAGTAACTCTCTATCGTATGTACTGTACTTTTGTTGAGCTTCACTCAGTTTGTTAGAAAAGAATCCTAGCGGTTTCCATGTATCACCTTCGCGCTGTTGCAAGACGGCACCGGCACATGTATTCGAACAATCTGTCATAAGAGCGATTTTTGCTTCCGACGACGGGAAAGACAGGGTAATTGCGCTTTTTAGGCTTTGTTTACATTGTTCAAAGGCCTTTATCGAGTCATCATTCCATACAATAATACTCTTATCTTTTTTTTTGGCATTGTGTAGGTAAACATTTAACTTTGCGTGTATTTCTGCTGCTTTTGGAAGATGTCGTCTGTAGAAGTTAACCATACCCAAGAAACGTCTTAACTCTTCTACAGTGTTTGGCCTTGGAAATTCCGAAATTACTTTAACTTGTTGTTCCATTGGTCTTAAACCGTCGGTAGATACATGATATCCAAGAAAGTTTAACTCGGATTTACCAAATTCGCACTTTGCTAAGTTTATAGTAATTCCATATGTGTCTAAGCGTTTTAATACTTCTCGTACATGCTGCTTGTGATCTTCTTTTGCGGATGCGATGATAATATCGTCAATATATATAAATACATAATCTAAATTTTTTAAGACTTCATCATTTAAAAATCTTTGAAAGGTTTGGGCTGCGTTCTTGAAACCAAAACCTAGTCTTAAAAATTCATATAATCTAAATGGTGTGGTTATAGCCGTCTTGGGTATGTCATCCTTATTAATAGCGATATTATGGTAAGCTCTTTGTAAGTCTATGCGGGAAAATATTTTTTTTCCATGCAACAAATATGTGCAATCCTGTATGCGCGGGATTGGATATCGATCCGGTTTCGTAATCGCATTTAACTGACGATAATCACCGCACGGTCGTATCTCACCGTTTTTCTTAATGACGACGTGTAATGGACTTGCCCAATTGCTTTTTGATGGTCTGCAAATGCCCATTTCTTGCATTCTTTGAAATTCTGCCTTTGCCTTACTATACTTATCCGGCGGTAGAGGCCTCGGACGTGCGTAAACAGCTGGTCCCGTTGTCTCTATGTAATGGAGTACAGAATGACATGGAGTATTTTTAAAACACATCGGCTTGGTTACATTTGGGAATTCCGCTAATATATCGCCATACAGATTTTCATAGTTGATAGTTCTAACTGTAGGTTGTTCTTGCAGTGATATAGACGCGATTGCTTGTAAATTTGTCACAGAGTCAATAAGTTTTCGTCTATTTAAGTCCACTAATAACTTATGATGCGCCAAGAAGTCAGCACCTAGGATGGGTTGCTTGACATCGGCCAACACAAATGTCCACTGAAACGGTCTACGTAAATTAAAGTCTAAATTTAAAGTTTTTACGCCATACGTCTTTATTTCTGAGCCGTTCGCGGCATATAGTTTATATTCATCGCACTTAGTATTAATTAAACGAGTTCTATTCACTGGAAGCACAGAAATATTGGCACCCGTGTCCACTAAAAATGTCAACCTACTTTTACTATCTGTAACACAAAGGCGGTGCACTGGTGATATGGTACAAATCTCCGCCCGCGATTGTACCTCAATTAGTTTTCCTGTTTTTCATGCTTCTTCCAGGAACACGGCTCTACACATTTTCTTGCCCTTTGTCGGTATTTATAATGGTAATAACACAACCAATCCGGGCTGCTAGGCGAGCGACGGATCGAATTGCGACCGCGTGACCTTGATCTTGAACGGGAGTGGTAACGATTAAAGCGTTTTGTATTATTTCTCTGGCCTTGCAGTTCTCGAATTTTTAGGCAAAGTTTTGCCAATTCGGCCAAAATAAAAGTATTATCACTGCTAATACCAGGCGCCATATGAACTTCCGAGAGCTGCAACGGTCGCGTTGTTTCCATCACCTTATCAGCGATAGTTGCCAAATTCTCAAGATCCGTAACTTCTGTAACAGCGAGCACACCTCGTACTTCCGAAGGCAGATGTCCTTGCCACATAATCCGAAGTGTATCGTCCGGTATCTTCTCGCGCGCCAGATCTCGCATTTTCCTGAGGAGTTGGGAGGTCTTCTGGTCGCCCAACTCCATCTCACTAAGTAACTTTTGAAATTGTCTCATCTCTGATTCTTCATACACTTTTAACAGTCGTTCCTTTAAAGTGTCAAATTTCTTAGTCTCTGGAGGCTTAAGCAGGATGTCGCTGACTTGCTGCACAACATCTTTTCCTAGTTTTGTAATGACCATATTGTACCTCGCTTCGTCACTGAGTTTTTGAGGGCCTAGGACAGCTTCGCATTGAACGAACCAAAGTCTTGGCTGGTCTTTCCAAAATTCGGGAATTCTCGAAGACACAGAAACTACAGCTATTTCCGCTCCACCAGCTTGTGGTGATGGTGATTGCAGGTTGTCGTGTTTTGACATCTTGGAATGTTACCTTTAGCAGGACAATTATATTCCGTCTGTACTTTGCACTTTTTAGTCTGCGCGTGTCCGATCGGGTCACCACTGTACCTTATTTGGTGTGTATCTAATAAGGTATTGTGAGTATTGTATTAATAAAAGATCGGTTGATAGACACGTCCGTTTAATATGCAACTTCTACAATACTGAAATTTTAATACATGACATTACATTATACCATGTCGGCACAATGTCTCTACGCTGTGAATTCAATGCAACTTAAAAGAAAACATAATATTTTAACTGTCGCACGTTTTTCTTCCTGATTCAACATTAAGATCGAGTCTTGTGTCGTATCAGAAAACCTAACTGAATTTAGCCCGAGGCGAAATTGAAATAAAAATATGCCAAGATAAATATCGACGTCATATGACTCTAGTTGGAAAGTTTATATGACTTATTTTTTATGTGGAATACCGCAATAGTAAAGCACGTATACCGAGCGTAAAATGTAGTATTTTACCTCATATTTAGATAAAAGGTAGAAGTGAGCAATTAGAATCTTGACTTTACATATTATCATTTATAAACATCATTCATAAACAGATCATAATATAGAAAGATAATTGCATATCAAGTATTCAGAAAAAAATACCGCAATGTTTGAAGGGCGAAATAGTGGTGCAAGCATTAGCTACGTACGGCCTTGTATTTTTTTTTTATTACCCCACTTCAGCGACATGTCAATGCAGGTAAATCAAATGAATTGATAAAATCTACAGAAATTACTAAGAATATGTCACTAGATGCTGACAATAATATTTCTTTTATTGGTCTAGTGAGTGTTTAGGCCAAACTTCATCACACTGGCCTCGTGCGCAACGGCTCTTAATCAAACATTGTTATTGAAGAGATTCGTGCCCTGCAGGTCGTTGTACATTGTACATATTACGTTGGTTGTTAGTAAAGTAAGTCCATGGTTCCAGACTAATTAACGTAGAGGTAAGCAAAGACTAAAATATTTAAGCCACTAGAACTGACTAGAACAAATTAAGCTTTCAAAGAAATCAAATCTAAAATTTTGTAATCCTTTCACTATCCCAAAAGGCAGCCCTAACCATATTAAGTTTCCACAAAATACTAAAATTAAAGAAACCCCGCAGTAATTCAGAGCACGCTCAGCCTTTGTTAGTCGACAAAGAGTTAATTATTCAAATAACCATTCTTGACTGGAACAGGCCGAAGCCACAATGCCCCCAGTCTCTAGCTGCTGCGATTATAGGCTTATACGCAAATGAACTGTGTAAGCAATCAGCGTTTCGCTACCGATATGGTTATCTTCCATACGGTCTTACATTTTGTATTGATTGTTTTTACTTCTGTTTGCTTTGAGGATTTTATAGCTTCATATTTCTTAAGAAATATACTGATAATAATTGTCTTATTTTTATCGTTTCCGGTTACATTTAGTTATCAGTAATATTCCATTTTAAGTACGGCAATTGTGTCTATTTAATTTATCATTGTTTTTTTATGTACATTAGACTAGAATAGTTTTAGATTTAATTCTTAAGTAAATGTTTGAAGGAAATTGTAACTCAGCAACTTCATCCTTTGGTAAATTACACTGAAACATATCAAATAGAACCCAAGAATAAAACTGAAATGACAAACTTCTCGCGAAATTCACTTAGCAAACTAGACCCTCAAAGTGGCCCGCCGATTTGTTAATTAATTATGCAAACTAAGAGAAAGTTTATACAAAATAAATGTAATGTCACACTGGCACTGAACTTTTTGAATCTTGACGAAAACAATTCTGCTTTTGACGTTGTTTACACAAACTTCAACGAAATTGCTACATTTGTTTACGGGATTGTTACAGATGAATGGAGTGTTTTGCATTTTAATAAAACACCAAATTTGTAGCTGTGTTGATCTAGATTTTATATTATTTCGTGGTGGCAGAAAACTATACATACAAATAAGTTGTTATGTATTTTATCTGGTAAAGACAACCAGATCCCATGACTAATTTCTACAGCGACTAATTTATGTTTAACACGCACTGACTTTTCTAATGTATTCCTTAATTATTCTAGTGTAAAGCCATCATAATAATCAAACCTATCAACACGTTTTTGTTCTGCCTGGCTCACCGGCCGCTATTTTATTAATGAGATTTTTGAGATTGAATTATCATAGGTAGCTGTCGTATACAGCGTCTATACCCTAGCTACCTACCTACCAATAAATCTACCAACAGTACTTTTATTTGATAATACGTGGTTATTGTCACACGCAACCCATAATAATCGTCAAAGACCGTAATGCATCGATATTTAGAAAGAAAAGTGGATAGATCAGATGGATAACAATTTTGTCCCTAACAATTTCACTTATCAAATGAAACATATTGTTCAGAAAACTGTTACTCTCTTCACCATTTATAATAAGAATGTGATGTCAAAATAATGCTTAATAGTGAAATTCCAACATCACTTTAGAAGCATAATCCTCACACTATTAAAGCTTCTATCTCAAGATTATAGCCAACAATATTCGTATAATCCACTCCGTCCATCTGACCTCACCTTTAGCTAAATTCTAGAGAGAGATAGTGTAAGCGTATCAAATAACAATTAGCGATAAATTTAGAGGCGACCCGCCCGAGCTCCACTATTCTGTGTACGGCTAATTGGATTCCAGTTGAGTTAAATACGTAAGTGGTCTAACGGTTCAGGGGCCGGTGCTGTGACGCTCTCACAGCCTAGCCAAGTGTCTCGGGATAGGAGGGAGATTATATAATATCTTCAATAATTAGCACTGAATTACTGGTTGTAGTTAGGAGTGGAACTGAACTGAAGTCATCGAAATTGATTTTACATGTTTTTATTTTTGTATTTGATTTGATGTCATCAGTTTTTTTTTTAAATAATAGCATAGTTTTAGATGGGTTCTTGACCGTGTTGCTTCTCTATTTAACGCAGTTTTTCAAATTCCACGAAGAGTTCTCGATAAAACATTTATATATTATAAGTGCTGCGCTGCCTTTGTCACCTCAAGGCGTTAAGCGTTAAGTTTGGCCCAATGATCACTGGTACAATATCTCTCAAACTGAAGGAATCAGTCTATAAAGGTACATATATATGTATATACCCATGAAAATCCACTACAGGGCAGGGCCTCCTCTACGATTGAGAGGGGTTAAGCCATATAGTCACTAATGTTACTGGTGGTAGGTCTCTCATATGTGAGAGGCTGCCTGGGTGGGTACCACCGCAATGTCTATTTCTTTCGTCAAGCAGCAGTTTAAATGCACTGTTGTGTTTCGGATTGAAGGACATTGTAGCCAGAGTAACTACTGGACATATTGAGACTTAACATCTTATATCTCAGGATGGCAAGCGCAGTGGAATGCCAAGCATTGCTTGGTAATTCAAGGTGCTGTTTGGCTTTGCTACTGTTCATGAGCGGTCGCATCGCTTACCATCAGGCGAACGGCAAGCTCGTCTCGCCATTTATTGCAATAAAAAAAAAGTGGCGAGGTGCGGATTGGCGATTGATTATAGCGAATACGATAACGTAGTGGTAAGCATCTAAAATGCTCCCAACCAAGATGATAACTTTTATTAATGAAAGAATTATGTTATGGAATAATGAGACGATTTTTATCGATGCATTTGATTTATTTTAAAAATCGATTATTCAAATAGAGATTGTTTCTAAAAATGAGTACCTACAAGGCTAAACTAAAAACTGGTACTTCATAAAATGGAAAACAGAATATGGAATAATATTCATCGCTTTGAATTTTGCTTAAAACTATGAAACTTGTTGACGTGCGGCCCGAGGGGATAACATCATACGCAATCGGGGCTAAATAACATTCGCGGCTGGCTGGCTTATGGAATTTTAGACATGCTCCCTCACCGAGTGATTCGTTCACGCTTGGCCGCAGGATCAATACGCTCTTTACGCTCTTTACGTCTTTATTTCTTTAAGGAGCTCTCGTATTTAATTTAATGTTGTTTTGACAATTTAAATCCATGTTTTAAATTGTTTTTTTTTTTATTGCTTAGGTCCGGTAAACAAGTAAATAAATCACCTGAGGATCACTGTCGCCCATGAACAATCACAATCCTTATATCATGAATGTGTTGCCAGCCTATTAATTAGGGAGGGGAGATGGAAGGAAAAAAAGGGAGCAGGAAAGAGGTATTGGACATCCGGCAATATCACTCACCGAACTTACTGCGACAGCTAAACTTCATCCTGTGAGGCAGAGGTATCCGCCCCAGATGAGCCTACCTATTCATGCTAAATCATGACTGACAACAGCGTGGCTTTACGAGTGGTTTTTAGATTTTTAATTTAAAATTAAACTTCTTTACAGATAAAGAATTTGAGTTATTTTTGTTAGCGTGGTCAAGTTTCGTTTTCCATTATATTTATAATATATATATCATGAATTAAATATTATACTATTTTAATCATACTATTTAATTATAATTAGAATCTAAAAATAAAAACTGTAAAACTCCTTCCCATGTTTATTTTTCACTACTTTTAGATACGAAAGCTATCGTAATTTCAACAATGATTTGTCTCTACTGCATTGAGTACCTTAAGCCCAAGGATATTCCGGCACCTCTTAAGCTGGATTTAGACCCGACATAAATACACACGACTAATATCGGGTTGGTCTAAGTCTCCTACAGATAGTTGCAATGTTAGGCCACAGGCGGCCACAACGGTCGATATCGAATCAATCACAAATGCATAGAATAGTTTAGGCGCGCCGCAGGCACCCGAACCCATTATGTTGTTATCTTGTTTGCACGGCTGTGTTAAGAACCCCAGCTGGGCTGATTAACCTTCAGGCAGTTTTTATTCACCCCTATTTAATTCTAGGCAATTTGAATTGATATGCATAGAGCAATTTTCGGTTTTATGGATCAGTGACTGAATATGATGGATGGGGTGAGGTAATATTGCATTCTTGATGGGTTGTATTCTTAGGCTTTTTGATTAGCTAGTCGATTTATGTTTTTTCATAGAGCACACCTCTGACTTTACGGAGTCATATATGTATGAATAGTCAATCGCCACGCACTATACCGGTGAAGGGAAAAATTGTGAGGAAAGCTTGTTTAATATGGTAGGTAAAGTCCGGCAATACGCACTAGGCCAGAGCGGTGGACAACATGACACTCTCAATCGTACTCTCGATTGTAGAGGAAACCCGGTCCCTGCAGTGGGACGTACATGGGCTGATACAGGTGTACTGGAATTTTTAAACGGTCTGTTAAAAGCTATATTTGCAGAGAATTAACATGATATATCAGTCGATATACATATATATTAAGTTAATATTATATTTTAATAATATATTTTTACAGTTGCGTTAACATGATCGCCAAGAAACTCTCGGAATCTCGGGTAGTTAGCTAAAGCAAATCTCTATTAGTTTAAAATTTCAGTTCATTAAAAATCGTGATATGCTGTTATCAAAACCACATATTATTCTCATATTATGATCAGCTGCATCTAAATACCTATTTATCCTTTAATATGTTCATCAAGATAGTAGCATAACTTCCGCAAGGCAAGCATCTAAAATATTCATCTGCTTTCCTCAACACAGCTCATAAAAACATCTTACAACACTTTAAAATCTCCGAACGCGTTTAATTTAAACACAGACAAAGCCCTATAACAAGTATTACTTCATAAATTCAACATTTTATATCTAATAACATTCGCCGTAACTCACAATCTGAGCGCACATCTTATGGCGGAGGAAAGAACAAAATTATTAAATCAGAGGGTAGGCAGACAAGCGATAGACCCTTTAATAAACGCAGTACCTAACGCAAGTAATTACCGGAGCCCGTAAATGAAATTTCGTATGCTAATTGACTAAATACAATTATGGCAGAGAGCCTAAGATTGTGTGAGTGCCTTCGTGAAGTACGAACTTGGATCTAGAGGGGCAAGAAGCGACCAGTTTTAAATATTTATCCTTGACAGGCTTTGGGACAGTGGGCAGTTGGTCGATAAGTAGACTGTGAAACGTGAAGCTATGGATTCGATATTCAAATATATGTCTATGACAACCAAATATGCACAAATATCTGATTTGGATATTGTGAGATTGTAAATTATCTCACATCGTCTGATACAGGATAAAACTACTACTAGTCTACAGACTACAGTGGGTTTGGGACGGCGTGTGTGATTGTTGAGTATATATTTTAATATCATATTGTTTTCGTATTAATTTTGTTTCTTGTGTGGCGGTTGCAATACGCCAACTTAGATTTAGCTTTTAAAGCGGTTGCAATACGCCAACTTAGATTTAGCTTTTAAAGCGGTTGCAATACGCCAACTTAGATTTAGCTTTTAAAGCGGTTGCAATACGCCAACTTAGATTTAGCTTTTAAAATTAACACGCTTATTATTTGTAATTTTAACATTATTTAAACACGCATTTCATTTTAAGATATGACTGCAGATGTTTAACCATAAAACATCTGCGAGACGTAAAATTTATTAAAATAAGATTTTTTGTGTACCTTATTGTATAATATTAGTTAAAAAGATGCTGTTCTAAATTATTGTTTCCTAATTGTAATGACTGACCCGTTCATGCCGGGGCAATAAAACTGTATTATTATAGTTAAGTTCTTTAGTGGCGGTAATCCTTTGCAACAAATTTATGTTTTTTAGACAATAGTACACATGTTTGGGTAAACCTTTCTGTTTGGACAATAGCCCAGATGTTTGGGCCGACCTTAATTTTTAGTTGAAAGGATAGACCCTATTTTATGGCTTAAATATATTTTCTGGAAGATTTATCCCCACCGATCCTCATTCGGGTAGTCCTATAAAAGGGTCGGTTTATTTGGATGAAAGAGGACAGTCTGCCATCTCTCGTCACGAGCACATCTCGCTCCGAGTCGCATAATTATAATTTTACTCTGTCTGTGAATGTATGAAATGAAATGAAATGAAATGAATGTATTTATTGGTCACGTAGGCAATTTAAAAGCTCTTATGACAAGTCAATACACATAGAACTTAATCTCTATAAACAATATATTTCCTATACTTAGTATTACTTATTTTAATTTCTTGGTTTAATTAATTAATTTATGTAATTTATTTATTTTAAATTAATTTTATTTTTATTTAGCATTAGTTTTATTTATTTGTTTCCTTTTTATTCTTATTTTATTTAAAGTATTAGTTATGACTTTATGGTAATTTATTTTTCAAAGAAATACAATATGTACGTTGGTCAAATTAAATTAAATTAAATTAATTAATTAATGGACCATGAATTTTTTTTAAGTGTTAATTTACAAAATATACAATAGTTAGTTCCTGGAAGTGAGTGCTTATTCTAATACCTACACTTATAACCACCAAACTTGTCTTAAAGCTTCGATTGTATCCTTGAAGAATAATATGTGAAATGATCTCAGGCACCCAAATCACAAAACGTGTATCCTTGATGTTTTAATTGTAAGAATTTTTACCTTCCAATAAATAATTTCCAGGTTATATTACCTATTTCGTGGAACGACTGATGTAGAGTACGCGATCATTTATACAATCTCAGGGCCTTTGGAAGATTCGTAGAAACATAATATTCATGAAATCAGAAGGCGTATATAGAAAATGAATCCTCAAGGTAAATTATGGTCTTTTGAAGAAAAGAACCAAACGTTTCTTATAAAATAATCAGTATACGAATAAGTATTGAAATAAAACTATTATTTACGTATTTTATCGCGAATTTAGTTTAAGTTTTTACATTTTTGACTTCCCGACGTTTCGATTACTTAATAAAATCCGTAAATAATAGTTTTTATTCAATGTGTAACATTCGCGTAAATCTAAGAAACCATTATACGAATAAGTAGCTTAACTGAAGGAAAGTGATTATATTGACGACCAACCATCTTAATACATTATTGCGATGATTGTTTTAAAGGATGGAGGACAGACGCCTTGAGGTTTGAATAAACTGTACCTTTGACAATCCAATTCCAATCAACAACTGCCTCCGTGGCGCATTCGGTTAGACACTGGTAGTGAAGACGTCGCGGATTCATAGCTTGTGAGGTAAAAAATGGGATGATGCGATATCGTGTTAAGAAAAGAAAAGTAATAATAAATTAAATGTTACTATTGGTCGAAAGCCTTCGTAATGCAATCAGTAAGGACGCCTCATATGATACGCGTTAACGCGGGTTCGAGCCCGCATCGAGATAAATATTTGCGTGAACCACAAACATTGGTCTCAAATCTTGGTGTTTGTGAGACCGAGAAGTCTCTCGTACTTTGAGAGACTTTTTGTCTCATAAACACCAAGAGTCGAAACAAATGCTTATGATTCACACAAAAATTTGTCTCGGCGCGGTGGGGATCGCACCCACAGCCTCTCGTTCCCCAATCTGCGTTTAACCAACTGCGCGGAGGTTATCAATATGCAACTGCATTCATATAAAAGTAACAACAGTTGTGAAAGCACTAGCAAATTCATGGTCCCACAAAATAATCTTAAATCATTTACTTAAATTAAAAAATAATGAGACCTTTTTTGTAGTAATAATATTAAAAAGTTCACATCCAGCAGCAGTAGTTCGTCCAACGTTAATTAAATATCAAGTGAATGCATGGAGCAGGTGGCGGCCGTGGCGCCCTGGCCGCGATAACGTGTGGCCCACTCCATTCCTCCTCCGCTTTTTGAGGTAAACCTTATTTATGTGCTCAGCTTCAGTTTTTAGTAGCAGTTTATTTAACATTACTAACAATTTATTACGTGTCTCCAGCCGTTTTCATTTTACGTCGCTTTAATAAGCTTTGCTTGACTTAATTTCAAAATAGGTCACTGGGTTCGGTTGATAAAATGTTGCTGAGCGAAGTTTTGAGTGGTTAAGATTTTATGAGCCTATTTCTTTATTTATTTAACATACGCATAATGCTACAAGGGATTACAGTTCCTGATAAAGTATGTTTAAATATTTGAAAAACTTAAGTACTGAGTACCAAGTTACAAAAATACAAAGATAGATTATGTGGTGCGTAGCAAAAACACAAATATACATATACGTCTCACTGTAGGAACCGGGCTTCTCCTACGACTAAGCGGGCTTGAGTATACCTCAAGTCTACCACGCTGGCCTATTGCGGAATACCTGCTATTTATTTAAAAGACACATAATTGGTACATACAGAAAATATAGTTATCAAAATTATAACACTAACCTTTTTTTACTGCATTATTTCGGCATACCAGCAATCAGATATCTTGATGGTAAGTGGTAACTTATAAACAGCCATATGTACAACGCTTGGACCACGGATCCTATCCTAGCCAATTAAATTAGGAGGGTAGCAGGAAGGGTAAAGGGTGAGAAAAGGAAACCGGTATTGGGCATCCGCCAATCCCACTCACCAAACGAAACGCGACAGCAAAGTTTTTGCTTCACATCGAATTACTGTGAGACATTGGTAGAGTCTGCCCCATTATGCTCATTAACTCATAATATGATGCCTACTCAACTTAAACCCTTTAACCCACTATCCTCAATTTATACTTGTTGCTCTTTCCACTCCATCCAAAGGTTGTATGGAAGAGATCGCCGCCGTTAGCGATAAGACTGCCACTTGTACTACCAATAACATTTATTTAAGCCGGTTTCTGTGTTATTATTTTTAATGGTGTACAATAACGTGTTATATAAATAAACCTTCCTTAAAGTTATCACATATTGTAGAAAATAATACCTTTACCTCCAATACTAAAAATAATCCCCGAACAATCCATCTCATCTAGCCTAAATTTCAAACGCAGAATTTCCAACAAAATAATTAAATTCTGTATCACCACAGGGGCTTTTGATGGGCAGCATTATCATTCTTGATTATAAACCTGCACGCCTAGCGGGCAATTAGGGCATGCCTTCAACATTGCGCAAGTTGTGGCATGGCCGTATGCATATGAGCCCAGTTTCAAACAAGCTTATAATTCAATGACGCTGTATCTGTAGCTTGTGGTCATCTCTCCCTTCTAAGTATAGATCGATCTGTTAATTAATTTACGCCACATGAATTTAATGGTAAAAGTATAGGGGTTTTGATAAAATTAAAGAGTGTGTGTTGGCCTATTGTGTGTTTATTGAATTGATGATCGGTGGTACGAATCCCAGGACATAAAAGATTTACTGGTGCTAGGTCTCGAATATGTGATAGAAACGGTACTGTAAACGCACTGTTATGTTTCGGTGTGAGGGACATTGTAGCCATAGTAACATCTTATGTCTCAGGATAGTGAGCACAGTGAAATGCCAAGCATTGCTTTGTAACTTGTTTGGATTGTTTTTGTTTAGTTTTGCCGCTGTTCAAGATCGGTCGTTTTGCTTCGCTCAGGTGAACGGCATGCTCCTATCACCATTTATTGCAACAACAAAAATGCTTGTAATTTTTCGGAGTACCTAATGGGTGTTTCTTGAGTGAAACCATATAGATATTTATGAATTTATTTGGTATGACAAGTCTGCCCATCCACATTAGGCCAAGGTGGAAGACTGGAAAGTTACCGTTTATGTCGATGTTACATAAGTAACTACAATAATATTTCAAATTATTGGAACAAAATCGTATTTTAAATATTAGTTTGACAACTGATGTATATTGCGCGAAACCGAATAAAATAAAAAGCCACACGGAATAAGTACAGATATTTTTTATTTTAAGACGGCGCCTGTCGCTTCAAAGCCGTTATCCGACCAAACAGGGAGGCTTTGTTTCAGCGTCTCGGGACAATAAACAGCGTACTACCGACATTACACGGTTAGTAAAAGGCATGAACTGCCTTCTTTTTACTTTCATAATGTCACTTTTAAAAATATTTATACAAGTTGCACAAATATTAAATTTTATTTCTTTTATATTGAACGAGTGGTAAATAATCGAAATACAAAATGTATTCGATATTCTAGGTAGTCGATCCTTCGTTTGCCAGAGGCTGTTTGACTATGTACTGTTGCGTATAGCTTACAGTAAGAATCGTTTGCCATTATCGCATTAAATAACAGCCAAATTTTAACGTGTTTTGACTAAAGCTCTACACATTAAACCCCGCCTGGCGACACAGGCCGCCGTCACAACCCGGCGGCATATAGAGCACCCAAAAGTATTCACCGCTGCCATGTTGGCGGCATGTGCTCTGCTCAGTTGCCCGGCGACACTCAATAACGTCATAAAAATATTCATGTCATGTCAAGCCGCTGACATGTTGCCTTCAAAGCTTCTCGTCTTTCAATGAGTGAAGCCGCTGACTAGCCCGCTAACAAAATGTTGTCGACATTTGCCGGCGAATTGGCGGCTTCGGTGCTATAGTGCATGCAATTTTGATAATCTTATCTTAGAGGCGATAAACTCTCCACGAGTAAATGGGGCTTAAATCTATAATTTTATTTTTTGTAACTAAATCTGCTAAAATCAGGCCAACAATTCTTTGGAAATATTGTATTTTTAACTTCAGCATAACCACCATCTACACTTAGACTTTGGCATCGTAGAATCAAATTATAAGTATCACACTACACATTAAACTTCTGTTCGACAAGTTACTCAAATACACTACCAACCAAGATCTTAAGTTTTCCATACTTTTCACCGATCCAGCCCACGCAAAACGCAGCGTTTATGAACAAAATATATTTCCGTATACAAAGTTCTTTAGTTACGGTGTGGTTAGAAATCTTCCTAGATTGCGTCGAAGCTTGTGTTGTTCTTAAGGGAATTTTTCTCGGAGAGTTTAAAAATGTATTGTCAAAGTTTAATTTAACTCTTAAGTAGTGTTGTGTGTAACTGATGAGTTTATATCGAAAGTCTGCAGTGGCTTAGGGAACTATGCAGGCCCGTATTCAGCTTTGCATTCAAATATCCCACAATCATTATAACGGAATGTTGTAGAAGAACACTTGTCTTGTATGTTAAGAAGCAATAAAAAATTCACAATCTAGTATTATGATCCTAATAAATACTTAGCTTCGCTATTATTACAAATATTGAAACGATGCTTGTCATCACTACATAGTATAAAACAAAGTCGCTTTTTCTGTCCCTATTTCCCCTTGTTTGCTTAAATCTTTAAAACTATTATATAGCAACGGATTTTGATGCGGTTTTTTTTAATAGGTAGAGTGATTCAATAGGTTCAAAGGTTTACATTTATAATAACATCCATTAAATAGTGGAGAAATATTGTTATTTTTGAGGTTTCTAATGTGATGTCTTAACTATCAATATTTTTCCACTTACATTGCAAACGCAGGCTGAACCCTACGAGATTTATCAAAATAATGTACTACATATTTGTACACATTGAAAAGGCCTACAGAAAACTCTGCGATGGTATATGTCTATCTCTTATGGATATCCCACAATAACATTTTTTTGTCATTTACTTTTTACGACATATAATGGCTAATTTTCGAAGCGATTTTAACCAATACTGCATTAATCCTTATCCAATTAAATAGCTTAAATACATTGTTGATTTAATATAGATCTATGTGGTCCGTTACAGCACAAGATTTAAATGAATATTTTCGAAGATATTACAGATTTAAAATTGCGGGACGTAGCGCTTGCGGCGCGGCGGTACTGGCCAGCCGGGGCGGCGGCAGCGTGCCTACTATATTCATCCGAAACGAAGTTCGAAACTTCGGATGATCGAAGTTTATATGCGATACGAATGTACCTACATATACTTATGGTCGTTATTGACATGGTCGTAACCATAGACTTATGGTTACGATGTACGTTATACAAATTCGAACTTTTACAGAGTAGATACATTCGTATCGTATAAAAAACTTCGATCGTCCGAAGTTTCGAATTTCGTTTCGGATGAATATAGTAGGGCCCCTATATAGGAATGTTTATATGTATAATAATACGTACATATTACTGTACAAAAATCTATTTGTACACGGGCGAAGCTGGGCCGGGCCGCTAGTTAAGTTATAAATCTTTAACGTGGCAATAAAAATATTTGATTGACGCTGCCCCAACATTTAAAGCAATATAATATGATACATAACTTTTCAGAATAGACCGATTGTTATAACTGCTAAAATTAGTAATAATTCGTGTAATTCGAATTCACAAACTAATATTTAAATCATTTTTCTGATGCATTTAAAAATAATAAATAACACCCAACAGTCACACACATAGTCCTGCCCACATTAAAAGATATCAGGAATTACGAGAGACTTTTCGGGCTCACAAACAACCAACCCGAAAAATATTTATGGGCCGCACAAACATTTCTTTCGATGCGGGGATCGAACCCGCGGCCTCTCATTTCACAGCCTACAAACAGAGTCACGGTGGCTGTCACAAAAAAAAATTTATAAATATTATCCTTTTCATGCTTTGGGGGTTTTATCCCCCATTACGTTTGCCAGATCCATCCCTGAACCTAAACTATAAGTCTTTTTGTAGCAAGTTGGAGGAAGATTCACATTTTAATCTTCATTTCCTTTGGGTACTTTATAGCACGCCAACGGAGATTACTGTAATTTTGTTTTCAAATTGCACGATGCAGATGTGCCTTGAAGTTTTGTTTTTGATGTATTTTAAAACTTTTAAACATTTACTTCCTAGATTGTCCTACTTGTATATTTTAAAATTAATCTAGAGGGTGGATGGATGGCAATATTATGCAAGAGAAAGTAAATAAGTGCATCGTATGGTTCTTACCAAACCTTTGATAGCATATGTGTATTTGTCAAGAATACAATTATAGTTTTAAATTAAGAACGTGTACGCTTTCGTTAAATCTGTGTTCTCTTTGTCATATTCTATTTTTAAACAGGGTATATCCAACTGAGTTAAACATTAAAAAATCTACGGTAAAGAAAAGAGGTCTAAAATGAAAATTCACGACGCAGCTCGCGTTCAGTCGTAAAAGGCGCAAATCAGGTGAATAGTTAAAAGTATATAAAAGGGTAACATACCTTATCTGTTTACCGAATCGCTCTTTGTACAGAGGATTTGATTGAACAAAGTAATCGTAAACCGATTCGGTGAGCAGACAAACGTTCCGTTTGTCAATCTCTGATTTTTCTTGAGCACACGACAAATAGAAGTAGCACAGACTTGGGAACACGAACTTGTTTTAGTTATTTGCAAACTTACAGGTAGATCAAAAATATATTTTAAAGTCCTTAATCTTTAGAATATTATTTATTTCAATTTCTATTGTATATATAAAAAAATACACGCAACCAAAAAATAAAACCTGTAAATAAAACAAAAAATAAAACCGGTGATACCCTCAACAAGGGTCAGGTTAAAAGTACCCTGAACCGACGAGAATGCATGAAGACGTTGATGAAAGTGGATGAAGCGAAAGTAGTATGTCAGGATCAAGCAAAGTGGCGGTCTATTGTCTGACGTGGCGTCTGGCGTGACGATTATGTATGTATGTATGTAAAAAATAAAACTAAAATGTACAAAAAAAATCTTAAAAAAATAATAAGTACGTAAGTTATAAAAATGCCGCTGGTCGCTTTATTTTATGACCTTCTTTGACATTTCTATGTGATATTACATTACTACTTCCTCATACGCGTAAAGGTAAGAAAGTATCAACATTTCTCTCACGCACGACACGTCTCCGCACTTGATGACTTCATCCCGTTTCTAATCGTTGGACTGAACAATCTTGATACGATATGAAAGACTGATTAGATCCCGGTAAATGGGCTTTCTTTTGCATTTCTTTGGAAATGGGATTCTATTTATATTATGCCGTGCACGTTAAATTACTAAGAATAGGATATCTCTATGCTTGTGAAAGCCTTAGACCGTCAATAGGGATTGTTGCAGGAACTTTCCTGAAGTCCGTCTGACGACAATATGAATGTGAGTCTGTGGATAGGAGTCATACAGATTTCACACTAGAAAACATAGTGTCTTCTAGAATATAAATCAATATATATTTATTATGCGTCTATATCAGCCCATATATACGGCCTACTTTATGGCAAGGGCCTCGCCTGCTAAATATCGAGAGTACGATTAAAAGTGATTAGGCTAAATAGTCCACAAAGCTGGCATATTGCGGGTTGGCGGACTTTACATACCATAAATACTAATTAATAATATGTTTTATGACAATTACCGATTGTAAGAATTTCCAATTAAAATCCACCAAGTCACTTTTCCACTGATTGAAGACAAACCTCACAACTCACAACTAACGTATTGTCACAAGCTGAATGGCACTTAGATTATTATTTCCTTTTACAAAGGACTGTATTATTGCTCCATAACAGAAAAAACTTTCCTCCAGCGGTAACATAATGGATAACTTCTTAATATGTTTCCGCCGACTAGTATGGAAAGAATTTTCCTGATTCTGACCATTACCGTAATTTTCCCTAAGTCTCCGGGGAAATAACCCGGACTCGTACTTACGCACAGAGGGATCCATACCCGCATTCACTTAATGACAAGTTTCCACCATAATTAAAGCAGAGAAATGCACCGACAATCCCTTTGTTTTTAGAAAAAAATATGAGGTGCCTAGACTATACTGAAATGAAATGAAATGAAAAATATTTATTGGTCACGTAGGCAATTAAGGAGCTCTTATGACAAGTCAATACACATAGAACTTAATCTCTATATACAATATATTTTCTAAACTTAGTATTACTTATTTTAATTTCTTGCTTTTATCAATTTATTTATTATATTTATTTATATTTAAATTAATTTTATTTTTATTTATAATTAGTTTTATTTATTTATTTAGTTTTTATTCATATTTTATTTAAAGTATTAGTTTTTACTTTATGGTAATTTATTTGTCAAAGAAATACATTATTTACGTTACTCAAATTAAATTATATTATTTGTGGACCATGAATATTACAACGGTGCGTAGCGGTTTATATTTACCACCGGATCCAACGCAGGCCCTTCCTGAGAAGACCCGGCGAAACAAACTCAGTGGGCTTACACTACCACTGGAACTACGCGACGCGACCCAGTCCTGAGTATATCCAGCGACTAAGACTCAGTGGGCTTGTTTTGGGTCCAACTTAAGACAACGACCATAAGTATTTCCGATACGTCCCGTATGTTTAGGCTTACTGCCGGATTCAACGTGGCCTTGACTGAGAAGACCCGGCGAACAAACTCAGCGGGCTTTACTTTACCACTGGATACTACGCGGCGCGACCCATTTCTGAGTAGATCCAGCGAGTCAAACTCAGTGGGCTTGGTTTTGGTCAATTTACTAAAATAAGTACTTGTGACTTGTCTTACAAAGATTTGCCATATTTATTATTATTTTTATTTGTTTTCTCGATCGGTCGTCATATAATTTAATTAATTAATTTGATTGTATATTGGTTAATTTTTGAGTTCACAACTTTAGATATTTTTAATTATTTAAATTAGGTGGTGTAATAAGCGAATAGTTCAGGGCCCCAGGAGGTCGCAATGTGCAAGAGAACACCTAATCCCAGGCTTTTTTATCCTCAATATATCCCTTAATATATATTATATATTGTGGGCCGGAAACATAGCTCGTAGAACCGTTGGTCGTTGGGGCCGAAAGGTTCTTGAGTGGAGGCCACGTACAGGCAAGCCAAATGTCGGACGCCCGCCTATAAGGTGGACGGACGATCTGACTAAGGTTGCAGGAAGTCGCTGGATGCAGGCCGCTTCCAACAGGTCATTGTGGAGATCCTTGGGGGAGGCCTATGTTCAGCAGTGGACTTCCTGTGGCTGATATGATGATGATGATATTCCTTAATATTATAATAACCCCTAGTCATAAGTTTGTTTTTGATATGTGTCCTAAATAGTTTGTCCGGTAGCTGTGTTATCCAATTAGGAAGTTTATTATAAGAAAGATTTTTTTGACTTTTCTAGTCTAAACGAGGGTATTGTTATATATAGTTTATTTTTATTCCGCGTATTAATAGTGTGATTTCCACAGAGACCTGTTGGAGGCAGCCTGCATGCAAAATCCTCTGTGGAACTGTGGACTTCCTTTGGCTGATGGATGGATGGATGGATGTGTCACTGACCTTATAAAACATGTTAATATTTTTATGAACGTGCATTATATTCTGAAAGATGTATTCAAATGACACGGTTATATATATTGCTTTCCTTAAAAACAGATCGCAAAGAATCGCGGCTCCGTAGATTATAAATATCGCGGACTGCTCTTTTTTGTAAGATGAATATGGATTCGATATCAGCCGCTGATCCCCATAAAATAATGCCGTATGACATTATACTATGAAAATAAGCAAAATATACCAATCTAGCCGTTGCAACGTCAGTTAGTTGTCTTATTTTTCGGACCGCGAACGCTGCGCTGCTAAGTTTAGCTGATAATCTCTCAATTTGTGGACCCCATTGTAATTTTTTATCTAGAGTGATCCCTAAAAAAATTGTGGAATTAGCTAAATTTAGAATTTGTGAATTTAATTCGATACGCGTGTTTAAGCTTGCCACGTTCGGTAAAGCAAAACGGACGCATTTAGTCTTACTGGTATAGTTTGTCTTGATTACGCTATGGAAACCAGTATGATTGAGGTGGTATAAAGGTATTTCAGAAAAGCTACGTGAAATAATTAGTTTATAAAAGATGATAATTTGATATCAATTCGTTAATACGTGTTTAGTATTGATACAGTTGCAACAGTTGAAACAAACGAGCATTCGAAGTTAGTATTTACAGTATCAAATCACTAAGATATATGTGGTACAAAAACACACGAGTACTCATTGTGTATTTGACATTGGCAAATATTAATTTGACAGCCTCCGTGGCGCAGGCGGTAAGACACCGCCTGTGAAACGAGAGGCCGCGGGTTCGATCCCCGCACCGAGAGAAATGTTAGTGCGGCCCACAAATATTTCTCTCGGGTCTGGGTGTTTGTGAGACCGAAAAGTCTCTCGTAGTTCCTGATACCCACGACACAAGATTCGATCTTAATGTGGGGTCAGGACTATGTATGTGACTGTTGGGTGTTATTATTATTATTATTATTATTATATTATTAACCTAATGGCACTGATTGCCATTTAGTAAAAAAACTAAACGGAATTGATATCAATTCGGTGGAAAAAATTAAATGAATGAAAAGTTAAACAAACTATGGCACTTTATAATTAACACTAGAGAGCTATGGACCAGAAATATAGAGAAACCAACAGCCGCACGTTTAATTTCTTTGACTAAACTTGTGGCTAAAACCTTATTGTTGGTCACGGAGCACATTGAGAGGGCAGTACTATTGTTTATTGCCGTACATAACAACAGGTTTACAAAAACGCAGCCGATTCTCGACACTTCGAGAGAAGGTCTCAACTGAAAACAATATGCTGTACCCGTTGGTCATAAGTATTGTCACACAGTTAAAACTTTTCTTTTAGAATGCTGGCCACAAAAAACTTTATTGAATTCGAATTTCGAATTGTTCATGAAAATAAAAATGTATACTATTTAGAATTTTACTCATTTTTAAATATGTAGTGGACGCTTAAAGAAGACCGTGTTGCAGTTATTGCGTTGCATCGTTGCGGTTACGCGCCAATTCAAATTTTTGACATACTGAAAAATTTGAATATAACCAAAAGATTCGTTTATCGTACCATCAAACGATACAATGAAGACTCTAGTGTAGATGACAGGTCAAGAAGTAGTCGCCCTCGGTCTGTTAGTACTCCAGCAGTGATAAAAGCTATGAAGGCGCGAATTGAAAGAAATCCCAAACGTAAGCAGAAACTGTTAGCCCTTCAGATGGGGTTAAGCAGAACCACGATGAAAAGGGTGTTAAATGAAGACTTAGGGCTTCGGGCATATCGAAGAAAAACAGGACATCGTTTGAATGCTCGTCTAATGGATCTGAGACTGAAGAGATGCCGCGCTTTGTTGAAGCGGTATGGGAAAAAAATATCGGGAAATTCTTCTTTCAGACGAAAAAATTTTTACCGTAGAAGAGAGCTACAACAAACAAAATGATAAGGTGTACGCACACAGTAGTGAAGAAGCGAGCAACCGTATTCCGCGTGTCCAACGAGGTCATTTTCCATCCTCGCTCATGGTATGGTTGGGAGTTTCTTATTGGGGCTGAACAGAGGTACATTTTTGTGAGAAAGGTGTAAAAACGAATGCAGTTATGTATCAAAATACAGTCCCGACGAACCTTCTGGAACCTGTTTCTCATACCATGTTCAATAACAGGCACTGGGTATTCCAACAAGATTCGGCGCCAGCTCATAGAGCGAAGAGCACACAAGACTGGCTGGCGGCGCGTGAAATCGACTTCATCCGGCACGAAGACTGGCCCTCCTCCAGTCCAGATTTGAATCCGTTAGATTACAAGATATGGCAACACTTGGAGGAAAAGGCGTGCTCAAAGCCTCATCCCAATTTGGAGTCACTCAAGACATCCTTGATTAAGGCAGCCGCCGATATTGACATGGACCTCGTTCGTGCTGCGATAGACAACTGGCCGCGCAGATTGAAGGCCTGTATTCAAAATCACGGAGGTCATTTTGAATAAACTTTAGTGTCATAAGAATGTATGTTATGTTAAATTCATTTTGGTATATAAATGGTTACATAATGAATAAACTTGTTTCAATTATTTTATATTAAACATGTGACAGAATTTATGACCTGACTAGGTATATATACCGGGTATCTCAAGACTGCTACTGAAAACGAAGCCGGGTGGTAGTTTTAGTGGCTACAAACACAATGCAATTAAAAATTTAGCCTAGAAACGCGACAATTTTTTTGTATGATTTTTTAAATATCGTCATCTTTGGGTGGTAAATCCATAGTTTTTGCTAAAATAATAATTTAAACTCTTTTATACCTTAGAGTATTTATAAATAAAAGGGTATATACTATTATTTTAGAAAAAAATGTATTTACCACCCAAATATGGCCATAGGAAAAAAATAACAAAAAAAAATTGTCGCTTGTTTTTGCAACTTTTTCTGTTGCATTGTGTCTGAAGTCGCTTAAACTACCACCCGGCTTCGTTTTCGGTAGCAGTCTTGATATACCCTGTCCTATATGTCCCGTCAATACGTTATTTTGTTTTAGTTCCCTCTTGACTTGTTAAGTTTTTGTATTTAAATTTAAGAATAAATATCAATAATATTCAAGTACTGTAATAGGCGTATAATCGTGTTAATTTAATTAAAATAAAGAAAGAATAATTAATACCGTTAAATGTATGAGTAAGGGATATTTCTATTTTTTGTTCCATTAACTATAGATAGATATGTATATACGACAGCTAAGTCCTCGCTTCACGCAGATTTTACCTGAAATCATACTAGCATACTGATCTAGCCAGGCCATTGCTGAAGTATTCCAAGACAATAACACTTTGGCACTTAGACACTTTAAATAAGGATAATCATTACGGGAAAAAAAATTTCAGATGTATCACGAAGACCTTTCAATAGCAATCTACTGCTTGAGATTACGTATAGTCTTTATACTATATCATAGAAAATATTAAATCATACCTGAGAATTACTCTGTACACTCTATAACTACCTGATACAAAATGGAATATAATATCCCAACCTCAAAGTGAAGCAACAAAACGGCGACTCTCAGCTCAATCAAGCTCATATTTTTACTTCTCAAAAACCCTTTTAAAGTTCATCGTCTCAACGTGGCAACCATAAATTTAATCCCAGCTTATCTTCACGATAAATGTCGAATGCGCGCGAATAAGAGCCCCGGTCAAGAGCCTGTTCCCTTGCTTAAGTTGCAGGATTATGAACGTAATAAAAATCTAGAAAACGAGAGATTCTCAGCCAGCAAAGAGAAGAAACGCAGTACGCTTTCTGATGTAATTTTAGTTGTTGAAAACTGAAATCATTTTTTTACATCCGAGTTTTAATATCTACTTCGGAAGCGAGGAAAGTTTAACAATCTTAAAGGATTCGACATTCAGAATAATATGAAACGAAAGGATTATTCAAAACTCGATACAACTAATTACGGTATAACAATTCCAGAAGTTTTAAAGTCTAAAGCCGCGTTATGTAGCATAGTTATGAATCTGATATAAACTTTGTTTGACAAAAATATTTTTTTTGCACAACCTCATCAGCCCACTAGTAAGTATTCATAATTTTAAATATAAATTATTTCTCAGCTTTTATATTATATAAGATACAGAAACAGTTAAATTTAGATAGAGACCCTTTGACAATGAGTGACAATAAGACTGAAATAATGAAAAACAGGCTCTCAAAGAAATAGAAAATGTAAAACAATGGGAGGAAAATAAAAAATGTAACAAACAAAGACAGAATTCAAAGACAACTTCACCTTTGAAAGGCATGATGGGGCGACTAAACCATACGTGATAGGGCTAAAAGCGATAACCACTGATACTCAACAAAGAAGAGAATTATATAGACGAAACGACATAGAGAAACAACGTGCGACAGACAGAGCGCCTATACAAAAAATAGTTTAATACCTAAAAGAAAATCGAACAGTTTTCAATCCATAAAAATACAAATATTCTATCAGAGTAATAGACGGGCATGCAAAGCATTCGCGTTCCGCACCAGCCAGACGTCAAACAATCTAATCAGTTTATTGATTCCATCGGCCGTTCTTTCGAACATATTTTTTAAGCCGACCAACTACGGCGGCCATGGCAAACAGTAATAATTCCGATAATAGATTCCCTTTCGGTCTGGCGGGTTTTTCCATTTTGATTTTTTTTCTCTTTGCCTATAAAAGAGTGGGTTTAGTCTGCTAGAATTTTTGGTGTAAGTGCGGATTTTTTTGGCGAAGTTATTGCCGACTTGTGGTGTTTTTCTGTTAAGCCAGACGGTGAAAATACTTTTACCCTAATCGAACGTTTTAGATATATCGAGGGTAAGTATTCATAACTTATATTACTGAAATAAATTTATGAAAATATAATATTATCAATCATGAACAAATTTAAATACAAACCTTAGTGGCTTCTCGATTGTATATTAACTAACAATTAAGTATCTTTTTTAAATCTGTTGAATAAAAGATTAAAAACCGTATTTTTACAAGTAAAGGAAAATCTTTCAACTTCCTGACAGCTGTAGCTCAGCTCTCTAGCTTAGGCTGATATTCTAGTCAAAATATGAATACAACGTTATGCATTAACAAAATAAATTAGACTCCCCATATTTATAATATTCGTCTAGACGTGGGGAAATTTTAGACCCCCGAATCCTTTCAAAATTAGATCTTGCCAAGTCTGGAAGGCAGGGTTAGATTAGGAACCAATTAAAATAATACTTATATTCGCAACATTGTATATTCCACATTAACATACTATATTAAACGGAAAAAATTCAAGTGAAAAGAATAAGCAATAACATCACTCGAACGGCATGCGTATCTCGCCATCAATAGCAACTGTTTCCGGGTGGTAGGCCTCTCATATGAGGGAGGCCCCCCGGATAGGAACCACCGTAATGTCTATTTCTCCCGTCAAACAGCAGTTTAAATGCACTGTTGTGTTTCATATTGAAAGACATTGTAGCCGGAGTAACTATTGGATATATTGAGACTTAGTATCTTATGTCTTAGGATGGCGAGCGCAATGGAATACCAAGCATTGCTTTGTGATTCAAGGTGTTGTTTGGTTTTGCTACTAGTTATGAGCCATCGTATCGCTTACTATCAGGTTAATGGCATGCCCGTCTCGCCATTTATTACAATAAAAAACAAATTAAAAAAAGCCTACACAGTCTGAACCCTAAACATTACACTTAAATTTTCCATTTTGATGGATTTTCCGTCTCATTTTCTCCTTTTAAAAGTCCAAACGACCGTCCTAACCTAAAAAAACTTGTACAGTTACTCTCCAAGAGTTAATGTCTCGCAAGACGTCTCACGTCTCATGACCGTAGTAAATAGCCGCTTAATGAGTGAAGGACGTGCCGCGGCGCTAATGACAATTACGTAGGATGCAAAGCTTTGCATGTGCCGCCATGAATAGAGGCTGATTGTGAACGGTGGATTTTTGTAAGCAAAATTCACGCGATTCACACCACGGCGCCGCTGTGTCTGTAATTCAACGCGACGGATGCAACGCTTCGTAAGGGTTTGTGCATCTTGTTGCTGATTCTAGGGGATCCGTTTGGCCTTTGACACACTTTCAAGAAAAGGGGGTTATCAAAGAGGAAGACAGGGCAATGGCAACTGCACACATAAATACTTAACGTAGTAATACACAATTAGCTCCATTTTTGTATTCATGGATGATTTTAACAGATTAATAAAAGCACAGAATAGCAAGCGTGAAAATACCAATGAGAAAAAACGTACGTTTTATCTTAAGCTGTTTGCCGCAAAACCTGAATAGTCATAAAAAGCTGATCGAATGTAATTTATTCTGTATACAACATCCGTGATTTTTTCGTGTGGTATCACTGCATTAAATCTCGCCACATTTAGAGAGACAGTTCCTTTGGCGGATTTCAAAAACTATAGGTAAAGGACATCAGGAACGGTTTACTATGAGCGTGTCATTCCAGCACAAACATATCTATAAGAAGACTGTCTTACCCAAAAGACTCAGTTCCATACCATCAGCCACAGCCATATAAACCGTAAACATTCAAGCATTGTAAGGCTCAAAACACCAGTAGGCTTTATTGACGTGTTAATTATTAAAGTAGTTTACAACTACCGCCGTGGAGGCGCCCTAACGTTGATGGAGTCACGTGCGGAAACGTGCGGACGTGGTTTTAAAAATGTTCTCCCGCCAAGATACCGCGCTGTGAAGTTAAAAATTCAATGTTTGAAGGTGGATTCGCATGGGGGCGTGACGACGCGGAGACGATTTCGAAGGTTTGACGGTGAATGTGAATTTTGGTTTGTATGCATGTTTAAATTTATCTTTATCGCATTGTGTAAGGAAATATTTATGCATTTGGAACCACCACCAGAAAGTATCAGAGATGAATGTTTCCTTTTTATATAATGGGCTGCCTACGAGGGTGTTTGAAGGTATAAATCGCCGTGAAAAAAACATGATGTAAGTAAAGAAGTTTGGTTGTTTGCTAAACTTAGGAATAAAATTGTCTCTTTTATTATTCTTTAATTAAACTAAACTTATGTTTGATTAATAAGGTATGTATCAGCTGCCCTAAAAATGAATAGAAAATTGATACGGGTAAATAAAATTGAACTAAAATATTTATTCGCATAAAATAAAAAGCTTAACTTCTAGAACATTAAACGATAACCTAACCCCCTGCGTCTATAGGTAATTAAAAAAAATATTAATACAGTTATCGTTACTTAAACGTTACGTGTCCGTGTCGTTCAATCTAAACCGCACTGGTCGCTCGGACTCTCATTTAAACTATAAAAAGAACGGTAAACATTTGAAACGACACGCCAACTTGTAAAATATTCCTTTTAAAACGTCCTTTAAAAACGTCCACTTATTCAGTGCTGGCCATTGCTCGCAAATATTTTATTTCTCTTATTTTTAAAGGGAAGTGCGTTCGTGAATTCTTGATTCTGCGAAATTGTATATTTCATTTTTATTATTTTTATTTTCTCGGTAAAAGATATTCCTACAAAGATGTCTAATCACTCTCAATCGTACTCTCGATTGTGGATGAAGCCCTTGCTCTGCAGTGGGACGTATCTATTACATAACGGGTTGAAAAATACAAGGCGATAGTGGCTGTCCTAAATCTACCACTACCTACCCTTCCTGGGAAGAAGGCGTGAGTTTATGTATGTAATTTTAAACGGTTTTATTCCGCTTGCCTTGTTTGTTTCTTTCTCTGAATCAAAATGGTATTTATTTTAAACGTTAAATGATTTCATCTCAAAACAAAACCATATTTTTTCCTTAAAACTATGCAACGTGAGCTAAATTCGGCAGACTTGATCAGTAGATACGCTCCGCTTCACATGTCGTTTCAAATATCGTGCATTTCTCTCACCGACTGGCCGCGACATGTGACAACCAATAAATCAACTCCCGCATATCCCATAAACTTTGATCTGGTGTCTAGGCCTGTTGAATCTAGGTGGCACTGTTGCCACAATATACAGGTTATATCCAGTCTGGGATCGAAAACAAAGCTGGGTGGTGGTTTTAGTGACTACACAATGCAACTAAAAATTTTGCAATAAAATGCGTATTTTTGTGATATATAAATACCATCGTGTTTAGATGGTAAAATTATAGTTTTTTCTAAAATATAAATTCTTTAGAAATTAAAGGGTACATTATTATTTTAGGAAAAACCCATTATTTACTACCATTATTTACCACTCAAATACGACTATAAGAATAAAAATACAAAAACATCTCGCTTTTCTTAGAAAATTCTTTAGTTGGATTTTGTCTGAAGTCCCCAAAACAAGAACCTGGCTTCATTTTAGGTTTTAGTCTGGATACACCCTGTATTTGTTTTGTCATTATTTTAACATATTTATTATGAGTTTGAAAAATGACCTGATTGGATCTGATGATTAGTGTCGTCCAGATGGAATATGACTGGTAAGTCACTTAGTTCCTGATAGGTACATAATAATGCCAGCCCACATAAATATTTCTGCTACCAGAATCAAGAAGAACGAAACACATTGGGTTGGCAGCTGACTTGTGCGGCAAATACCTATTTATTGGCGATCGCCGAACCTCCTAATTTTGCTTAGTTAACATCATGAAAATATAGTCAAGCCACAATAAGCGGGAAGTCACCATTAGTTCCATAAAAAAAAACAGCCAATACAAAATACGCATTTAAAAAATCATTTTAACGACCTGATGATACAAAAATGACAGAATGCCCATTCATTGCAATGCTTCACAAAACAGACTTCATTAGGGCGACATCATTCGGTATGAGGGAGAAAAAAACATGGATTTTCCGCGAGCTCTTTGTAAGTCAAGATCCGATGCTTGACCCTCGTTAGGGCACAAAGGAACCCTTTCTTCGCTTTTGATTTAAAGACATCCACTAATTTTTACCGTTCTACCTTCCGATTGGTGGCGGAGGTCTGTGATGCCTAGCATTTATGCTTTGCGAAGCGATTTTTGATGTAATACTATGGGTATGAAAAAATAATTTATTTTGGTATTACTAACAATTTTTACCACAATTACTACACTTTATTTGATGTATGGGAAAGTTGTACAGAGTCATAGTTTGCCAAACGTAGAACTTTATTACCAATGTTGTTATACAATAATGACGAAACGAGCTAGCATAATGGAAAGCGTCACCATTCAAATCTTATTATTACTAAGCCTTGCATATACTGCGCTCGTCACTGCAAGAGTTTAGGTGCCAAGTCCATTAATAGTAAGTTGGTGGACTTCAGCTTTGGATATTGTTATTATCTATATGGTATGAAGATTATCTTAGATTTTTCCTTAAAATGCGTGACTAATGAGGATATGAGGACCTAACACATGGTAAATTTCAAAGCTCACCTCACAATTGTTTCATGCTTCATATCAATTATTACGTGTTAATTACCCAGATAATGTTTGGCAATAAAACGCCAAGAGTACAATAATATAATTAAGCAAAGAATTCCGTATTCGCAAATTGCAAACGAGCTCTCTTATTTATACGCAACTTGGGCGGGATTCTCTCAGCGAATTTTAATTTCTTAATGCATTAGACTTATAATTTTAAGTGCGCGCTTATTCTAAACTCCGTTGGTTACTTTTATCACGGCAGAATGACACTACTTCGGCTACTCTTGATTTCCAAAGATGGTAAATCTGGTAGTCGGATATTAGGACTTATTCACATAACGTCCATATTGAGTTCTCTCTCTCCCTCCCTCTCTTTCTCTCTCTTCAGCACAATGAAGTCCACTGCTGATCAAAGGCCTCCCCCACAGAAGTGGCCTGCATCCAGCGACTTCCTGGGACCTTAAATAAGTTGTCCACTGTAACTAAAGTTACCACCACCACAATCTGGGAGGGCATCCGACACTTCGCTTTTTCTTGCCCCCACTCTAGTAAGACAAATAGAGAGAGATAACCATCTCACTTCATTTATAGTCAGTATTACACAGCACATTACCAAATTCCTTCAATCCTCTGCTTTTCTAGCAAAATAAACAAATACACCAAACATTCACATACATAGACCTGAACCCACACTAAGATCGAGTCTTTATGTTGTCACTATCAGAAACTAAAATAAATGATTGGGTCTCACAAACATCGAAAACTTAAACAAATATTGTTGGATTAACGCAAATTTTGCGGGTATCAAACCCGCGGCCTCACGTTTCACCGGCGGCGTCTAACCAACTGCCTCACAGAGACTGTCGTACAATAAAAACAGTTTAATAATAGTTTCCTATTCTCGAAACAATATCGCGTCGTCACATCCCTTACCTCAGAATAATAACAAAGACAATTACAGGGGGTCAGACATAACTCAAAAGTAGTATGCTTGAAGATAGCGGTGATCATTCCATTTCATAACCTAATGGAACTTTTCTCATTTCAACTTATTCTTTTTTATCTTTCGTCTCGGGCCGTACGTTAAATTTACTGCTTGATGATCCTACAGTTTTATAGTCAGGATTCGTGGGATTGACGGGACCTGTGTTACGGAATTCATTTTGCTAAGTGTGGCCCTAATTTTCGGAGTAGTAAATTGGAACTTTATATGGCGGTTAGTGAAGAAAAATGGTTTCTGTTCTTAATGTCTTTGGTGTGTAAACACGATAAATCTTGTTTTAAACTAGGTCAGTTTTTGGACTTATGACTAGTAGTACGAGCAATTGCCTTGATAGATTTACAAATATTATTAAAAGTGTTTGTTGATTCTTACCATTATTTCTTCGTTTTACATTACGGATACATTTTATTTTGCTTTGTATAACGTTTTATTAATGCACCCAAGACAGCTAACAACGTAGCACGAGTAAAACGTTTAGAATTAATTTCATCAAAAGATGCCTAATATGTACTATTAGCCCCTTTTATAAAATCCACTAGATATACATACTAAGCTTACGTGGTGGACTCTGGCGTAAAATCTCAATCGTACTCTCGATACGAAGAGTGCCTTACAAAGGGATGTACATAAGGCTGGTACTTTTACAGATACAGAGTCATATGCATATTTGTTTTGTATTAATGAAAACCCCAGAAGAATACACAACACCTGAATATTCTGGCATCAAACCAATGTCTTTGCGCCACGCAAATCCATCAGTATTGACTGACATAATCTTGACACATCAGAATCTATAATAAAGCGTACCCATCGTGAGATATGGGGCAAATTTGTCGCGCCGGCAAAAACCTCACCTCGACGCGAAACGACGGCACATAATTTGTCATGTTATGGAATAAAATATTTTATTTCCTGTTTGATCGAGAACATAATACTCGTAATAATAAGCATCAAATATCTATCCATCGTGGTTTATATTTAGCTTTTTGTTCATGAATATTGTAAATTGGCCCGGTAAGGAAATAAAAGGCTTAAGAGTTTGTGCAGCACAATCCAAATATTTTTATTTTATTTATTTTTTACACACAAATGTTTCACATAAACTTACAAGTAACAAACATTGATAAAATTCAAAACTCATAAAAGTGTTATTGTACACTGGCACCCAAAGTAAGATTGAACTTAGTGTTATGTTAAATAGCTTATCTATTAGCGGGTGTTGATCTTTTCATCATCATCATCGTTATCATCAGCCCGTGGCAGTCCACTGCTGGACACAGGCTTCTCCCAAGGTACACCACAGAGCCCGGTACTACAATTTGATTGCAAAGCTGAGGTCTCGGGTTCGAATCGTGGGTCAGACAAAGTGATATTGATTTTCATTCATTATCAGTCCGAAGTCAGGAATTTGTGCCAATAGGCTCACCCCCTATCACATCCTGGGACGAAGCTCACAAGGCGAAACCTGTGTCCTGTCCGGTGTCCTGATTACTACCAGGAGAACTGGTGCCTGCCACTACTGAAAAAAAAACGCATGAGTTTACGTATGTATGTATATGTACGTCGATCGTCATTTTGCCAGGAACAAATTTCATTCCACTAGTTTTTCGGTCTCTGGGAATATCATTCTTCAAAAGAAATGCAATAGCTAATCACGTCAGTTCAGGCTACAAGAGACGCTATCACCTTGGTCTAGCCGATCCATTTTTACTGTAACTTCTTTTATTTATTTATATAATCCTTTTTTGCACTATACAGAGATGCTATCAAGATATTAAACAATAAAAATAATAGTACAAGTGGCGGCCTTATCACACTAGGTAATTTCGTACAGGCAACCATGAGATGGATATATAGGAGATACAAAGGGCAGTCTTTACTAAGTACGACAAGACCGCTTACTCCAACCAATTGAAAATAAAACTCTACTAGAAATAATTTTAAAAATAGTTTCCTTCAAATCATCCTAATAAAAATCCACTATGTGAATGAACAAGCAACATTTGAGTAATAATTGAACCATCCATCATGGCACGAATCATTCCGCACTCGCAGATTGATCGCAACGGCACACATTACATGAATTAGAAAGAGTTTTTCATACTGACATGTTTAGGGAAAGTACATATAGAGTAGATAGGCTCATTGAAATTATTTTTCGGTATCGATTATCATTAGGAACAAAAATGTATGCATGTTTTTATTTTTTCTATTTATTTTAAATGTACACCAATAGTATAATACATTCGATTCGTATAATATATTGTATATATTTATATGTGTAGACTATGGAATGTTGCATGGAATCAGTCACAGATCAGGCAAACCACTTTGTATTAAAATTCGGATTAGAAAATCTAATAAGTGGTACCCGAAGTGAAGTCAGGGGTAGCTTGTTGGTAAACGGACTAGACGCGGCTGCCAACACGTTCACGGTGATCGCGGGTTCGAATCTCAGGACACACCTCTGACTTTTCTGAGTCATTTGTGTATTGATAGTCAATCACCACGCACTAAAACGGTGAAGGAAAACATCGTGAGGAAACCTGCATACCATAGCGATTTATAAGAATTTCTATGGTATTAAGGCCGCCAACCCGCACTAGGCCAGCGTGGTATAGCTATATGGCCTAACCACTCTCAATCGTACTGTCGATTGTAGAGGAGGCCCGTGCCCTGCAGTGGGACATATTTGGGTTGATGCAGATACGGGTCCCCCGAGATTACTTCTTTTCGCTGTATGACGATAAATATTATTAAGGTTATCACATTCGGGACGAAAATCTCAGCGCACCATTGGTGAGACTATTATCACTTTATTATTTTATTACAATGAATGAGACGACCACGCAATTCTCCTGATGTTGAACAATACAACCGCTGGATTTGACTGCTGGCCCGATGGACAGTAGCAAAGTAGCAAATTCAAACAATACCATGATTTATAAAGCAATGCTTGAAATTCCACCGCGCTCGCCATCCTGACACATAAGATGTTAAGCTTCAATAATATGTCCAGTAATTACTCTGGTTACAATGTCCTTCAAACCGGTGCATTTACACTGCCGTCTGGTGGGAGAAATGGAACCTTGCGGTGGTACATACCCAGACGGCCTCTCTCTTATGGAAGACTAGTACAAACAAATTTGCATACCCTTAGGAGGATTTAAGCGTGATATTACTAATAATACTTTTTTAAATAATAATACTTGTAAATTGGCTTTCATTTTAAGTCGCGTCTTTGTGCCCAATCCGAAAAGTAAAAGATTCTTGGAACTCCTTTGTAATACCTCTGATGTAATGAAATATCGGAATGGTATATAATTTATTCATGGAACTAAATATGTCTTGAATATACTGGTAAATGGAGTTCATAAATATGTAAAAGAGATTGCTTATATCATATTTATACAACTTGTTTTTCTTGAAACTCAAATGTAATATATTTTATGATACATTTTAAATTATTTTCATAAATTCCTTTAAATGATGGAGCAATGGTAAATACGATAACTTTAACTTAAATCCCATACATTTACAACGTATTTAATATTGCTAATGAATGGGATCGACATTTTCAATTTTTCAATAAATAAATAAATACAGTAAGACTGAATGTAACATCAAATTAAAACCGCGGTCAAATCCGCAAAAATTGTTTATTCACTGCAAAATTAACTATAAATATTTTTTTATATCCTAATTTCAATAACTCCTCGCATAAAACGACGCAAAAAAAATCATTTGCGATATTTCACTACAGAAACGTCCAAACCGGTCAGTATTACTCCGATATCGCGTTACAGAGGTCAATCTTTTGAGGGCGGCCCTACATTAGCCTCCTGACCGGCCTCAAAGGAAATGGCGGAGATCTCCACTAATGGACCCATTGATTTTCAAGAATCAAACCTGAACGCTCTTCGTTTTGAGGATAAAAACACGGCGAAATAGACCGCGGTATTGCTGTTTTATTTATATTTGTATTCTAAGGATTTTTATTTTAGATGTGAAGGAAGTAATGTGTTTTTTTTTTATTTTATTATTCCGATGAATGGCGAGACGAGCATGCCGTTCGCCTGATGGATACACACAGTAGGAGAATCAAACAACACCTCGAATCACAAAGCAATGCTTGGCATTCCACTGCGCTCGCCATCCTGAGACATAAGATGTTAAGCCTCAATATGTCCAGTAGTTGCTCTGGCTACAATTTCCTTCAATCCGAAACACAACAGTGCTTCACTGCTGTTTGACGGGAGAAATAGACAATGTTGCTTTCTTAAGCGCTGTAGTTAGATTAAATGAGGTATTGATGCACGACAAAGGATAAAAAGCTTATTAAAGTTTATCTAATCAATAAAACTTATCATTTAAGGTTAGGAAGGCAAGGTGACAAATAATGGCTATGAAACGAGAGATCGAGAGAACGATATAAATGATGTGACCCACATATTGAGGTATTATACTAGAGCGGACATCGGGAACAAAATCTCTGCGTATGGTGCGTGCATACGGGTACACATTGAAGCGAGAGGGAAGATATGTTACTTCGTAGGTGTGACAGAGACAAAAATAGAATGTACCCTTCATTTTGTGACAAACATTTTGTTTGCACTGTCCCCTCTAGTATATTATCTCAATGGACCCACAACATTTTTTTTCGCGTTTATGGATTAAGATGATAAGTCCCTCATTAGTGACAGCCACGAGATAAAACTTGAATCGTGTAAAGTCTGGAGCAGTGTTAGTCGGGTATATTTAAACCAATTTTACTGATAACTCAATATTCTTCGATACAAATCAACAATCAGACATTTCGGAGTACATTGCGTAGTCAAAGGGGTTGTGTACAAACACAAGGCGCACAAGGTGTGTATTTGAACGCGTTGATGACTCGATTGTCGACAGTGGGGTGGACGGCCGCAGCGGAGTCAGCATTTAGCTCGCCGCAGACCTGGGCGGCAGTTTGCTAAGCGTAATTATTTAAGCGAACCGATTGTACTGCCGATTGGGTTTGCGGAATGTTGGCAGTTCCGCTGAGTTGCGAGTTCCTTCGGATATAGGCATTATGGTCACAGTACAGGAAATTTTCACTAATAAGTTACTCGAAGCGACCTGAACATTATCTCATTGATTTATGTTTTAGTCCAATTGAGAGCCCATTCCGATTTTTTATATGTTTAAGACCGAGTTAGATCCTATTCTGATTATTTATGGTACATTTTATAATTACTGTTGAACTTTATTTTGCATGAAAACGGTAAAAAAGAACGGTGCGTTTCCTATAAAAAACATTACTTAAATTAATTCTTTCATTATAAATATATATACATTATGAACAGAAATTTTCAAACAAATCCCTTCCACTAAGTGATTTTTATATAATCCCATTTCTTAACAACTAAACTTAAGGTCTTGTAAACATGTTAATATATATGGCCTAACCACTCTCAATCGTACTCTTGATTGTAGAGGAGGCCCGTGCCCTGCAATGGGACGTATATGGGCTGATACAGAATACAGAAACATGTTAATATCCTCTAAAAAAACCTTTATGTATACTATACGTCCAGCAATCGATACATCAATACATACAGAAAAGCTGTCGGTGCACGTCTGTCTCCTGCGAGACATTGGTACCACCTCAGAAGAGCCTATCCATTCATGCTAAGGCATGACTGACGACAGCGTGACTCTACCACTTACTAATGGCGAGACGGGCTCGTCATTCGTCGAAGTAAGCGATACGACCACTCACGGACAGTAGCAAAACCAAACAACACCATGAATTACAAAGCAATGATGGAAATTCCACTGCGCTCGCAATACTGAGACATAGGATGTCAAGTTTCATTATATCCAGTATTTACTTTCACAAACATTCAAAAACTTCGTTCATAAATCGCAAAACAATAATTAACATCTTAACTATCCTTAAGACCCAACGACCCACTAATGACGACCCATTGATTCAAACAATCGGAAGTATCCACCATTAAAAATAAACCGCTTTTAAACCAGGCATAGAGGTTTAAAAATAAAATTATTTCACAGTTATAACGGGGAGAGATAATGGTGATTCCGTGTTACGTTAAAGGTTTTAGTAGTTGCCGCATCGGGGTTTTTTGCAAAATTCCTCCCACGCTGTACGGTTAATTGTGAAACTTATTCGGCGTGTGTGGAGCGTGTTAGATGTTGTTTTAATAGTTTAAATTGATGTTTGGTATGATAAAGAAGAGCTGATGGGCGAAAATAAAACCTGGTTACAAAGTACTTACTACTGGTTAATTGGATATCGATTTGGTGGCTTATAAAGTGAAAGACCCGTAAAGACTAGTAAGCCAGAAATACTATGATTTATTTTGGATATATATTATATTAAATTAGAAAATACTGACTACGAAAAACCTACAGCCCACGAACGACAGCAATCGTTCTCTATCATAGGCATAAAAAATATATGTAAAAATATTATCCGAAATGTTCAACTCAAAAGCAAAAATAAAACATTTATATAAACCGAATTATTTTTATTCAACAGATCACAACTCTGATCCAAAGAACCAATCCTACTGTACTGTACCAGCCCATATACGTCCCACTGCAGGGCATGGGCCTCCTGTACAATCCATAGTACGATTGAGAGTGGTAAGGCCATATAATCTACCACGCTGGCCTAATGCGGGTTGGCGGACTTTACATACCATAGAAATTCTCGTAAATCGCTATAGTACGCAGGTTTATAGGCAATACTGCTAAATCGAAACTACAAGACATAGATACAAGATGATTCAACGGTTTCAAAAGTCACACTCATTGACCTATAGATAAATCGGGAGAGGTAAAAATCCCGAGCATTGAAAAGGTAACTTATTGAGGAATTAGAAGTATTATCGGTGAACCCTATGGTGGGATTTTCACTTGGATAAATGTAGCGATTAGGGAGACATGTGTTCCGATTTTTACTCTGGGAGATTTGGAAAAAAATCTAGGAATCGTTGATGTACAAATTCAGTTTACAATTCATTCTAACAATTTATTAGGGAATTTCGTTATTTTAGAATATTGGATTATTCTATTTATTATATATAACCCAGAGTCAAGAAATTTGGCTAGATATGTAAATAGGTTAGCCCTCTATTTCATTGTGAGACGTAACATATAAGGCGAAATGTGGTTGTCCTGCTTGCACCTCTGCCTATAGCCCATCTGGGAAAAAGACGTGAGTTTATGTACGTTATGTATGTATTTTATTATCTTTTGTCTTGTCTTTGGCTTTAATAAGCAAGGAACTAATTAAGACATGCTACGTTCACTTTAGTATAATGATATCATAAAAATTAACATGGTTTGTTTCCGAAGCAAGGCTCTTGCTTTACTATTGATAGGTATATAATAATTTGCTATCTATCATCTCGTGCAATATTCTTATCTTGTATAAAAAATAAAATGAGTTACCTCGGACGTTGGTAATTTCACAAACTAATTCTATTATTCTAACAACAACATTTTGCCGAGATCACCTACTAATCACAGCAACGACTTGCAAAATTATACGTTATTTTTTTTTTTTTCATTTCTTTGTATGTCTTATAACAAATATTTTTTTTTATTTCTGTACCACGAACCAATACCTACAAAAAAGAACAAAATTGAAGGTATAATTACACTATAACTATGTTATACTGTTTAAAATAGAACCTCTGTTAACCACTAAACAGTAATTTAACCAACCATATTTTTTTCTCATTTTATCTTGATAAGCCAACTTGTAATTTGAGAACTAGAGAAGCTTCATATAATACTTAAATTTAGAGTAGTAAAAGAATACTGTATAGTAAAATACTGCAAATTATTCCAATTTATCGTATTGTTATCTTTTTTAATAGTTAAATATTTGGAAAATACTACTCAAGGCTTACTATACAGGGTATATCAAGACTGCTACCGAAAACGAAGCCGGGTGGTAGTATAAGCGACTTCAGACACAATGCAACAAAAAAAGTTGCAAAAAAAAAGCGACCAATTTTTTTTTTATTTTTTTCCTATGACCATATTTGGGTGGTAAATACATTTTTTCCTAAAATAATAGTGTACACCCTTTTATTTATAAATAATCTAAGGTATAAGAGTGTTTAAATCATTATTTTAGCAAAAACTATGGATTTACCACCCAAAAATGACGATATTTAAAAAATCATAAAAAATAATTGTCGCGTTTCTATGCGAAATTTTTAGTTGCATAGTGTTTGTAGTCACTAAATCTATCACCCGGCTTCGTTTTCGGTAGCGGTCTTGAGATACCCGGTATATATTAGATAATATTTCAAGGGAAACGTATAGAAATAAAAAAAACAATAGTATAATTAATCCAAATCCGTGATAAAATCGGTAAAAAATAGATTTCTTTCAAATATAATAAATGAAGTTAAAGATATTCTAGACAATAAAATTAAAATTTCAGTTTATAGTATTTTTTTAAACATGAAAGTTGGTGTGTAGGGTGAGGTGTACCTAGAAAGAAGGTTTTGCCCAGCAATGGACTGCAACGAGCTGATTATGACTATAATTTAAAGAAAACAGTTTACAAAGTGGTTATATCCATCTCTGCTCAAGTTTATTGAATTATAGACGATTATTTAAAAAAGACCACTAGTAGATTTAATATTTAATTGGCACATTACAAGGCACAAGCCTCCTTTACAATCGAGCGTACGATTGAACAGGATTAGGCCATGTATTGGGGTTGGCTGATTTTACATACTATTTATTTATTTTATTTTATTATATTAATTTTGAAGAAGACTTACAGACTAATAACAATGATAGATATATACAATATAAATAACAACTATTGCTAATGACAAGTCTCCATATTTAAATATAAATCAAAAATGCACAAACAGTATTATTATTTAACTAGACAAAATAAACAAGCGAACGTAACAAGAAAAAGAAAGAAAAATGTCAACAAAGTATGTACCATGGAAATAAAAATAAAATCAGGCATTTCTACAAAATCATATCTATCCGGCTCGTTGTTTCCAAATCATATTTGTATTCTAAGTGTTGTGGTGAGTATAATTACTTTAAACATTTACCAAGGTACAGTATGCTTAACGAAGTTACCTGCTTATCTAGTGTGCACAGAACAGCTTCTCATTTGTAGACATCACAGTTTACTAACCTAAACTAATTTCGCCCGGAGCTAATCTGGCCAGACTAACCAAATCAAGCAATAAATGGTGAAATTAAGCTTTTGCATTCAATTAAATCCGTAATAAAGAAAACATTTGGACTGTATAATTATAATTATTTAGTAATTGGAAACTATTTGCTGCATTTATTTGGATAATTATTTTGCAGAGAATTTTGTTTAAGCTTATAACTGAAAATAAATTGAACAACTTATACTATGAAATAACATTAAAAAACGAATAAAAGCAGCTAAATGAACAAGCATTCAAAATACCTAGTAATTATTATCACATCCCAAATAATGAAAAACTGACACTCAACGGCCCATGCGAGTATATGTGGCAAATTCAAACAACAACAGCCAGTTAAATTCCAAAAACCACATCAGCTAACAAACTACACCGATCCATCACTTAACCTACGCGTAAATAGTCGAGATATAATTCCCAGACGTTTCTCTCGCAAGGCCGCACCGCCTTCCATAAATCTGAATTAATCAACATATCTCTCTCATATCGAACGTTCCAGAATTATTCTTCCGTTGTTTCCTTTGGCAACTCGTTTATATTGTTTTGGCTATGTGTTTCGTGTGCAAATATCAATGGAATATTCATCTATCGTCTCTGCGGCGTAACGAGGCAAGCCTAAATAAATGCTAATAACCAGAGCAATCATGCTAATACAATATGGCTATTGGGTTGTGGTGCAAGTTAGGAGATTTTGAGGTTAATGAACGTCTTGTGAGCTCTGATGTACATACATACATATTTACACTACTAAAACCCATACACACTCAACTATGTATTATAAAATAGTTTACACACAATTGCATTCCATTCCACATGAAATTATCATTCCTAATTTATATTAATATGGTTATTTTATTTTAAAACTGTTTTGTTTTCCTTCCGACTGCCTCGCAGGCGTAGTTTCACCACGTTATGGTTACAAAGCATTATCAGCCCAAAGTCAAAAAATTGTGTCCGATATAGCGACAGACTCGCACCCTTCACACCGTGGGACGAAAAATACAAGGCGAAATGTGGGTGTCCTGGTAGCACCTCCACTTAATACGTTTGACGTGTGATATAGAGATCACTCGGCATTTTATCCTCTCGTAAGCTTTCCTTGCTTTTCACTGTAATGAGAGAATCGACACATCATACACATGATCGAATATTAACTGTTATTAATATTTATTGACGCCTCTAGTAACTAATCTTCGAGTTAATTATTGAGTAATCTGATTCCTCGTTAATTTTATGTCACATTGTATCCGTTTACAAAATAGAAAACACTACCGTAATCCCTCATAAATTTCGGTTCACTTAGTGACTCCACCACTTCTACCCCCGAAAACGTCAAAACTATTCCAAAATCCTCCCTTCACTCATAGCTTACGGCACAAAATTAGGTAAACCAAACTGCGGGGTGCAGCGCCGAGTGTCGACTAGCGACCACGGCTTAGAAATTAGTATTCAACGGCAGGCGAGCTACGGAGCCGCGACGTACACGCAAGTGCCCCTAGAATAATATGCTCAAATTATCCGATAAACACGCCGTGAGGGGATCTTACAGTACCTACTGGGTTTTGTTAAGGAATAACGTCATTTGCTTCTAGAGGGTTTAGTATCCACTCATGAAATATGGAGAGCTTGTTATATCCTGCTTAGAAGGAAGCTAGAAGGCTGACGACACCGGAAAATGGAAGTTGTTGAGACACGCTGCTGTTGGAAGTGTAAATGTGAAGCTTTTGACTCAGCATAACTCAGCATGAAACGGCAAGCTCGTCAGCGGCATTACCACTATGATACTATATAGAAGGAAATTGGTGTGAAGTGACAGCTTTGCTGTCGCGTTTCTATCGGTGAGTAAGAGTATCAGATGGGGGATGCCTTGTACCCATGTCTGCTTACCATATTTCCCCTGACCTGCTCTTATCCCGATTGAATGGGGCGGCAACAAATCCATGATCCATGTATTGTGGATGTTTTTGGGCTGAAATGATCACTTAACAGGTCACTTGGACCTGCTTGCTCGTTTGCCGGACCCAAGCAAACAATTCTGGATAAGATTAGAAGATTGAAAGAAGTAGATAACGATGAAGATATATGCCTAGCAAAGCGTAAATAAGGGTTGAAAATGAAGATGAAAATAAATGTAAGTAATGCCATCAAACCCTTGATGACGAATACACTCAACAGATTTTCATGGCATATTATTTTTATTATTAAAAGCCTGAGCCTCAATATTCCCGGACCTCGACCGCGGAGTAGACCAAAGAAGCGCTGGCTCGATGTCGTCAAGGAAGATATGAGGGTCAATGGTCTTACAATTGAGGATGCCGAAGATCGGGCGAAATGGAGGAGAATTTGCCGGAAGGCGGACCCTGGCACCGGCCGAGATAACGCCAGGTAGAAGAAGAAGAAGAAGAAGAAGTTATTTTTATTATGAATTAGAATACTTTCACCCAATGACTTCTTCGGATGCTGTATTGATTGTATCTGACTATTCTTATAAATACAAAATTAAAAAAATAAACATTTTATAAACTTTTGAACAACATTGTATAGTTTGCAGATAATGGTTTTGTATTAAAGTGAAAAATTCCAAGTATTTCAACTGAACAGTTTAGAAAGTGCTCTGTTGTGAATGACATCTGACTCGATCTGTGTTTTATTGTTACGTGTTTTAATCCAGACAGATGTACTATTTCAAACGTTGGAGGCAGAAATAAATTTATCGTTGGATCAGGGTTATATAAGTCTTATTTATTTATTTATTTAATCCTTTATTGCACAAAAATAAAAATACAGTGAAGAAACAACACAATAGTAATATTACAAGAGGCGGCCTTATCACTCTAGGTAATTTCTTCCAGACAACCTTTGGATGGATATTGAGATAGGAAAAATGAGCGGGCAGTCTAAGTATAAAATAGTAATATACCGGGTATCTCAAGACTGCTACCGAAAACGAAGCCGGGTGGTAGTTTTACTGACTACAAACACAATGCAACTAAAAATTTCGCAAAGAAACGCGACAGTTATTTTTTATGATTTTTTCAATATCGTCATTTTTGGGTGGTAAATCCATAGTTTTTGCTAAAGTAATAATTTAAACTCTTTTATACCTTAGTTTATTTATAAATAAAAGGGTATACACTATTATTTTAGGAAAAAATGCATTTACCACCCAAATATGGTAATTGGAAAAAAATTACAGAAAAAAAATTGTCGCTTTTTTTTGCAACTTCTTCTGTTGCATTGTGTCTGAAGTAGCTTAAACTACCACCCGGCTTCGTTTTCGGTAGCAGTCTTGATATACCCTGTATATATATATATATACTACTGGTGGTAGGTCTCTCATATGTGAGAGGCCATCTGGGTAGGTACCACCGCAATGTCTATTTCTCCCGAGAAACAACACTGCTTAAATGCAATGTTGTGTTTCGGATTGAAGGACTTTGTAGCCAGAGCAACTACTGGACATATTGAGACTTAACATCTTATGTCTCGGGATGGCGAGCGCAGTGGAATGTTGCTACTGTTTATGAGCGGTCGTATCGCTTACCATCAGGCGAACGGCTTGCTCGTCTCGCCATTCAAAGCAATAAAATATATATATATATATACATACGTATATACGAATACATACCAACAAAATATATTAAAATACACATACATTCAATTTACCATATACATAAATATATAAACCTATCCTAACATTTACCAAAGAGGCAAATGGACAAGATATTGCTCAGCTATGCTCTAGTTGAGAAACGAAATGGTCTTTAATAAAAAAAATTAAAAGACGACAGTGTTCGTGCCCATCTTATCTCGACTGGAAGTGAGTTTCAAAGTCGGACAGCTTGGACTGCAAATGATTTTTCCATGAATACTGTGGAGTGCATGGGCATTTTCAGTTTCAGGTTCTCCGACGACCTCAAGGATCTTGAATGTGAGTCGTGGAGACAAATGAATCGATCTTTCAGATAACGGAGCGTGAGAGGATTAAACATTATGTTGTATAAAAGTGAAAGAATATGAGTATTCCGACGAAACCGGATGGGTAACCACTTGAGCTTAGTACGAAAGTCAGAAACATGGTCATATTTGCGAAGGCCAAATATGAATCTTATACAAAAATTCTGGAGACGCTCAAGCTTATTAAGTTGGTCCTCTTAAACTCTTATAGCATAATAACCTCTTTGAAACTCTTATAACATTAGCAAACGAGCAAGGATTTCGTCTGATGTAAGACACCAGTATCACTCGTGAACAATTATAATACTTGGATAACTTAGAGTATTTATAATATAGAGGGAGCGCTGGTACTTCAAAAAAGTATTTAAAAATGGTGGTGCCGGGCCACCTTTTTCTACCCTTCTATTGGCTGAAATTTGACAGGTTGTCCAACATGCACGAATTACATGGAAAATAAAAATAAAAACAAATAGTTTATATAATAGAATAATAGCAAAATATACTTTTGTTTCTCAAAGTAATTTATTGTTAGATAATTTTCACTAATATAGGAGTGCTACCAACATTAGGAACAAGAAAATATCTACGTTTTTGAGAACGCAAATTTATGACAGCGCTCCCACTATATTATAAATACTCTAAGTTGGGTAATTCTAAATGCGCTGCTATTTCCGATTAAGAATTGAGGAGAGAAAGACGGGTGTACAATTAACTCTCTAACGAATAAGACAGAAAGGCTGTTAGTAGTAAGACAGTTTTATAAGACCTTACGCCGTCCACAAAAGTAGAGCTGTAGAATGAAATAAGTTTTGAAGATAAAGGATCAACATCCTCCAATAAAATAGAGATTGCAGCATAGATTAAACCGATAGGAGAATGCGAAGGAAAAAACGTTTGGAAGAGGAAAGGGTTATTAGGTATCCAGCCACTCATTCACCAAACAGACTATGGTACCGCCCTAGACGAGCCCGCCCGTTCATGCTGAGTCATGACTGACAACAACGTGGCTCTATCACTTACACACTTAAGGAAGACTCACACAGATCAAACACATCTCAACATCTCCTGCAATTATTTCACCAAAATTTCCATCGCAAAAATACTGAATCACACAAGCCCCCAGCTTAACATCTAAATAGTACAATCAAGTCATTAGCCCATAAACACGTGACTTTTGAACACAATCCTGTATTGCGACACGGATGCAAATGAGAACGCGACAGGATTTGCATGTGGGAGTGTTGACGCGTACAAAGCCCCGACAATTTCGCTTTGAAGCGTTTTTGACACACTGCCCTGAAAGTTGACGACTGGCTCTTTGTGCACGGGTTTTAAGGTATTGTCGGGATCTACAACGCAAATGCGTTTGCTTGGTTTTTAACTTTTTTTACCGGTACGCAGGTTAAAATAATACAGGCGGGTTGTATGGAATGTTTAATAGAATTTATTGGTTTAAGCAGTTATGTTATATTAGGAATGAAATTATAATCATTAATACGACTAAACATAAGATTATCAATATATTTTTTTTATTGCAATGAATAGACAAGCGTACCATTCGCTTAGTGATAAGCGATACGACTGCTCCTGGACAGTCGCAAAACCAAACAATACTATGAATTACAAAGCAATATCATTCCACTGCGTTCACCATTCTGAGACATCGGATGCTACGTCTCAATATATCCAGTAGTTACTCTAGCTACAATGTCTTTCAAACCGGAAAATAACAGTGCGTTTACACCACTGTTTGGCGGAAGATATTTTCTGTAACCGAATCGTATATTAATATAATGTTCTCCTGGCTGAAGAGGCAGAGCAGAGATTCATTAGCTTCTACCAACAAATATCTTGCTTGCTGTTTGCTTGCTTGTTGCTTGAATAACATTGCATATTTATCTAAAGGCAACGAACCTCATTAAGTCAAAGGAAATCACACACCACAATCAGTACCCCACAATATAATATGCGTCTTATATCAAAAGCTACTTGAAATTTTTCCTCCACAACGCGCAATCGACATAAATACAATCTCCGGGGCTGAATTCGACCCAGACAAAATATGTTTTTGATGCGACCTAAACTCAGCTGTGACCTTCCTTTGGACGATTTGATAATTAAATATAATAATAATTAAACTGAAGTATTTAATTTTAAATAGTGTAGTGTATTCATGCCCTAGATTGTCCTTTCTTTCTTCTACTTAAATATCCATCTTATGAAATGGCCTGTAAGAAATTACCTAGTGTGATAAAGCTACTTGTACTATTATTATTATGTAATTTCTTTATTGTTTCTCTGTACAGTGCAAAAAAGGATAAAATAAATAAATAAATACAGCACACAATATCACCCTATGCGAGTTATTTTAAGCGAGCAATATAAACACAGATGTCACGTTCCTTTGAACTCGCGGCAATTTGGTGCGAGCTTTTCATTTCCTTTTCAATTACAGAAAATTTTCTTTTCAGCGATATGAAATTCTTGAAGCACTTCATTTCCCGCGGGGTTTATAAACAAACCGACAGGAACTAACTGGTATTTTTATCTTAAAATACCTCTCCGCTGTTGGTTTGCGTTGCTGTTGGTTTCTGTGGTTTTGGGGATGTTATTGTTGGCATTGTGATGTACTGACTAAATAGTGTTGTAGGTAGATGTAAATCAAGTATGAAAAATATATACAAGTGAGCGAGCGCCCGCCACCAGTGAGTACACTGACAGAAGTCAGACCGACTGGACGGGCCTCAGACACTGGAGATCAAGCACTGTGTTTTATTTAAACTACCAACCTAAACACCGGAACATCACAGGCATGTTTGCGTTAATTACCTAATTAGTTAAGTATAGATACGCTACGATCTGGAAATCGCAAAGTTTGGTACGTATTGGAATCTAAAGTTAAAATAAATGACTATATTAAATAATGAAGACTGCATGATACGTAGCGTATGCAACCAAGAAGTGTATTGGGAATATATTTACTGGCATAACTATGCAAAATAAATTATATACGAGCGGAACGTTATGATTTGCGAGCATGAATGACACGAATTTCACAGCAAAATAGACAAACCGAATTATAGTTATCATAAGCTTGAAGTTCTAGCGTGAAACCGAGTTACACAAATAATTTTAATAAAGCTCTCAATCAAAGATTCAACAGACATCATCATCACCTCACGTAAGTCTATAGCTGATCATAGCTCTCCTTCATTTTATCAAACTTCGCCAATACTCCTGGTAGGCGGGCATACAAAACCAATCGACCAAACTTCGAAGCGAACATAATAAAGAAGCGCAAATATAAGAGTCGAGTTCATTAAGGCGGCGGTAAAGTAAAGGAGCCGACACCCGTCCCCCAATGGCTCTTAAACTAAATACACCTCGCACCAGGCAAATTTCATGCATAAAATTATTGAAGGCGCCTGCACGAGACACGCGACTACCTGTCAAAACGGATTTGATCCGAGATGGGAGAGGAAGCGATTTGCAGTGATAGAAAGAAAATTTATTTATAAGTCAGACACAAGTTAAAATGCAAGTATGTAACATGCAAGTACCATTGGAATAAAAATCAATTACCTACTACAATTGATTTTTGAATAGATTGATTAGTGATAATAGTTATACCGGGTATCTCAAGACTGCTACCGAAAACGAAGCCGGGTGGTAGTTTTAGTGGCTACAAACACAATGCAATTAAAAATTTCGCATAGAAACGCGACAATTATTTTTTATGATTTTTTAAATATCGTCATTTTTGGGTGGTAAATCCATAGTTTTTGCTAAAATAATAATTTAAACTCTTTTATACCTTAGAGTATTTATAAATAAAAGGGTATACACTATTATTTTAGGAAAAAATGTATTTACCACCCGAATATGGCCATAGGAAAAAAATAACAAAAAAAAATTGTCGCTTATTTTTTGCAACTTTTTCTGTTGCATTGTGTCTGAAGTCGCTTAGACTACCACCCGGCTTCGTTTTCGGTAGCAGTCTTGATATACCCTGTATATAATTACTAGCGGCCCGGCCCAGCTTCGCCCGGGTGCATATAGATTTCCCTACAATAATATGCACGTAGTATACACATAAACCTTCCTCTAAAATCACTCTATCTATTAAAAAAACCGCATCAAAATCTGTTGCGTAGTTTTAAAGATTTAAGCTTACAAAGGGACATAGGGTCAGAGAAAGCGACTTAGTTTTTTTTTTTTTTTTTTTATTGCAGTGAATGGCGAGACGAGCAAGCCGTTCGCCTGATGGTAAGCGATACGACCGCTCATAAACAGTAGCAACATTCCACTGCGCTCGCCATCCTGAGACATTAGATGTTAAGTCTCAATATGTCCAGTAGTTACTCTGGCTACAATGTCCTTCAATCTGAAACACAACAGTGCATTTAAGCAGTGTTGTTTGACGGGAGAAATAGACATTGCGGTGGTACCTACCCAGATGGCCTCTCACGTATGAGAGACCTACCACCAGTAAACTTTTATACTATGTAGTGATAAATAATATATAATTTGGGATTATTTTGATGATAGTTATAAATAATATATAATTTGAGAATAGAAATATTAGGATTAGTGATTTTGGATGTAGCCCGTAAAGTGGGACCAAGTACCAGCAAGCATAAAATGACCAGACGATCTTAAGCCAATATCCACTGTTGGAAATAAGTTTCCCACAAGTATTGCTACAATGACCTGCTGATAGTGGCTTGCGTGTCGCGACTGTAGCATTACATAATATTAATAATACAGGGTGTATCAAAACTGGGAGCGTAACGAAGCCAACTAGTAGTTTCAGTTACTTCAGATACAATGCAACTGCAAAATGCAATATTCGTGCATGTTGGACAATCTTTCAAATGTTAGGAAATAGGATATCAGAAAAAGAAGCCCCATATTTATCTAAGTTTTTGAAGTACCAGCACTCCCTCTATATTATAAAATATACTCGAAGAATCTTCGATGAAATAAACTAATACTAGATACCGGATCCAGAACAAAATTACACGCCAAAAGTGGCCGAGGTTGCTTATATTTCGAACTACGAAATGTAGTAAAAAGTTTTAAATGATAATCAACTTCAGGTAACAATAAACCTTTATCCTGTAAATTAAGATTTATTTTGTTTTGGGCCATCTATATCTGTATCAGCCCATATACGTCCCACTGCAGGGCACGGGCCTCCTCTACAATTGAAAGTACGATTGAGAGTGGTTAGGCCATATAATCCACCACGCCAAGTTACTTTCAAAGTGTATACTAAGTTCCAAAAAAAATAAAAAAAAAAATATATATATATATGTATATATATATAAACAATTTACACATTGAAAGGGCAAGAAATAAATGCAAAGCCTCCTGGGATATAATTAAAAACAAAACTGATATTTCGAAACGCTTTCAATCGATAGAATCTCTTAAACACGGAAATAAAATAATTACAGACCCTGTTGCCTTAGCAAATGCCTTTAATGATTATTATGTTACAATGACATCTATAGAAAATTCTAGTAATTATAAACCCAGTAATATACGACACGTAGAAAAGTCTCTATTTTTACTACCTTGTACGCCAATAGAAGTGGAAAAAATAATAAAATCATTGAAAAGAACAAAGTCAGTTGGTTACGACTCCATCTCGACCAACGTTATAAAAATGTGTGCGCAAATAATATCGTCACCTTTAGCGTACCTAATAAATCTTTCATTTACCCAAGGAATATTTCTTAGTAAACTAAAAGTATCAATAGTAAAACCAATGCATAAAAAAGGTGATTCCAGGGAAATAGCTAATTATAGACCTATTACTCTTGTACCAATATTATCAAAAGTATACGAAAAGATGATGCATACACGCATATCCAGTTTCTTAAACAAATTTAAAATAAATAAAGAGGAACAAAATGGTTTCCAAAGGGATAAATCCACGACACTTGCAGGCTTCTCGTTAATAAAGAGAGTTACAGAAAACGTAGATAATAAAACTCCGGTAACTGTACTGTTTTTGGATATGTCAAAGGCTTTCGACTTTGTTAACCACGCGACACGCATTAATGAATGTGAACGCTATGGCATTAGAGGTCCAGCACTAAATTGGTTAAAAAGCTACTTATCAGATAGATCTCAATATGTTGAAATTAACCGTCTTAACGATAGTTTAATATCCACAGCTTATAGATCGACTATAAAAGCAAATACTAGAGGAGTTCTACAGGGTAGCCTGATGGGACCTTTATTATTTATTTTGTATATAAACGATCTTCCTGACAATATACACCATCAATGTATCCTTTTCGCTGATGACATATCAATAGTTATACCCAATCAGGAGCCACTAACCAATCATGAGACTATAATGAATAAAGCTTTATCTGACGTAGTTAAATGGCTGAAACTAAATGACCTACAAGTAAATCTAACCAAAACAAAATTTATACAATTCTGTAATTATAAAATGACCGTAAGAAATATTTGTATAAAACACTATGACCATGAACTAGAGCAAACTGACCACATGAAATTCTTAGGCATTACCGTAGATAAATTTTGCAACTGGAAGTTACATGTTCTATCCATAAGCAAAAGAATAAATAAATTCATTTTTGTGTTAAGAAATGTACGTAGAGTGGCTTCAGAACATGCAGCACTAGCTGCCTATCATGGTTACGTGGTGTCCATTTTACGATACGGTCTAGTGTTGTGGGGTAACTCAACAATCATCACAAAAGCATTCCTAGCCCAAAAAAAATGTATTAGAGCGATATGTAACGCTGGGCCTTTAGACTCGTGTAAACCACTCTTTACTCGGACAAAAACACTCACACTGACCTGTTTATACATACTTGAAATTGCACTTTTTGTCAGAAATCATCCCGAGTTGTTTGAGAAAATAGGTGATAATAGTATGTACAGCCAAAGAGACCCCACGAAGCTAATAATAAAAAGTTGCAGTTTGTCACAAAAATTGTCATAGTATGTGTGTTAAAATATATAATAAAATTCCTCAGGTCTTACGTGAGCTACCACAAAGATTGTTCTTGCGAAAACTAAAACAATGGCTAATAGAAAGATGCTTTTACACAATTCACGAGTTTTACAGTTATAATAATTAAAATAAAATATAATTAATGAAAATAGTCAAACTTTCAACATTTGATTTGAATTATTATTAGTATAAAAATGTAGTAAATAGCTGCTACGTATTATTATAATTATTTAAAGTGACATAACATGTAACATAATATTATTGTAAAACTTATGTTAAATTTGACTGACAGCATGACACAAATTTAAAATTAAAAAAAACCCTCATGAATCATTCATACCGGGTATCTCAAGACTGCTACTGAAAACGAAGCCGGGTGGTAGTTTTAGTGGCTACAAACACAATGCAATTAAAAATTTCACATAGAAACGCGACAATTATTTTTTATGATTTTTTAAATATCGTCATTTTTGGGTGGTAAATCCATAGTTTTTGCTAAAATAATAATTTAAACTCTTTTATACCTTAGAGTATTTATAAGTAAAAGGGTATACACTATTATTTTAGGAAAAAATGTATTTACCACCCAAATATGACCATAGGAAAAAAATAACAAAAAAAAATTGTCGCTTTTTTTTGCAACTTTTTCTGTTGCATTGTGTCTGAAGTCGTTTAGACTACCACCCGGCTTCGTTTTCGGTAGCAGTCTTGATATACCCTGTATATGTACGTTTTATTACTATTACCACAATGTTATATCACAAAATATATTTGCATGTCAAAATTTGACAAAAGTTGCGCTTTGCCAATTTGTATTAAGATCTATCCTGTACCAACTTTTAAGCAAATAAAGATTCTTATTATTATTCTTATTGTTATTCTTACGCTGGCCTTATGCGGTCTGGTGGTCTTACATTTTGGACCATACTAAAATCAAATAGGACCACATGCTTATTTATGTTCTTATTTCCCTTGCGTTTTTAGGCCGTTACTTATGATCTAGTGTATATTTGATCGAAGCTAAGAATAAAAATAAATATCTCATGTCTTAGGCCAGCCGCCACAACGTACGCCACGGCGAGCGCGGCGCGAACGCGAGTCGCTCACCCGTTCGACACCGCTTGTTGGTATTGAATGAAGCCTGAAATTAATATGTATGCAGTGACACGATACCATCGAGTGCCAATGTTTGTCCCCGGTTTCAATAACTCGATGTGTTTCATACACGTGATGTTAATACGAATAAATAATGTGTTGAGTTTAACAACGTTCGGGTTCGCGTGTGATCGCATACAATTATTCCGTTGCCATTGTTTACTGTACGTTCCATTGCGCTGTGGAAATAATTAGCATGGTTAATTCATGTAAATAATGCATGGGTTAAAAGTAAAAATGTCTTTTTCGATTATTGTTTGGTGTGCAGTTTTACTGTGAGTTGTTTGAATGTTACCGTAGTTTGTTTTTATATGGCGATATATCTTAATTAGTGGGTTTTAAATGATTTAATATACATAATTTTTTTTCCATCTCTTACTGTCCATCCCAAGGTAGTCGGTAAGAGATTGCCTCGAGCGATACGACCGCCTTTTGTACCACTATGTAATATAATGTTCTGTAATTAAGTTAACTTAGTGTACAATAAAGCATTTAAATAAACAAATAAATAAATAATAGTGAAGGAAAACATCGTGGACTATACAGATTTACCCCTCTCAATCGTTCTTTCGATTGTAAAGAAGACCCGTGTGGGACGTAAATGAGCTGACGCAGAGCATGAAGCAATATACACAACTGTCAAATCCCCTACCAACTACTCTCGAAATAGCTCGATCTAGTTATACATTTTGTATGAATGATCTGTACAAGCCTGTTACAATCCCGTGACCTTATACTGGGTATCTCAAGACTGCTACCGAAAACGAAGCCGGGTGCTAGTTTTAGTGACTACAAACACAATGCAACTAAAAATTTCGCAAAGAAATGCGACAGTTATTTTTTATTATTTTTTAAATATCGTTATTTTTGGGTGGTAAATCCATAGTTTTTGCTACTATAAATAAAAGGGTATACACTATTATTTTAGGAAAAAAATGTATTTAATTAATTTACTTTTAATTAATTTATTTATGGCCATAGGAAAAAAATAACAAAAAGAAATTGACGCTTTTTTTGCAACTGTTTCTGTTGCATTGTGTCTGAAGTTGCTTAAACTACCACCCGGCTTCGTTTTCGGTAGCAGTCTTGATATACCCTGTATTTCATCACCGTCTTAGAAAGGTAAGAAGAAGCCTGCTTGGTAATGAAAATGTTATCACGACACTAATGAAATATTAGGAATGTGAAGTAGATACCTATAGATTAAATATTAACCTAAGCTTACTACAAGAAAACTAAACACACCATTACATTTATAATTTATTAACGATTTCCTAACGTTCTGTATCAATAAACAAACACATTTTCAATAAATTATATTTATTTATTTATATAAGCTTTATTGTACACCATAAATAAATACAAAAGGAAACAATACAAACTAGAAAAAAAAAAAGTACAATTGGCGGTCTTATCGCACAAGGCAATTTCTGACAGACAACCATTTGATGGATATAAGAGAAAAGGACGAAAATTGGGGCAGCATAAGGTGTACGAATAATACCTGTAGATATTAGTGTCTATATTCAACATATATAAATAAACATACATACATAAGTAAATATCCCATGTAAATATACTTACACAATATACACATATACATACCAACATACATACATACATACAATATATATATATATATATATATATATATATATATACAGGGTATATCAAGACTGCTACCGAAAACGAAGCCGGGTGGTAGTTTAAGCGACTTCAAACACAATGCAACAGAAAAAGTTGCAAAAAAAAGCGACAATTTTTTTTTTGTAATTTTTTTCCTATTGCCATATTTTGGTGGTAAATACATTTTTTCCTAAAATAATAGTGTATACCCTTTAATTTATAAATACTCTAAGATATAAGAGAGTTTAAATTATTATTTTAGCAAAATCTATGGATTTACCACCCAAAAATGACGATATTTAAAAAATCATAAAAAATAATTGTCGCGTTTCTAAGCGAAATTTTTAATTGCATTGTGTTTGTAGCCACTAAAACTACCACCCGGCTTCGTTTTCGGTAGCAGTCTTGAGATACCCGGTATATATATATATACATACATATCTACACAACATAAAGGTCATATAATTAAGTATAAATACACAAAGGAAAAAGTATACAATTACTAATGTCCTCATTCAGCCAGAGAGTAATGTTCTTTAACCATCCTTTTAAAGATGGCTAGAGATTTGGCCCTTCTTACTATTACCGGTAAAGCATTCCACAACCGTGCAGCTTGTACTGTGAAAGATTTATCTACAAAGGAAGTGGAATGCACGGGAATTTTCAGTCTTAAGTTTTCCGATGACCTGAGAAACTTCGAATGTGAGTCATGTAGGAATTCAAACCTATTTCTAAGATATGGGGGTGAGAGAGGATTAAAGAGAATTTTAAAATTATAGCAAATTAACAACAACCAAATAAATCCGGTGAAATTTCTTTGCCTGACAAAACAGATAGAAATGGAGAAATAAAAACTAAGCATCCATTAACGCTAATTTCCTAAGACCATAAGCAAAACATCAAGAAGCAATAAGCGTTACAAGCGGAAAACATTTCCCGCCCATTTCCCGCCGTGTCTGTGATTACATGTATCAACAAACTTAAAAGCTAACATTTGATTTCCACTTCTTCAAAATCCTGTCACTCCTCAATATCCGGGTGTGAATCGAATCGGGTTTGTATGAACGCATTCCTGGTGTTGGGTAGACGGGATACTTTTGTGTCTGAGAGGGAAATCTGGCATGGATTTTATTAAGCTGCAAATCATGACTGCCTCGGTGGCATATTTGTGCTAAAGTACGGTCACAAAGCTGAGATGTTGGGTTCCAATCCAGAGTTGGGCAAAATAATATTGGATTTTTCTATTCATTATCAACCTAGAGTCAGGAATTTTTGCACGATATGGCGATGGGCTCGCCACCTATCACACAGTGGAATGAAACATATAAGGCGAAATGTGGGTGTCCTGGCACCTCTGCCTACCCCTTCTGGGAAAAAGGCGTGATTTTTTTATGTACATATATATATGATATATATACATACATAAAACTCACATCATTGTATATGATAATACACCCAACAGTCACATATATAGTCTTGACTTCGCATTAATGTCAATTAAGTCTTGTATCATAGGCATTAGGAACTACGAGAGACTTTTCAGTCTGTGGATCCTAAAAAGATTTGTCTCGGTGCGGGTATCCAACCCGTGGCCTATCGTTTCACAGTCGGCGTCTAATCAACTACTCCGCGGACACTGTCGGATTCATTTCGTAGAATCGTTTTACCGAACAAAACGAACATAACATATTTTTTACCACACTACGACTTACAATTATTCTTTAACATACAATATTACCCTTGCCTACTGCAGGTTGTTTAAATTCATATAACTTTAATTTTTAAGCAGTACTTGTCTAACATGTTCTTTTACAATGTAAAGTAGCTTTGTCAAAGAATTAAAATTATCTTTAAATTAATAGGTTCCTTCGAAATTTAAATCTTAAAAATAAAAAAAATACCAAACTTGACCCTGCGACCTTGATCATGATCCCTTAAAGTATAAGGCAAAAGATTTTTAATTATTGTATCAGTGCATTCCTCATGTAATGGAAAAATCTAACAAAAACACGATAATCCGTCATAGTCGCATTACAGTCGCTCGTCTGCCCCACAAATCGACATTCCGTCACTCAATCGTGGCGGCCTCGTCGCGTGATCGATTCCGTGCCGGCGCGATTTTCTTCCTGACGACCCAATCACACGTCGAAAGTGATGGAACACGAGGGCGCCACATCATAATCCCTATGACTGGGTGGTACTTCCGATGTGCCGCTCCAATCGGAAATATTTGACGACTTTATCAGAATTTTCTGATTTGGCCAGACATGATTTTGAGGATATTTCATTATTTATTGATGAGTTTTTTAATAATGTAAGCTCAAAGTAATCTGAATTGAGCAGAGCGATATTGTAAAGAAAGCGAAAGAAAGTATCGTTTTTGTTCGGTTCTTGGATTTTTGCATGCCTGGATCCACGCTGGAGGGATAGTTATGGAAACTTCCATTGACTCTCGTCGGTTAGCACCTTGTTCTTCGCCTGGCCAATCCACACCGCTTTTATTGGTGAGAAGACTTCTTGCTATACGTAGCCGAATTTGAGTAGATGTAGGGTATGGTGGGGCCCTCTAGCGGTGGATATCGACACTTGAATATGAAAACCAGCAGCGGAATTTAGAAGTAGCACGCATTTAATTGAAGTTATGTAGGACGATGATACAGTAAAAATCAGCATACCAAATAACAATATGCCTATAGGCTCATTCACTATCAAACTATTCTAATATGAATATGTGTATGTCTATTTAATATGTATTTGACTAAATGTGGCACATTTCATCAAATACAAAATATATGCCTGATCATAGATTTGATTTGTACACAGGAAAGTACACAGTCCAGAACACAGCCGTTGCCAAATATTTTCACGCAAATATTTTATCGAATTAATACGAAAACATACGGACTAGTAAAAATATTTTCAATAAACTATTCAGTTGAAATAGATTTGCTCCGAGCGGAACGGTTTGAAATCAAAAATACTTTGAGCGTGTTTTTACTTGTATTTTTTACAGAAACAAAATTTTCCACTCTGCGTTTATCGGTTCCATGTTGTATGCATGTTGTTTTTGCACTTTGAATATTTTTAGTATTTTTAGTAAATTATTTGAATGTGTAGTAATCAGTAGAGTGTGATTGTTGCCAATTTAAATCAAACCTGATTCAGAAAAAGTAGCAGAGTAACAACTTTATTAATGCATTTTATTCAAACAATGACATTCCATGAGATATTAAAACTGGTGGAAAAATATTCTTCCCGCCTTCCTATAGTCCTGGGTCCATATGCCATAGCGTGAAAAGGCACCTTAGAGAGCCGGCATGATTGTTTCGCAAGTCAGTATCAATTATTAATCAAGTCTTGGTCGTGGATATCAGAATCTACCCGACTTTTCGGTCTCACTAACACACATAGTCCCGGCACAAATACTTGCAGTTGACAAATATGTACATATAGGTATATTAAAATATTTGTGTCGGAGGGGGATCGAACCTGCGGCCTCTCATATAATCTGTATGTTAATTAATCTCTCATCTGGCATCTAAATGCGCCACGGACCCTTTCAAAATTTCCAATTATAATAACATACCAATAAGGAAAGAAATCAGAAATAATAATGAAAACTGATGCCTATAGTTAGCAAATTAATCAATCCATACTCAAACACCACGCAACAATATCGGCAGTGCAATTGTTTCTTCAATCAACTCCAGTCGTGTTTCAATCTGAGCGATGAATGTTTCATTAAACTCTCAAAACTAGCAAGTCTCCAAGCTATTTAATAGTAGACAAATATTTCGGAATGAATTCAGTTTAAACACTAGTTTTGCTTGCGAAGTTTGATTAAAATACTTCTGATATTCCTCTAATGTTATTAGTTTTCAGTAGCGGCGAAGTTTTGTTTGTTATTTGTTTATTTAAAAGGATACTATTAAAGACATAGATTTACCTAAAATAATACAATAATACACCCGACAGTTACATACATAGTCCTGATCCCACACTAAGATCGAGTCTTGTATCGTGGGTATCAGAAACTATCATAGACCAAAAGGTCTCACAAACAGCTAGACCCAACACGAATGGCTGTGGATAACACAAATATTTGTTGCGGCGCAGGAATCGAACCCACGGCCACAGCCGACGACTAGCCAACTGCGCCATAGAGGCTGTAAAATGTGTTAAACTTAAGATGAATCTTATGCCAAAGACTACAAGGGACTAGTACATAAATAAATAACTAGTATATTATTTTGTGTCACAAAGTTCATATTTCAAGGGATGTAAAATAAAAATAAATAGATTAATAGAGTATATATTATTATGATATCTGTGCAATTGTATATGTATATACATGTATTTATATATTTATTTATATATCTTATATATGTTATGTTTGTTAATTTTGTAATTATATTCGTATGTCACGTATTTTGCATATACACATATATACTCGTAGGTATGTTTAATTTCCTTTTTCCTTTAATCAATCTTTATCTTAGTACACTATTGACTGCCCTCTCTTTTTTTCCATTTCTTATTGTCCATCCCAAGGTAGTCGGTAAGAGATTGCCTCGAGCGATACGACCGCCTTTTGTACTACTATGTAATATAATGTTCTATTATTAAGCTAACTTAGTGTACAATAAAGGATTTAAATAAATAAATAAATAAAATAAATAATAGAGACTACGTTTGACTTTAAAATAATACCGAAAAACATATTTTTTACTGCAAAATGGCTGGTTTCAATTTTATTTTGTTTCCCAATGTATTACTTTATTTTATTATATTTCAAACTAGCGGCCCGACCCAGCTTCGCCTGGGTGCATATATTTTTGATTCCACTCCACACCAAATATATGTTGTTTTTCGTATAAACTCTTGTATACCTACACTTGACGTAGCTATCCTACTGTCCGGCTCAATCCCGTTTCATCCGCCTGTTCAGTCTCTTCCCAATCCATCCCGTCCTTTCCCTTTATTATCCATCCCGTTTTATAACGTGCATTTACATTTCGTCCTAACAAATCTGTCAGTTATCCCACCCCTCTCCCGTACCTATTTTACTTTATGTCCCTTCTCTCCATATGCCTCCATATACATAAACATTTAAAGATTGCATTATGAATTTTTGACACTAAAAACTTTAGCGGTTTTTTATTGTCCATCCAATATTCTTTCTCTTATTTCAGCACCAAAAAGCTGTTTTTCCAAAAAATATTGCACACCATTACTTTTTGTTAGTAATAAAGAGTTAAAATATAAAATATAAATGATTAAATTACTAAAATGGCTCTTAAAAAATAAGGGTTGATCGTAGAAGGGTGAAAATTGAGGAGTGTATGTATTTTTGTATGTTGTATCATAAAAAAATAGAAATTAAAAATTTTGTCTAAAAAATAAAAAATAATTTAGGGGTGGACTACCCCTAACATTTAGGGGGATGAAAAATAGATGTTGGCCGATTCTCAGACCTACTCAATATGCTCACAAAATTTCATGAGAATCGGTCAAGCCGTTTCGGAGGAGTATGGCAACGAAAACTGTGACACGATAATTTTATATATTAGAAAAATAAGGGTTGATCGTAGAAGGGTGAAAATTGAGGATTGTATGTATTTTTGTATATTGTATCATAAAAAAATATAAATTAAAAATGTCTAAAAAATAAAAAAAAATTTAGGGGGATGAAAAATAGATGTTGGCCGATTCTCAGACCTACTCAATATGCTCTCTATACTCACAAAATTTCATGAGAATCGGTCAAGCCGTTTCGGAGGAGTATGGCAACGAAAACTGTGACCTGAGAATTTTATATATAAGATTTTGTTTTTTCGGACGTTTTCAAATTTAAGTTATTTTTATTTTTTGTATGCAGCTGTATCACACCATATGTACGGCCCACTGCAGGGCACGGACCGCCACTACAATCACGAGCAGGTAATGCCATATCGTCGACCACGCTAGCCTAGTGTGGATTGGTGAATTTACATATGTACCATAGAAATTCTTACAAATACACTATGGTATGCAGGTTTCCTCAATATATTTTCCTTCGCCATTTATAGTGCGTGGTGAGTGACTATCAATACACACATGGCTCCAAAATGTCAGAGGTGTGCCATGGAATTTGAACATGCGTTCACTAACAGGCCACCAGGCATTCTTTCTTCCCTCATACCATTATGGATGTTTTTCTCAACCCAGTATGTGAGATTTACATCATGACATTACATCGACGTTGTTCCAAAAAGCCAGCGCCATTGAAATTGAAGAATTCCAGACAGAACAATTAGCAACACAAACAAGAATGCAAATGGCAATTAAGGTGGTACAAATTAAAAATTCACACAACAAGCCTCGTTGCCGTCGTAACATTTTAAAAGGCACCATAAAAGGATGAAAATTGCGAGCCTGTCACGATCCGAACCATGTTCCTTCTATATACAACCACAGCTGGACAGCTTGGTCAATCGATACTGAACTTTATGTGAAGAGCTATAAAGATGGTAGTGGAAGAATTTGTAAATTTGCGATAGTATTTGCTGAAACGCTTTGTTTTCGACTTGTAAATTGATTGAAACGCCCGGCAACTGATAATTGCTAATAGTTTTCTTGTTAACACAGAAAGTGGGAAGTTGCCGGGTTGATTTCTTTACAACTTCCATTTCCTGTCTTTGTTGGTATTAAGTGGTTGATTGCGATCCGCGCTCAAAATGTTCTACTCAAATAAGAACGTTGTGTTGACTACAGTTCTACTGTAACTACTTCTTAATATGTTCACTTCGTGTACTTCTTCTCAATTGAATTACTGTCTTAAATAAAATGTACTCGTATAAAATAAAATTACTTACTGTGAGTTACCTTTTTTTTGTTGCAATGAATCACAAGACGAGCATGCCGTTCACCTGATGGTAAGCGTTAAGACTACTCATGAACAGTAGTAAAACCAAACAACACCTTGAATTACAAAGCCATACTTGGCATTCCACTGCGATCGCCACCCTGAGACATAAGATGTTAAGTCACAGTCCTAATATGTCCAGTAGTTATTCTGGCTAGAATATTCTTCAAACCAACACGCAACAGTGAATTTACACTGTTGTTTCTGCTTAATTGCTTGTCTGTTGCCCGTGCTCATAATCGACGGATTATAATAAAACCAGGACCACAACTTAACCTCGAGAACGTGTGTAGTTAAATCACGGATCAGATTTGAAACATCTGATGTAAATCTGTCCAAATCTAATAAGTAGTTTAACTATAAACATACGTACACATATTAATATAGTAAAGCATAGTATCATCGCCTGTCTTTTAATATATAATATATATTTAGGATCGGAAAATGATGAACGATGAACTAAATGCAATGTAAGGTGAATATCTGATATGGAACTTGTTATATAAAAAAGAGGACGAATTAGGTAGAGTGGAAGTGAGAAAGGGCGGAACTTTATTAAGAACTGCATAGAAGATGGTCAAAGACGGACGACGCACGACGGGAAGACGTAATAAAGGATGATATATATACCAAAGACATTTTTATTAATCTTTGCTTAATTTGACCCTAGACCGAACTATTCCCACATGCAGATGGCGAACATGTTAAAATACTATGGACTAGATACCACTTACCTGCAACCGCTGGTCGGTGTGTCTCTGGTAACATGGTTATATCATACTGAAGAAGATGTAGGGCCGGATGCAATACACTTCAATCCGCTCGATCTGGACATTAATGAAGTTATTTTCAATAAATAAATGTTGATGCCTGAAAATAAGATCATAGCAATTTAAATGATTAAAGACTTGGCTATTCTTCTACATTTTATATGATAGGCTCAATAATAATATACTACTATTATTAAAATTGTGCAATGATAGAGGTAAATTCATAAATAATTATCAATGATGCAACTTGTTAATAAATTGAACTTTGTGTATACGATTGTGTACTTTGTGGATACGTTCGTATCAATCAATTAACTTAATAAGTAATTAATTAAGATGTTAATATTCAGGATCCGCAACGAACATTATATTATACATTTTAAATCAATTTGATGAAAATACTTTGTCAGCCAACCCGCACTAGGCCAGCGTGGTGGACTATATGGCTTAACCACTCTCAATCGTACTCTCGATTGTAGAGGAGGCCCGTACCCTGCAGTGGGACGTATACGGGCTGACACAGACAGACTTTGTCAGAAATCACATTGACCAAATTTATAATTGTACTTATAGTAGTGTCACTCAATATCTGAATTGATATAAGCTTATTTAAACTTCCCGAGTTTCTTGCCTCAAATATAAGATTATCGTAAGGATATAAAATTATAAAAGTTAAAATCTATGGCGATTACGTCATGCGATAATCGCTTTATCTACACTCGTCACCTAGTACAAAATTTAGATTGCCAAGAAAATTAACATTCATGTAATAATAGTCTATTCATACTAAGCCGTTTATCGTTTCATTAAAAAAGCAATTTCGATTTGCGATTAAAACAATCCAAACTATTTTATCCTCATTTATTTATTTCTTTGTAGGAATAAAACAAAAAACCTAACGAAATGTTCTGAAAAACTGTAGAAACAATTTGACTGCAAGATCAATTTTACGTTTACTTATAATTCGTTCGGGTTACATGGCTTTTTAAGTTTTACTTAAATATTGTTTTATCAATTGAAAACCACAGTATTTACTATGGCTCTTTGCCAATTTTTTACTGATTGTGTTGATTAAATCAGACCTATTTTGCCTTATAATGGCAGCAATTTACCATGTTCCCAGTAGTGTCAAAATGTATAAGTGTTAGTAGCCACTTATCATAAATAGGCGTAGCTTATCTGCCTACACGAGCGAAAAATCTGAGAAGCACTTTACCCTGAATACCAGGAATAATTCGGTTATTGTACATCGTTTTTATAAAGAAATATTTAGAACGAAGTAATAAATTAAAATCGTGAGGAAAATATCGGCCCTCGCAAATGTTTGGTTTTTAATAACATCATCGGATAATAAAGAACAATACGGTTAAGGATGCATTGGAATGCTATGTATGAGGTTCTGCAGAATATTTATGGAACCAATGTCATAAATAGATGGCCTGCATTTCTCTGCTGGTAGGATATTTCCAGGCAGGCAAGCTCGACCTGGGCAGTACTTGTCTCACAGGAGATCGACGTGAAACGACAGCTTTGATGTCACGTTTCTTTGGTATCGATATTGTCGGATGTCCAATACCCGTTCCCTCTTCCCATCCTATTTGTTGCCGCTCTCCTCCTGATGATCATGGTCGGCAGGGATCACTTACCATTAGGGGACCTGCTTGCTCTTTTGCCGGACCCATTTCATAAAAAAAACATATTTGACTTTGAAAAACACGATTCACAAAATATTTTGCTTTGTCGACAAAATCACTGCAGCTTCCGCGTCTGTGTACAATTTTCCGTCCCAATAATAAATTTAACATGATTGCGATAAATCAGCCTTAAGGAACGGTAAAGATTAATTTTTTGCCGCTTACACAATCAAAATACAATTTCATTGCCTTCGGGCATTTAATTTTCTTAATAAAAATAATGAGATGAGGATGATTTAATAAAGTGAAGCAGGAAATAATTTTGATTTACAAGAACCGAAATAATCTCTATAATATCAAGCAGCCTTTTTCCGGCCTGCTGTGGAGTCCGTTGTGTAGGAAGACGTCATATGGAGGCTGACATAATCTATTTTTATAATTTGATGTAAAAAATTATGATACCGTAATAATATACCGGGTATATCAAGACTGCTACCGAAAACGAAGCCGGGTGGTAGTTTAAGCTACTTCAGACACAATGCAACAGAAAAAGTTGCAAAAAAAAGCGACAATTTTTTTTTTGTTATTTTTTTCCTTTGACCATATTTGAGTGGTAGATAGATACATTTTTTCCTAAAATAATAGTGTATACCCTTTTATTTATAAATACTCTAAGTTATAAAAGAGTTTTAATTATTATTTTAGTAAAAACTATGGATTTACCTCCCAAAAATGACGATATTTAAAAAATCATAAAAAATAATTGTCGCGTTTCTTTGCGAAATTTTTAGTTGCATTGTGTTTGTAGTCACAAAAACTATCACCCGGCTTCGTTTTCGGTAGTAGTCTTGAGATACCCGGTATGTAATATCAAACAGCTGTTGGTCCCACGTTCGGAAGGTATTTTTTACAGTGAAATCCAACCATGAAACGCTAATGTGTTTATTTTAGTAATTTAAATATCACTACATAGTATAAAACAAAGTAGCTTTCTCTGTCCCTATGTCCCTTTGTATGCTTAAATATTTAAAACTTCGCAACGGATTTTGATGCAGTTTTTTTTAATAGATAGAGTGATTCAAGAGAAAGGTTTATATGTATAATAATACGTACATATTATTGTACAGAAATATATTTGTACCCGGGCGAAGCTGGGCCGGGCCGCTAGTTACTAATAATACAAATTATTAAGGGAATGATGGGACTACTAAGTAGTTAACATTACAATAAATTAATAGATTTAAGTATGTAATATATACATATATTTCGTGCATACAGAGATTAAGTACTATGTATTGACTTGTCATATCATCATCATCATATCAGCTACAGGAAGTCCACTGCTGAACATAGGCCTCCCCCAAGGATCTCCACAATGACCTAACCTTGAGAGGTATTTAATTGCCTAAATGACCAATAAACCAATTTCACATTAACTTTAATTATTTATTTATTATTATTATCGAACTCAAGAGGGGCAATTATTTATAAAACTATAAAACATACAGGTACTAGGTAGGAAGTTAGTGCTACAACCACATGCTCAATTTTTGGACTGTTACAGATCTATCAGAAAGTAATTACAATGATATCCTTTTTTTAGTTTTTATTATAATCTGTATCTGTATCAGCCCATATACGTCCCACTGCAGGGCACGGGCCTCCTCTACAACCGACAGTACGATTGAGAGTGGTTAGGCCATATAGTCCACCACGCTGGCCTAGTGCGTGTTGGCGGACTTACATACCATAGAAGTTTATTATAATAAGAACCGCAAATTAAAAACTGAATACTCAAATCTAAAACTTTCAAAATTTAATATATCAACGGAGCGAAGTGAAGACGCCCCTTCAAATATTTAAATTTAAATTCCCTTGGAAAAACTACTGCAACGTAAAACTGAGGGGAGTTTTACTCGGTTTTATTTAATAAAAATATTAATTAACACCAAATTAGATTGGACTTGGTGCGCTAAACGATCCTTTGTTGTCTTCACTCCTTTGAAATGTTGTCTAGACTTTTATTAGAAGTCTGGAATTGATTTAATTGAATTTTTATTTTTTTATTAGTCCTGTGAGAATTGTTGAGCAATTGCATTTGAACATATTAAATTTTAGTTTAGTTTTGGCACCTATCGATCACATCTGCGACTAGCCAGTTAAGTTTTTTTTTTTTTTATTATTATTTAATTTTTTATATGAACTATGTTGTGTACTTTGCGACTGTAGCTAATAAATCGTTTTTCTTTTTTAGATTTAGGCGAATGTCACACATTAAAGTAAAACTATTATTTATTTACGGATTTGGATCTATTTTTACATTTTTAACTTCCCGACGTTCTGATTACTTTACAGCTTTCGTGGTCACGGGGTGGACAAATCCACTATAAAATCCGTAGTTTTTATTTCAAATTGTTTTTCTTTCTAATTTCGAGTGTCATGGATCCAATTTACACTTTTTTTTTTATTTACAAATACTTTGAATCTTACCCTACATCCCATTGATAGGCAACCTTAGCTTAGCGTCGATTAAGTAAGTTTTAGAACATTCTAGGAGATTGAGATTTCAAAATCTTTGATGTTTTCATTTAGTAAATACCGAAAGGAAATTACTACTTATACTATTATATTATAATAGCATTGAGATAATATACTAGAGGGGACACTGCAAACAAAATGTTTGTAACAAAATGAAGGGTACATTCTATTTCTGTCTCTGTCATGCCTATAAAGTAACATATCTTTCCTCTCGCTTCAATGTGTACCCTTGTGCACGTACCATACGCACAGATTTTATTCCCGATGTCCGCTCTAGTATAATACCTCAATGTGTAATAGACAACTATTACCACTCACCGGAGTTTTGCCCCCGCAGTTTCATGCGTCGAGTTGAATAGTAACTTATTGGAAAATAACACTTGCACGACATTTTCCACGAATACAAGACGAGATTACGCGAAATACAGCGACAGTGCACGCGCGTTCAAAAGCGTACACAAGACTACGTATGGATCAAACGAGTCGATATATCACACGAAACTACCCACCATAATATTACATTTGTGAAATTTTACAAATAATATTTTTTACACTTACACGTGATGGTATCGATGTTCCAATAAGGTATAATATGTAAGTAATAAGTAATAAAGTATCAATTTTTGCCGAACTATTACGACCCTAATAATCCAGTCAACATAATTATGAAATCGTATTACCATCATACCTACAATATCGAAGTAAATAACAAAGACAAGATAATAACACTAATCATTGTAGTGTTTGTATCCGTCCAATAAATATAGACCAACAGACAGTTTAAATGCACTGTTGTGTTTCGGTTTGAAGGACATCGTAGCCAAAGTAACAACTGCATATATTGAGACTTAACAACTTATGTCTCAGGGTGGCGATCGCAGAGGAATGCCAAGCATTGCTTTGTAATTCAAAGTGTTCTTTGATTTTGCTACTGTTCATGAGCAGTCGCATCGCTTACCATCAAGCAAATGGCATGCACATCTCGCCAAAAAACACAGATGTACTTCGGCTTAACATTACACTTATATTATAGCAACTCACTGATTTTGAACAAAGAATTAAGTCAATTTTAGAAGCTGGGGCTAAAGATAAACCCTGGATCATCCGAGTTTATATGGCCCCTAGTGTAGCTAATACACTAAACTCCACATACAAAACAAATCATGCACATTCATTTAATCCAACCCGCAGTAATTTCCACGTCTTACGTGATTAGTTTGCAGATAAAGCATCTTAATTCTGTATGTGTATACGGAGCCTCCGGATGCATATCTTCTAGTTAAGACCGACGATAAACCAGATTGGTAATATATGTGCCCTCGCTACAAATAAACAGCGATTGTGCCTGCTAATGAAGTTGCGATGCTCACGTATTCAGGTTGTTTGTTGAAACTGGGTTATTTTGAAGTTAGCGTATGTTTATTATAAGACTAACGCTTGCAACTAAGCACGTAACTGCTTTACAATAGAAAGATTCATTGAGAGAATCATTATTTAAGACCACTTCGCTATATAAGTGCTACATACATAAACTCACGCCTTTTTCCTAGAAAGGGTAGGCAGAAGTCCTGTGTATGCTACCAGAACACCTACGTTTTGTTTTGTGTGTTTCGTCCTACGATGTGATAGGGAGCCATAGCCGTTCGCCACATCTAGCACTAATTATTGACTATGAGCTGATATCGAATCGAAAACTCCGATTTGCATTTATACCATAGTACAATTGCGCCACCGAATCAGTCTAAAAGCCCTACAAAATACGTCCTACATTGTGGACTAAAACCTTAAAGATATTTCATACTCAACATACGACTATCACTCTAGCAAATAAAACCAACATTAACCTAACATCCCAGTTCCCACTCCCTAAAAGGAAAGTCATAATAGCCCAACCTGTTCTTGGAAGGAAACGCGTCTTGTGAAACAGTTTCCTGACATCGACACCCACAATGTGCAGCCCTAATTACCGCAGATCATCCTCTTAGCGGCATCCAGCGAAATTAATACGCTTTACTCAGCCCTGCAACCGCTCATGGTGGGGGAGACAGCGGGTTACACTTTGGCTTAATAGACTAAACTTTAATGGCAAAAGAGAAGATATGCTAGTTTCTTATGTTTACAGAATCTTTTACTTTTAAGGTCTAGCGGATTTTCGACTGCGAATCAGCCCAGCAATCACGATACATGTAAAGCCTTCGAAACGTCGTAGTTGAAAGCAAAAATAATTAAGTCAAAGTAAATTACGAAAAATTCAGTAACAATAGTTTTGTTTAAATGATCATGCCATCAAAATAGTATTAATATTAAAACCTTTGTAACCTTCATATTTGTAAGAATAAACAGTACGTATTTACACATAAAGGCGAAAAGAAAACGGTCCAATTGTGCCTGATAAAATATGTGTAGCAATAAAACATTTGGACAAAAACTCTCCAGTAATGTCTGAATAGTTGTAATTTGCTACACTTAAATCATCACTTGTGTCACACCGAACTTCTCATCATTATATTAATAACTACTCTGCCCGGGCGCAGATAAACTTTTTAATTTTTTCTGTCTCCTAAGTTCTCAGGGATAAAGCAGAATACTAACGGTGAAAGAATTTTTCAAATCGGTCCTGTAGTTTCAGAGCATATTCAATACAAAGAAACAATCAAATCTTTCCTCTTAATAATATCACTTTAGATTTTCCAGCTTAGACGAGTATGCTAGCCCAAAATAATCGAAGAATTCGTTTACGAATTTTCGAACCACAAAGTCTAATTCTCACCGCCACCTCTCAACGCTAAAGCCGCAGTGTAACACGGATTATGCGCCTCTATTAATATACGTATTGTGGAGAAGGAAGCCTCTTCAATTTTGTCGCATGTATTGTGCTTAATTTGAAATAATCGCCTAATACGACATGATCTACGGGCGTCGGTGCGGCGCCACGGCGCGGAAGCGAGAGGAATGTTTCATTTGGAAAATTGTGGGTTTTGAGTTCCAACTTTTTTCACTTAAATTATTATTCTTATTAATAATTCGTGTTTGTTGAAGGGGTGGGCACATTTTCTTATAAATATCGTAGTTTTAGTATGCAGGCCACTTTTTAAGGGAAATTTCAGACACACTATAAACAGTGAACTCCCTAAGAAAATATAGATTATAAATCATTAAGTTAGCATTTTTATTTTTATGTGTAAAAATAACAACAATTCATAAGCCTTATGTTGCCCATGTCCAAATTGCCCCACTTTCAACTCTGCATCGCTTCTCTTGCCCAACTTTGCGTTGAAGTCCCCCATAACAACATTGAAGTAGGTTTTGGAAGTATGTATGGCCCGACTTATGTCCTCATACATCTCCTCTACTTCTTCATCTGGGTGTGTCGAGGTCGGCGCGTATACCTGTATGACCTTCAACGAATATCTTTTGGATATTCTGAGTATAAGGTATACTACCCTGCTCGACACACTTTCGATGGATACGATGTTGTTGATGAGAGACCTGTGGACGAGAAATCCGACACCTCCTCGGGACTGTTGGTCGTCCCCCCGGTAGAAGAGCAGGTTACCAGACTTCAGGGTTATCGTATCCTCCCCGATTCTTCGGACTTCCGATAACCCCAGAATGTCCCAGTGTAACCTGCTCAATTCTTCTTCCAGTTCGACAATCTTCTCGTCTGTCCTCAATGTGCGAATGTTGTGTGTTACCAGGGCCAGTCGTCGTCGGGGGTGGTAGCCGGGGCCAACCCGGGGATTCTTAGCACCCCCTGCCCCACCGTAACCATGACTGCTACCATAGCCAGGAATAGTGGGGCTGCCGGGGACTGGGGGCCTGGTCTCTATAAGTGTCGCCATTAAGGGGGTATTTGCCAATACTCGCCACGCTTGGCAGGCGGGTTGGCGAGCGCAGTAGGGGACTGGCGTTAATGACGCTGCTGCCCGCCATTAACCGGGGAAAGGAAATAGGATTTGTGGGTAAAGGATGTTATAGGAAAGGAGAGTATGGCCTGAGGGAGTGGATACTGCAGTCACGGACGGGAAGTTAAGGTGACTGCAGTAGCTCGGGGGCCGAGGTCGCGTACTCGTAGCACCTATACTAGGGCAGGCCATGACCACTAGATAGGAGCATCCCTGACCACAACTATCATCTACTCCCAAATTCCTAAAGTTATCTACAAACATCAAAGCAAAACCCACGTTCACGAACCGACATTAGGCTCGCTACACACTACCCATTGCTCCCAGGTAAGGCCATAAATCCCACAATAAGGGCACAGGTCCACCAAGTGCCGTATAAGCACAATGGATTCCCGCTTATCTGCTCGCCAGTGTACCGCCGGCCTTATTTATGGCTCTCCGTAGACTATTCATTTGGTAAGACGTTATAGACTTGTTTGGTTCATCCCCGTATTTTTATGGGTGTGATAAAGAGTACATGCCCTGTGGGTTTCTATGGAATCAATTGACCGAATCGAGTGGTGTGCCGTGTGGAAAATTGAACGTTTATTGCGTTTTGCACAAATATAGTGCGTCATTGAAACAATGGGATAAATCTTCGGGTATTGTGATCGCAAGTTGGGGGTTTTGGACGCATAAAGTGCCACAATTTATTGTTTACTTTAAAGATGATATTTAAGCTCGTAAAAATTCTATAAATATTATGTAGAACAAAGTATGCCAAAGTGTTACATTTTCATGTCGATCTTTAAAACAAATATACGTTTTTTTCGTTATTCCAAAAGAACAGAAAAGATACCTTCCTTTCAAAGTACTAAAAACTATCTGAATTTTCTAAATCCACAACATCCAGACCCAGTTTTATCACACACATATTTTCCCTTACAAGAAAACCGCTCTACAGAAGCTTTCAACACAACACAATAGACTTTACACCGTTCCCTCCATAGCCATCCATAAACCAAACTCACATAAATGCGAGCCTTTCCATCTTTCCTAATATATGAGTTAACAAGCAGTATAAACCAACAAGCCACGCAATGAAAATCACAAATTTACAAAACAAAAACTCCATATAACAAATGAACAACAAATCCCCGGCTCTTTGTAATGAGCAGATGTTTCCCTGTCACGCCTAATACCAGGTTTCATATTTAATTTAGCGGGCATTATGAGAGAGTACCCCGTGACGCCACTTTACCGCCGTTTTACAACACCCTGTAGGCTCGTTGTGCGTCTACTAGCCGCCACATCCTGTTACATTCGCGTCTAATTTGGAGAACTGTGTTCAAAATTGAAGGGTTTAGAACATTTTTGCGGAAAAATCTTTAATTTTACAAGATACATCAACGGTTTCATTTTGGATATTGGATAGACTCATAATATGATTTTCAGTTTAGATTTAAAATCATGGTACTGAACACACACTGCCTGTGTCGCACACGATTGCCTCGGTGGGACGATTATACTGCGGTGCGTTTGCAAAGCTGTGGTCTTAGATTTGGATCCCGGGTAGGGAAAAGCAATATTGGATTTTTCTATTGATTATCAGCCCGGAGTTAGAAATTTGTGCCCAATATGGCCATAGGTTCGACGATTATCAAATCGTAGGACAGAAATACAAGACGAAACGTGGGTGTCCTGGTACCTATTCCTACCCATTCTGGGAAAAAATTGAGAGTTTATGTATGCAGTTACAAATTGCAAATACTCGTATAAATCCCACTGGTGTTGGATATCCTGTGGGGAGTCGCATGTTCAGCTGTGGACGTTCTGAGGCTGAAGATGATGACGATGAGGCCTGGAAATAATGGGATCTAGAAACGTCGATCATTGGTCTTCTACCACACAGCGGAGGATAATTGTGTAAAACCTATGATTAAGTGAAATAAACAGATAGCACAACAATAGCAGCTAGATAAGAATCACTTGGGCACCACAAAATAAATTTAGATAAAACCCATACTGGAACCTCCTTAACCAAGTTTGAATACATGCATAAAACCAATTACCAAAATCGAAAAATTATCCAGACACGGAACACGATCCGTTAAAAAATTAAATTCCCAATATCCACAATATTTAAATGAATCAATGGCGACAGCAAATTTCCATATTAATAATTTTCAAATGAAAGTTTGTTCATCGGTGCGAGGCAAAAATTTAATTCAATTAATTGAAATACTTCATGCAACGAGGAGTGCTCCGAAGTGGGGTACATACAGTTTTTCCAATATTCATTTAATTCTGTTGCGTTCGTTTTAATGGTAACTTTGACGCGATTTTAATTATATCATGTTTGAATTTGCTTTTAAAACTAACGTTAATATTAATATCCTTGATCGTTCTAATTTTGTAGAGTGGTGAAACGATTACTGTTACAAAAGGTATACTGATGGAACTCAATGTCACATAAACATAGACACTGTTATAAGTTTGGATGATTAGTAGCAAGGTTAAAAAAAGATAAATAAATAAATAACGCTCAACAGTCACATACATAGTTCTGACCACACACTAAGATCGAGTCTTCTGACGTGGATAACAAGAACTACGAGATAATTATCAGTGTCATAAACCCCCAGACTCAAATGAGATGGGTCGCACAAACATTTCTCTCGATGTGGGGATCGAACCCCCTTACGTTTCACAGGCGGCTTCTAACCAACTACTCCACGGAGGCTATCCAAGATGATACTTATGTGCCAGCTTGATCAGGTTGGTAAAACTGCATCAGTCTTATAAAATTGATCAGAAAATCTTAATCTCAAGATGTAACGTACGGTGTTATCATCAACATTACGGGATATCTAATAGCTCATACCCCCTAAATTTCGGAAACACACTAGGAATTCCCTAAAGATTGTGGTTCTTCATTTATAATAAGCTGCTTATCACACCGATCCATAAATTGTTTCCATTCACGGCAAATACCGTTGCAACAGATCCGAACTCATTATCGAGATAATGATGTAAATAATCCGATCAAGCCATTCAGTGAGCAAAACAATACCAAAAAATACACAATAAGTGCAACAATAAACACAATGTAATGAACACAAGCTCATTACGCAGCCGTCAGTGGAATCGCACAAATGCTTTTAGAGTTTTAATAAATTACATTTTATTTATATCATTCCGACCGCGACTGCCGGCTGTAATTGTACGGGACAAGCGAACTTTAATGAAAGGCCCACTCTGCGGTATTCTGTTTCACGTGTTTGTATTTAAATAATCAAAAGTTAGCGAGCGTTGGTTAGTGTCAAATGCTACTCGATCAGTGGGAAATGACGATCGATAATTGTTTTTAGGTCACGCGTTCGTCATGTGCCTGTCAAATCACATTTTTCATAATGGAAATTGGTGTCTTTGTACGTTATGTCAGAGCTTTGGGCAGGGTCGATCTAAAGCAATCGAGTCGTTGTTATGAGCGCTGATGGTAATGTTTAGTAACTCCATTGTACAAATCTTCAAAATTTAATAAAACACATAAACGTGACCAAGACAGTAAGTATGTATGAACTCAAATCGATCTTCGAAGCATTTTTATAGTGGTAGAGAAATATGGACAACCGGTTAATGTCATGCGAAGAGGTTGATGTAAATGTTTATCGCCTGCTGTTGTCACGTACAAAACCAAGATCATCAACAAAAGCATTAACATGCCTAAACTAATGAGTAGTATCAGTATCTCTTGCTCTTTTACTCCCATATTTTGTCCCTCTGCCTCCTACTATTCTGTCCTTTCTCTCTTTCTCGCTCTTTTTCATCTAACATCCCATTAGTACCTCCATAAATTTCATAGTTTACAGGCATAAATCGCTTAATAGGTAAGTCAAGACCCTTAGACCCATTATTGAGAGACATCATAATCGCATGAGCTAGCAGGGTCTTCTCCCTACAGCAATGGATCCCCCCATTAGCTACTCATACAGATGAAATAAAATATTTACAAGTTTAGTTGTCAAGTCAAAATTCCACAAAACCAATAAGCAACGTCATTCAAATTCACTAGCATATTCCCTTTCATTAACCTGGTTGATTAGCCCACGCCATCCGAATAATAATGCAAATGAAACATGCCGCCGTGATGAACTGTGCGCTTTTTTCGGCGTTCATTTTTTTATCTCACTCGTCATCAACAACACGCGATCAATTGCCATTGTGACGCGCGTTTGTAAGGCTTGGAGCATATATGAAGACTACGTACATAAATTACTCATAGGAAAAATATGTAGTGCAGCACTTTGTATGAAATATATGAATTGTGGAAAGATTGACCTTATGAATTTCTCTTATGAATCAATTTTCTAGAATTTCACTCATTCACTGATTGATATGCTTGAGGTAAAATTAATTTGATTTCAATGATATTTATTGCATATTTGCTAGTTTGTATGTTTACAATATTCAGAAGTTAAAAGCCATACTAACTGTGAAGGTATGTACGATTACTTCCAAGAAACTAGAAAATAAATTAAAGGTTTCAGTATTTTATTTCTTTCACCCTTCCTCCCTCCTACTCCTTCCTCTATTTAGTGAGGGTGGAGATATTGCCTCGTACATATAATAAGTGATGTTTTCATAAGTAGGGATAATCACTTTTCATCAAGTGATTCAATAAGATCCATTTGACATTAGTATCAAAACCTATTTACCTATCTACACCTACCTACATTACCTAATTATTGTTAATTACACATTTCTTTACCACATCCAATGTCCTTTTATCAATGACATACAAAATTAGTCATCTAAAATCTGTCGAGGCAGCGTAATTGCATTCTTCGCTCCCGTTGGGAACAGCGCCAAGATTCTGAAGTGTTACTGGATAAAAACTAACTAAAAAACGCAAGCTTCACATTATCTCGCGAGCGGTGGACACCTGACAATATCTGACTTGCAAATCGTATTACCACAAGAATAGTCACTATTGAGGTTACTTTTAGAACTGATACACACGTATAGATATACATAAGTGAGGTAATTGGCAGATAAGTGTTTGTAGAAATTAATCATAAAATAGGGTAAATCAAGATATTCTGCTTTCCCCATACTTTGACTTCCGCTACCATTATATCCATTCTCAAAATTGTATCTAAGATTTAAGATTTATCTAATTCTTCATTCTTACCTATTCTCATATCACCCAGTCAATTTCAGTACTACTCATTTGTTGTTAAACCTCTGTATCAGCCCATATAAGTCCCACTGCAGGGCACGGGCCTCCTCTACAATCGACAGTACGATTAAGAGTGGTTAGGCCATAAAGTCCACCACGCTGGCCTAGTGCGGGTTGGCGGACTTACATACCATAGATTTTTTATTATTTATCGCTATGGTATGCGGGTTTCCTCACAATGTTTTCCTTCACCGTTTTAGTGCGTGGTGATTGACTATCAATACACACATGACTCCGAAAAGTGAGAGGTGTGCCCTGGGATTCGAACCCGCGACCACCGTGAACATGGCAGTAGCGTGTACTCCGTTGTGTGTACCAACAGGCCACCACGCACTTAAACCTCACCACACCTATACTTTATAAAAATTATTGCTTATTGTAAATCTCATCGCAGCAACGTAGTCTCACCGTAGCAGCGTAGTCTCATCGTAGCATCGTAGCCTCATCGTAGCCCCGTAGTCAACTCTAGTGTATACTGCGCGCTATTTTTATTTCATTCGCGCCAGATACGTACGGGGCATTGTTTCGGTGTCAATTATTGAGAACGTGCTGTTATGAAGTGACAGCCAGACGGACAACGCAGACGCGCGATTGTTTCATACATTGTCCGGTCAGCTTTAATTAATTATTAGCTGTTTGTTGTGTCTATCTCCGTTTTTATTTAACACATATTTTTTTTAAATATACCGTCATCCTTGTTTAAGGTATCAGCATAAATTGAATTATTTGGTTGATACTAATTTGATAGAAGTTGTCACAATTATATAGTAATTCATTCGCAATATATACGTAATATTAATTAAGTAATAACAGATTTATCATAGCACATTTACTGGTGGTGGGTCTCTCATATGTGAGAAGCCGCCTGGGTGGGTACCACAGCAATGTCTATTTCTCCCACTAAACAGCAGTTTAAATGCACTGTTGTGTTTCGGATTGAAGGACATTGTAGCCAGAGTAACTACTGGACATATTGAGACTTTACATTATGTCTCAGGATGGCGAGCGCAGTGGAATGACAAGCATGGCTTTGTAATTCAAGGTGTTGTTTGGTTTTTCTACTGTTCATGAGCGGTCGTATCGCTCACCATCAGGCGAACGGCATGCTCGTCTCGCCATTCATTGCAATAAAAAAATTTAAAAAATATATATATACCGATCAAAGCCATGTTAACATGTATATAACTGCTAATATTATTTGTGGTTTCATAAAAGCTACAAATTCAAACAGCATTAGAGAAAATAGCGATACTTAAACTTTCATCCCAAAATTAATTTAAAGAATATCTTCGCAATATGCACCAATACAAGGCTAGCCAGAGATCCCAGCAAATACGGGATAATTGAAACAAAACGCTACAATAAGAAAATGTATGTATTTATTTCTTAAAATATTTTACAAAGTCTTAACCACAAATCTCTTTTGAGTATTGTAAAATATAGAACGTTTGGACTTAGCGACAGAGCGATACGTGCGGTGCACAGTTCATGATTTACCTTTGAGAAAACGTCTTGTATATTCAGCAAGCACTGCCATTTCAGATTATAGATATAATCGCCTATTTCATAATCTGAACAAGGCATTGATATGTTACGAACGTATTTTTCCTTTGTAACTATTAATCCAAACTAGATAAAAAATAAATGAACTTTTAACAGAATTAAAACTTATCAACTCGTTGCATTCAACTTTACAGATATTTTACAACTGTTTGCAACATCTGGCATTCCATGCTACTTAGTGAAGCAACATAAATGTCTGAAGTATTCTCAAAATAGAAACTCAAGCTTCTTAGTGAACCAAAATAAATTCTACAAAAGTATTTTGGCTTATTTAGAAGTACAATAAGCTATTCCCACTATATTGCTATTGCAAGAAATTTATCTGCTGAACAATCAAACTTACGAGTATATTTTCTAAACGTATAAATCATGCAAATTATCTGTTACTGTCGCTATGACCAAACAAGAAGCATCATGACCAAAATTAATGAAATGATGGAATGTGAATGATGAATTAACCAATGAATGAATGGCACGTGAGATGTAGTGATGATGATAAAATGATAGTGATTTACAATAAATTAATTTAGTCATGGTCCTTATTAATGATCTGAATGATAATGACAATGACTTGATGACTGGTGCTGTGAATGAACAGTTAAACTCAACTATGAAAGCAGAAGATGCCGTCAAATGAAATGATGTTTACGTTTATGACATTAATGGCCAATTTCACCAGTTACTGTTAAAGTTCCGAATAGCTCAGTTGCAAAAGATGGATGAGTGCCCGATAGCTATCAGAGACTTTATCAAAAATTGGTAAAACTGTTCCTAATTATTGTGAATAAGTCAATGAAGTTACTTGAAGTGCTTATGGAGTTATTCTATTTACAATCAGCATCGAAATATCACAACAATTTGTTTATATGGTTAATGTTAATACTACTAAAGTGAAAGTGGGTGATGATGATTATGGTGATCTACTTCTAGTAGAATAAAGGTTGATGAATGTATTAGTGCTTCCTATAGAATATTCCGTGAGGGACATTGTACTCTTGGGGAATTGATGCATATTCTTGTTGGGGGACGTAGTATTCTTCTTGTTCTTGAGGTTGCTCGTGCACTGGGTGTGGCTCTTCTGGCTTCGGTTTAGGCACGTATGGGTTCTTAAGAGGATCAGCGTTTAATCTGAAAATTGGTTCAAGCATAAAATAATCATGATAAAATCAATACAAGTTATGATTAATTCTGCAGTTCTTGGTAGCGCGATGTCGTAAAAATAATATTTCTTGATGAAAGAAAATATATTTTATTTTACAAATGTTGGATAAAGTTTTGACTTGTATTTTTCGACCGGTCGTCTTTTCAGATCCGACCTCAACCGTTCTGGCGTTTATCCAAACATAAATGTAATTTTCGGATTGAAAAACCAAATTGAATGATTGTCCATACCGACAATCAAATTCCCGGTCTCGCAAATTTGGCTCAAATTCCGTTTCACTATGATGAACAGTATATTCAAATAGTGAATATCTGAAGACTTAATAAATTTAGTATGTGGCAGGTTCTTCGTATGAAAGGGGCTACCTATTTCATCACTAAGCAGCATTATTTAGGAGCTTTTATGTGTCGCTTTAAATAACGTAGCTGCTAATTAGTGAGTCTCAAAGCCCAATACCGACTGGCTTAGCGGGTAAACTGCACAATGTGAAGCCATGCATTGTTAAATGATTATAACGGATAGGACTTCTGCTATCTACGGATGAGCGTGATATTTGCCACCTATATATTTGCCAATTAATTTTAAAAAATCTATTAAAGCAAAGAAGTTAAGTATCACATTAGTTGCAGTCATTTTGAATTATATTCGCGGGTTCGATCCCCACTCTGAGACAAATATTTGTGTGATCCACAGTTATTTCTTTCAGGTGTTTGTGAGACTGAAAAGTCTCTCGTAGTTTCTGATTCCCGCTACTCAACACTCGATCTTAATGTGGGGTCAGGTCCTGTGTATGTGTTTATTGGAAGTATTTATTTTATTAATTTATACTTGTAATGTTCGATGGCCTGTGAGCAGTCGACGTTGTACCACCAGTCACAAGCGAACTTAGCCTGGTCGAAGAGAGTTCCGTTGGTGCAGAGGAAGGAGGCCCCCTGGTGACCCTCACGACCGTCGTGGCAAACGTGGTAGGCCTGGGAAGAAAGAAATAAATTATTAGAGTAAGAAAGAAATTCAGGGATTTTTACGATTTAACTTGATTATTACACAGGATATAAATAATAAAATATATTTCTTGATGCTGGAAAACTTTCCTATCAGCATTTTTATGTTAGGAAGCTATGAGCTTGGGTTTTTATGTGAAAATTTATAAGAGGTCCACCATCAGAGGTCTTTGTACATTAAAGAATACTCCTTCTCCGGAATCCTATACCTAACAGCGAAAATTACATCGTTTTGAAAATCCTGAACTACGCCCAATGTATTTCAACCACAAATAAAGTCAGTACGTATCATTGGACCATATATGGAGTGAAGTTGATACATAAACCTTCCCAGAAATTTGGGCTCTTTCTACCTACCACTACTTTTAACCTTGATTACATACGTATTGGATATATTTAACACAAATATGCAAGCAACATAATGAGTTAATATAAAAACATGATGTTCTTTGAAATCCAATCACAAATAACAGCATGTTTTATTTATTCATTTGTTCGTTGTTACTTCACAGCACATGCTTCGAGCCAATTTATAATTCAAGATGCAGTTGCAATCGTTTCCACAATCTGTGTTTCTGTATGAGGGCGATATATTTCGTTTTATTCATTCGAATCTTGTTTGGGATTATTTTGCATTTCAATTTATGTTATTTGTTTTTAAATTGTACGATTTGTTTACTTCAAAGTTTTCTGTATGGTTTTATTAATGTCAGCATTATATTCGGAATGGTAAATTTTTTCAATGACTGATATTCAATTAATTTAAATTCAACCTATAAATAATTGAGATTGTTATTGAAATGGGTACCTCTCCTAGACCTGAAAAATCCACAGATTAACACATTAAAAATTAATTCTATATCAGCCCATATGCGTCCCACTATAGGGCAAGTGGTTAGGCCATATAGTCCACCACGCTGGCCTAGTGCGGGTTGACGGACTTACATACATAGAAATTCTTATAAATCCCTATGGTATGCAGGTTTCCTCACGATGTTTTCCTTCGCCGTTTTAGTGTGTGGTGATTGATATTATCAATACACACATGACTCCGAAAAGTCAGAGGTGTGCCCTGGGATTCGAACCCGCGACCACCGTGAACATGTTGGCAGCCGCATCTAGTCCGCTTACCAACAGGCCACCATGCACTTTTAAACTTATATTAAAAGATTTTTGTAAAAATACTACTAGCTTGGAAGTAGAAATAAAAACGAAAATCAAAAATCTAGATTTTGGATTGACATTTGAAAAAGTCTTTTAAAAAGTATATGATTTAAAATACCAAGCAGTAAATGAGAAAATCCGCATAGAGGACGCTCACAAATTGAAGAAGCTAAGCCGTGATTTTCCTTAGAGCAGCGTTTTGAAAGTTATATTAATTCCCGGTAAATTCCAACGTGAATGAAATAATAAGTTATTACCGCAGCCACAGAATCCTTTGAGGTCGGTCACGACCTACCATGGCAATGTCTTAAAACTTATTCAATTTCGCTGGATCTGACGAATCGGATTATTTACCCACGCAATTTTTCATTATTAAAAATATAATAAATAGATATATTCTATACTATAATAATATTATATGTAGGAAAACATTTAGACTAGGCAAGGTTACACATGGTTTTTAATCGGACCGACCGAGTATATTTATAAAATACTAGCGGCCCGGCCCGGCTTCACCCAGGTGCAGATACTTTTTCAGTGCATTTTAGAAACATGGGAACTATTTCACGTGATAATTAATTAACATACATAGTTAAAAGTTTAAACTCAACGTTACTGCCGTACTTTAAACTGTCCATCCCATTCCTTTTGGTTTGAAAAGGTATCGAATATATTTGGATTCCTGGCAAAAGTAGTCTATGTGTTAATCTCGGAGGTCAGTTAGCTCCATGCCAAATTTCATAAAAATTGGTCCATCGGTTTGAGCGTGAAGAGGTAACAAACACACAAACTTTCGCATTTATTATATTAGTAGGATTATTATTACGAAAAACTAACTACAATTGCAATAATAATGGACCCACAACATGTATCAATAATTAGGAACTTGTAAAATAACCTAACACGTAAGAGCATTTTTGTCAGTCTGTCATTCCAACTTAGCGGTCCCAACAAGTTCTTGCTAAACTATATCACTTTTCTCTGATGTAAAATCCAAACAAATATTACAAGATATTATAATTTGTAATTAAAACACGGAAAAGAAAACAATATAACATAAATTCTGATATTAAACACTTAATATACGTGCACATAATATGAAGTCCCATGAAGTAAATAACATTTGGCCAGGGTAATATCAATTACATGGCACAGTATCAACCCTTGTATAGCTTCAAAGGATTGCCACTAATTGTGTTTAGACAGACACTGCTTCAGTTATATTTAATTATGTTGACGAATGTAGCGGAAATGAAACACGAAGTATACACGTGTACATTTATATATAAATTATTGTGACGTGTAAATTGAATCTTCAATTATTAATTCAATGAACGTACAAATAGGTGTCCACAACAAGGCAAGATTCGGTATGATTAAGAAAATATTAGTCATAATACAACGGTTAAGGCTAATTCTAGACTTTAAAAGCCGTAGAAATTCTTTTTAAAAAAAGTAAAGAATAAAACTGGGTGCAGGCTTGTAGAAGATTTTTCCCGCCTATTAAACTTTGTTCCAAGTGACTAACACACACAGCTCCGATAAAATCAGAGGAACAGCTTATTCAGAGTCAGGACCACCGCCTTCGCAATTTTTCTGTCACGTCTTATTTTAAAATATCTATGCTCTTAATACACATTTTTTTACTTTTCCGTATTCCCGAACGTTTGACGTCCGAAGGACGCCACATTTCCACTTTTAAAAATAATTCAATGTTTTTTTTAGTTTCTATTGTATATTTTTTTTTTGCTCTGAATGGAGAGACGAGCCCTTCGCCTGATGGTAAGTGATACGACCGCTCATAGACAGTAGTAATAAATTCCACTAAGCTAGCCATTCTGAGACATGATGTTAAGCCTCAATAAGTCCAGTATTTAGTAATTGTCTTTATAATTCAGTGTAAACCAACAAATCAGCTAGGTAATATACCCAAGATCGCATCCATCTCATCAGACATCAGCACGTGCATCGCATGGAATATTCTAGACGTTTGTCCAATAAATTATTTAGCTCTCTTTGTGTCCAGTAGCCGTAATGGCACCACTGTGTACAGAGCTTAATGAATGCGCTGCAAGAAATATGGCTTCACAAATGGGTGCTCGTTTAAATTCTGTTATAACGTGTTTGTTTGGTAGCACCTTAACTGTTATTTTTGGGTTTTCGTTTAAGGTGAAAATGAGTTTGTCTTTTATGTTAGTTGCAGTTTTTTCTGAGAAATTGTTCAAGTTGTTATTTTTTTGTCTCTTCGCTGCTCCTTTATTTAAATACTGAAAGTTAAACAACGAACTAAAGACAAAATGAAATCAACTGGCTATACAAGAAGGCAGTGAACGTAACTGTTTTGCACAATGCGTTTTGTTCAATATGTAAGATTATTGGAAACTCAGTAGACACTGGTACAGCCTGGATACCGGCTTGGAATTAAAGTGATGAAAATGATAATAATCGTTTCAATCTGCAAAATGTATGGAGAAATTGTTTTTTTTTTTCGCTATTTCAGGGTTGGCGCCATAGAAAAAAATATTCATTATGATGAGTGTATCATCCTTCTTTTAGCTTTATATAACCTTTATGGCTAATCTTGTAATCTCCTTTCAGCCACGGCAATATAACAAAAACAATAATTTCTGCATATCTCGATAGTGGTTTTTTAGATTTACGCGATGTTACACGTTGAAATGAAACTATTATTTACGGATTTTATCGCGGATTTGGTTTAAGTTTTAATTTTTTTTAACTTCCTGACGTTTAGATTACTTTACAGCTTTCGTGGTCATGGGGCGGACTGAGATATTCGTCATCCGCTCAATGACTGTTACAATTTAACTACCCTTAATATAGAATTATTAATTAAAAAGTTAATCTGTATTTCCGTTCCGATCTACGCAGTAAATCCACAAAGAATAGGTTTATTTCAATGTGTAACATTCGCGTAAATCTGAGAAACCATTCTTCAAATAATAGTTTTATTATCAACTAGCTGTACCCGCAACTTCGTCCGCGTGGAATGTAACAAAAAAGTTAATTAGTTTATTTAGTATTTTTTACTAGACGCGGCTGCCTTCATGTTCACGGTGGTCGCGGGTTCGAATCCCAGGGCACATCTCTAACTTTTCGGAGTCATGTGTGTATTGATAACACTATTCAACAATTTTTTTTGTGTTTGTTATTAAACTAATATTTTCTGATTGTCTACAACTAAAAGTAGCCACGGGCTCCATTCATAACAACTAAAGTTTGCTTTTGTACATTTTACAATGAAAAATAAATATTGTAAGATTTTGACCGAACGTTTGAGGAACAACGATTATAACACGCAAGAGGTGGGGTTGGGGGGTCCTTACGGGGGTGATGCGGGGAGCAGCGGGTATTTCCAGTAGCATGTTACTCCTTAGTCTGTGATGCGCGCGAGCATGACCGAAAAACGACGCCATTTGTGTAGCGCGAAGTCAGAAGTGGCTTCCAAAAAGTGTAAAAATAATGTTAACACTTTTTGTTACATATGCGGCGAAGTTATTAAAATAAGATCTAAAAAATTAAGTTTTTGGTCAAAAATAAGACTTTGTGAAGCTTATAAAACTTCTTTTAATCCTTCTATTCGAAGTCAAAAACACATTAGAAGGTAAAATCGTGCTTCAAACTTTAAAGAATGAAGAGTATGCCTGATCAGTGATAAGGGGTTTTAAGATGGTGGGTTTTCTGGTGGGAATGCAAAGCATACACCAGATGATATTCTGATGCCCCCGTTGCATATAAAATTAGGACTCATGAAGCAATTTGTGAAGGCTCTTCGTCATGACTCTCCTTTAAAATTTGAATACTTAAAGAGTTTTTTCCCTAAATTGTCAGAGGCTTAAAGCTGGTATATTTGTCGGTCCACAAATTAAGAAAATAATGGACAGAGAAGAACTCCCAGAGTTACTGAACGCCCACGAAAAACTAGCGTGGATCAGCTTTAAAGCAGTATGGATCACTGCCTTTCATTGTCTTTCTTGGCAATAAAAAAGCTGCAAATTACAAATACCTTTTTCCTAATATGCTTGATAATTTCAAACTCATGGGTTGCAGAATGTCCCTTAAAGTGCATGTGCTAAATGCTCACTCACAATCAGATAGCTTGGCATATTCAGAAGAGCAAGATGAACACTTACACCAAGATGTGATCATCTTTGAACAGAGAAATGAGAACATGATGAGTGACTACATTCGGAGCGTAATACGAGAAAGCTCCTACTTATACAGAAGAAAAACAAAAAATTGACCATTTTTAAAGTATTTTTCTATTTTTAAAATGTATTTGGATATTTAATTTTATTGTTCTTTGTAAATAAAAGTAATTAATATATAAATTAAAGTATTTTCTTACTTTTGTATTATAAGGAATTTAAAAATTTTGATTTTATTTAAATTTGAAATTTCGTTCTGGTTGCTACAAAAGCAAACTTTATTTGATAAAAGTATTTTTTCCTTGTATAGTTAGACATAATTAATCAAAATCAGCACCACAGAACTCAAACTCAAAAAACGTGTTTACTTGTGTAATCAATCACCACGCACTAAAACGGTGAAGGAGAACATCGTGAGGAAACCTGCATACCATAGCGATTTATACAAATTTCTATGGTATGTAAGTCCGCCAACCCGCACTAGGCCAGCGTGGTGGACTATATGGCCTAACCACTCTCAATCGTATTCTCGATTGTAGAGTATGCCAATGCCCTGCAGTGGGACGTATATGGGCTGATATAGAAGTTTTTTTTTTGGTTTTTGCCTTTTTATTTTAATTATCATTTTTTTTTCTATTAGCTTTATGGAAAAGCATGTGAGCTGCGCGCGGTACTGGACAGTACTTTGGCATTGCAACATTACTTAATTTTTCTAAAATAAATGTAGCCTAAGTTACTCCTTATTATATCAGCTACCTGACAATAAATTTCCGTCAAAATCGGGCCAGCCATTTCAGAGATTAGCTGGAACAAACAGATAGACAGACAGACAAAAAAAAATTAAAGTCATTTTCGTTATAGTTATCGTGTGTATAACGAAATGTAGTTTGAAATTTTTTTAATTTCACTTTACAAACAGACACTTCAAATTTATTTATATGTATAGATGTATAGATAATATCTCCACTTACTTGGCAGCCAGTCTCAACATTCGCGTACATCCCAGGGTGGACGGGGACGTGAGCGCACGAGAAGCTGGTCTCAGGCACGCTGTGGTATATGGGATAGTCTATCCCAGGTGATCCCGGTACATTGCGAAGGTCTTGGGGCTTTTCGTGTTCGCGAAGAGGTTTGCGGACGACGGCTTGCTCATATTGAATTCCGTAGGGTTCATATCTCTGAAATAAAACATATTTTTAAATTGGTGTTAAGATTCTTGAGGTTTTGGGGTCAGTTCCCGCTTTAAAATACAACCCACGTTGTATGATTATTTTTTTTAATTCTTTATCATTAGATTGGAAGTTCGATTGCGGTACAGTTAAATGATGTTTTAATATATATTTTTTTGTTTAATTCTTACTAATTATAATTAAGTCAAAACTTAATATAGAGGAACTTAATAATACTGATGTCTGTTCCCTTGTCGAATTCTTTGAGTTTATTGGTGACCAATTGCGCCTACTTTCACTTTGCAAACACGTTTATAACAATCGTGAGATAGTGGACCTGCCATTTTAAATTTATTTTATCGCATTATTATTAAAGTTAATTTAAATTTAAAGCGATTAAAAAAGCTTGTCGCTCACATGACATATCGCAAGGCCTTGACTCACATCCAGTTCACAATTGCCACACCTTATGTAACTAGTTATTTAACAGTAGCAATAACGTGTTATAAATAACTGTAACACATTGCACGTGTTTCAAAACATATTTTTTATGATTGGGGTGATCATTGAGGCGATGACTTCAAATGAATTTTAAGTCTTGAACACAATGAAAAGTTTATTTTTTGCAAAGCGAGCAATTTAATCATAAATCAGTGTTGCTATTATTTATCTGTCAAACATTTGTAACGTAAATGTAGCTGTCAAATTCACAACCTTTTAAACTAGCGGACTGTTAACATCTTCAGTAGAAATATATTTTTGTATTACCTTTTTTGGGTGTTTAATTTGCCCCATTGTATACCAAAGTATACATAATGGTGGCCCATGAGGGAAACTAAAGTATCGAACCAGAAAATATAGAAGATTTCGACATATATCAGCGATTGAAAATTCTGTCGAATAACAGACGCCGAGCAATTTGAAGATTAAAGGACGGAAGAAGATCGGCCTTGCATCATCCAAATCTTGCAGCCGACATCTCTCTGAGCAGTGTGCAGCCAAAGCATCACCTCGAGCAACAAAATCTACACAAGATAAGTGCCTACCTTGACTTCCAAATTGCCTACTCACCATCTATCCTAATAATCATTATCCAATGTTTAAATACGTAATTGCATACCAGTTGTGTGAACACTTTAAGCTACTAATAAATCATAGTTACTATTCGATAAGATCAGATAGCCAAATATTTTCATATTTACAAAGAGGTAATATTAATTTATGCAACATTATGCATGGTATTTGACCACACACGATCAAAATTGCAAACCAAGAAGGCCAACGACCGATCAATTACTGATCGTAAGTTGACTCAATAAAAATAAGAATTTAAATCAAGCAATAAGGTTTTCCAAGTTACAACAACCGGACTTTCACAAATGTACGGAAAAGTATCAGAGTTTTGGACAACAAAAACAGTCAATTTAGTATGTGAAAAGTATGAGATGCTATACTACTGTGGACAGCATTTTTTTAACAATTACAGTCTAATAAGTAATAACCAACACAAAATAAATTACAACTATTGCTAATAATAAGCCTCCATATTTAAATATAAACCAAATAAACCCAAACAATGTGATTACTGAACTAGACAAAAGAAACAAAAGCAAAAATAACAAAAAAGGAAAAAGGCTACCAAAATTACTTTAAAATAGGTCGGTGCTCTGTATTAGGCTGAATTCATTTATCCCTAAATTTCTTTTAAATAAAACAATTCCAAATTTAAATTCCCGCGTGGTACAATTTAAGGGCCTTACGAAACGGCCAGATCTGCGGCCTGTCCAGTGAGAGGTTCTACATGCTGTCATGGCCACCCGGCGTTGCGCAGGCCTAAAAACAAGCTTCCATCTATGTCAATTACATATGTCACTTGAACGCACTTAATGTTACGTATTTCATTTTATTGCTATTATGTGTATTTTGATGCCGTTTTTGGGTGTGGTTGGTGTAGTTTGTCAATACTGGCAATACGTAGGCCGTATTGTCGACTAAGAAAACGGTTGCCACAATTTAGCTTTAAAATTAAGTACTAGTGCAAAAAAGTTAAATCAAATGTTATTTGGGTCTACAATTAAAATAAAACAGCCTTAAATATAAATATTCCCTTACTCAACAGATCAGAAATGCTAATAGAGTTAAATCTCTATCTTTATCTTTATCAGCCAATATATGTGTATATGCCACTGCAGGGCATGGGCCTTCTCTACTATCGTGAGTACGATTGAGAGTGGTCAGGCCATATAGTCCATCACGCTGACCTAGTGCCGATTGGCAGACTTTACATACCATAGAACTTCTTACAAATCGCCATGGTTTGCATGTAACCTCACTATATATAGAAATGAAAATTAAAATGACTTCACTTATCAAGATTACGACTCTAAACAAATCAACGGTATCATCACTGGGGAAGAATTACCATAACACATGTGATAAGAAAAACCTCATAAAACCACAACAAACTTAACATAAACTGTACGAATGGAATTACTCGCAAACCCTCAACGGTGGTTACAAACTCGAAAACATACGTTTGTATAAAATATTTCATAAACCACTCCCCGTCCAGAGTTTAATTTTAAACTTGAACTGAAGAACAAGGCAAGTTTCGACTTTAAGATTTTTATTAGTCGCTACAGACAGAGTTTCGAGTTTGCTTTTCACCGACGAACGCTATGATTAAAACATTAAGATACTCAGCCTCTCAGACTTGAGCAATTGGCCGCACAACTTTTGATTTTGCTTTGACATTCTTGTACGTCGAATGTTGTATTGTTTTCTTTAAGAAAGGTGGAGATTTCGTATTTGTGAATAGCCAATTTGAGAAGTCGAGTGGCTTTTGATTTGTTACATTGGTTACTTTGAAATGTCAGGTGGATTTTTTGTAAATTGATTTTTTTGGTTGTAATGGCTTTTAATGTCATTGGTTTAGAGGCAACGTTTATTGCTGGGAACTAGTAGATCTTACCTTCAACTCTATTAACACAAGTAACATCATGGAATTTAACTAAAGACAATACATCCCGATATTAATCAGTCACAGTGAACGCATGACAAAAATTACATTGAATAAATTTCATAACCTTAATATCGGCCTTTTTGTATACGTGAGAAAATAATTCTCCATGGTTCGAGAAACATCAAGGACACGTTTCATTTTATATATTGTCTTATATTATTTAGAGAGATTTTGTTATTAACATTTGCGAGCTAGTGGCTTGCCTGACACTATGCGATCACCGCTACTCATAGATTTTGGCAACGCCAGAAGCAAAAAAGAATCGCTGCCTACCATATGATTTATTTTAAAAGTATTAATAAATAGGCAAGCTCACCCGAAAAGTGACTAGAATCTTCGAATAATCCACTAATCTAAAATAAATAATGCTCAAAATGTCACTAAATACAAATTTCCTTAATCACTTGATGATATTAAAAAAAATATACTCAGTACTCAGTCACTGAACACAATTTGTCTATAAGTATACCAATACTCCCCAAGTAAGCCCCAACCATACCGATCTTGAGTAGCCGTCATCCACCCGCTACCTATCGCTCTTTACAAGTCGTCGGCCCACCTTGAAGCAGGACAATGGACTGACAGGTTGGCGTTTACATGGGTAGGCTTACGTCCAGCAGTGGAAGAAAATAGGCTGAGTATGTATATGCATACCTTTTTTTATAGGTATACATATATGTATGTATATACCTATACTGACCGGACAACCAACACTAATCGACTAATTAGATCGAGAACCTTACTTATGCTTCTAGTTTTAATAGACAATCGCCATCGTCAATAGTGACCTGTAAGGTTGTCCATGTTGCTGGATCAGCACATCACTTTTCTATTCCTCTGGCCAAATACAATATTTTGCATTCATACAGATTTTATTACAAACCATAACAATAACATTTCACGTCAAATATGAATTATGATAACAAACGCAAAATTTATCGAAATGTTTGCAATAGTAATGAATACGCGAAACTATCTAAACAGCTGTAATAAAACACAGAGATGTAATAAAAACGTTCGACGCTAACGAGCAAAACAATAAACAAAAACATCCGAACAATAAATTTAGAGAATACACGACGTTTGCATAACGTATTTTAGAAAGTTGTGCAACTATATGCCGAAGTTAATCGATGTTGCATAGGAGAAATTTGAAATAAAATTAAATACCGGTTATATTTTGTTATGGAAGAGAGTTACTGCGTTGGTCTAGTGAATTAAACCGCGAAGTTATTTTTCGATTCACATAATATACATAGGAACTATTTTTAACTTCTAACAAGCTACTGGTACGAACATTGGTCTATTCGTCAATCGTTTTATGATTCACGTAACTTTATCGGATCTGGCTTATGTATGAGTACCACCTGGCGAAAATGACCATCTTTTGCTGTGAAATTATTTATTAAGGTATACTTTCTCGCCACAACAAAAAATATATGACAAATGCTCCCCTACGCAAAGCTCAAATAATGTCGGCGGATCAAACTCACAATCAATTACCATAGCTCTCATCTCCCCTACGATAATGAGTTACCCCATCACAAAGGCGACAGTAACTAAGCATCAAATGAAAAATTTACCCCAAGGAGCCGTCGAGGTGTGAATTTGTGAAATTAACTCCGAATACCAATTTGGTGTCGGAAACTTGTTTCAAACAATTTCCACTTTCAAGGCTTGATCAAAGAAATAAAACTAAAAAACAAACCTGCCCCTTAGAATTATCTAACATTCCTTTGAGGGCCCAAGGGAACTCGTCATAAAGGAAAATTGCCAAAGTTAGTGTTCCCTTATGAACGAATTAGGCTAACTGGCCCTTCGGTAAACTCTGTTTTAAATAAATTCAAAGTAACCTTTTGTGAATTATGCCACCATTATGGAAAGTTTAAAAATTATGGCGGTTCCCCAAATGTTTCGTTTAATGTTTAACGGCAATTTGTCTGTTAGAATAGTCGTTTAATTCCAGTGTTAGTTTAATTTGTGTTAATTTTATTTGTTGATACAATTTACGTATTCGCGGTTGTTCCCACTGACCTCTGTGATAAATCACGCGGGACAAACAAATATAATTTAGTGTTTAATATATAGGGGAATGTGTTTTAGTACTGCGATTGTGATTTGGATACATACATACATAAACTCACGCCTATATCACAGAAGGGGTAGGCAGAGGTGCCAGGACACCCACATTTCGCCTTGTATGTTCCGTCCCACAATGTGATAGGTGGCAAGCCTATCGCCATATCGGGCACAAATTCCTGACTCTGGGCTGATAATGAATAGAAAAATCCAATATCCAATTTGCCCAACCCGGGATTCGAACCCGAGACTTCAGCTTTGTAACCGTACCTTAGTACAACTACGCCACCGAGGCAGTCGATTTGAGATGTGAGAGATTTGGATTTAGAGCTTAAATGTTTTGTTTTACAAACATTTTTGCTCAATTAAAGTTTTTGTAGTGTTATTGAACTAGACTGAAATGGATGCGATTTTTTTATGAGCGATCACTTTAGATTTTAGGTATTTTTTGTGATGCGTCGTCGGTCAGAAACAAAAGTACATTAAGCATGAGTTGCACCAAGTAACTTTGCCAATATCTTTGCCTATGAAAATGTCATCGCCATATATTTGAGATGTATTTGACCTTGCAAATGTATGGAATTGACAGTTTTAAGGGCAAAGGTATTGGCAAAGTTAGTTTGTGCAATTGAGCCTAAGTGATTTGTTATGCCTGAATAAATTATATTTAATTTAAACATACATAGTGCTAACTTAATTTTAGGTATATGAAACAAAAAAAATGACCCCTATCGCAGCGCAATGAGCGATTAAATAAAAAAAGAAACTGACGAATAATAAATATCAAGCAATTTTTAAGTGCGTGGTGGCCTGTTGATAAACGGACTAGACGCGACTGCGAACATCTTCACGGTGGTCGCGAGTTTGAATCCCGGGGCACTCCTCTGACTTTTCGGAGTCATGTGTGTATTGATAGTCAATCACCACGCACTATAACGGTGAAGGAAAACATAGTGAAGAAACCTACATATCATAGCGATTTATAAAAAAAATATTATGGTATGTAAGTCCGCCAACCCGCACTAGGACAGCGTGGTGGACTATATGGCCTAACCACTCTCAATCGTACTGTCGATTGTAGAGTAGGCCCGTGCCCTGCGATGAGACGTATATGGGCTGATACTGATACTGAATTTTTTAGAAACGATCAAGTAATTTGAGACAAATGGCACAAAATAATTAGAATTGATGAACCGCGATATTTTGGAAAAGCCTTATCTTTTTTTAACAAATATTTGGTACAGCTCTGAAAGCATCAACTAGCCACTCCTAAACTCGCAACAAAAATCTACAGCCCATACAAAAATACGCTGAAATCAAATCCGCACGATATCGCCAGCGCTGAGGCGCCGCACCATCCCACTCGATACCGTGGTAGCTTATACCACTTTCAATACAATAACAAACTAACTCAGATCTGTAACGAGGTGCCATGGACTCAAACCCAACTCCCAAAACAATCTTAAAAAAAAAAGAAAATTTCTTAGAATACAATTTTCGAGAAACAATTAAAATTTATCAAGTGATCATCAAAAGACAAAATCTCACGCACCAAATTTCTTCTTAATCTACAAACCTGCAAATAAGCGGCGTCGGACACCAGTCCACACAGCAGGGCTCCAGTGAGCGCCCTCAGAACAGCTTTACCCATATCCCCACACATTGTAGCACGAACACTCAGCCAGGACTGAGCGCCAGCGCAGAGTCGCCGCGCTGCCCCGCTCCTCCGTGGTAGGGGTAACGAAATTTCCTTTCAATAGACGTGTTGTCAGAAGTAAATATACTATATTGTATAATTAATGATTGAGGCTCAGTAGGTTGAGAACTGGGTGGAAAGCGAAAGGCTGCAAGTTCTATTCACTGAGGCAACCCACCGGGTATCGTTTGTTATACAAACAAAGATTAGCTTCTATTATCTAAAATTCTTAACAAGACCTGCTATGTTACTTGGGACTTTTTAGAATCTTTTGTATTTAATCATGATAATTTGTGTCCTTAAATATTGTATACCTACTGTATCGTTTGTTTGTTGTTTGTTGTTTGTTTCTCACTGTCTTAAGCCAAAGAAAGTCCACTGCTAAACATAGGCCTCCTCCAGGGATCGCCACATAGACTTATTGGAAGCGGCCTGTATCAGCACTACAAGAAATTGTTTAGTTTTATAACGCATAAATCAAATATAAACTCGCGGTCGTTTCCCCACAACTTCTTGCGCATAGCGCCATGCTGTCGATCAACTGAATTTAGTTGTATAATGTAGGTGGTCAGGAAGTCATAGAAAATTTCCACTTTCCCACTCTCAGATCAGAGATAAGAGCAAGTATTGCTTTTGATCACGAATACATACATGAAATAGAATCGAATGAAAAATGTAACATTGGGTCTTTAGCAATTTTACGCAGAAAGCGAACTGCATAGGTACTGCGTCATTCAGTCGTCAATATATAGTCAACGAATGTCCCTTGACAAAGTATCAATTACAATGGAAAGTATCTTAAGAGTTTCACTTGTGACTCTGGGGTCATTATGTTTGAATTGGTATACAATCAAGGCATGGTGGTTTTACGAGTACTAATGAAGATGGCTAATTCCTGTGTTGAAAAACAAATAACATGATACGTCAGGTCAAAATCACTTGTGAGCGTGGTACAAATGAATTCGATTAAAAGGCCTCAGACCATAGAAATAAACAGTAAACAAAGTGTGGTTGCTAGTTAGTACGCGACGTGACTGCTAACATGTCGACGATGGTTGCGGGTTCAAATCCCATGGCACTTGTTCAGAGTGGTGGACTATATGGCCTACACTAAGTAAGCGTGGTGGACAGTATCGCCTAATCCCTCTCAATCGTACTCTCGTTTACAACGCAACGCGTTTTTTTAGTTTGAAGAAATACATACTGCCACTAATACGTTATAATTTGAGTGTACGGATTCACTAACATACTTAATAGAACGCATCGTGTCCATACTGGAAACTGCACGTTCTAGAAACCAACATGATTAAAGGTTGCATGCCACTTACGCAACCAATGACCGTACGTAATCTATTTGTAGAGGAAAACTACTCCTTGTAAATCAGTCATCGCCTTTTTTACTAAGGCGGTGGATGTAAAGCCCTTTGGATTGTAAATTTTAAATTCTAATACTGGTTCAACGAATATATGTGTATTGTTTTCAATAAAATAGAAAATAGAATGTGGACGTTCTTTCAAGGAGCTTATGTCTAGGAGTGGTGTTTTTATGTCTCAAGGAGATGAATATGATGAAGCTTGTTCCTAGGATAGCCCAACGCCGTCTGCGATTATTGTAGAATTATAAGTAATTCACAGCGTGAAGCAAATATGATGGAATATAGGAGAGAAATAATGAAACTAAGTGTTACTGAACCCTCAAGCTGTTATTCTATTTTGTTTAAGATTGGTATGGTTTAAATAAACCATAAATCTATAGGGTGTGCATTATGTGCAAAAAACGAAAAGTGTTTCCTGCTAATCACACATATTTCTACATATTTTATCAATCCATCCATCATTTAATCAGTGTTATAAAAGGCTAATTAGATCTTGTTATAATCATTTTAATTACAAAGAACTTATTACATTATAAACAACAATTATGGCCACTATTGTTACAATGTTACACACATTACATCGATTACATTGGCTTTCGATGTTCACGGTCGGCGCCTGATTTCACCTGCTTCCTACTCTTCAACAGGTAGCATGTCCGCCATCCTTGAGCCGACGTAAGCTGGGTTTATCGAGGTTCAGATGCCGAGCCGATTTGGAATCCATGTGAATTTTTCTAGTTTTGTTAGCATGGTTCTTGTTTTCTAGTGATATTTTGTTGTACTCGTAAAATATTTTTATTTGTACCCAATGGTTAAGTGTTTTTATTGGTTTGATGACTTCGCGTCGTTTAGCTTCGGAAATAAGGAGTTCAAAAGTTAATTGCCTGATGGGATAATCTAATCGGAATAGTTTTAAGACTGATCTAATCGTACTGTCAAAATTTAGGGAGTAGTTTTTGTTTTCACTTTTTCTATGGATTCGAGAAACATAATGGTTTTCGATTGAGATTGGCTAAAGAAGGAACTACTTAAGCAAATTATGAACCAATTTCTATTGAGGTAAGAACATTTGTGGAACTTAATCTTGCGGTTCGTGGTTTAGGCGATAATCTTTTAACCACAAGCAACTACGAGACATGATTGAAATCGAGATTTCTGCCACATGATATTGTGCCAACTGGGCTAGAAGACTTCCTGATCATCTTTATATTTCGGATGACTATAAGGAATGGAAATGTATCCTTAACAAGATATTAAACAAAACTGAAAATCACTTCTATTATAAAAAAATGACAATGTGATTGACCAAAATAATAGTATGTGAATGTTTGTATGAGCGAAGCTAACACAGCAGTTGATTTTTTCTAAGTAAGCATGATGACTTAAAACAGATGCTTGTCCAATGACACAGCAAAAACTAAGAATATTCTGGAATTTCTCTAAGGGACAAAGTAACACTAATGTAACTAGTGAAATACAAGTAACAGTTAGTACAGAAGAACGCGAATATTTGCTAATATTGGAGTGTTATTAGCAGAGAGCGGGCGAGCGCCGGACGGTTGCGAAAGTGTATGTAACGTGCTGCAGACCTTCGCAGACTTGTTCCCTAACTGGTACACTGCTGGACATTTTGATGGGATGATTTTTATGTTTAGTGACAGTAATATTATTTTAATTGCAATAACGAGGTACTTTTGGCGCCGTGAATATATTATTTGTTTTATTATCCCGTATGTATCTAAGATTTGAGAAATAAACCTCATTGATTAGCGTCAGCAATGTTCAAAGTTACTGAAAATGTCACACATAATATTTTTATCAGGTGACTATACCGTCATATTTGCACATGCATAATATAGTAAATATATTTATATTTTATAATCATTACCTGTTGACAGCTGTCAGACTCCAAGCGAATTTTTTTTTTTTTAAATTCCTAATGGTGAAATAATATGTAATGTCTCCACTATAAAACTGATAATTCATCTCGTTTTTTTGCGAAGTATTAACGCCACGTAGATCAAGCCCACACATACATCAATGTAACTAGTTACGTCATAGCTGAACCATAAACAAACAATGTCTCCAAGTTACATAACATCTGTACACACTATAGACCAAAGAGCAAGCACAGACGCATCAATTACAAATTTTGCCATTTCATTTCACGCATCGCTCCACTCACGTAACAATAATTGCCTTTATAAAGTTAAATGCAACAAAGTCGAACATATGACCTTAATGTTACGTGTGCGGTCATTACACCGGCCCCACTTGTAAACGAAACGGTTGTGTAACACTTTTCGATACCTACCACCTAGATATTTAACGAAATTGAGCTCGAATAGAAAGTCTAGTAGTTTATGGTAAATATCTGGATTGTTGTAGGGCTTTCGTAAACGCGGAATTGGTGTGGAATGACTTTGGTCACGAAATGTCTTGATTTTTGAGAAATAAAAGAGTTATGTTATTTACACAATGTAGGAAATCGATATAGTGATTGCATTGGGCCGCCACCTTCACACTTCCATTAATTTGATAGCCTACTTTGCGCCGAAGATGATAAAAATGCCATACAAACCCTATAGCGACCTACATCTAGTATCCTAGACTCTAAAAACTCTAGATCATTTATCGAAGACTTGCAGGCGAACAAATTTGATATACAAAAAAATGATATCTACGCAGGTTTTATGTGTAATTAACGAACGTACCAGTACCCACTATGCAAATGAATTGAGAAGTATGTGGACCGTCCTCCGACCTTTATAGTGGATCAGCGAAAGGCAACGACTGCACGAGCAGATTTAAAGATAAGGTTGAAGCGTCCTTGGAAATGAATATCATGGAAACATACACTCGTGTATTAGGTCCAGCCAATACAGGGTGTATGCAAATTGCGGCTAAAAGCGGATCGAGGTGGTAGTTGTAGTGACTGCAGACATAATGCAACTAAAAATAACGCCAGAAAAAACGCCACTTTTTTATTTTATTTTATTTTTATTTATGTATATTAGGGAAACACAGAACTGTTACAATTAATCATAGATATATAAATATGAAACATAATCCAACAAAGTTTCCACCGAAAGCTAATACATATTATTAGAAACAAATGAACGGGAATGTTACACTAGACAATGAATACAAAACAAAAAACAGTAACAGTAGTATTTAACTTACACTTCACTATATAAAAATAAAAACAATTTCTTTGAGCTATTAATTAACTAACATTGCAATCCTTAGCCATAACTGCTTTCTTAAAACGAGAAAGTGATTCAAAGAAAATATCAATGTCGGAGAAAAAAGTGTTATAATTGTGTGACGATCTATAAATGAATCTATTAGATGAGTAATTAGTACGAGCTGTAGTCTGTCGGAACGTCTGTTTATTTCTTCTTTCTTCTTCCTTTTTCTATTCTGGATCTGTATCAGCCCTTATACATCCCACTGCAGGGCACGGGCCTACTCTACAATCGGGGGAATGATTGAGAGTGGTTAGGCCATATAGTCCACCACGCTGGCCCAGTGCGTGTTGGCACTGGGCTTTTTCTATTACCTATATATTATTATTTTACCTATATATTATCTTTATGCATACGTACATAAACTCACACCTTTTTCCCAAAGGTGCCAAGGATACCCACATTTCGCCTTGTATGTTCGATCCTGCGATGTGATAAGACCTATCGTCATAATCGGGCACAAAGTCCTGACTCCGGGCTGATAATGAATAGGAAAATCCAATATCGCTTTGCTCGAACCGCGATTTGAACCCGAAACCTCAGTTTTGTAACCGTACCGTAGTGCAACAACGCCGGCGGAGAAGTCATTGTTGTTCTTGGGTGTAAATAATTAGTTTAAAAATAATAATAATATACAACCTTTTATTTTTAAAGAAGCAATGGTACATAGATAATACACTCAATGGTAGGTAAGGTTTTATTATTATTTTAGCTATAAACTACATAATATGTATTTACCACACAAACACTATGATACCTAAAAAATACAAAAAAGTTGCTTCTTTTGCGAATTTATTGTTACTTAGTCAGGTGGTAGTCACTAAAAACACCTGATTCTCTGAAGCAGTTTGGTACCCGGCATTACTGAAGCAGTAGACCTAGTGTCATTAATCTTAACAATCCTATTTTTTTTTCCGAAGATAGTATAGGGTGCGAGGCTATACGCATGATTAAGGCTTTTATGTTAGATCATTAAAGAATTGATGGCTTAAAGACATTCTTTCCAGAACTTAGAATACTTCTATGAAATTCATAAAATTTATTCGCGAAAAGTATGAAGAATGACGTAATCCTGCATCGTCAACTTGAATTATTCAAATGCATCCGCGTCTCAGAATATAATATGAGGCAGAAATTGCTGAAAATGTATTCCGTTAGCAACCATAGTGATGGCTTGAATATTCTTTGAATAGACTGGACACTGATCTTGTAACTTATGTATATTCGTAAACTAGTCAGTTAGGCCAGCATAGCAAAAGATGGCAAAGCCATTTTACTGGTGGTAGGTCTCTCATATGTGAGAGGCCATCTGGGTAGGTACCACCGCAATGTCTATTTCTCCCGTGAAACAACACTGCTTAAATGCGCTGTTGTGCTTCGGATTGAAGGACATTGTAGCCAGAGCAACTACTGGACATATTGAGACTTAACATCTTATGTCTCAGGATGACGAGCGCAGTGGAATGTTGCTACTGTTTATGAGCGGTCGTATCGCTTACCATCAGGCGAACGGCATGCTAGTCTCGCCATTCAATGCAATAAAAAAATAATAAAAAAATATCACATGATGCTATTAAATGTATAGACATTTAATAGCATCATGTGATATTTTTTTATTATTTTTTTCTTGTGTATGATGGAGAAGTCACTATAGAGTGACTTCTCCATCATACACAAGAAAAAAATGCCTCTGGCATTAAAGTCCGCATATATACAACCTTGCATATAAAGCATAAATAAATAAATAAAAAAATACGTTTTTACTTTTTGAATTAAATATTTTAGTTATTTTTATCTTTTTAGTGTTGACAGGAATTTAAATGAAGAAGATTTGGTCCCCACAAGGAATATGTTTTTTCCGATGATAATGAAATCGCTAAAATCGGCTATAAACTGCCGAAGATTAGCAGTAATTGAAGTATTCACATGTTTATTATTTCCCCCCCCCCCCTCCCTTTGCCCCTACCCCCTTTTCCCTCCACCACTGTAGCTTAGCTTTCATATTGAACCCAATGCAAAAAGAACCATTGGAATCCTACTAAATTTTGAAGAGTTCTACATTCCAGGTCCGAACATGATCATCAGATCTTCATGTTGTGTTCTTGGGATCTACCTGTCAATACATTCTTTCCAATGAAAAAGAAATCACTAAAATCGGTTAAAAGCTGCCGAAGATATTAGAATTTACGTGTATTTTAATTTTATCACCTACCCCCCTCAAACCCACCCCTTTTTCCCTCTCTCATAGTAACTTAACTTTTATAATGAACCTAATGCAAAAAGAACCATTGGAATCCTACTTAATTTTAAGGAGTTCCCCTCTTCAGATCCGAAGATATTCATCAGATTTTCACCATATTTTTATAGGACCAAATGACAAGCACCAGCTTTCAATCAAAGAAAATAATAGGGATATATACTATCTACCATGCCATAGGTACCATATTCCTTATGATAGTGTGATAATAATATAATATGGTTAAGAAGATATTACGGGAATCAGATTTCGTATCGCTAAACCACAGTTTAAATATTATTTCAAAACTCAATATCTTTATTGCACACCACATGTTATAAAGATGTTATTTCTTAATATCACTAGAATTTCGATAGGAAACATTGTATAAAATAAAAATATTAAACTGTATTATCGGTCCTAAGTAACAATAATAGACGTAGCAATTTATGATTTTATAAAAAACTAAAGACATTAACACGTGACGACAGTTATAGCCCAAAATGTGATAGGAGGCAAGCATATCTTAATGCCAGCTACAAATTCCGGTACTTACATGAAAAGTCATGTCAATCCTAAAAACTCATACAAAATTTGTTTATTTATTTAGTACTTCCGATAAAACTACAAAAAAATACTAAAATAATACTTATGGGACAAACACAATCTTCCCGCTTACAGTTACACTAGCGGCCCGGCCCAGCTTCGCCCGGGTACAAATAGATTTTTGTACAATAATATGTACGTATTATTATTATACATATAAACATTCCTATATAGGCATGCTGCCGCCGCCCCGGCCGGCCAGTACCGCCGCAAGCGCTACGTCCCGCAATTTTAAATCTGTAATATCTTCGAAAATATTCATTTAAATCTTGTGCTGTAAAGGACCACATAGATCTATATTAAATCAACAATGTATTTAAGCTATTTAATTGGATAAGGATTAATGCTGTATTGGTTAAAATCGCTTCGAAAATTAGCCATTATTTGTCGTAAAAAGTAAATGACAAAAAAATGTTATTGTGGTATATCCATAAGAGATAGACATATACCATCGCTGAGTTTTCTGTAGACTTTTTCAATGTGTACAAATATGTAGTACATTATTTTGATAAATCTCGTAGGGTTCAGCCTGCGTTTGCAATGTAAGCGGAAAAATATTGATAATTAACGACATCACATTAGAAACCTCAAAAATAACAATATTTCTCCACTATTTAATGGATGTTATTAAACATTTTAACCTTTCTATTGAATCACTCTATCTATTAAAAAAAACCGCATCAAAATCCATTGCGAAGTTTTAAAGATTTAAGCAAACAAAGGGATATAGGGACAGAAAAAGCGACTTTGTTTTATACTATATAGTGATACGCAACAACATCTACGAATTGTATAAATGTAACACTGTATCGAACTAAGTTAACTTTGTCCAAGTATTGACCGACGTTGACCGCACAAGTTCTTGTGGTATAATATCGCAACACAGGAGCGGATACAGTACGTAATGTGGAGTGACCGGACACTGCCGCTAACTTCTCTACTGTTAGACTCAACAATGTTGAGATGACTGGAAGCGATATGTGAAGTATTTAATATGGTGGATTAATATGTATATATCTTATTTCAAATAAGTCAGCCATTAATGTATGGACCGGGCAGAAAGCGTGTAAAGAGTTCAGATGTAAGTGGTGTGCGAGCTCCAGTAAATCGTATTCTCGTTTAAAGAGAATCCCCGCGCTCAGTAGTGGGGCGTATATGGATTGATAGAGATCCGAAACCGGATATATCCGGTTCATCTTGGAACGTTATACACACATAAGATCTATGGAATATCTTGGAAAATTGATACAATTTCTACGTTGTACAATGTAAATGACCGTTCTACTTATCAATTCCCAATCGCTTAATCATTCTTGATCAGTATCAAGCAGTAGATTTTTTGAATTTTGTTTTTTCAACGTATTTAAATACGAGTATTCCATTCGGATTACACTTGAAGAGTATGGTACCAAATATAAGATTTTTTAAATTATTTTATTGCGATCTATTGCGAGACGAGCATGCCATTTACCTGGTAAGTGACACGACCGCTTATGGACAGTAGCAAAACCAAACACCGTGTTTGTATTACAGATGCCACTTCCAGGGAACTAAACATCCCACTAAGTTAATGTAAGTTAGGACAAGAGTAGCGCCGGTGTAAGTTAGTTAAGGGCTAATTCAGCTGGTTTAATGCTTACTAACAATATCGGGGAGCCTTCGACATTGGCGCGTGACTGGGTATACGTATGCCTATACAATAAATATATCGAATGGGCTCACACATCGTCTTGACCCCACAGCAAGATCGTTTGGTTGCAAATCTTTTATCGTAACTTCTTACATACTACCAACACAAATCTTGATCCTCATCCAAGTACACAACAGACCGTCGCGGATTTAGGGACAGTAGAAATTTGTACTTCAGAACTTTCCAAATTATTACAAGCTATTGATCTTAAGAAATCTGCTGGGCCGGATGGTATACCCGCTATACTTATTTCCAAATGCGCTAGGAGCTTAACTAAACCACTTTCTATTCTGTATAGACGTTCTCTTACAGAAGGGGTAGTACCCAAAATTTGGAAAACCGCGTTTATTACCCCTATTTTTAAAAAAGGCGCTAGAGACCAAGTGGAAAATTACAGGCCTATATCCAAACTCTGCCTATTCGCAAAAATCCTCGAAAAAATTGTTTACTCTAGAATATATTTCAGCATTAAACATGCATTGAGTGATTACCAACACGGATTCTTAAAAAACAGATCCACTGTTTCCAACCTTTTGATATGTTCTGATTATTTAACAGATATAATGTCTACGCCTTCGCAAGTAGATGTAGTCTACACAGATTATAGCAAGGCTTTCAATCGATTAGACCATTGTATTCTTCTACGCAAGTTGCTGGATGTAGATATCAGAGGTGACCTATTCAGGTGGTTCAAATCATACATTGAGAATCGATGTCAAACAGTTGTTCTGAATGGCTACCAATCTGCCACTATAAACATAGCTTCAGGAATTCCACAGGGGTCGTTGCTAGGGTCGTGGCTCTTTATAATTTTTGTTAATGACATAGGTTCATGCTTTACGCGTTCTAAAATAATTATGTATGCTGATGACATGAAAATCTTATGCCCTATCTCACAATTTTCTGACTGTCTTGCCCTCCAACAAGATTAACGCCCTGCAAAATTATTGCCATCTTAATAAATTAGACTTGAATGTATCCAAGTGTTTTGTTGTTTCATATACTCGAAAGCCTAATTCTATTGTCTTCAGTTACACACTGCAAGAAGGTCCACTTATCAGAAGTAACATAATGAAGGATCTTGGTGTCATCTTTGATTTCAAATTACTTTTTCATGTTCATGTCGAAAATGTAATAAAGAAAGCTAATAGGGCCCTTGGCTTCATATTGCGATTGTCAGCAGAGTTTGAACATATAAAAACTATAAAGATACTTTACTGTGCTTTTGTTCGCAGCCACTTAGAGTATGCTTCGCAAGTATGGAACCCGTGTTACAGCATCTATACTGATAGAATAGAACGCATCCAAAAAAGGTTCCTGCAATTTCTTCAATTTAAAAGCAAAAGTTATTCAACTGACTATGTAACACGATGTAAAAAAATTCACATTTTACCGTTAGAGGAACGCAGACGCATAGCAGACCTTATTTATCTCTTTAAAATTGCAAATGGTACAATTGATTGTCCAGAATTACTGGGAAAGCTGGGCTTCGTAACGCGACATATATCGTTGCGAAAACCAAGTTATAGGCAGAGCACGTACAAGTTATAGGCAGAACTCCTTCACAATCCGTGCATGTAAATCGTTTAATCAACTTGCCGATAAGCTGAACTTAGATTTATTTTTTACGAGTGTGTCTCAACTCAAATATCTTCTTTCTAAACGTTTTTCAAGGTTTAATTCCTATTACGATGCTTGTTTTATGTGTCTTTTTCCTACGTAAAGTGCTATATTTTAATTCTATTGTTCTTTGTATTTTACTCTGTATCTCATTAAGTTAAGACCTAGCCGACTGCTACACTATTTAAGTACTAACATATTTGTGAAAACTTGTAAATGGCTTTATAAGTATACCTGTATTATCTTGATTTACTATAAGTTTGCTGTAAGTTTTCCGAATAAATAAAAAAAAAATGCCTAGAGCGATAAAATCACCAATTTTAAGTTCCTATGTAATTTTCCAAAAAGGGGATTTTTTTTCCCTTTTCTGGCGCCGGCAAAACGAGCAAACAGTTCACTTGATGGGACTGATGGTAAATGATTACTACTGCCCATGAACATCCATAACGCTTAGATCATTAGTAAATAAACCCACCAAATCGATTTAAGGTAAAACTTTAGTGTATCTGTCCAAGATATCAGGGTTGGGAGGGAGTGGGGGGGGGGGGAAGGTGTCCCATGTCCCCTGGTACCACTCCCATGAAAAGGTGACGCACCATTCCCGAGAAAAAACAATTAATGTAACCTAACTTTAGTTTATTTAGCCACGAAGAGAGCGGCGAAAAGCTGTCGCTTCACGTCGATTTCGTGTGTGATATTGGTCCTACCTGGGACGAGCCAGCCTAATCATGTTAAGTCATAACTAAAGCAGCGTGGATCAACCACTTCCACCTTCCTTTCAACCACAAAAAATAAATAAGACAGAACTTGTTACTACTGAAAACAATTGAAGAGTAACGAAGGCATTTTCGTTCCCAGAAACACAACAAAATGGCTACCACATGAGACTCTAATGCGTCTGATGGTACAATTATTTCCAAATAGAATATCCGGTAAGAGACAACTAATTCAAAGTCCACACAATATACCGACTCGCTCAAAACTATATAACACAAAAACAACAGCACTCGAAACATTGACATTCGTGAATCACATTAAACGAATACCGCCATATTATATCGGTATTTGAGTGATGCAAACTCACAAACAGAAAATTAGGTTATAAACGGTAGTCATTGAATGGAAATCCGATGTACAATATCGGATATAATCGAGCCCACTGCTTCTAGTTTTACGGTTGGCTTGGCTCAAAGTCTAGTAGATATATATAATTAATTTAACAGTAAGTAGAGCTAGATAATGTCCACTGTACGCGAGCTAATCGATCTGAAGCTATCATGTTAACGACTTAATTACGCGTTTGATATTAATGAAGTTAATTATCCTTTGTAATTATTCAACTGCGTACATATGCATATTGAGATACGGTTGATTGTGGAGCTATGTGGAATATTATTATACTATGTCCATAGTCCATATTGACTGCACCAATTATTTTGTAATTTTCGTCTACCATCGCATACCGACACGATGAGCACCATAAGCTGTTTTTAATAGCAATGTAAGATGAGATGATGCCATTCACCTGATGATATGAGATACCACCGCTCATGAATAGTGGCAAAAACCAAGCAATTGTTTTTGTTTTGTATATCCTTGGTTGGCCATCTGGGTAGGTACCACTGCAATGTCTATTTCTCCCGTGAAACAACACCGCTTAAATGCACTGTTGTGATTCGGATTGAAGGACATTGTAGCCAGAGCAACTACTGGACATATTGAGACTTAACATCTTATGTCTCAGGATGGCGAGCGCAGTGGAATGTTGCTACTGTTCATGAGCGGTCGTATCGCTTACCATCAGGCAAATGGCATGCTCCTCTCGCCGTTAATTGAAATAATAAAAAAAGATAATATACGTAAACGTAAGTTATTTCTGAGATCAAAAATTACAACTTTAGGCTTCATTCCTCTCCCAACCAGTCCTAAAAAGCCTCAACAAGAACCGTATCTCACAAATTAGCTAGTCGTTGTAACTTCAAACTATCCCTCAGACATGCACGTAAGACATTGCTCTCATTACGTATTCCCAAGTAGACTCGGCATTAGGATGTGCGTACCGTGTTTTATTAAACCGAGCCATCGTTCGCGCTTTCAACTACACGTGACTGTTATTCGGGAATAAGGGTTCACTAGAGTGAAAAAAGCACCTAAATTTTCAAAGAGTTTTGGTGTGTTGTTGTGGTGTTGCGATCGTCAAGAGGAACGCACGGTCTAAAGAGATCCTTGGGGGAGGCCTATGTTCAGCAGTGGATTTCCTGTGGCTGAGATTATGGTGATGAATAAATATGCTGTGGACAAGGCGTAACGTGGATGTCTTGGTGGAGGTGGAGGCACCACTGCCTACCCCTTCTGGGAAAAAGGCGTGAGTTCATGTATGTTACATGTATGAAAGAGAGAAAATAAACACACAACACATAATTGATTTTTTCTACTCCCTTCTTCCTATATTTTCTTCATCCATCCTATAAAAGCAAAAACATACCAATATTTTTCTCAGATACCAATTTTTATCCATTGAGTCACTTACTTTTGTTGTCATACTATCACGACAATGTGACCGCATTGACATCTGATTATGTCACGCATGGTGGAAATAATAAAAGGTGGAAAAAAATAAAAAAATGTATGTATCATAAGTTTTTCCCGATTTCACGGCACTAATTATAATCACGGTAGTGATATGAAAGCGATAGTACAAAGTGAAATGACGCACAAGTGTGAAGCGATTATAAAAGAATGCGTGCTGCGTGATATAGGGTTGGCAACTCAAAACAATAATGAAGTTTAACCTTAGTGCTTATTGGCTGGATCTTCCTAACTAACTACCATCTACTATTCCTGATTATGTCGATCCCACGGTTGTCTGGTAGAAATTGCTTTAAGCGATAAGAACGCCCAATGTGTCCCCAAAAATATGTTACCTTTAAGCTGAATACTGTAATTTGGCTTGCAATAAAGAATTTTTGTATTGTATTCTGTTTTGGTATAAGAACAATTTGGAGGTTGTTCAGAAATTTTTGCCCAAGAACACTCGCACAGCAATTGTCATACGATTGCAGGAATTTTCTAAGACGCGCAAAAGTAATTATTTCAAACCAGACGAGTATCGAGTATATTATGCGATGACTGCAATTTTATCATATCTCGTATACTTTTTAATATAATTATAGGTTCCCAAACATTTAAACTCATCTATTCGTATACCTAATAAAAGGAGAAACAAAATGTAGAATTTCCTTTTAAAATTATCTAAGATTCCTTGCAAACTTGACAACCCTAGTAAGTATCGTGCGTGAGGTATTTACGGTATAACTCGGAACACGTCACAGAGTCGATGACTTTATAAATATAATAAATACATTTTAAAGAGTACACGGTTGTGTATTCTTGCTTGCTCTATAAGTTAATATTTCTCTCTTTCTCTATCTCTCTCTCTTTCTCGTCTCTAGATGTAGGGAATACAAAAAACTGCTGATTGGTTTTCATTTGATTCTAAACTGTGCTATAATTTTCTTATAAACAACAAATTTCTTATGGGTTTGAACTTTTTGTTTACCCCTTCTGAGATATACATATATGTCAATTAATGCTCTTGGCTAATAGGCTACATATGTGAAAAACAAAAATCTGTATAAATTAATATTATTGACCCATATAACCCTACTTGATAATACATTTTCTTTTATAATACGGGGCAAAGTCCGGGTTACATATTACGTTAGCACTGGACATTTTGCTTAAATGATTATGTAACGTGGATAGTGTTGTCGCGTAGACATTACTGTCTCTGCGCAACAAGCTACAGGGATACGTAGTCTAGGAGACAAGAATTAATTTAATACTTTTACGATACGTAATTAACTTGCTTCTTATAGGATATGGCAGTGAATATCATTGGTATATGGAAATTAAACTTAAAATAAGCTACGAGTACACACGCCGGCAGAATTAGAGGAACACGCGTTAAATATAGAATTTCTTAGAAAATATTATAATAACTGAATATTTTTATTTTTAAATATTTTAAGTGAGGCAAAATTTAAAACAAATTACTATAATTGAGTTAAAAATACTTTAATTAATGACGCAAATACAATTAAACGGAAATACAGAAAAATGAAATTTCTGTATTTTCAAATGTAATCGTGTATTTTAAAAACTTACAGAAATAATTTAAGAAAATTTATAATGCGTATTGCTACCACGGGCTCTGAAAGAGTCTGGATATGGTCCTTCATGCTTTTAATGACGTCATCAATCATTTTTTGCGACAAATTCTCCCACTCTTGCACTAACATGAATTTTAATTCTTGGACGATCTTAGGGGCTTGGTTTCTTCCATTTACCTTTCTTCCGATGACGTCCCATACGTTTTCTATCGGATTTATGTCTGGTGATCTTGCTGGGCAATCCATTTGCGCGATTTGGGCCTGATTTAAGTAGTCGCGAACCATTTGTGCTGTGTGGGGCCGCGCATTATCATGCATAAATAAAAAATATTCTCCTATAGATGATGCAAAAGGCAATACATGGGACTCTAAGATCTCTGAGACGTATCTTTGTGCAGTTAAAGACCCATTTTCTATAAGTATTAACTCTGCGCGTGCTTCCACTAACTACCACATACCAAAATTGACCCTCCGCCGTAAAATACCTCTTTTAGCAAAGTTTGCTCGATTAGCGTTCTCCTCGATACCTCCAGATCTCCTCCCTTCCTTCTATGCAATTGACAAAAAAACTGCTTTCATCACTAAACAAAACTCGGCTCCACTCATTTGGCCAGTCGCGGTGTCGATGAGCAAAAGCTTATCTGGCTACTCTATGTACCACCTCAAGTTTTGGAGCTTTGGGCGGAACGTAAGACTTCAGTCCAACTTTATTTAAGCGTGTTCTCACTGTACGCTCACTGATATTAAAATTACGGACTTCATGTGACATGTTTCGGGTCTGAATAGCCGTTTGACGACGATTTCTCAAAGTTTGCAGCCGTATAAAACGACTATCCTGGGTACTGGTTCACCGTTTTCTGCCCTATCCTGGCATCCGCACATAAGAGCCTATGTACCCCTTAAGTTTAACGTTGCGCAAGACGACAGATACCGACACACCCAATGCGCGACTTACTGAACCCTACCGTTGACCATTTTCAATCATTTTTACCGCTCTGGCAACTTCAGTGGAAGGTAAGCCACTCATTTTATATCCTACAAGACAGGTACTCTAAAAACAATAATAATAAAAAATATCTTAAGTCACATATAATGAAATTAAACAAAATTTTGTGAAACCACTTGAAAGTGAAAAATCTTAAAAACACTTGAGAGCGTATAATTAACGATAAAACTCTAAATATCCAAAAATCTTCTTGCATAATTTTATTTTTAAAGTTGCTGAAATATAAAAACAAAGACCATTTAAACAAACATTTGAAAAAAAATATCTAATTTTTGTGCGTGTTCCTCCAATTGTGCCGGCGTGTGTATAAATAGCAACCTTTTTTTATTTTTACGTATGTGACTGTTGGGTATTATTTATTTATATTTTAATTGTGTTACGTTCAGTTACGATATCTCAATAAGTATCGTACATCAACTAATGATTGGGAAAAAAACCTATAGTTGTCTTTTGACCAATTGGTTCTCATGTTTTGAGCATTAATTATTTTATAACCATCTAACATAATATGCTTTTTAATACAAAATAATAATATCGACTTGAAAGTATTTTATTCCATTTACGCCTTCATACCATAATAATACACTGTCACTAAACTGCTAATTAGTTATGTAATTTCACTCTAAGCTGTATTAATATTTTCTTAAAAGCCACAAATGAAAGAAAATTCCTAGAGCAATAAGATCGCCATCTACATACTTTTTATTTTTATTTGTAATATATTTCTATTTTTTCTTTTGTGCGCAGTAGAAAATAAAATAATAAGTTCACTCCTACAGTTATCACTATGCAACATAGCGACTCTGCCAATTACTAAAACAAGAAACAAAGTTTCCGACATCATGCATACAGCGTAGTTACTAGCTGTTATCACTAAACAGCGTGCCAGCTAATGCGAACATAACACTAACGCGAGATAGTGCTCCCGCGTCTTAATGGCCTATTATATTTTATGTTTAATTCAGTCCGGCCGAGTCTGGCTCCTAGACTATGTTGTATTACTCAGTTAAATTAGCGATTGTATGGATTATCTGGATATTTCTTTTTGCTGATTGTAAGCTGATTGCAATAAGTGTATGTGGTATGAATAGGGTATTGGACTATGATCGATTTTTGTATTGGTTGCGTACATTCACAAATACCATTGAAATAAAATATTTCTGTCAAAACAATATTAAAGTAGCTTGTAAAATGAGGCAAATATTAGTATTTTAAAAGTAGAAGTAGAAGTGTAGTGAAAAGTAAACAAACATTTATTAAAACATTCGACAACCTCCATGGCGCAGTTGGTTGGACGCCAGCTGTCAGACGAGCACTATGCTCGAAGACCTTAATCGAGTCTCCCAACAGGTGGGTCTTAAAATGAACATGGATAAAACGAAGATCATGTCGAATATCCATGTTGTGCCCAACTCTATTAGAGTTGGGGGCTCGACTCTCGAAGTTGTAGACGAATATGTCTATTTAGGACAAGTGGTCCTGTTAGGCAGGTCCAACTTCGAGAGAGAGGTCAATCGTCGAATCCAACTTGGTTGGGCAGCGTTCGGAAAACTTCGCGACGTCTTCTCGTCCAAAATACCTCAGTGCCTAAAATCGAAAGTCTTCGATAGTTGTGTGTTACCAGTGATGACATGCGGCACCGAGACGTGGCCTCTCACTGTGGGCCTCATTAAAAGGCTCAAAGTCAGTCAACGAGCCATGGAGCCGGCTATGCTCGGTATTTCCTTACGAGATCGAATCAGAAATGAGGAGATCCGTAGGAGAACCAAGGTTACTGACATAGCCCATAGGATTGGCAAGTTGAAGTGGCAGTGAGCCGGGCACATAGCTCGTAGAACCGATGGCCGTTGAGACCGAAAGGTTCTTGAGTGGAGGCCACGTACAGGCAAGCGAAATGCCGGACGCTCGCCTACAAGGTGGACGGACGATCTAAGGTTGCAGGAAGTCGCTGGATGCAGGCCGCTTCCAACAGGTCATTGTGGAGATCCTTGGGGGAGGCCTATGATCAGCAGTGGACTTCCTGTGGCTGATATGATGATGATGATGATGTCAGACAAGAGACCACGAGTTCAATCCCCCACATCGAGAAAAATGTATGTGAGGTCCACAAGTATTTGTCTCGGATGTGTCGATCGGGTCTCGACACAAGACTAAATTTATCTTAATATGGGGTCAGGACTATGTATGTGACCGTTGGGTATATTTATTTATTATTTTATTAGCACCGAGCACCATTTTCCCGGAAGGGAGAGGTGCAACCTGGACACCCACGTTTCGCCTTGTAGTTTGTGTGTGATCAACGGCCTATCGCCTATCTGGTACAAATTTCTGATATCAGACTGATAATGAAAAGAAAAATCCAATAACACTGCCTGACCCAGGTCGAACTCTAGACCTGAGCTTTGCAATCATACCATAGTACAACCACGGTACCAAGGCAGTCCAATAAAAGTCTTCATTAAATCCCAGTGTAGGTGGAACCAATTGCCACAGGAAAACGTTTCAAAACCGATACATTAACTAGCAAGCGATCGCAATGACTTTGCGACAACTCAGATACTTGGTTCAACGACCTGGAACACTAAACGCGCCGTATTTGCCAATCCTTGGTTTTGCAACTACGTAAATAGAAGGGTGTAGGAGCACTGTTAGTTGAAACTGGTTTATATAAAACCATGCTTACACAATATTAAAAATGTATGCAAAATGGAACATGGATACCTCATAGCTTATGCTTTATTTCATTCCCAAAAGAATGAAGATTAGTTAAGAGACTGGCCGCATGCATAGATATTAATAATAATCAATAATAAATATACCCAACATTCACATAAATAGTCCTGACCTCACACTAAGAGACTTATGTCGTGGGTAACACAAAGTACGAGATACTTTTGGTCTCACAAACGCCCAGACCAGAAACAAATACCAGTGGATTACACAAAAATTGTCTCGGTGCGGGGATCGAACCCACGACCTCTCATTTCGCAGCCGGCGTCTAACCAACGACGCCACGGAGGCTGTCAATCAAATGATGTTGTGCTAGACTAGTTTTGATCTGATTTTGATTCTAAAATTTTGATCTATACTGTGATGGTAATACTTAATGGACTACTCAAATACTCTGGCCCATCTTCTAGGGCAAATCTATCGATTCAATTATACTGGCCCGCTAGGAACCGCATATAATATCTATACTAATCTATCGACTGCCTCGGTGGCGTAGTTGTACTACGGTACGGTTATAAAGCTGAGGTCTCAGGTTCGAATCCCGGGTTGGGCAAAGTGATATTGGATTTTTCTATTCAGTATCAGCCCAGAGTCAGGAATTTTTGCCCGATATGGCGATAGGCTCGCCACCTATCACATTGTGGGACGGAACACACAAGGCGAAATGTGGGTGCCCTCGCACCTCTGCCTACCCCTTCTGGGAATAAGGCGTGAGTTTATGTATGTATCATCATCATCATCATCATATCAGCCACAGGAAGTCCACTGCTGAACATAGGCCTCCCCCAATGATCTCCACAATGACCTGTTGGAAGCGGCCTGCATCCAGCGACTTCCTGCGACCTTAGTCAGATCGTCCGTCCACCTTGTAGGCGGGCGTCCGACACTTCGCTTGCCTGTACATGGCCTCCACTCGAGAACCTTTCGGCCCCAACGGCCATCGGTTCTACGAGCAATGTGCCCGGCCCACTGCCACTTCAACTTGCCAATCCTATGGGCTATATCGGTAACCTTGGTTCTCCTACGGATCTCCTCATTTCTGATTCGATCTCGTAGGGAAACACCGAGCATAGCCCGCTCCATGGCTCGTTGAGTGTCTTTGAGCCTTTTAATGAGGCCCACAGTGAGAGGCCACGTCTCGGTGCCGTATGTCATCACTGGTAACACACAACTATCGAAGACTTTCGATTTTAGGCACTGAGGTATTTTGGACGAGAAGACGTCGCGAAGTTTCCCGAACGCTGCCCAACCGAGTTGGATTCGCCGATTGACCTCTCTCTCGAAGTTGGACCTGCCTAACCGGACCACTTATCCTAAATAGATATATTCGTCTACAACTTCGAGAGTCGAGCCCCCAACTCCAATGGGGGTGGGCACAACATGGATATTCGACATGATCTTCGTTTTATCCATGTTCATTTTAAGACCCGCCTGTTGGGAGACTCGATTAAGGTCTTCGAGTATAGTGCTAAGGTCTTCCAGCGATTCTGCCAAGACTACAATATCGTCGGCAAATCGAAGGTGAGTAATATACTCGCCGTTGATGTTGATGCCGAATCCTTTCCACTGCAAGAGCTTGAAGGCATTTTCCAATGTATGTATGTATGTATGTACTAATCTATACCAATATTATAAAGCTGAAGAGTTTGTTTGAACGCGCTAATCTCAGGAACCGCTGGTACAATTTGAAAAATTCTTTCAGTTGTGAATAGTACATTTATCGACGAATGCTACACGCTATATATCATCACGCTATGACCTATAGAAGGGAAGCAATAGAGACATTTCTAGCAAATACGAGGAAATTTAATTCGTTTTTCGTAGTCCGATTGGTCGATATTCTAAATTTATAGTCGGAATTGAACATTTTGATCGCCATTTTGAAACGTGTATTTGCACCCGGGCGGAGTCGAAACCGACCGCTAGTATAATTATAAAGCTGAAGAGTTTGTTTGTTTGTTTGTTTGTTTGTTACCTCTAATCTCAGAAACTACTGGTTCGAATGGAATAAATATGTTTGTGTTTGGAGAGGTTAATCATCGAGGAAGGCTAAAAGCTATATATCATCACGCTATGACCTATAGGAGGGAAGCAGTAGTGAAAAATCTAGCAAGTACGAGGAAATTTGATTCCTTTTTCGTGTTCCGATTTGATTCAAAATCGATATCTGAGGGATCTTTTACTCCTATATTCTAAATTGATAGTCGGAATTGAACATTATGGCCGCCATTTTGAAAAGTGTATGTGCATATGCACCCGGGTATATTACAATATTGTTACCCGAACAGTTATGAAGAATCATGGTGCCTACCGCCAGTTAATTTATTTATTTATTTTTAAGAAACAAGCAATGAATTCATTTGTGTAAATGAAATAAAACTGCAACATTTATTTAACTTCAATTCTTAAATCTATTACTATGGCAGAGAACTTTGTTAAACATATGAGGCCATAAGTTTTAAAGCCGAGATATCGATTTTGTAATTTATTGATTTGAAAAAATAATGCTTGCTTCGAACTGTGCCCGATTTAGAGATATGTTTGCCTTAACAGACTTTATCTTGACAGACTAACGGCTGTTCTATATCCTATCTATCTTTAACAAGGGGTTACCACAGTTACCATGACTTTAGAGATTGCCTTGAGCGATACGACTGCCATTTGTACTCTTATGTTAAATATAAGTTTTAGTTTAAGTATTATTTGGTGTACAAAAAAGAATAAATAAATAAATAAAAATGATTATGTTGGTACAATTCTACTGTTCATTAACCAAAAAGACATAATTATTTTTCTAATCGAGCTATCTATAAATATATGCACCATATCCATACCTCTCATCTTTGATAGCTGTACTTAAATTGCATCGATGAAATCTCTTGTTATAGAAGCGGGTAAGTTACAAAGTAATAAATATGTACACAATTCATATAAAGACGAGTTAAGCAAGTCATGATCAATAAGCACTAGTCATTTCTATAAAAATTCAGGTACTTCCAATCACCTTAAACTTTGACCCAATTTAACGAATAACAATCACTTTACGTAGACATTAATAAATAAATTCACATATTCACATATTATTTATTTATATTTATTTATATATGCTTTATTGTACACCAAGAAGAAATACAAAATACTTAAAATACTAGACATGGTTACAATAGGCGGCCTTATCGCTAGCTACGATCTCTTCCAGGCAACCTTTGGATGGACTGGATTATTGCGATATTCTAATATAGGGTAGTGAAAATAGTGAGCGAGAAAATATAAATAAATAATTATTGATGTACATGCATAAGCATAATTCAACAATCACTAAGATACTATTTCTACTGGTATCAGTAAATTTAAACTCCACAAGACTTGGATCTAAAAAAATTGAAATGAAATAAAAATAATTTATTGAATACATTAAAATGTTCACCATCATTTGGATTTAGTCTGTTGTTTATCTACCCAATTTTAATAATAGATCTGTTTTGGATCTCACATACATTCCCAGTTTGTTTGACAGCCGGATCTTAAAATCATCATCATCGGAACTATATACTATAAAGGAAATAGCTAGTTAGCACTTTGCAAATTTTTAACGCGTTGAAGCCGCTGTAGCCAAATTAAACTGAAAATGATAACACGAAAGCTATCGGCTTCCCAAAATGGGAGGTAAAGAAAAAATTGGAAAGATGCAGGAAAGAGTACCACCCGGGTCAAGCCTGCCCATTCCAATAATTGTAAGTTGGATCTAAATTGTGAAACTACCAATTTTGGATTATTTGAATAAAAGACAATTTGATTTTGACATCAAGAAATCAGACGCTTGTAGTTTAAATAATGCAATTGTAAAGAAGATTCCGCTAGTGTGGTTATCATTAACACACAATGTATGATATAATTAAACATAATGTATGAATGTAGAACTTAAGAAATCAAACAGTAAATTATATGTAAATGTTACCGGAAATGTTTAAAATTTAGGAATTGTATACAGTGCCTAAGAAATGTATATAATGTAACGTAACGTCCCTCCAACTTGTAGTCGGGCGCCCGACTCTACTAAACTTTTCTGTCTTAGGTCAATCAGATCTTTGTGCTATGTGGCCGGCCCACCACTTTAACTTGCTAATGAGGCATAAAAAGACAATGTCGGTAACCTTTGTACTTCTACGAATCTCCTCATTTCTTATTCGATTTCGTAGGGAAACACCGAGCAAGTCTTCTCCATAGGGCGTTGAGTGACATTCAACCGTCGTATAAGGTTCATAGTGATAACATACACAACGATCAAAGACTTTGGTCTTTATGCACTGAAAAATAATTGACGAAAAGACGTGATGTAGTTTCCCGAACGCTACCTATCGTAATTGGATTCGACGGTTGACCTATCTCTCGAACTTGGACCTGCCTAACCGGACTACTTGTCCCAACTAGACATTTCCGTCGAAAAATTCGAGCGTGGAGTTTCCAACCGCAATGAGGGTGGGCTCGTGGACAAGGCCATTCGACATGTTGATAAGATACGTAAAAATATTATTCAAATCAGTATACTTATTATGTGAATGTATTCTTGAAAAATAATATTATTTAGAATCAATTTCTTTGGTGAGTTTTACTTCGTGTGTACCTACGCTTCCGTTATAAATATAATACAAATAGAATAACCTTTCAGATAAATGAATTCATAATCCGATCAGATATGTACATATAGTCCACCACGTTGGCCTAGTGCGGGTTGGCGGACTTACATACCATAGAAATTCTTATAAATCGCTATAGTATGCAGGTTTCCTCACGATGTTTTCTTTCACAGTTTTAGTGCGTAAAAATATTATTTTATACATTTTTTTTTATCTAGACCACATTTCGGTCTATGTTTGACACAGAGATTTGCGTCCAACGCGGTCGTGGCGACAAGCTCGCATCCTATCACATCCTGGAATAAGATGAGGTCTGCGAAATAAAGGACAGAATACGTATATGTGTTTACGTAGCTAAACACCAAGCTGCGTAATATATTGGTAATATATGAGAAGGCAATCGACCGTATGTTGCATGAGGCCCTCCTATCGAAGCCACCTGCCCACGGAGCCCCGAAGACTCTGTGAGTGGATAGCCAACGTTCTGGATAGTCAGAGCATTAAAGCTCCATGATAGTGCTAAAGTTTCACAGAACTCGGTCCTATCGTCGACACTGTTCAATTAGCATATCAACGATAAGCTGTCTGTAGAACGCATTCCTTGTTTTGCAGACGATAGTAAGAGAAACGCTTGGAACATCAGTATGTGATGCATCGAACTTCGTTCAATTTAACCCCTTATTAACAAAGCCTTGGCAACCTTCACCTCACTCTTTTTTGTCATGGCACCACAATTCCAAGATGTCACTTTTTCACTTATCCAAGAATATTGGTCAAAGTAGCTAGCAAATTGGGGATTCCCAACAGAACTTCACAACGGTTTATCGATTATTGATCGACAGAGCGCAGATCCGGCCCCACGGAGGGTATTGGTCCTAGCTCTAGACAAGAGCCTCAAAATACCAGAGCTTAACTTCTTACAGCGATGACCTTTTCCAATCATCCATAAACCCAATCCCTCATAGAACGTGAAACCGTGAAGATTGTGGAGAAATGTTGCATTTCTAAGTATGTACCATCGGCTGTTTCACATTCACACATTTTGCCATTTCGAGACCCATTTTCGCAGTGGAGTTCATCCATAATAACTGGGAATGTTCCATTCTCTTGCGGTACGTTTCCCTCGACCTTTTCTGTCACGCACGAGTAATCTTTGGAATTAATTACCTGCTTTCGTGTTCACCAAGCACTATGACTTGTCCTTTAAAGCAAGATAAAGAATGTAGTCTCCTTGCAGTAGGCAGCGACCTAGTATGTGCTACAACCTTGAAATTACGAAGGTTTATGAGCAACGGTGACTGCTTACCATCATATGGTGGTTATTGGTCTCTCATATGCGAGAACGGCCAGGGTACCACCACAATGCCTATTGCTCCCGCCAAACAACAATGTAAATCCACTGTCGTGTTGCAGTTTCAAGGACATTCCCAGTAACCAATGGACATAATGAGGCTTAACATCTTATTAATAGACTAATGTATGGCTTTAAAAAAATCAGGCGTACCGCATGCTCTCTCAATAAATTGTTGCGAGTGATTGTTCGATTTAACACACGCTATATAGGTTTATACTGTGTTTATGAAGGTCACATAGGAAGTGTCTAATGCAAATCTACAAATTACTGCAAATTTACTTGCTCTATTTTTCACAGTAACTAGTTTTTTGGTTAGTCCGCAAGCAAGTTTGAATATTTTTAGTCATTATTTAGTGAAATGCTGCGTTTCATAATATAGATCAATATAATAATTTATATAATTACATACCTCATACGACTTATCCCAGGCGAAATTCGCATAAAAACCATTCTTGAATTTCTTCTTCAAAGTCTGTTTAATTATAACTCTCTGTGTGAACGCAAATTCAGCGAGCCAGCAACATGGATCCTGCAGAAGTGGAGATGCAGCAAGCGTTGGCGCGGCAGCAGCCGATGCTGGTGGCGATGGCGCGCGGAGACTCAGACATGCAGCGGTTCTACAGCGGCGGCACCGCGCTGGTCACTGGCGCCACCGGCTTCCTCGGGAAACTGCTCGTGGAAAAACTCCTCAGGTGCACTTACTACATACATACATACATAAACTCACGCCTTTTTCCCAGAAGGGGTAAGCAGAGGTGCCAGGGCACCCAACTTTCGCCTTGTATGTTCCGTCCCACGATGTGATAGATGGCGAGTCTATCGCCATATCGGGCACAAATTCCTGACTCTGGGCATCAGCCCAGAGTCCATTATCAAATGAATAGAAAAATCCAATATCACTTTGCCCAACCCGGGATTCGAACCCATTGTGTGAACGCCAGACCTCAGCTTTGTAACCGTACCGTAGTACAACAACGCCACCGAGGCAGCACTTACTATTATAAATAAAATTTCAATTGATGGCAAAATAGTAAAATACAAGCCGGCAGAATTAAAGGAGCAAGTACAAAAAAGTCCTTTATTAATTGATTTTGTTGTGTGTTTTTATTTTTATTTTTGTATTAATTTTTCTTTGGTTTTCGTATGAAATATATTTTTCATCATTTCAATTGACAGTGGGCATTTTGCTCTTATAGGGCATTGTCAATAAAACAAAAATTGGATTTATAATATTTTGTATTCAACTGCTGCTGAAATTCCAACATCTATAATAAGGACGAATGAAGGTCACACATCTTGTGTTAGTTCAGACGCCGTTACGTTTTCTTGTTAAGTTAGGGAGTTTTCACAGAGTTGGTCCTTATTAAAAATGGATCTTCGACTGCACGCTGGGACGTTACGAATGTCTCAGAGCACGAGTACAATGCGATGTCCTTTGATTCATTAAAAGACGATAATTTTGTTTTAGTGACAGTAAATGCGGGTTTTATTTTATAATAAATTAAATGAGTTTTTAAACTTATTTTACAATAATACAAAATAAATAAAAAGGATAGCCTCCGTGTCGAAGTCGGTTAAACGCCGCCTATGAACCGTAAGCCCGCGGGTTCGATCCCCGTACTGATAGAAATATTTGTGCGGTCCAAAATATTTCATTATCATTCTCTCGTGATTGCTGATACCCAGGATACAAGACATGATCTTAGGGGTGTAGGAATATGTATGTGACAGTTGGGTGTTAATTTATTATTTATAGTTATCCTTATGCATGAAAAAAAATACTCGTAATCCCCTATTTCTGCCCGCGTTTGTACTTAGTTATTTTACACAATTTCTTCAGTCTTAACAATAAAATAATTTTCAGGGCTTGCAATATCAACAAGGTATACATCCTGGTAAGAGCCAAAAAAGGAAAGACAATGGGTGAAAGAATCAAAGTTTACAGCAAGGATAATGTAAGTTTGTTATCATGTATGAACACTTCATTTTAAATTTTGACAAAAATTTTGTTTTTTCTATCTCCGAGACTATATTAATTTTAGCCTTGGATAAATAACAACATGAAATATTTCTGATTATGATGCAATTCAGAGCGATGTAGAAGAAATGTAAAAACTGTCGTTAGCACGTGGCATTATCAAATAGAAAAATTAGAATATTTTAACGAAACTTCTCAAGGTTTCATTAACCACAATGCCAAAGATGCGTAAATAAACATTTAATAAATTTAATATTTATTAGGGACCAGTAAAATTCCACAGATTACATAACCACCTCATGCTTTTGTATTACACGTAGTAAATCGCAATAGCCGCGTACTGACTGACCGAGCAGCCTCGCGAGGCCTGCCGTGCGAAGCAAATGCTCGGCTAGTCGGGACGTGCCTCGCCCGAGGCAAACGCACACGCCGCGCCGCCTCGCCCGAGCGTGCCGCGGCCCGAGCCGAACGTTGTCGGTTTTTTGTCCATGCTCAAAGGCGCCTCGGTACGTTTGCCGCGCTCAATCAAGACGGTTGTGTTTCGCCTCGCTTGTTCGTCGCAGGTTAGCGCCATGGATAAAGAACAGTGTCTTAAATTAATACAACTATACGGTGAATAAAGAAAACGTTGGGATGCGCAATGTCCCGATTATACTCATAGAGGATTAAGAGAAGATGCATGGAGAATAAGTTAGAAAAAGAACATTCCAATAGCTGACTTGAAGAAAAAAATCTAATCTGTTTTGGTATAATAGTTTCATCCAAAAACGTTTAGGATTCCGTTTTCTTTACTTTACAAGCCGTAAAATTATTAGAATGGCAGTGGTGGCGGTAGCTTTCCGAACGTACTGCCTCAAAACTTCTCTTGAGCAAAACTGGCTCGGCCACGCCGTGCGAAGCTGCCTCGATCCAAAAATGTACACATCGAGGCTGCCTCGCGAGGCAACCGTCCCGCAGCAAACGTCTGAGGCTGCCGCGCGAGGCTGCGCGGCTAGTCAGTACGCGGCTAATGACGTACTTTTAGGTATTCGACGTGTTACGAGAGACACAGCCTGACTTCGGCAGCAAAATAGAAGCAATAGAAGGAGATATAGCTGAGATCCGACTCGGCATTAGCGACCAGGATTGGACAACGATAACCAAACAAGTAAAAACTGTTTTTCACATTCGTCATTTCAACAATTTATTGGTTTCTACATCTGGATATTCGGTGTTGTTAATTGCAGCCATTTTTGGATTTTAGGTGGACTGTATATTCCACTTGGCGGCTACCACCAGGTTCGACGCGCCTTTACATCAAGCTACTATGATAAATATACGAGGTACCAGAGAGATTGTGACACTGGCCAAGCAGTGCAAAAAGCTCAGGTACTTTGCTACTAGTCTAACGCTACTTTCATACGGCAACACACCGTTTTTTGCAGGAACTTTTCAGGGTTCCATTTAGTAGTGTACGTGCTGCAATACTAGCAATTCACACGATTATCCTGTTTACCGTATCCAGCAAAAAACCGATACTTCCGAATTTTACATTCGATTTTGCCACTACAAACTGCCACTATCAATTTGCCACTATCAATCGTACTGTCGATTGTAGAGGAGGCCTGTGCCCTGCAGTGGGACGTATATGGGCTGATACAAGCTACAAAGTGGATAACATGATGACATGATCCAGTTTAATTACACGTATATTTTAATAGGAATGTTCCCACCAACTTCTTGCATACTGTTTTTTACTGGACGGGCTGAGTGGAAAGTACACCTACACCGCTCGTTGCCCTACCACAAAAAACAGGATGCAAACTATTTTGTGTGAACACAGCAGTGGTTTTTGCAGGATTCCGTAAAAAATCCGTTCCCGCAGAACTGGATGCCGTGGGAAAGTAGCCTAACAAAAGCAAAATGGAAATGAGTAAAAAAAACGTTATGTCGGAATGAACTCTCAATGTCAATATATTTATCTTAAAAATAATTGAAAATTTAATGAATATTTCAGATTTTTTGTACACGTGTCGACTGGGTACAGCCAAGCTACTGAATCGAAGATAGGTGGTGATGTACGGGAACAATTTTACCCCAGTCCGATAGCTCCCAAAGCTATGATCGCAATGGCAGAAAGCATGGATGAAGACAGGCTAAATGCAATCACAGAAAAGTAACTTGAACATTTCTTTGATACTTTTAAATAACACGACACATGTCTCCTTCTTCCTGTACTGTGCATTTATTAATCATTCTGTACTTACGCAATGGACATGAAAATCCTACCACCGAGTGTTTAATTAAGATGATTAAGGCTATATTCTGCTATGCTAGTCCATCGCGATAGTTCCACTAAATAGAAAACCTCGTTAATGTCTCTATTATATTCCAGACTCATCAACGGATGGCCAAACACATACACGTTTACGAAAGCAATAGCTGAAGATTTAGTTCGCACTTACATTGGACATTTACCCGCTTGCGTAGTGAGGCCATCAATTGGTAAGATTGACAACTACTTAGGTGACCCTTACATTGAACAATAAAATAGAAAGACGCTAGATTTACACGACTAATCATTGCGCAATCTTCAATATTAACCCTATGTGATCGACAATATTATAATTTGTCACACGGGATGTTGCCACTTTCAAACTGAAGCATGTCCGTTACCTAAATGTCTATCTCATATTATTTCATATGACGAGATTCCGTTGTTCTTTATTCAATACGTCAGCACTGTGTACTGTGTGTGTGTACATTACATTTGAATTATTTTTTTTTTGGCCTTGCTTTGTTTATTTTTATTCATGCATCATAAATAGTGCTTACCAGTGATTTGCGGCTAGGTTGAAGATTAAATACGTGTGTAAGTGGTGGTCTTATAAGCATTATTTCCTAGCAAACTATAACCATATTTGCAGTCATAGCTTCATATACGGAACCGGCACCTGGATGGCTCGATCCCTCTTGCGTGTATGGAGCTACTGGGGTAAGATATTTACTATGCATTTTCACGATTAAATTAATATACAATTTGAACGCTGGTCGATTATAATCTTATATGGTTCGGTCTGGCCAGCCCAAAATAGTTTTTGTTATTGGATGAATATATTTCAAATAAAACACTTCGAATTTCTTAAAATAAACTCTATCCATGTTCCATATTTATGAGTCTATGACGTATGTGAAAAATAAAATATTTTCGATTACCTCTTTCATTGGTAAAATATCATATCTGAGCAGTTTCCAATCCCTAATTAATGTTCCAGTGGTACCTAGGGGCTGGTATTGGAGCGATACACGTCTCTTTGTATGATGATGTAAAGGTTTGCCTAGTGCCAGCGGATTTCGTAACCAATGCCACCATAGCATCTGGAAGAGAAACATATTTGAAACACAAAAACGGGGAAACGGGTCTAAAGATTTACACAATCAGTAGCGGATCAAGTGTTTCTTACGGTATAGTGTTCAATATTTAAATCATAGTTGTTAAAGATGCGATCTCTTTTCTGTGGACGAGGACTAAATATTCAAATTTAGCTTTTTAAATTCAATACCTTTGCTGTAGGGAACCACAATGTGGTATTTTCTTCGGTACCCAATTAAGCTCAACCTTAGCTGAAATTAGCATCACTTTCATGAAAGTGGTCCTACTGGCTGCGACAAGCCCTTATTATTGTTAATCAGCTGGATATTTTACTCGATACACTGTAATCGGACCATTTAATTGCGTCTAATGCCTTTTGTATACCTTACTAAGAAATTTTCTTGCACCATTTATTCTGCGAAATTGCAAAAGGTTGAAATGGCTGACAAGTTGAAATGGCGTAATTTGGAGGAGGCCTATATCCAGCATTTGACCACAATATAGGATGATGACGATGATTCTCCAAAGCTAAAATACATTTCGAGGCGATGGTAGCACTGACTGACGATTCAAAGATTTTATAAAATACTACTCGAATAAATGATATTTCATTAGATTATCCTCGCCTGGATAAATTTGGACGCAGTGGCTTCTTGGCATGACCAAACAAATTATTTTATCTTGCAGGAATGCTCTGCAAGACTTTGCGTACTGATCGAGCTTGGTCAATAGTATCTCCTAAGGCTGTGTGGTATATATGCTCCTTCGATACTAGCAGTAAATTCGTTTATTGGCTAATTACTTGGTTGTTCCACTACATACCAGCATATATACTAGATGCAGTATTCCTTTTGTTAGGGTTAAAACTACCTGAAGGAATAACATCGTAAGTACAATAGTTACATCAATGTATTATTGATGATTTTAAAAATTGATTGAACAAAAATTTTTTGCGTGAATTGATTTTTATATAGAATATTACTATAATATAAAAGATAAAAGTATGTGAAGGATACGCGGGGTCACATGGCTTACTGTATAATGTAAAAAAGACCAAATACATGGTCTTTGGGGTCACCGGCAAACTTACTGATAGTTCACCTGATCTCGTCCTAAATGGGGAAGGCATTGAAAAAGTAAGAAAATTTAAATATCTGGGGCACTATCTTGTTGATGACCTCAAGGACGATGTAGACATGGAGAGAGAGCGCAGAGCGTTGGCGGTCCGAGGTAATATGTTGGCACGTAGATTCTTTCGTTGTTCAGATCAAGTAAAAATTACACTCTTTAAAGCATACTGTCAATGTTTCTACACGAGGAGTCTATGGACCGGCTATACCAAAAGATCGCTAGATGCCCTGCGAGTACAATATAATAATATATTTCGTATGTTGATGCGACTACCTCGTCTCTGTAGTGCCTCGGAGATGTTTGCACAAAATCATACAGATGGTTTTTATGCAATCCTTCGAAAACAGACTGTATCACTGATAGAAAGGATGCGGGCTAGTCGCAACATCATTCTGAAAGCTGTCGGAGACAGTCATGTCGCCTATTATGAGACATTTTGTATGGAGAATGATCAACTAGTCTCTTGATCATATTCAGACTTTTGCTGTGTTTACCGTGTGCTACTAACATTAGATCTTAAGAATTTGTCAGATGTTACTAAACCCATGGATTTTTGTTGTCTGAAAAATCTATCAGTTTAGAATATCGACCAATCGGACCACGAAAAACGAACAAAATCTCCTCGTATTTGCTAGAAATATCACAACTGCTTGCCTCCTATAGGTCATAGCGTAATGATATATAACCTATAACCTTCCTCGATAAATGGACTCCCCAACACTGAAAGAATCATTCAAATCGGACCAGTAGTTCCAGAGATTAGCGCGTTCAAACAAACAAACAAACAAACTCTGCAGCTTTATAATATTAGTATTACTATAATGTATATGTAATAAAAAAATCTACTTGACTATAATAATAGATAAAATAAGTATGCAGGTATCATTTTAACCGACTTCGAAAAAAGGAGGAGGTTCTCAATTCCACTGTATGTTGCTTTTTTTATGTTTGTTACCTCGTTTCTCTGTACTGTGTGAACCGATTTCAACCATTCTTTTTTTGATTGAAAGCTGGTACTTGTCGTTTGGTCCCATAAAAATATGGTGAAAATCTGATGAATATCTTCGGACCTGGAGAGGGGAACTCCTTAAAATTAAGTAGGATTCCAATGGTTCTTTTTGCATTAGGTTCATTATAAAAGTTAAGTTACAGTGAGAGATTGAAAAAGGGGTGGGGCGAGGGGGGGGGGGGGGTAGGTGATAAAATTAAAATACACGTAAATTCTAATATCTTCGGCAGCTTTTAACCGATTTTAGTTATTTCTTTTTCATTGGAAAGAATGTATTGACAGGTTGATCCTAGAAACACAACATGAAGATCTGATGATCATGTTCGGACCTGAAGTGTAGAACTCTTCATAATTTAGTAGGATTCCAATTGTTCTCTTTGCATTAAGTTCAGTATAAAAGCTAAGCTACAGTGGCGGAGGGAAAAGGGGGCAGGGGCAAAGGAAGGGGGGGGGGGGGAGAGAGAAAAAATAGTAAACATGTGAATACTCCAATTTCTTCGGCAGCTTTTAGCCGATTTTAGCGATTTCATTATCATCGGAAAGAACATATACCTTGTGGGGACCAAATCTTCTTAATTTAAATTCCTATCAACACTAAAAAGATAAAAAATAACTAATTTTTTTAATAAAAAAAATTGACAGCCTCCGTGGCGCAGGCGGTTAGACACCGCCTGTGAAACGAGAGGTCGCGGGTTCGATCCCCGCACGGAGAGAAATGTTTGTGCGGCCCACAAATATTTCTCTCGGGTCTGGGTGTTTGTGAGACCGAAAAGTCTCTCGTAGTTCCTGATACCCACGACACAAGACTCGATCTTAATGTGGGGTCAGGACTATGTATGTGACTGTTGGGTGTTATTTATATTATTTTAAAAAAAATCCGACTTCAAAACAAAAAACCACTAAAAACCAAAAAATAACGAAATAAATACCACTGCAAAGCAAAAGAATTATATTTATTTCATGGAACTTGTGCTTGTTGATTAATTTGCTTAATGACTTGACTAGCCAACAAATCAAATTATAAGGCATAGGTCCTACATGTTTAGTACTTGGCGGCCCGCCTTCAATATGTTATGCATATACAGGGTATATCAAGACTGCTACCGAAAACGAAGCCGGGTGGTAGTTTAAGTGACTTCAGACACAATGCAACAGAAAAAGTTGCAAAAAAAAGCGACAATTTTTTTTTTGTTAATTTTTTCCTATGTCTATATTTAGATGGTAAGTACATTTTTTCCCAAAATAATAGTGTATACCCTTTTATTTATAAATACTCTAAGGTATAAAAGAGTTTAAATTATTATTTTAGCAAAAACTATGGATTTGCCACCCAAAAATGCCGATATTTAAAAAATCATAAAAAATAATTGTCGCGTTTCTTAGCGAAATTTTTAGTTGCATTGTGTTTGTAGTCACTAAAACTACCACCCGGCTTCGTTTTCGGTAGCAGTCTTGATATACCCTGTATTTTGATTTGTTGGCTAGTCAAGTCATTAAGCAAATTAATCAACAAGCACAAGTTCCATGAAATAAATATATTTTTTTTGCTTTTTGGTTTTTAGTGGTTTTTTGTTTTGAAGTCGGATTTTATTTATTTATTATAAATTTTAGTTATATCAGTCTTACAAATCATTTGTTTTTTCAATTAAGTAAATGTACTGAAAATTCATTTTTTTTTTTTCAGAGTAGTAAAAATATATGAAAAAATATACAAAGGCGTGATGTTGCTATCGTTTTTCTTATTAAATGAATGGATGTTCAGAGACGATAACACAGTTGCCATGTATAACAGAATGTCTGCAACTGACAAAGCCCTGTTCAACTTCGACATGAAGCAGATAGACTGGAGTGAGGTCATCATTACCTACGGCCTTGGCATTCGCAAATATATTGTCAAAGATGGACTGAAGGGGTCCAAACGTGGAGCCAGGAAGCAGTTCTGGTTTATGATCCTCACCTACATCATTCTGCCTCTTTACGCATATTGCTTATTTAGAATAGTCGCCTTCTGTTACAGCTCTGTGAGATACGTAATATAAAACATTATTCAAATAATTATACTTAAGTATGTTCCGTATATTTTAAGATATTTTCATGTGTTAATAAATAAATTGTTTGAATATTTAAGATGAGGTTTTTATTAAACAAGCCGAAAATATTTACCGTATTTTTCAATAGATTTCAACTCAAGTCATCACAATCTCAAGTCACAGTAAGCATCTGTCATATATTACCACTCAATTAGAAATTTCAATAATAAATACATTGTGAGGCCAGGACTATGTGTGTGTCTGGGTGTATTTATGAATTTATTTGACTTATTCAATTCCGCTGAAGTAAAGAACAAATATCCTTGCACACCGAGGTTGTTTACTATAAAGACAGTGTCGGTGGAACATTTAAAACTCAATCCTTTTGTACAATTATTAATTATTAATGATTTCTTAGGTTTACGCGAATGTTACACATTGAAATAAAACTATTATTTACGGATTTTATCGCGGATTTGGTTTAATTTTTACATTTTTGACTTCCCGACGTTTCGATTACTTTACAGCTTTCGTGATCACGGGGCAGACTGAGGTATTAGTCATCCGCTCTGTGACTGTTACAATTTAACTACCCTTATTTTACAATTATTAAATTAAAAAGTTAATTTAAATTGTTAGTCTAGTTAGTCAAACATCGACGCTCAACGAAGTCTGCAGTTGCTGAACATACTGGGTATCTCAAGACTGCTAACGAAAACGAAGCCGGGTGGTAGTTTTAGTGACTACAAACACAATGCAACTAAAAATTTCGCAAAGCAACGCGACAATTAATTTTTATGATTTTTTAAATATCGTCATTTTTGGGTGGTAAATCCATAGTTTTTGCTAAAATAATAATTTAAACTCTTTTATACCTTATATTATTTATAAATAAAAGGGTATACACTAATATTTTAGGAAAATATGTATTTACCACCCAAATATGGTCACAGGAAAAAAATAACAAAAAAAAATTGTCACATTTTTTTCCAACTTTTTCTGTTGCATTGTGTTTGTAGTCACTAAAACTACCACCCGGCTTCATTTTCGGTAGCAGTCTTGATATACCCTGTATAGAAGAAGGCTCCAGGCATTACCTTCGCTTTGACCAGCCCCAAGTCCTCGCTAAGGAACACCGTTTCCTGCCCAGGATGTTACGCGAGGCTATTGAAATTAAAAAACATCCAAATTTCAGTAGATAAGAAGGCTTGAAGCTTGCACAAGCATGGGATCCAATACTACATTTAATTAAATCGGAACCCAAAAGACCAACTGCCTGACCTCAAGAAACTGTGAGCTCCTTCTGCGTAGATCGCAAATACAGATTAACTATTTAAATCCGTAAATAATAGTTTAATTTCAATTATTAATTATTATTTGCAACATGATGTTAAAGCCAAATGGGCTCATCTACGACCTATTTGAAAAATGATAAAATCTCAAGTGCCATATGAAACAGTACCTTTGTTATCCGATTCTCCCTCAAGCCAATATCGTGATAAGTTTAAATTTTATTTAGAAATCAATAAATATACCCAATGTGTATGTGGCGGACCCCTGACTGACCCTGACCCCAAACAAGAATTAGGTCTCGTGTCGTAGGTATCTGAAACTAAAAGACACTTGTCAATCTCACAAAAACCCAGACCCAAGAACAATATTTGTGGACCGCACGAATATTTAAACATTACTTTTTTTATCACAAAATTTAAATTTTTATTCAAAACATAAGTAAAGTGACTTGGAATGTCATAGAATTCGATCACAACAAATGAGCTCCAGATCTGTAGGATTATGTTGTTCAACATAGCTTTTTAAATCGATCGCTTTATTAAAAGACATGTAGCTTCAGGGTCCTATACTGCTTTTGCCAAAGCAAGATGTTCTTCAAGCCGCTGCGCGAAGGTCGTTACTCCACTTAAATTAAGAGCGCTCTACAGTATTTTTGCCGATTCAATGTCTTTATTCAAAACGTATTACTATTTATTTACAGTTCATTCATAACCATGATGCATAAATAAACGCGCCCTTCTAACAAAGGTTAGAGATCGCTAGCCAATTAAAAACATACGTCATGACTTATAATGCAACTTATACTGCGCGTCATTATTACAAAACGTAATACATTTTGTATTTCAGGAGGGTTACTCTGCGATTCTAAACGAACTTCCAAATTTCCAATGTAAATATATGTAAAATAAATTTTCTAGTTCTAAACATACAGTATAGAAGTATGTGGCAACATTAACGAATTTAGCGAACTGATTCAGTTCATTTGAATTTCCTGAAGCTCAATAGTATTGCAGGGCCTACCAAACAAACTACCATTTATTCGTCTATTGACCATAAAATTGTTATTTTGCTTCATACCTGCGTATGCAGAGTTGCACTAACATAACTGCATTAGATCAGGTGGCGGTTAACAACCGTGCTTTAAATAAAGTACCTGGATGACCGAGCCTTGCTCGTTTTTTTTTTGGACTTAAGAATAAATAAGGCATAAGGCCAAAACCCTCAACATTCTCAATTTAATGGTAAAAGAGAACATTGCCAGGAAACCTGCGTACTATCACATACTATAGTATGAGAAGTGCACCAATTGTACTGTACTGTATCAACCCATAGTACCTGGATGACCGAGCTTTGCTCGGTTTTTTTTTGGACTAAAGAAAATGCACCCTTGAAGGAATTACTCCACAAAAAGTCTTCTTGTACTTTTTACTATTTATAATTCCAATACAGTTCAACATGGTCTTATTTTCTTTTACAAATTATTCCTAGTAACGCTCCGCGGAATATACCGTGCTTTATATAATATATTCTCCCTCGATTCAATACTCGCTCAATCCGGCAGTATATCTTTAATAATCCATGATTCAAACAAATAGCCATATCCAAAATTAAACGCCAAATTACCAATTTCACTTACTATTTGTAAAGTTTTGACATATGTATATCCCAATAAAACCTAATAGCTAATACCACTCATTGGCTTAGCGTTGCTTAACAACGCCATCTGCTGGGATATCTTTAGTGTTATTGTATAGTTATGCAGTTAGTTGCACACAATAAAACAAATAGTATTATTATTCGCCAATAGATGTCAGGAAGAGTAATATTATCAGTTTATATTTTTATTACATTTTCTAAAAATGAATCCTAGCTAGATCGATTTATCGCCCCCGAAACCCCCTGTATACAAAATTTCATGAAAATCGTTGGAGCCGTTTCCGAGATTCAGAGAATATATATATGTTATGGGCCAAGTGATTAATGCGAGCAGTATTCATAATGCCCGGGCAGTATGAATATTCTGGATCTGGATCAGCCCATATACGTCCCACTGCAGGGCACGGGCCTACTCTACAATCGAGAGTACGATTGAGAGTGGTTAGGCCATATAGTCCATCACGCTGGCCTAGTGCAGGTTGGCGGACTTACATACCATATAAATTCTTATGAATCGCTATGGTATGCAGGTTTCCTCACGATGTTTTCCTTCACCGTTTTAGTGCGTGGTGATTGACTATCAATACACACATGACTCCGAAAAGTCAGAGGTGTGCCCTGGGATTTGAACCCGCGACCACCGTGAACATGTTGGCAGCCGCGTCTGGTCCGTTTACCAACAGGCCACCACGCACTTGAACACGTATGAATATTGCCGAGCCATATTGGGCCAAGTGATTAATTACAATCTAAACTCACCTATTTATCACATTGCCCGGGCATTATGAATATGGCTACATGATGATCGGGCAATGGGATTAATAGGTGATTTTTTGCGTGGTGCGCTGCCGCATTGTCTCATCTGCGATAGACCCATAACTTAGAAAGGTTGAATTGATCTGCTTATGTTTAGTTGTTTTTTAACGTTCGAAACATTATCTTCAGAAGAAAATTAGTGTACCCACTTCATGGATCAGTTAGATCGACTGTGCTCCAAAACCGACTCGGAATACCCCGACTTCACGTAGTCTTTAGGCTACCGACCCTAGAGTGTATATAAAAAGCCGGAGGCGCGGAGGGAGAGCAGCCCCCGCCCACTGTAACGAAGAATATGCTCACCTCCGCAGCTTCGGCTTAGCCTCAGCCGTAGCGACGGCTCGCACGGGTGCTTATCTTTTGTTACGCAAGGGCGAAGGATATGAACTTCCCGTAGTGCCGGAGACGATGCAGAAGCTAATTTGTATTGACAACAAGTGTTTTAATGGTTGGGTTGCTATAATAGATATTACTCAGGAATAGTGCGTTACCTTTTCATGGGAGTGGTACCAGGGGAGGTGCGACACTCCCCCTCCCCCTCCACTCCTCCAAACCCACCAACTCGTGCTGCCCTATTCTAAATTCTACCACATCGGCTCATTGTTTTGATTTTGATTCGCTTTACATCACTCTGCCCAACAGGCACTTGGCATTATTCATAATGCCCGGGCAATGTGATAAATTGATTGGTTTTAATCACATTACCCGCTCTTATTGGGCATTATTCATATTGCCCGGGCATTATGAATAATGCCCGATTAATCACTTGGCCCATAACATATATATATATACAAGAATTTCTCGTTTAAAGATATAAGATTTCTTCTCCTTCGTAGTCATGCAGAGAGAAACAGTCTTTACAGAATGGTCATGGTCATGTATGGGCTATTTGATAAGCTACCGTTTTAGCGATGCATCTCCACGTGTCTTGACGTTAAGCGTAGTGGGAGCATTAAGTGATACACGTGAATTCATTAAATATTTTAAACGTGTAAATTTACATAAAAAAAAATTGTGAAAAAAACCACTTCTCAAATCAATAAAAACACCATCCACATTAAATGCAAATACGAAATACCCAAATAATTTGAAGACGCATGTCTCATTTAACATCGATTCTTACGTGTAGACAAATGACAGTTTATGACAGTTGCATAATGTTTAAAATATAACAAAATTACAAACCTAATTAGTGACTAACCTACTGCCCCGATTTGATTCTATTTTCGGACGTAGCTTAGACGTAGACGTTTCAAAGAGGAATGTACCTCTTATGGCCTCCCTAAGGCATCTGAGCAGGACTTTGAAAGTTTTCCTCTCGAATATAAATGTAATTTTTAAGGATTTAATCATCGTATATTTTTCTCTCTTTCCGCCTCTTTTACAATGTAATGTTTACCACGATCCGTTTAATATAAATTTCAAAAAAATCTCCTGGCGTAGTGGCTTAGTTGTACTATGGTACGGTTAGAAACCTAAGGTGTCAGGTTAGAATTCCCGGTCGGCCAAAATGATGTTGAATTTTTCTATTGATTATCACCCTGAAATCAGGAATTTGTGCCCAATATAGCGATAGGCTCGCTCCCACAGAACAGTTGAATATGGTTAGAGAAAGGCATTAGCCGTCAAATTGTATGAAAACCAGCGTCGTCGTTTTCGAAACACAAAACCTCTACAAATCCAATATAGAAAGCTTGCAATAGTCGATTAAAAGTATCGATAAAATTATGGGAATATGTTTTTGTTAATTTAACAAAAACGTATTCGGAATTTATTTTATCGACATGCTTAACGGTTATTCCTGATACATTTATTTAATTAGCATTATGTTAATAGACGGAAAATAAATGAGACTACAATATCTAATATTGAAAGTTAATTTTAATTTTATACTATTTTACAAATCTATATGTATAGGATTTGCAAAATTTTCAGCTGTGTGTGAGATGTTATCATTTTTATAATTTGAAATGCACATATATGCAATTATTACAATAAAATTATGATTTTTTTACGTCAATAGCTTCAGTGGTTTTAATTTTTCATACAATAATTTATTATTTCACCCCCATGATACAGTTTTTCCACAAGCGTTTCCCTTAATTATTTTTTGTTTGTATATTATTACTTATGATACAGATTTTTTTATTGTCTTCTTCGATTCTGTTTCACGAAAATGAATAGTTAGAACAAATCGTACAGGATTTTTTATTTTATTTTTATTTATTTTTTATTTTATTTATTAAGGAAAACTTACAACTAGCATTATACATTATCAACATAAACAGTAAACAAAGAAAAGGTCAATTACAAGTTTTCACTGATATGAACTGTATGTAAAGAAAAAGAAAAAATAAATAAAAAAAAAGAAGTAGGTAAACTATAACTAACTTAATAATACATAATATTTTTTTTTTTTTTTTTATTGCATTGAATGGCGAGACGAGCAAGCCGTTCGCCTGATGGTAAGCGATACGACCGCTCATGAACAGTAGCAATATTCCACTGCGCTCGCCATCCTGAGACATTAGATGTTAAGTCTCAATATGTCCAGTAGTTGCTCTGGCTACAATGTCCTTCAATCCGAAACACAACAGTGCATTTAAGCAGTGTTGTTTCACGGGAGAAATAGACATTGCGGTATTTACATATTTACCAAGTACTATATTACTTGTTAGTATATAGATATTACTTGTTAGGTACGTGCGCCAAAGTAAATATTACACATTGTTTTCTTAAATTTCTTGGTATTGGTATTAAATAGATCTATATCAACATCCATTTTGTATGAATCCAGTTGTCTCTACCTGTTGCCTTTATAGACTCATTCTTGGAAACCTATAAACGGATGAGTTACTATATTTTAAAGTATATTCAGAAACAAACATAATATGTGTTGGCGCGGATCATCAATAATAACTTGATTGAATATTAGTGGACTGTATATGCGGGTTGATTTCGTTGCACGGCACACTCGGAGGGCGGGATAAACTGCCTTCAGGAAAAAATGATTCCCTAGGCAGTTCTACGAGGAATGGAAATGCACATACCTCATAGCGTCAGCGGCGGTGTTGAAGTTGGCGGCTTGTTTGTTGCTTGGCGGAAATTTACTGTTCTCCTTGGCTAATAATAAATGCACTGATTAGTTACAAGCACAAATAATGCGACGAGAAACCGAAAATCACTTAATATGATATCAAATTGCGGAGAGGTACAATAATTAACTTTTCACTCCGAAGGCGCGCGCGCAAGTTTATGGCGCCCTCGAGCGGCGCGGAAATATTTTTGTTTGATGTGATCCAGGTTAGCGCGGGCGGCGATGCGGTCTCGCTCACGCCTTGCTGTTGCGCTAGTGCGGGAAAGGAATGCCTGAAGGAAAGCATGCTGTGCAAGTGAACACTGATTTGACTTTATTGTAGAAAAATGATAGTGGAAGTTGAAATATAAAAAAACTACTTATTTTTGTTGATATAATAACAAAATGGTGCAACCAATATACAAAGTGTCGATGTTATAAATTCTTTAAATTGCAACGTCAATTAAAACAAATTAAAATGATAAGATTTTATATCACAATGAAATTGAAAAAAAGTTATTTTCAAACAAACTAAATAATAAAATAATTTGGTTCAAATACAACACGCCTTATATTATTCCTGCTGCCCTCAATTGACCCAGACATAAGAGCGGCAACACCGCATTTTTCGTCACGACGTTACGAATGGTATCATTTAATTTGGCGCGGTGATTCTTATGTAGTTTTTAAGCATAATTTTATTCGTATAATAACAAATGTAATAAAAACATTCTAATTGAAATAAAACTATTATTAACGGATTTTATTGCGGATTTGAATCGAAACGTCGGGATCTCAAGAAAATTAAAAATTAAACCAAATCCGCGATAAAATCCGTAAATAATAATTTTATTTCAATGTGTAACATTCGCGTAAATCTAAGAAACTATTATAAAAACATTCTCAATCAAGTCCCCTTTTACACAAATAAAGTAGGTCAAAATTGCTTCGTCGGGGGATAAAAATAGCACATCGCGTAAAGTAATACTGCCACTAACCCTTAATTTGATAACGTTTACTATATTATACATATACTTTAAAAAAATACTGAGTTACTCGGTTTGAAAAATAATAAATTTATTTGTACTATACTGCGGCGGGTTAGGCCGCCCGCAGGTAGGGGTAGGTAGTTAAATGAGAACTCAGGGTAATTACGTGGTTCGGGCTTTAATAGATTCGCATCACTGTTTACACCCGGCACTGTTGCTGGTGGTATGCAACAGGAGTCACTGGCCTTCACTGGACACTGATCCGGGTCTTCGGCACGTTGCGGAACCCGGCGACAGCTCGCCGGCGAAGTCAGCTGCCACGTGGCCGGTTACGGTGCGCAGGTCAGCGGCAGGCGCAGGCTCGGTTGCAGTCGGGCCGGAAGCGGTGCGGAGCAACAGCGGGCAGCGAAGTAAGCGAAAGGGACGCCAAGAACGCCAAGTACGCCAAGAACGAAGAAGAAGAAGAAGAAGAACCTGGAATCAGTATCCAAGAGATCGGAATGCAAACTAGGTTTGCATTCCGTGCCAGCGACTCGTGATAGTTCACAAGCCCGGCAGACAGAATACACTGACAAACAAGCAGTTAAGCGGTTAGCAGTTAATAGAACACTGAACACTCACCCCAGCGGGTTCGGAAAGACGCGTGGTAGCACGCGGCTTTTAGGTTATGAAAAGGAGGACGCGAGCGACGTTACACGCGTATTTAAGCGAGCACCGATGACAGTTCGTACGTCAAATTTTGACAGATGTTAGAAATGAATCAACCAATCAGCGCAACGGAGGCGTTGATTGGCATAGACAATAGGATTTATGCCGAGTATTGAACTATAGGTCGCAAATATAAGAGGTGACATTCCCACAACGTCACAATACGTTATGGCAACATTTTATCTGTCAAATAAAACTATTTTTTCTCGTCCATGATTTTTCTACTTTAAATTTTGGAATGACATAAACATTTGACATGTGTAAGTTTTTGAAAATGAATCCCCAGCGCCTGTTTTCGGTAAATTACCATATTTTGTTGTTTTTTATGTAAAAACATATTGATTTTGCTTTTATATGTTGCAAAATTATATGTTTGTTTTACTATACATTTCTAACTAAGAGCATCTAGCATGATCTCCTAATACTTGTCCTTTTTTATTTTTCATTATTTTTAATAACTCAGTCTGCAGATTTTTGCATGTCAATTTTTTTTATTTAAGAGCGGATAGCCATAACCAGATCGCTCTGCATCCTTGCTTTAATCCTGCCTGAAGATGGTAGATCTGACGTAAGTGGTGATTCTTCAGGAGAAGAAAAGGACGATACTCATATTTTGAAAATAGCGTGATATTGAACGCGTCTTCTGATACTCTTTCGATTGTCATTTTTTTTATTGGCCCGGCAAACGAGGAATCTGGTCACCTGATGGTAAGTGATCACTGTCGCCCATGAACGTCCACAACCGATGGATCATAGATGTATTGCTGGCCCAACAAATTGAGGGAGGGGGAAAGGAAAACGGGGTGAGAAGAGGAAAGAGATGCCCAATACGGCCAACCGGCAATCTCACTCACCGACTGAAACGTGACGGCAAACTATATAACATTAGACTATATTGACTCGTCTCTTGAAAATTCGTTTTCTGAAGACAATACTGCGATATTTTGACGTAAACAAACCTTTTTTTTTTGCAGTTAATGGCGAGACGAGCATGCCGTTCGCCTGATGGTAAGCGATGCGACCGCTCATGAACAGAAGAAAAACCAAACAACACCTTGATTTACAAAGCAATGCTTGGCATTCCACTGCGCTCGCCATCCTGAGACATAAGATGTTAAGTCTCAATATGTCCAGTAGTTACTCTACTGGACATATTGAGCTCTAAACCTATCTCGGTCTGGAGTCAAATTCAGAGGAAGAATATCTATCACCACATATACCTCAGGAATGTATTACCCCAGATACTGACAATGAATTAGTTACTTTATCTCCGATTATTTCACAAAATGTTGAATCAGCCCCTACGAAATAAGCGACTTATTCACCGATTGCATTCATACCTTCGTGTTCTTCCAGGAAAGAAGATTTACCGTCTATTCCACCAATATTTCTTCTCTTCCTTCTGATCTTTTTTTCTACACCGTCCAACTTAATTGTAAATAATTAATCCCGTCGGTCAAGAAAACCCCCACTAAAAGATTTAAACGAATGTTTGCTACATAACTAAAGACCATCTCGTTCATATGTAGATTACATATGATTCTAAAATATAAGATACCTTCAATGTCCTATTGTTTTCGAAGATAACGTTTAAGCAGACATGTATCTAAATAAATCTTTTTTGAACTACGTTTTTGATTTCTTCTCAGATTATATAATTAATGCCATTGTTCATAATTCAAATCAATACTCAGGACAAGAGACTGGTCGTTCTATTATTGTTAATAACGAAAAAATACGTGCCGTCATATTTAGATATCGTCATATTCTTCTACAACAAGATGTGGGTTCATTGCCGGAATAATAACTCTAAGAAAATACCAACAAGTACGTAGATTTCCACATTTTGCATATACATACATAATTCGCTAGTAGACACATAATCTATGTTTGAAAATCAGCAACCTTATTTTGCAATTAATATTAGTTAGGGCTTGGTATACCGAATAAGATATATTTTTTTACAATTATCATAATAAATAATTAATTTTTTGCTGTGTTAATATTTCCTACAATACGGTTTTAAGTTGTTAATGTATCTGCCGAGCCCCCTCCAAGTCGAGCTATAGGCCGTAACATCCTTTTCTCGAAGCAATTCAGACCATTTTCAACCCCCCATAACTTCGTTGTGGCTAAAGCATGAAGCCTGAATTTTCAGTTACTAAGTAGGCATTGTGTAAACACGGTATATTTAAAATTTCATTCAATTTGAACCAATAGTTTAAGAATTATAATGTGTCAAACTTTCGTAATTTTGTCACTCACTGACTGACTGACCGATCATCAAAAGTCTAAGGCACTTCTAGCAGACATAGAACCTTCAAATTTAGAATATAATTAGTGTTTAGTGTTTAAAGTAAGGGAAAATTCAAACATTTCGTAATTTGTGTCTAGTTTTCTAGACAGACCAACTGCGTGAATAACTTTGTAATCCCATATAAATGTATAGGATTACAAAGTTACATTTGCAGTTAATGAATCATTGTACCCGTATATAGTGGAATAATAGTTGTAGATAGATATCTATATACATGAGGCATAATAGGAGGGGATATAGAGCGGGAAATGGTGTATTCAGCCCATGAAACTGTACAACACTTCTCTAGAAAAACATGACGAAGAAAAACTTGCAAATAAATAGATTAAATAACTCGAAAATATCAATTACAATGAAAGAAAGAACATTAATAAGCAAATCCGTTATATTTGTGATAAATTGATACCTACAAAATAAGAAAAATCCATAAGACAGAGGCTTTAAGAAAAATCGTTAGTGATATTCTAGAAGTAAGAAGTACCGAAAAGGAAAAAAATAGGACTCTACAAAAAGACGTGAGATCCCATCAAAAACATCCTGTAAAAAAAATCCAAGTCTCGCAGCTCAGGTTTTCTACCGCAAAAAGTTGTAAGATGCATGTAATACCAAGTCGATTTATTTATTTAGTCCTTAAGGGACCTTCTATATAAAGTTATTACGTTAGTTATTACCATATCAATATTAAAAATTCTTTACGTTTTAAATAAATAGATCGACTTGGCCAGCAGCATTATGTATAAATTGTACGATAAATTATGTTTTCATGCGATTTTTTTACAGGATGTTTTTGATGGGATAGTATATTATACTATAGGTATAAAAAAAAGTAACGGTTGAATATTTTTTTTTCTTATTGTTTTTAGTCTCTAATGGAATATAATATAACGATTATTAAAGAAAAACATATAATTTAAAGAAAAATATATCTTGCCAAATTAAGGGCGAAACAGACCTTCAAACCTTTCAACCTATGGGGGTTAACGTCACTCGCGTCCGTAGGCTTTGACTCTAGATTCCCTACACGTAACCCCTGGATAGTGCCAAATGAGTGATACAGTTAGTGGTGGTAGGACTTATGTGTCCGCCCGGGTAGCGACCACCGTCCACGAGGCGTAAAGACCGCCATAGTGATCTCCGTAAGGGGATCGCGTTCCGGGATCAGCCCATGGTTTACCGGTTTTTTCGAAGGTTTTGAGTCCGGGCATGAGGTTGTACCGTGTGGGTATTTTCGGTCGTTTGTCGAAGGGAGGAATGTTGATCCGCCGGCCAGGGAGACCCGTAGAAACAGTTGTCCGCTGGCTGCCCGCGGTATAGTACAGGGGCCTAATCGGGGCTAACCACCTCGAGAGGCTGCCTCACCATGCCGCGCATAATCTTGGGTGAGTCCGGTGTGCCGGTTGGTGACCGGAAGTGGGGTCCCGGCGGCCCATCCCGGGAGGGTAAGGGGGCCCTTCCGTCCGGCGGATCAATTCGTTTCCTGCCGATCCTTTCGTGCCGGTACTCATTCGGCCTTCTTAGTGCCCGAACTTAAGCCCCTCGTTGCCTCTTCACCAATCACATCCTTTCTACAATGACAGTGCAACCAAACAGAGCAGGTCTCTGCTCACAGGGTGGTGGCTAGGCTCCTCCAAGACTGATCATGCTGGCAGAGCTACCCATGCATTCGCTCTGACTCATGACTTGACACAACTGGTGAACCAGCCCACCAGGATCCCGGATGTGGTGAGTCATTTGCCTTCTCTGCTGGACCTTCTGCTGGCGAGTCACCTTTCCGGATATCGTGTGACCGTTAGTACGCCTCTGGGCACTTCCGATCACTGCCTGGTTGGGTCGTCAGTACCGTTCGTATCACCTCCACGACCCGTGCAGGTTAGGCGGAGGGTCTGGCATTACTCGTCGGCAGATTGGAATGGTATGCGGGAATATTTCACATCCATCTCTTGGAGGCAGCGCTGCTTTGAGTGTAAAGATCCCTCAGCGAGTGCCAACGCAATTGCTGACGCGATCAGACTTGGAATGGAATATTACATTCCTTCCTCTGAGATCGCCAGTAAGGGCCGTGGACGCTCCTGGTTCAATCGTGCATGCGCCGACGCTGTCGGTGACAAATAGGCGGCGTATCGCGCTTGGATCAGGGGTCGCGCCATGAAGGATCCCAATATCAGTTCCCTCAAAGAAGCCTACAGCCGTGCCACCAATTCTAACTATTAAAATATATCTTTAACAAGAGATTTCTCTCGAATTTCGATACATTTTTTGCTTCAGTAAAGAAAGACAGAGATATTTAGATAAGGTGCATATATTTATACATATCTAGGCAAGATAATATTCTATATTTATCTTTGTTTATTGAAGCATAAAGTGGTATCGTCATAGTAACGATATCCATTTTAACCCCTTGTTAAAGATAGATAGGATATAGAGAACGACCGTAAGTACAATACAATAACACAATGTAACTGTGTGTTGGCCGTCTGTATTTTTAGTTTTCTGTGGTTCACAGTAAACAATGTTGTGCGCATGTGTTTGTGATTAAGGATAGTAGTGTGCCTTAACTCCAATAGCTAAATATACAAAATAATATTTTTAATTTCATGAATTTCAACTATGTAACTGGAGGACTGGAATAACGTACCACGCAATTTGTAGGACAATATGGGTGGTAAACTATGCAAATGTTAGCTAACCAATAAAAAAAAATCAGCTGGTTAATAATTCTTTTGAATGACCTTATTTATGATACATGTTGGAGAGGGGGACTCTCTGATAAAACCTTATATTTTGTAGGACAAATATTTTTTGCGTTATTTAGATAATTATCTCGATAATTAACAAAAAAAAATCGGTTTGTAACATATTTTTTTAATTCGTCAAGTCAATATATTTCATCCCTATTATCTTAGTTATAAACCACAATCGAGAATTTTCGTACAAGAATTACTTGGGCGTCTCATTGAAATGAAACTATTGTCGAAAATTCAGCTTGATAGTAATTATTTTTACATTAAGTATTAGTACTACAACTTTTGAGCGTAGGATCAAGATGACATACCACGCAATTTGTAAGACAATGTGGGTAGTAAACTATACAACTGTTAGCTAACCAATAAAAAAAAATCAGCTGGTTAATAATTATTTTACATGACCTTGTTTATGATACATGTTGGAGGGAGGGGACTCCCTAACAAAACCTTATATTTTGTAGGACAAATATTTTTTCACATTATTTAGATAATTATCTCGATAATTAACAAAGAAAAATTTGGTTATTAATATTTTTTTAAAATTCGTCAAATCAACATATTTTATCCTTGCCACCCCTACTAAGCTACCATTTACCAACGTTACTGTAAGAAAAAAGTTGGGCGTCTAGTCAGTGGCGTAACAATAGGGTGGCATAGTGCGCAAAATGCCACGGGCCCCCGACCTTAGGGGCCCCGGCAGCCTGGTCCCACAGACCCAAGAGACCGTAAGCAGAAAAAGAACCTTGCTAATTTATTACCAACAAAAATGTTAATCAAAAATTATTTTCTTAGTTTTTATTACAGATACCAAAGTTTATTTGTGATACATAAAGGCCTCTAAGGCCAATAATCTAAGGCCATCCAGTTGCGCAGAGGGGTGAGACAGGGGGATGTTATTTCCCCGAAACTGTTCACAAGCGCACTGGAAGATATGTTCAAGACGCTGGACTGGAACGGTATGGGCATCAACATAAACGGCGAGCACATCTCGCACCTACGTTTCGCAGACGATATAGTCTTATTGGCAGAATCGCTGGAGGAGCTGCAACAGATGCTGGACGGCCTGGCTTCAGCCTCACAGCGCATAGGTCTTCAAATGAACTTGGATAAAACCAAGGTTATGATCAACCAACACCTTGATCCAAGACCTGTCGTTGTATGTGGCCACCAGCTCGAAGTTGTTTCCGAATATACCTACCTTGGACAGATCCTTCAACTAGGTAGGAACAACTTTGAGAAGGAGGATCCAGCTGGGCTGGGCAGCATTTGGCAAACTACGTCAAGTCTTCTCGTCACCTCTACCACAATGCCTGAAAACTAAAGTTTTCAACCAGTGCGTCCTACCTGTTATGACCTACGGTGCTGAGACTTGGACACTCACAGCACGACTGGTCCGCCAGCTCAGTGTCACTCAGCGAGCTATGGAGCGTGCTATGCTTGGAGTCTCTCTGAAGGATAGGATCCGTAACGATCTTATCCGACAGAGAACCAAAGTAGTAGACATAGCACATAGGATTAGCAAGCTGAAGTGGCAGTGGCCACATTTGTCGAAGAACCGACAACCGCTGGAGCAGACGTGTTCTTGAGTGGAGACCGCGTCTTGGCAAGCGTAGTGTAGGACGCCCACCGGCTAGGTGGAGTGACGATTTGCGAAAGGTCGCTGGCAGATGCTGGATGCGACAAGCCGAAGACAGGGTAAAATGGCGCAATTTGGAGGAGGCCTATGTCCAGCAGTGGACAACAGTTTAGGCTGATGATGATGATGATGATGATGACATAAAGATATATAATAATGGTTGTTTAGATTTACGCGAAAATAACTTAGTGAAATAAAACTATTATGTGCAGATTATAGCGCTGATTTGGTTTTAAAAAGAATTAAACTTCACTATTAGGCTTCTGAAGGGGCCCCATCACCATTGCTGCGTTTGGGCTCCAGCAACGTAGTTAAGATATTACGACGACGAAATGGTCTCGTTGTGGAGTTTTTTTATGGCCTGCAGGCATGCTCGTAGCATACAGCCCGTCTGATGGTCAACGGTCACCGCCGCTCATGGACTTTTGCAGATGATCCAGAGGATCCAATAAAATTATGTCGCTTCCTACCGTAAGGAGAGCACTATCTTAAAGCCTCGCATAAAGAAGGATAGGTTATAGCGCTCAGGGAATACCGAGCAGGGAGTTCATTCCAGAGCTTGCATGTGCGTGGTAGAAAAGAACACTGGAAACGTAGTTTCCGGTATCGGATAATTTCCATGTAGTAAGAATGAACTCTACTTCGGTGACGGAAAGTGTAATGGGAGGACAGTCTTGGTCTCGATGCAAAAGCCGTCCAATACGAATTTTATGCTTCGATCATCCAGAAAGCTGGCGATGTACTTTCAGAGTTCCTCGGGTTGAAATACCAGGCAGGTAGCTTCACGAGAACTACGCCAATGCCACACTCGATGAAAACTCAAGGCCTACCGTAATAGCCTTACCCCCACTCTCCAATGCCTCTAATGGTGCTGTATCCTATAAATGAAAAGATCACCATCCGAGCTACACTGATGAAAACCGTACTGACTGTCACTAATCAGTTGGTGATGCTCAAGATACCTTGGAGAAGATAAGATGAAGGGCCAACAGTTTCTGCTTACGTTTGGGATTTCTTTGAATTTGCGCCTTCACAGCTTTTATCACTGCTGAAGTCCTAACAGACCGAGGGCGACCACTTCTTGACCTGTCATCTACACTAGAGTCTTCATTGTATCGTTTGATGGGACGATAAACGAATCTTTTGGTTATATTCAAATTTTTCAGTATATCAAAAATTGGAATTGGCGCGTAACCGCAACGATACAACGCAATAACTGCAACACGATCTCCTTTAAGCGTCCACTCCATATTTTAAAATGAGTAAAATTAATAATAATAATAATAATAAGCCCCCCAAAATCCTACCTTACGTCCGAGTCGACCACCAGACCACGTGGGGGGCGGACATGCGTAATACCGAAACCTACGCAGCCAACAAGGAAAGGTAACCCTTATGGAGAATATGAATAATAAGAGATATGATTTGCGGCAGCTACCCGGGGGTCGCCGGGCGCATCTGGGGCCGATGCTGGATGCCACAGCATGCGAACCATCGGCGGTGAGGAGTTGAACAGGCGGGCTCCTACCGATAAAAGTACGACAGCCGACATGATCATCTGTGGTAGTTTATCACCATCAAATTCATCTATTAGCCTTTTCCCATCACCCAACTCATCCCCTAATCCATTTGAAAATCGAAATGAATGCCGATTATCATCATCATCTTCATCATCAATATCTTCGCCTGTTGATGTTGCCCAGGGGGCAAGTGCCACTTATCCCAGGCCCGCAACAGGCTCAAAACGTGCGAGAAAAAAATGGACAGATGACATGAATAAGTTCATATGGCGCACATACCTTACCACTACTAAGTTAGGATCAAATACTCGAGGGTACCTAGATTCACTACACAGAGCTTTCATTGAAAAATATCCAGAAATGGACGTCTCGAAACAGAGAGTAGGCGACCAGAGACGAGCTATAGTAAATAACCGTTAAATACCAATATCCATACTCTCCGAAATAGAATCTGATGTAGCTAATTTTCTTCAAAATAATGAGCAGCCACCTAACACAATAACACAGACTACCAATAGAATGAGATGGTCCAATGATATTAACGAATCTATTTTACGTATTTATTTTGAAATTATCGAACTTGAGACCAATCTCACAGCCTATTGTAAAAAGATGCACAATAAATTCCTAGAATTATATCCAAACCTAGCCCATATCTCGGAACAAAGGTTAGCCGACCAAAAGCGGGCAATTATTAACAATAAGATGGTATCTGAAGACAGAATACAAGAAATAAAACGTGAAGTTGAAGTTCATTTGTCGCACATATCTAATATACACACAAATTTAAACCTTTACTCCAACTCTCTCCAAGGGGATTGCGCTCAAATACAAACACAAATAAATACCATTGAAGAAGATACAGATACCATAACCACGCACGGCGTACGCACTCAAGTACACACAAATGCAATAAATTTCTCGAGAACTAATACATACAGTTACGACGACATTAATGAACAATTTGCTACAATATTGGAGACATTTAAATCTACTCATCCAACTGAAAGACCTTATATACCAAAACAAAGAACATCTAAAAACTTTGCATGCGTCGTCGAATATATAAATAAAAATATACTACCAAATTTTCTAAACGTAGAACAAGATTTTCTGTCCTTCCAAACAATAGTATACTCAGCAGCCTATACAGCTGCCATATGCAACGGTGCTAAGATAATAAAAGAAAGAGTACCCCAGAAAGAAAAATATAAACCACCATGGCAGAGGAGGCTAGAGAATAAAATAGAAATCCTTAGAGCAGAAATAGCACGTCTAACCCAATATTTACAAGGAAATAGAAGTAGAAGAATAATAAAAGCGATTGAAATAATAAAAAGCAAATATAAGATCCACGCCCAATATGACAGTGTTAATACTGAATTGGAACAATTCCTGGATACAATCAAACAAAAACTAAATGCAACAGCTAGTAGGTTAAAAAGGTACGTCACTTGTACAGATCGTAAAAAACAAAATACACAGTTTAGAAATAATGAAAGACTTTTCTATCGAGGGCTTATTGAATCCGGACATAGAGACCCAAACGTAGACCATGTACCAACACCTACTCCTGAGGCACTTCGACAATACTGGGCAGCTATATGGGAAAATCCCCTGCAACATAATCCTAATGCTCACTGGATAGGAAGTATTAAAGAGTCAACCATAAACATACCAGTTATGGAATTTGAACATTTATCAATAGATACAGTTTTAGGAGTGATTAAACACACGCATAACTGGAAGTCACCGGGAACCGACAACATCCACAATTACTGGTACAAGAAATTTACATCCACCCACACCCATATACATAGACACTTAAACACCTTTATAGAATCACCAGACACAATGCCAGACTATATCACACAGGGAATAACGTATCTCCTGCCCAAAGATAAAGACACCGAAAACCCAGCTAAATACCGCCCGATCACGTGCCTCCAAACTATTTACAAAATATTAACAGCTTGTATTAGTGAAACAATGTACAGTCACCTAAGTATTACAATATATTGGCAGAAGAACAAAAGGGTTGCAGGAAGAACAGCCAAGGATGTAAGGAACAATTAACCATAGACGCAATTACCATTAACAATGCTTACAAAACTAACCAAAATATCCATACCATGTTTATTGATTACCGTAAAGCTTTTGATTCAGTACCCCATAGTTGGTTGTTAGAAGTTCTCCATATTTACAAAATCCACCCGACAGTTATAACATTCTTAAGGCGTTAGGCCACCCTAGAGGCTGAAAAAAATAGGCTATTTGGGGATTTTTTTTCAGAAAAACTACAAAATAAATCAAGATAACAGAAACGTGATTTTATTATCTATATCAGTGACCGCTTACAATATTTTTTTTAAAGCGATTCATTTCAAAATGGCGGCTGTGCAGCGTTTTTGCGATGACGTATTTTTTTTTTCGGGGTCCACGGCCGGACTAACAGCTCCTGTAATTTTTGAAATAATAATGAGCTATTGAATTTCTCGATTATATATAACGACGCAGAAGTCCCATTTGGATTTTTAGAATGAGTGACGTCAGCAATACTGACGTCACTCATTTCATTATTTGCAGACATTGAAGGATAATGAAACAATTAACACTTACAATACGCTTATAATTTTATCACAAATATTAGAAACACAATATTAGGCTTTAATTTTGTTATAACGCAATCACTCACTTATAATTATAATTAAATCTACAACACAGCAAATAAAGGTAATTAAGGTTTTCTAAATACACTCACCAGATTTTGAGATGTCTCTCTACTTCGGCTCCCAACACGAAAGTGTCCGCGATTAAAAACTCACCAAACAAAGTGAATAATAAATATGGCGGATTTGTCACCGGAACTAGCTTAAGTAAATTATTTTAAATTTAAAACAAAACAATGTGTGATAACTGTAAACGTTATACATTAAAAATCTAATTAAACTAGTTAGTAATTTTACAATTTTTACATTAATTTTAGCTATTCTTATTTCAAATCGGATGTGTTTTTATCAAACCTGAATATGGACGCCAATTTAGCTTGAAATAGATATTGTTACTGATTGATAAAAACCCATCGATTGATGCTTATAAATCATTATATTAATTTACAATATGGTTTAGATAATTAATCTTTGCACATAAAACAAATAATAATTTATGTTTGTGTTTGACATCAACAACAATGAAATTGAAGTTTCCGTTTGAAGTTACAAAGTCAAGTTTATTAACATTTAGAAAAGGCACCAAGTTCTTGTTTTAATTTTTAGTGCGATTTGGTTAATATTAATTATTTAATTAACCTGATTAAATAATAATCGACACGATGCGTCGACATATATAGTAATTGCTATAGAAGTACGTAGGATTTTTGCGATATATAGGTTTTTGGCCAAATGGCGCCCTTCTAAAGTGAAAAGTGACAAACTTGCCTGAAAAATTGTCAGATAATTGTTAATAACAAATGAAATACCCAATATAAAAAAAAATCCTACGTACTTCCATAGACAATGTATATTTCAAGATATTTTCAAAATTTCAAGTTAATCGGTTGAAAATTGCTTGAGTTACGAGTCCGGCCAACTTGAAAAATACAGTATTGAGATAAACGCGTTTAAAGTTTTGAGTAGTAGAAAATCATGAATAACTTCACAATACCTTTAATCTGCGATGCCTGCACCATACAATTGGCCTTCCAGATAATCTTCCTGCTCTTGCATTTCCTTTCTGCTTGATCTTGAAGCGATTCTTACCTCTTTTACCCGGTCGGACAGCGATCTTTCTGCAAGTTTTATGCGCTGTTTGTCGCTCTCCAGGCACATTTCGTAGCTGTTCGGGCCGATTTCCAAGTTCATTGCTTTCGTTTTTATTCCTTTCTTCGCACTGTACACTACTTTATCACTTATTGTAAAAACTCAATAATTATAGAGGGAAAAAGAAATGGAAGTTCACAGAAATATCTAGGAAAACAAGTGTTCGTCGACTAGCGTCCTTCTCAAATGCTTGGCTGTGCCCAAATAACTAATAGAGAAGTTCGACAAGGATAAACTCGTCTAGACTAGTCAGGAAATAAATATTTTCAATAACATATACCTGCTCTAGTCCCCTAACGAACATTCCCCCTAGCGCTCACAAAAGGAGCTCGCTGCGGACCAGATGGCCTTGTACTAAAATTCGAAAACCGAGTACCTAAAGGTTTTTCCCGGCCATAAGCTTCTAGGACATCATTTTTAAGGTCCTAAGGGACCATTTGGAATTTAAAAAAACAATTAATTTTTCGAAAATTCTAGGGTGGCCTAAGGCCTTAAAATCATCCATGCAAAACTGGAAGACCATTTTGAAATTAAAGCAAAACTACAACTCAATTACTACTGAACCAATTCACATCTTGAGAGGAATCTTCCAAGGAGATGCGTTAAGTCCGCTGTGGTTTTGCTTAGCGCTCAACCCTCTGTCTCTTCTGCTCCACAAAAGTAAAGCCGGATACACCCTTAATAACTCTCAATTTATCCTCTCTCATCTTTTTTACATGGATGATATTAAACTTTATGCCCGTAGTAAAGAAAATCTCTTCCGCTTAACGGATATCACCCAAGAATTTTCTAATGACATCCATATGCAGTTTGGCGTGGACAAGTGTAAAATTCTATCTATAAATAGTGGCAAATTACAAAATAACACTTATATGCTAGATTCTGGAGAAATCATTGAGCCCATGGATGAATATAGTACATATAAATATCTAGGGTTTAAACAGTCCCGTAAAATACACCTGAAGGACACTCATTAAAAAATTTAAACATCGCTTAACCTCCATTTTAAAAACACATCTGAACTCTAAGAACATCATTAAAGCTATCAATACTTTTGCTATTCCGATATTAACTTATTCCTTTGGTATTATAAATTCGTCACAAACAGATTTGAAGAAACTACAAAGAATAATAAACACGTATATGACAAAACACCGAAAACACCACCCAAAGTCCGCCATAGAAAGATTAACCTTACCACGTAATGAAGGAGGAAGAGGATTGATAGACGTACAGAATCTACATAATAAGCAAATAACAACTTTACGATCCTACTTTCACGCGAAATCAAACCATTCACCTCTACATAAATACGCTTCAAATACAGATATTAAACACACACCACTAAATCTTCATGATACCCAGACACAGCCGAATAAAAAAATTACGGATATAATACAGAAAATTTCGAGATGGGCAGAAAAGTCACTGCACGGAAGACACCGATCCGACTTGAGTCAAAACCACGTCGATAAGGAAATGTCGAACGAGTGGCTCAAGACAGGAGAACTGTTTCCCGAAACAGAAGGCTTTATGCTTGGAATTCAAGATCAAACAATACTTACCCGTAACTATAGAAAATTCATCATTAAAAACCCTAAACAAACTACCGATATGTGCCGACATTGTAATTCTGCCTCAGAAACAATCCAGCATATAACAGGCGCGTGTAAATCTTTAGTTCAAACGGATTATAAACACCGACACGATCAGGTGGCTGCCGTTATACACCAATACTTAGCTCACCAATATAAATTCATAAAAGAAAAAGTTCCCTATTACAAATATAAACCAGCGGTAGTATTTGAAAATAGTCAATGTAAGATCTACTGGGACCGTACGATAATCACGGACAAAACCATTCACTACAATAGGCCAGACATAACGTTGCATAATAAACTGAATAACACCGTATACCTTATCGACATAGCCATACCGAACACACACAATATACAATCTACAACATCAGATAAACTTACAAAATACCAGGATCTTGCAATAGAATTAAAAACCCAGTGGAGAGCTAGTACCGTTCACATAGTGCCTATTATCATATCTTCTACTGCAATTGTACCTAAAAACCTAATTCAAAACCTCGAATTATTAAAAATTCCCTCATATATTGTACACCTCCTACAAAAAGCCACTATTTTAAACACCTGCCGTATTACCAGAAAATTTCTATCATCATCATCTATATCTTCCTCGTTTACTATTTAACCTGCTGTGCTTGGCTATGGCCCGTACACCAGGCTCATTTGACCCTTAAATGGAGATAAAGCAATTTAAAATATAATAATAATAATAATAACACCCAACAGTCACATACATAGTCCTGACCCCACACTAAGATCGAGTCTTGTGTCGTGGGTATCAGGAACTACGAGAGACTTTTCGGTCTCACAAACACCCAGACCCGGAAGAAATATTTGTGGGCCGCACAAACATTTCTCTCGGTGCGGGGATCGAACCCGCGGCCTCTCGTTTCACAGGCGGCGTCTAACCAACTGCGCCACGGAGGCTGTCAAAATTCTAAAAAGTATACATTTTTATTTTCATGAACAATTCGAAATTCGAATTCAATAAACTTTCATAATGGTTTCTTAGATTTACGCGAATTTTACACATTTCACAGAAACCGAGTGAAACCAGCCACAGTTGAACGGGTCCCGGTTGTATTGCCATACATAAAAGGAGTCGCAGACAAGATTGGCTATATCCTGAAGCGTGCTTCTATTAAAACCTACTTCAAGCCGCCCAAGAAGATTAGTCAATTTCTACCACCTGTCAAGTGCCATATTCCTTTGCAAGAACCGGGCGTATACAAAATAGATTGCGATTGTGGCCTCTCATACATAGGTCCCGCTACCCGCGTAAAAGAACACATAGCTGACGTTAAACATCGACGCTCAACGAAGTCTGCAGTTGCTGAACATATAGAAGAAGGCTCCAAGCATTACCTTCGCTTTGACCAACCCCAAGTCCTCGCAAAATAACACCGATTCCTGCCCAGGATGTTTCGCGAGGCTATTAAAATTAGAAAACATCAAAATTTCAATAGAGAAGATGGCTTGAAGCTTGCACAAGCATGGGATCCAATTCTACACTTAATTAAATCGGAACCCAAAAGACCAACTGCCAGACCTCAAGACACTCTACTGGTGGTAGGTCTCTCATATGTGAGAGGCCATCTGGGTAGGTACCACCGCAATGTCTATTTCTCCCGTGAAACAACACTGCGTAAATGGACTGTTGTGTGTCGGATTGAAGGACATTGTAGCCAGAGTAACTACTGGACATATGAAGACTTAACATCTTATGTCTCAGGATGGCGAGCGCAGTGGAATGTTGCTACTGTTTATGAGCGGTCGTATCGCTTAAACACTGTGAGCTCCTTCTGCGTAGATCGGAACGCAAAAACAATTAACTTTTTAATTTTAATAATTGCAAAATAAGGGTAGTTCAATTGTAACAGTCACAGAACGGATGACCAATACCTCAGTCCGCCCCGTGACCACGAAAGCTGTAAAGTGATCGAAACGTCGGGAAGTCAAAAATGTAAAAAAATTAACTAAATTCGCGATAAAATAATAGTTTTATTTCAATAAACTTTTTTGTGGCCAGCATTCTAAAAGAAAAGTTTTTACTGTGTGACAAAACTTATGACCTGACTGTGTATTAGGGAACTCCAAAGAATATACAACTTGAAATTAAATCCGTGTCAGAACTAAAACACACAATACTTACGTTAAAAATCAATTTTATAACTATTTTACAGTATCATAACCATTATTTTCTGATAATAAGACCTATTTTATCAACTTATAAAAGTTGGCGTTGTATAGTTATAATAATAAGAAAATCTTCGGCCGTGATACAAACCGCTAACAATAATATAGCGTAATCTTACTCAAAATTTGTATGCACTTGGCGGTTTGTTTTAGTAAATATAAAATAAAATCTTAGGATTGCACCTTATTTTTAAATAATAAGGTGTATCTAGTTGTTATAATATAGACAAAAACTTTGTTAAAATTTTATTTTATGTCGCAGGGAAGTATAATTTGTGACAAAGTATATACTTAAACAGAATATTTATTTATTTTCATTATAAATCTTCAAAATGTCTTAGAAACACAGCACCCTTGTAGTGCGAATAAAATTATAATTTTAAATTTAAAACTTCTAGGAAATAATATTCTTACATAATAAATCACAGTAATATGTTCGTAGGAACTTTTAAAGCGATGATGAGACCAAGCAATGGCATGTATTGACAATATTTTGTAATACTTATGTTTACATTATTATTCTCCTTTATTTTAAATATCTTTTTTTACATTTTTATATATACAAGATGTCGGTGACATAATCATTTTTTTTTTTGGACCACATACAGGATTTCGCATCAGCAGCCCGTACACCAAATATTATTAATTTATTATCACCCGTTTAGCCACAGGATAGTTTTTTAGTTTTCCATATTTAACCACCTGCTGTAGCAATTTCGCTAGGCCATTGGCACAAAAGTCAAGCGCAAAAAAAATACAAGATTTTATTATTAATCGCATAGAAATTAAACCAATAATTGAATTCAGACCTAATATCCATGACATTAAAACTCATAATAGCTCAGCGACGCGACGCGACGTTATCTGTTCGAAATCTGAGATTACACGTGATTACACTGGGCAGTGTTGCAAGGTGCGCCGTAATTAAACTAAAACTATTTGTGCTACATTTACAGTAAAGTAGCAAAACATAGCATGCAGTAAGTATTAAACGTACTGCAATATAATTAACAAGATAAATAATAAACCAATTGCCGTAACTTACAAACTCAAAAAAAAATATCACTAAAATAAATTTATGGGGTTTTATTTCACCGAGCCATCCTAAAATATTCAACCTAACCATAAACTCGATCTTAATATGGTCTCACGACTATGTATTTAACTGTTGGGTGTATTTAATACTTATCTATATATACAGGGTATATCAAGACTGCTACCGAAAACGAAGCCAGGTGGTAGTTTAAGCGACTTCAGACACAATGCAACAGAAAAAGTTGCAAAAAAAAGCGTCAATTTTTTTTTTGTTATTTTTTTCCTATGACCATATTTGGATGGTAAATACATTTTTCCCTAAAATAATAGTGTATACCCTTTTATTTATAAGTAATCTAAGGTATAAAAGAGTTTAAATTATTATTTTAGCAAAAACTATGGAGTTACCATCCAAAAAACACGATATTTAAAAAATCATAAAAAATAATTGTCGCGTTTCTTTGCGAAATTTTTAGTTGCCTTGTGTTTGTAGTCACTAAAACTACCACCCGACTTCGTTTTCGGTAGCAGTCTTGAGATACCCAGTATAAAAATGAAACCCGTTTCGCATTGTCACGGCATCACGCGTGAACGGCTGGACTGATTTGGCTGATTTTGGTCTTGAAATATTCGTGGAAGTCCTGGGAAGGTTTTAGGGGTGAGAAAAATAGGAAAATTTCTGAGGAAGATACTAAAAACCTTTTTTTTGGGTATCGTTCAAGCGTGATGCGTCCAGCCAATATAGGATGATCTTTGTTTATTTGACGGGAGACGTAAAAGACGGTCCAGCTTCAACCACCATCCAACGTAAAATGATCTATCTTTCCATTGTCTTTCATTGACGGCGGACGAAATAGAACAAAATTCAAAAAATGTGTACATCGTGTATATCGTGTATATAATATTATCTAGATACGGCGTCTTGCGCATAATTTTGTTAAATGTAAATTAAAACGATGTCCATATCTACCAAAATCGCCCATTGTTTTTTGAGATTATTGCAACAGTTTTAAACAAGGTATACTCTATCGAAGCGTTTTGCCGGAGTACACCAAAATAAACTCATTTGCAAAAAAAACGGGCACCTAAGCAATGAACCATTTCAAATGTTACTATTAGTTTGTTTGATAATTATAGGTAGTTTTACTTTCACAATTTTGTAAATTAATAAGCATATAATCGTTTTCGTCAGTATTATCATAAAATTTTGATAAAATTTATGGGTTTTAATGCTAAAGTTCACTAGTAGTGTATTCTCGCTAGTAGTGCATATGCTCGTGAAGTAAAAGTTAACAAAGATTTTTGTTTGTTTTTTCTTTAATAAAGTAAAAGCAGATAAATGTTTAGTATCGAGTGTGACCCCCTCTAGCTGAAATCACAGCTTGAACTCGTCTGGGTATGCTAGCGAGGATATCCCGGATACTTGCTTGCGGAATACGTTCCCACTCCGCGGTAATCACATTCTTCAGCTCTCTGATGGTCTGCGGAGCCGGTTGTACTGATCTCACGCATCGTTTCAGAACGTCCCAGACATGCTCTATAGGATTGAGCCTGGTTCTGGAAGAAAACCATGTACCCAACCACGGGATGATCGTTTTCTTGTGAGTCGCGCATTGAGAAATCGCAAGTCTTCGTATGTGGACCTTAAGAACAACCTCGAAGAAGTAAGAAATGTGCATATTAGTCTATGGACGATCAGGAGGAGGCTTCTCGCGGCCAATATACGCAGTCATTGCCCGGCCCGCGGCCCTAAGTTACTCCGTGAGCACAGAGTTCTCCGATGAAGCCAGGATATCTCTGTTCGGTGAAGATCGACGTTGGCGAGTGCTACGAAGACGAGGAGAACGCTTTGCAGAGGCTTGTTTTGAAGAAATCACATCTTATGGTGGGGGCTCTGTTATGTTTTGGGCAGGAATAAATTCAATGGATCGTACAGAATTAGTCTTCATTGAAAACGGCTCACTGACTGGACATCGATACATAACGGAAGTTCTAATTCTACATGCACAACCCGCATTGGCCGCTTTAGGCGAAGACTCAATTTTTATGGACGACAACGCTCGCGCTCACCGGTCTGGCAATGTGGAAGCGTATGTGCAAGAGGTCGGCATTCGTCGTTTGGATTGACCAGCTCGAAGTCCCGACCTCAATCCTATAGAGCATGTCTGGGACGTTCTGAAACGACGCGTGAGATCAGTACAACCGGCTCCGCAGACCATCAGAGAGCTGAAGAATGTGATTACCGCAGAGTGGAAACGTATTCCGCAAGCAAGTATCCGGGATATCCTCGCTAGCATACCCAGACGAATTCAAGCTGTGATTTCAGCTAGAGGGGGTCACACTCGATACTAAACATTTATCTGCTTTTACTTTATTAAAGAAAAAACAAACAAAAATCTTTGTTAACTTTCACTTCACGAGCATATGCACTACCAGCGAGCATACACTACTAGTGAACTTTAGCATTAAAACCCATAAATTTTATCAAAATTTTATGATAATACTGACGAAAACGATTATTTGCTTATTAATTTACAAAATTGTGAAAGTAAAACTACCTATAATTATCAAACAAACCAATAGTAACATTTGAAATGGTTCATTGCTTAGGTGCCCGTTTTTTTTTTGCAAATGAGTTTATGTCTAATTATAATTTTTCGTTTTCATAAACGACATTGTTTTTGAATTGATACTTTTAGAAGCGCTGGGGGACATATTTAAATTTCGCATTAGTATTGTTTTCAGACTCAAGAATAAAAAAAAATATTGGTACGTTGATGCCGTATCTAGACATTATAATGAAACGATATGCAGTTTTATATTTTTAAATACTTTTTCTATTACTTACGTCACCTGGTAAGGCAGTATGAAGGTTTTATTAATTTGTATATGGTAACGTACTAGACGCGACTGCCAACAAGTTAACGATGGTCACGGGTTCAAATCCCAGGGCACACCTCTGACTTTTCGGATTAATTTCTACGTGAAATAAAATCCGCCAACCCGCACTAAGCCAGCAGGGTGGACTATAATATCTTCTTCTATAATATAAAAATGAATCGCAAAATGTGTTGGTAAGCGCATAACTCAACAACGCCTGGACCAATTTGGCCAATTCTTTTTTTAAATGGTTAACAATACTTTATTACTAACAAAAAGTAATGGCGTGCAATATTATTAGGAAAAACAGCATTTTGGTGCTGAAATAAGGGACGGAATATTGGATAGACAATAAAAAACGCTAAAGTTTTTAATGTCGAAATTTCATAAGGCAATCTTTATATGTACATGTATATGGAGAGACGGGATATAATAGAGTGGAAGGTACGGGAGAGGGCTGGGATAGCTGACAGATTTGATAGGACGAAATGTAAATGCACGTTATAAGACGGGATGGATAATAAAATAAAAAGGACGGGACGGATCGGGAAGAGACTGAACAGATGGATGAGCCGGGATTGAGCCAGACAGTAGGATAGCTATGTCAAGTTTAGGTATACAAGAGATTAATACGAAAAATAACATGTATTTGGTGTGGAGAGGAATCAAAAAATATATGCACCCAGGCGAAGCTGGGTCGGGCCGCTAGTTTATTATATCTCCAGTTCTTTATGAACAAATAGAATAGTGACACATACAGCGATTAACAGTCTTTATTTTACAGAATACCTACTTGTAATTTTTAAGAATGTATGTGTAATATCGCTTATTATAAAAATATCCCTGTAATGAACAGTATCATAATCCATTGTAGTTTACATCCATCTACTATTTTTTACGAAACTTTTTCCGTATTTTTTTAAATCTAACTTAGCGACACTGTGATCGGCGATCGACGGTTGAAGGTCGGTAGCGAGGGACGGGGGTCCGGGGTAGGGGCGAGGGTGACGGTGGCCGCGCCACTCGTCGCGTCGCCTAGTCAGTAGCAATGTGCAATTCGTTCAATTTTTAAGACCCGGATCAATACTGATCCAACTATGAAATGAACCGGTTCAAATGACTCGATCAATCGAACGATTGGTTCCGTTTAAGTCATTGATATAAATGAATAGGCCCTTAGTAGAAGTATAGGTAGGTAAACACGTTTTAAAGTTCATATTACCTATTATTTTACACAAAAATATCACGTTTACAACTGAAACACGTGAAAAACAATTTTACAAAAAACGTAATAGGCAAAATATTAGGACAATGGGATACTAATTACGAAAAACGAACAAAAAGGAGTTATTACTTGATGACAATATTTTCAAACGCAATTCGCAAGTAATCATAAATCAAGACGTAACTTACTTCAACTCACTCAAAAAGACAAAACTATAAAATTGTAACGCAAAATAAACTTTAAAGCCTACCACTCAAAGCATATATTAACCTTGTCATTTACATTCTAACGATTTAGTGTCTGTATTCGTCTCTAAAACCGATGATATCCGAACGTTTGTTTGGCTTGATTCGGCTCGACTCGGGTCGGGTCGCACTTCACAGGACGTTAACGGCTCGCGAACCGTTGTTCACGGGTTTTGGTTCTCGGCTCTCGGCTCTCGGTTTTCGGTTCTCGGTTCGTTTGAACCGACGCGATTCTCATATCGCGATCGATCGAATGAACGAGTTTTATTGTACATAAAGATCGAATCGATCGCGTGGTTCTTGCGAGCTTGTTTATTTGACCCGTTCAATCGCGAACGACCCATATCTACTAGTCAGTGCGCCGCGCTTGTTCTTTGCGAATGCGCGTGCGTTGCTCACAACACATTACGAATTACGACAACATTTTATTCATGTTCATGATGTCGCGATTTACAGCTGTGGAATACATCGATATGGTTTGTTTGAAGGTCTGGGGCCCTACTATATCAATCCGAAACGAAGTGTGAAACTTCGTGATGTTTTTCGTTTCGAAACCTACTCTGTAACACGAAATTCGAATCTTCGGATCGAAGAATGAATGATTCCAATATATCGGCAATTCGAACATTTACAGAGTAGGTACATTCGTATCGTCACAAACCTCGTTCGTCGGAAGTTTCGAACTTCGTTTCGGATGAATATAGTAAATAAAAATGTAAATGTTCGTACATACATACATAAACTCACGCCTTGTTCCCAGAAGGGGTAGGCAAAGGTGCGAGGGCACCCACATTTCGCCTTGTATGTTCCGTCCCACAATGTGATAGGTGGCGAGCCTATCGCCATATCGGGCACAAATTCCTGACTCTGGGCTGATACTGAATAGAAAAATCCAATATCACTTTGCCCAACCCGGGATTCGAACCCGAGACCTCAGCTTTATAACCGTACCGTAATACAACTACGCCACCGAGGCAGTGTAAATGTTCGGATTGCCGATATATTCGAATCATTCATTCTTCGATCCGAAGATTCGAATTTCGTGTTACAGAGTAGGTTTCGAAACGAAAAACGTCACGAAGATTCGAATTTCGGATTTATATAGTAGGGCCCCTGTTTAGTGGCAGTAATACTTTCCGCGATGTGCTATTTTGTTCCACCGACCAAGCAATTTTGACCTACTTTATTTGTGTAAAAGGGGACTTGATTGAGAATGTTTAATTTATTACTTACATTTGTTATTAAACGAAAAAAATATACCTAAAAATTACAAAGGAATCACCGCGCCAAATCAAATTATACCATTCGTAACGTGGTGACGAAAAATGCGGCGTTGCCGCTCTTATGTCTGGGTCAACTGAGGGCAGTAGGTAACATATAAGGCGTGTTGTATTTCAACTAAATTATTCTATTATTTAGTTTGTTTGAAAATATCATTTTTTCAATTTTATTGTGATATAAAATCTAATCATTTTAATTATTTTTTTAATTGACGTTATTTAATAACGGTGCAATTAAAAGCATTTATAACACCGACACTTTGTATAATATTAGCATACAAAATACATACAAAATATAAAAAGTTATCCAACGATGGCGAAGCTCGAGACCCAAGCCACCGGTGGTTAGGAGCCCAAAGTGAGGAACCGCCTCACAATACGTGCCGTGTCAAGCAATACTGCCTTCTAAATCTGACTCCTTACCCAACAGCCAATTGAGAGCCTCTGTAGATGTTGGTCGAGGCTCTTTAGTACCCATGAGCAGAAACGACAATCGGGACAATAATTGTTGAGTCGACATCCCACATGTCGGTAACCTCGTGTGCCAAATCTAAATGTTTATATTATTATTATATTATTCATACCTACTAACACTAAATTATATGCTTATGTGCAACACGCGGTGCGTGTAATATTTTGTGCAAATCAAAAACGCTGCATGCTTTTTTGCTATCATTAGCAGCATTAATTTGGTTTCTAGCTTTAACTTTCGTCAAAATTCCTTCTCCTTTTGATGTTTTTCGTATTTTAGGTTTTGCTTTTCAGAAGCAACAGTATGTTCTTAAATTGATGACAGATGTCACTTTGATCCTTTTAAGGAACATGAAATCTTATCTTCAAATTATCATTTACTATATCTCCATAAGTGCGTGGTGGCCTGTTGGTAAACGGACTAGACGCGGCTGCCAACATGTTCACGGTGGTCGCGGGTTCGAATCCCAGGGCACACCTCTGACTTTTCGGAGTCATGTGTGTATTGATAGTCAATCACCACGCACTAAAATGGTGAAGGAAAACATCGTGAGGAAACCTGCATACCATAGCGATTTATAAGAATTTCTATGGTATGTAAGTCCGCCAACCCGCACTAGGCCAGCGTGTTGGACTATATGGCCTAACCACTCTCAATCGTACTCTCGATTGTAGAGTAGGCCCGTGCCCTGCAGTGGGACGTATATGGGCTGATACAGATACAGATATCTCTATATTGCCTTACAGCCTGCACTTCACTATTATATCCCTTTTTTACACCAGCTTGAATACATTTTAAACATTTTTGGAAATGATAATGGGGGATCTAAATATAAATAATAAATAAATAACGCCCAACAGTCACATACATGGTCCTGACCCCACACTAAGATCGAGTCTTGTGTCGTGGGTATCAGGAACTACGAGAGACTTTTCGGTCTCACAAACACCCAGACCCGAAAGAAATATTTGTGGGCCGCACAAACATTTCTCTCGGTGCGGGGATCGAACCCGCGGCCTCTCGTCACAGAATACTAAACTAACAGAAGTCAAGCTTCATACAAAGCGCGCTAAATCAACGCACACATAGACAGCGTTCACCGACACGATATTTGAAACCAGTTGAAACCACTGCGAGCGCGAGCTTCGGGCACGTAAATAATGATATTTTTTGTGCAAAGTTGGAACAAATGAATAAAAGTTATTACACTTGTATATAAAACACTAGATTATAATAATAGAATGTAATGTCATTAAAAAAATACATATGTATATTATAAAAACCAAAAAAAAACTTGAAGAATAATGACATACACATTCTCAATGACTTCATAAATACAATTAAAATTTATTTATTTTATTATTGTGTTTTATACAGGGTATCTCAAGACTGCTACCGAAAACGAAGCCGGGTGGTAGTTTTAGTGGCTACTAACACAATGCAATTAAAAATTTCGCATAGAAACGCGACAATTATTTTTTATGATTTTTTAAATATCGTCATTTTGGGGTGGTAAATCCATAGTTTTTGCTAAAATAATAATTTAAACTCTTTTATACCTTAGATTATTTATAAATAAAAGGGTATACACTATTATTTTAGGAAAAAATGTATGTACCACCCAAATATGGCCATAGGAAAAAAATAACAAAAAAAAATTGTCGCTTTTTTTTTAAATTTTTTCTTTTGCATTGTGTCTGAAGTCGCTTAAACTACCACCCGGCTTCGTTTTCGGTAGCAGTCTTGATATACCCTGTATATTTTATTTTAAAAAATAATCAAACGATACGAGTGCTATTAAGTATTAAGACGATACGTGTTTTCGTATAAGCCAGAGTTGACAACCCTTGCGCGAAAGCCGAGCGTAGTGTGAGTGTGGCAATAAAAGTGAAGTACATACACAAGCTTGACTTCTGTTAGTATTCTGTGCTCTCGTTTCACAGGCGTCGTCTAACCAACTGCGCTACGGAGGCTGTCAAATATGTGCTGCTTGAATGTTTTCTGACATAATGTGATTCCACAGGTGCAAAAGAATTAATATAATCTAATACGCTTTGTTTTATTTCGGCGGTAAATAACCGGCGATGATGTTTATGGGGACCTGAAAACTTTTTTATTTTTCACAATATTTTTATAAATTTTGGTGGGCGTATAGCTTACTAAATAGTAAATCAATTTACGTGAAAAACGAAAATGTTCATTGGAGCCATCGAATAATCGTATGGACACTTTTTTGACTGATGATAAAGAATCATGGTAAATATCGAGGTTATTCAGGTTATTGTCCATGAGCGGACGTATCGCTTACCATTAGACAAATGGTATGCTCATCTCGCCATACATGTCTTTAAAAATATCAGGCGTACCGCGTGCTCTCTGAATAAATTGTTGCGAATGATTCTTCGATTTAACACACGCTATATAAGTTTATACTATGTTTATGCAGGTAACATAGGAAGTGTCTCATGCAAATCTACAAATGACTGCAAATAAATTTACTTATATTATTTCGCACAGTTACTAGTTGTTTTGGTTAGTCCGCAAGCAAGTTTGCATTTTTTAGTCATTATTTAGTGAAATGCTGCGTTTCGTAATATAGATCAATTCAATAATTTATATGATTATATACCTCATACGATTTATCCCAGGCGAAATTCATATAAAAACCATTCTTGAATTTCTTCTTCAAAGTCTGTTTAATTATAACTCTTTGTGTGAACGCCAATTCAGCGAGCCAGCAACATGGATCCTGCAGAAGTGGAGATGCAGCAAGCGCTAGCGCGGCAGCAGCCGATGCTGGCGGCGATGGCGCGCGGAGACTCGGACATGCAGCGGTTCTACAGCGGCGGCACCGCGCTGGTCACGGGCGCCACCGGCTTCCTCGGGAAACTGCTCGTAGAAAAGCTCCTGAGGTACTTACAAGTATAATTAAATATTATTAAAATCAAAATTACGTTAAGTTATGATGCACTTTTCAAAATGGGGGCCAAAATGTTTAATTCCGACTATATTTTTTTATCATTCATTTTTTTTTATAAAATATATCATTATATGTCTATTTCTAATACCTCTAAGAATATGTGTACAAAGTTTCATGATGATCGGTTAAGTAGTTTTCGCGTGAAAGCGTAACAAACAAACTTACATTCACATTTAAAATATTAGTAGGGATTATCCAAAACAACATAGAGAAGAATTTATGAACACTATTTATCGGATAAATTTTAATTTAAAAAAAATGTGTGACTTTACAAAAGTAGGTAGTACAAAATAAAAACTACCGACTGTAAAAAAATGCGATGTTTTCAATTAATATAAACAGAAAAACTTGATGTAACTACAAAATAAAAGTGTCAATTTAGATTCTTTGAAGTTAAACAATACAGAATAGTAGAACCAAAGCTTAGAATAACTTTTTTGATTTCAGGGCATGTGATATTCATAAGATATTTGTAATTGTAAGGCCGAAGAAAGGTAAAGAAATAGGTGAAAGAATGAAGACTTTCCTCAATGATAATGTAAGTATTATGTTAGATATTTGCAAACCAACATGAAGATTTTTGAAATAGTAAATTACAAATCATGATTGTATCATTTCTAGGTATTCGACACGTTACGACAGATGAAACCCGACTTTGGCAATAAAATAGTGCCACTAGAAGGAGATGTCGCTGAAATCCGACTCGGTATTAGCGATCAAGATTGGATGACCATAACAGAACAAGTAATTACTGATTTATTTTAATTATAGTATATTTGAGTCAATATTTGACAGCCTCCGTGGCGCAGGTGGTTAGACGCTACCTGTGAAACGAGACCGCGGGTTACATCCCCGCACCGAGAGAATCATTTGTGCAGCTCACAAATACTTGTTTCGGATCTGGGTGTTTGTGAGACCGAAAAGTATCTCGTAGTTCCTGGTACTCACGACACAAGACTTGATCTTAGTGTGGGGTGAGGACTGTGTATGTGACTGTTGGGTGTTATTTATTATTATTTATCAAAAGTTATCCATATCCAAAAAGTAACAAACAGAGGCTTTGTTAATCCATTCAGAATTAAACAACTTAGAAACGTTTAAAACTTTGTAGTAGGAGTAAAAGAAGAGGGATGCAAAAAAAAAGTAGTGACGGCACTGGGATTAACATGCATAACATTGTACACGTGTGAAAGAGACGGTAAGATGTCCCCAATGCATTCCCACTCTTGAATTTAAAATACTAATGTTTGTCTCATGTTGAAAGTTACTTCAATACTGTTTTTGACAGAATAGTATTTGGGTATGCAAAATAATAAAACAAATCATGGTCAAACCCTATTAACACGGTGTCGTAACAATTTACAATAATTATTTCCTTGTAGTAATAAATAATCAACTACGGCCAGGCATAAGGTCAGACGATTACGTAGATGAATTTGATTACTGTTTTTTTCCATTCAAGACCTAGTCTGAAATGCTACTACAGGGCCGCGAAGCTGAAAATTCATTTTTAGCCTAGACCTCATTAAAGTTGGTAGACTTTCGAAGACTATTGAGTGAGTTGCTCTTAGGATGATAGTCGGCCAACCTGCGTTCTGAATTAAATTTTATTTTCTTTGTGTTTATTTTGAATTGTTTTGTTATAGGTAGATTTTATATTTCACTTGGCAGCCACAACCAGGTTCGACGCGGCATTAGGCCAAGCGACTTTGATTAACATACGAGGAACCAGAGAAATGGTGACACTAGCCAAGCAGTGCAAAAAAATTAGGTATTTTAAAGTTTTTTTAGAATATTATTATGAATACGGCCATAAACTTACCCTTCCCAATCTCCATCATAGACTTTATGAGTATCGATTAACTTTCGTAATAATTTAGAGAAAGTCTTGACATAAAGATAAATACAAAAATTATTTCTCATAATGTAATGTAATTATTATACATAAGAGTCATTCCAAATAATTATTCCATTCTGAAGACGATATGTTTGTGACGGATGGTCCTAACATCCGTGCAGCAATATATAATACTTCACATCGGTCAAGTTGTTTTCGTTGGCTGTACCATTCAATTAATGTGGACTTCGAAATACTTTGACACTTCCAGATTTTTTGTATACGTGTCGACAGCATACAGTGTAGCAACTGATTCGAGGGCAAGATCCGATGTTTTCGAACAATTTTACCAGGTCCCTATAGCTTCTGAAGCTATGATAGCCATGGCAGAAAGCATGGATGACGACAGACTGAACGCGATCACAGAAAAGTAAGTCAAACGTGTCTTTTTATATTTAACCATTATGACCCATATTTCAAAATATGTTCAGATAACGACAACACATAAAGTTACATGGTGCATTAATAATTACTTTCTGGTTATACAGGTGTCAAAAAAGCTCTGTCCAATCGATGACTGTGTTATCAAGCATCATTAATGGGTTATTTTACATAATATTATCGTTTCACATAATATAAACTGGTGGTAGGTCTGTCATATGTGAGAGGCTGCCTGGGTGGGTACCACCGCAATGTCTATTTCTCCCGTCCAACAGCAGTTTAAATGCACTGTTGTGTTTCTGATTGAAGGACATTGTAGCCAGAGTAACTACTGGACATATTGACACTTAACATCTTGTATCTCAGGATGGCGAGCGCAGTGGAATGCCAAGCATTGCTTTGTAATTCAAGGTGTTGTTTGGTGTTTTGGTTTTGGTTGCTACTGTTCATGAGCGGTCGCATCGCTTACCATCAGGTGAACGGCATGCTCGTCTCGCCATTCAGTGCAATAATAAAAAATCATAATATGATCAAAAACAGCCGTAAAAATATGGAATCTGAACGTACGTCGCGACTCGAGCGTGACGTCTCAGAATTGTCAGAATGTGTGTTTTTGTTTTCATAATTTAAAACTTTGCTAGATTAAGGGATAATATGTATACTAAAATAACTTAATATAATTATGTAATGCTTTCTATTATTTTTTTCGTATTTGTTTAAATACTACGTTCGTATTGAGATACCCAATTGGGTCTTGGACCGAGAAGCTTTTTTGCCATACTGTAGAACTTATCCGAAAATGACTTATTTTTTTCAGACTCATCAGTGGTTGGCCAAACACATACACATTTACAAAAGCAGTAGCTGAAGATTTAGTACGAACAAACATTGGACCAGTGCCTGCTTGTGTTGTACGACCGCCCATTGGTAGGTTTTTTTGTTTACTCCTAACCACAACTTGGTGAGCCCAGATTACATTTGAACAATAACAATAGATTTGGTAGTACATATATTTAAAACTACAGGTTCTTTTTAATTCTTTACTGGACACAAAAAATAACAAATAGCGAAAAAAAAATACTCTTTAATTTTAATTTACAAATTAAAAGTTAATTTTACAAATAAAATTAAAGAGTATAGTTGGCGCTCTTATTGCCCTAGGCGATTTCTTACAGACAACCTTTTGATGGGTATAAGAAAAGGATAAGAAGAGAGGGCAGTATATAATTAAAAGAAAACATGCTCTTAGGTTGTAAAGGTGTTGTGTGTGAAGGTTGTTCACTTAAAACCCTTAGAACATTTATACCTTACGATGTAAATTGAATGACTGAATTTTATTAACTTTTTTTAGTTATTGCTACAAGTTCTGAACCTGTACCTGGTTGGGTAGATCCGTCATGCGTCTACGGAGCTACTGGGGTAAGATATAAAATTGTTTTTCATGTACATGATAACCGGCTTCGCTCGGGTACAAATACTTTTTGAGTGCAGTCTACATATAAAACACATTATTTCGCGTACTCAGTGTGAGTCCCGTCCTTTATTCTGATTTTCTCGTACTGTCGTGTCCTAGTTTATTCCGTTCCATAACAAGGTTCATTAAAATTTGTCAAGCCATTTATGGGGTAAGGTTCCTTACGCACCACACGGGAGCACCCCATTTTTCATGATGAAAATAGCATTTGTGTTAATCCAAGGCAACAGCTGCCTTCATACTAAACTTTATCTAAATTGGTCCTGTCACTTAAGCGTGAAGAAAAACAAAAATAAAATTAGTAGGAAGTAGGATGGGGACTTTACCGATGAAGACAGCATCATGTATAAACCTGTATACCTTTATGGATCTCCGTAAATTTTAAAGGATATTTAGATATATTTAATGTATTAAAACCAAACAATGCCTTGAATTACGAGAACAAAGCAATGCTTGGGATTTCACAGCGCTCGCCATCCTGAGACATAATATGTTATGTTTCAATATGTCCAGTAGTTACTCTGGCTACAATATCCTTTAAACCGAAACACAACAGTGCATTTACACTTCTTTTTGACGGGAGAAATAGACATTGCGGTGGTACCTACCCAGGTGGTCTCTCACATATGAGAGACCTACCACCAGTGAAATAATAACTCTAGTAATAAACCTGTCAATCCTAAACAAGGCATACAAATCGATCACCACAAATAGAAAAACGAAGTCTAGTCTAAATATTCTATCATTATTTCATGACTATATCTGTAATCAGTATCATCCTGCATAAGTCCCACTGTAGGGCACGGACCTCCTCTATAATCGAGAGTTGTTAAGTCATATAGTCCACCACTTGGCCTTTTGGGAAACGGACCAGCCGCGACTGCCAACATGTTCACGGTGGTCGCGGGTTCAAATCCCAGGGCACACCTCTGACTTTTCGGAACCATGTGTGTATTGATAGTCAATCACCACGCACTAAAACGGTGAAGGAAAACATCGTGAGGAAAACCTGCATACCATAGAGGTTTATAAGAACTAGTGGTCGCCTAGTGGTCGAAATTCGACCAAATCAAGAAGAGAAAAAGTTTTTACCTGTATGATGATGTTGTTATTCTGATAATTCCGTGCACATTTAAATGTACGTATCTCTCAAAATCACTTATTTATCCTGAAGTATATGCAATTACTGAAATCGTAAACTACAATAATTGCTTTGAACCAGCAATAGCAAATTATATTTTTTTTGTACCTGAATGTTGTTATTGCAGATTGCTGCTACAGAACTTTCTTTATGACTAACTTAATATATAACTATGCATATAATGATAGCCCGTGAACATTTAAATGTATCTTACTGCTACACAATTTGTATAAGCGCTCAGTATTTCACGTAGTATTCGTCAAATAAAACTTTTCTGTTTGACATTCAATAAAACCACAGTAAACAAACTTTTCTGTTTGACATTCAACTATGTCTATATTATACAAAAGAAACAATTTGACCACAAAGTATGTATACGTTTACAAATACTTGTGTATGCGTGTGTCAAATGCATGCCGGTTTGTGAAATGTTTTATTTATTGATTTAATGTACTTTTTATGCATTATTCTTAAAATCTTTTTTTATATTAAATGAGGCAAATAAAACTTTTTTTTATATGTCTTACTCTATGTCTATGGACAAAATGAAAAACAAAAGAAACAATTGGACGTGTACAAATACTTGTGTATACCGGGTATCTCAAGACTGCTACCGAAAACGAAGCCGGGTGGTAGTTTTAGTGGCTACAAACACAATGCAATTAAAAATTTCGCATAGAAATGCGACAATTATTTTTTATGATTTTTTAAATATCGTCTTTTTTGGGTAGTAAATCCATAGTTTTTGCTAAAATAATAATTTAAACTCTTTTATACCTTAGAGTATTTATAAATAAAAGGGTATACACTATTATTTTAGGAAAAAATGTATTTACCACCCAAATATGGCCATAGGAAAAAAAAAAACAAAAAAAAATTGTCACTTTTTTTTGCAACTTTTTTCTGTTGCATTGTGTCTGAAGTCGCTTAGACTACCACCCGGCTTCGTTTTCGGTAGCAGTCTTGATATACCCTGTATATGTGTGTGTGAAATGCATGGTAGTGTGTGTAATGTTTTATTTATTAATTTAATGTACTTTATAAACATTATTATTGAAAAAAATTAGCGTTCTGCACTTCTCCTACACATAAACTATAAGTGTGCCAAATTTTATGCTGGGGGGGTAGTTGGTGTTAGGTCTCGGCGGTGCACACTTATGCTAGAAAGGGTGCACCTATAAAAAGCTGAGCAAAGCCAGTAGCGTACGCCCAAGTGTGCAAGACTGGGCTATCAGACGCGCACCATAAAGTCCTATTTTACACGTCCACGCCTCCTCAAAGCTGCCGCCGCACTTTGTGGAGGGCCTACATACTTGTAGGTCGTCCCATACCCCGAGCAATGTCCTGATCTTAAACGATCCTCGAACGAACGACCTCGTGATCTTGATAGCAAAGTGAAGAGGGCGAAGGCGAACCTTCGGCGCCATAAAACCGAAACCCTAGCTAAGGGAAATAACCCCGACAGAAAAACCAGCGTGTGACCTGAAAAGGTCACCTCAGCACCGTAAACCTGTAGTCATGTCTTACAGGAACGGGGATCTGAGCTTTGCCACTCGGACTGCGAGGAAGGTATCCTCTATAAAAAATCCCCTTATCCCACGGTGCGGGGCGCGCCAAAGGGATGAGTGACTGAACAGGCGAACCGCCGTTGAAGAAAGCCTTCTCTTTGGGAATGGGCGTCACCCCAAGAGCGACTGTTTAAATCGACCCTACTCGTGGGAAAAATATATGATGAATGATCCAAATAAAAATCAATTGACTAAAAGTACACCTTCTACTAGTGGTACAACAAAGACCCTAACCCAGCAAATCTTTCACAAAGGAATGTTTGAAAATAGAATGCGCTCAACATCCGCAAGTGAAATCCCAACAACTGCACCCAGTGTAATTGTAAACCAAAGCCAAGAAGATGATCAAAATGACAATCTTAACAACTGGAAGGAAGTGACAAGCAAAAAGCGTTTGCGAAGCCCGGATGAAAATAGAGAACCATCAAAGCAATCTAAGCTTAATACCTACTGGCTATCCAAAATTCAACAAACACCTACATCCAATAGTTTCTCAAACCTAGCTGTCGATCCACCTGAACAAAATACAGAAAGAATTGCAAAACCTCCACCTATATATGTGGATAAAGTTGAGAATATCCAGCCACTTATTAATCTTCTCAATGAATATGACCAAGAAAGTTATACTCTTAAAATTCTTAACAACGAACAGGTCAAGATTCAGCCCAAAACTCCTGACACTTACCGAGAAATAGTCAAAAGATTAGAGTCCAAAAATACTGAATTTTACACCTTCAAACCGAAACAAGATAGGAGCTTCAAAGTGGTTCTCAAAAACCTACACCCATCTACTGACCTTGATGATTTAAAACAATCACTCAAAGAATTAGGACACGTCTGCACTAATATATGGAATATAAAGCAAAGAGCGACAAAGAAACCTCTCCCCATGTTCATAGTCGAATTGGAACCAAACGACGATAATAAAAGCATTTACAATGTTAAGTACCTCCTGAATTGCCGAATTCAGTTTGAACCACCACGCCCGAAGCGAGAGCCACCACAATGCGCAAGATGCCAGCAATATGGGCATACAAAGACCTACTGCCGTCGAAAACCAAGGTGTATTAAATGCGCTGGAGATCACTTGTCCAACGACTGTGCTCGTAAAACCAGATCAGATCAAGTCAAATGTGCTCTATGCGATGGTAACCACCCCGCAAATTACAAGGGGTGCCGAATATATCGGGAACTGCAAAAAATAAAATTACCCGGCCCAACCCCTGCACTAAAAATGTCAATCCAACCAAGACATATTATTAAGCATGGAGAAACTGAACAACCTGCACTAAAAAATAACAAACAAAACTTAACACACCAACAAGAAACAAAAAATAGTGAGGTAACACTTAACAAAACTGAAATAAACGAAGACAAGACAAGCACAAGTGCTATACGAGAGTTGGTAATCCTAATAAAACAAATGATGCAGCAATTAACCGCAATGACTAACTTAATAATGACCCTCACATCAAGGTTTGGAAATTCGACTCCTTAAAAATAGTCCTTTGGAATGCCAACGGGCTGTCACAACACTTCCTTGAAGTTAAAACATTTGTTTTGTTACATGACGTTGATATCTTTCTTATCTCAGAAACTCACTTTACAAAAAAGAACCACTTTTATCTCAATAAATATAAATTTTATCACACAATGCACCCTGATGGCACTGCACATGGAGGAACTGCTGTTTTGATAAAAGATTGCATTAAACACCACGAAACAACAAGCTACTCTTCTAGTGAAATCCAAGCTACTAACATAGTTATTGACGACTGGACAGGACCTTTTATAGTATCAGCTGTATATAGCCCTCCGAAGCACAACATAAAACAGGACTCATACGAAACGTTCTTCAATTCACTAGGGCGACGATTCATCGCTGGGGGCGACTATAATGCTAAAAACTCCATCTGGGGCTCACGCATTACTACATCAAAGGTACGACAACTCCATAGAGCCGTAGAAAATTTAAACCTGGCAGTAGTATCATCTGGTGAACCGACCTATTGGCCTACAGATGTAAACAAGACTCCAAACTTGATTGATTTCTGCGTTGTGAAGGGAATAGCAAATACATATCTTACATGTACATCAATAAATGACTTGTCATCTGATCATTCACCAGTTGAAATATTGTTACATAAAAACATAAGACACACTGTGAAACCTTGTCGACTTCATACTCAAAAAACAGACTGGTCACAATTTCGGGAGTCAATAACAGCGTCTCTAAACTTGAACCTGCCATTAAAACAGTAGATGAAATAGATAATGCCGTGGAGCATTTCAACTATTGTGTTCAACAATCAGCCTGGCTCGCTACTCCTAGAACTGACGATGATCGCCAATCAAAATTCTGGATACCTGCAGATATTAAGGACCTTCTAACTCTAAAACGCAAAACCCGAAAGAGATGGCAGCTAACACGATATCCTGGAGATAAAACACTATTAAATTCATTAACGGCACAGTTGAAGCTACTTCTAGCTGAAAACAGAAATCGCAAAGTGCAGACATATTTAAAAAACTTGGACAGCAGTGCTGCATCCAACTATTCTCTGTGTAAAAGCGACGAAATATCTGAAGAGGCCAATAGCATCTCATCCTCCTATACGAAGATCCGATAATAGCTGGGCGACAAATGATCACGAAAAGGCATATACGTTCGCTGAACATTTGAAAAATGTTTTTACACCAAACCCTGACCGAGGATCTACACAGATCAGACATGTCTCCACCCTTTTACAACAAATAAACCAATTAGATCTGCCAATAAAAAGCTTTTCAAAAGCAGAAGTAAGAAGGGCAATATACAAACTTGACCAAAATAAATCACCTGGTTACGATCTAATTACTGCCAAAATATTGAGGGAATTGCCTTCGGAGGGTATATCTTTACTAACCTACATCTATAACTCAATAATCACAAGAGGATATGTGCCCGCTCAATGGAAAGTAGCACAAATAATAATGATTCAGAAGCCGGGTAAAGCTCCGGAAGATGTCAAATCCTACAGGCCGATTAGCCTGTTACCGATCCCATCAAAGATAATGGAGATACTTTTCATTAACAGGCTAGCTCCAGTTATACAAGACAAAAACCTAATTCCTGACCATCAATTCGGGTTTCGACAAAAACATGGCACGATCGAACAGGTACACAGGGTTGTTGAAAATATAAATGCAGCATTTGATAGCAAACAATACTGTACTGCAGCTTTTCTCGACATCTCCCAGGCTTTCGACCGAGTTTGGCATGATGGACTCCTTTTCAAAGTCAAAACGGCTCTCCCGACGAATTATTATCAATTTATCAAAGCATACCTTGAAAATAGATATTTTTTTGTAAAACAAGGGTGAAGAAGTCTCGGCACTTTATTCAATACGCGCAGGTGTGCCACAGGGCAGTGTCTTGGGCCCGACCCTATATCTTATCTATACAGCCGACCTTCCCTCCACAGATGGAGTTGTCACTGGTACCTTCGCGGATGACACTGCTATTTTGTCATCTCATCATTCTCCAGACATAGCAACCCAAAAATTGCAGAATAGTCTAAATGAAATATCAGCCTGGCTTAAAGATTGGCGTATAAAAGCAAATGAAACGAAATCGATTCAAATTACTTTCACAACACGTCGAGGAACATGTCCACCAGTTTATCTTAATGGCGTCCAAGTCCCTCAAGCGGATGAAGCTAAATACCTTGGAATACATCTTGACCGTCGTCTGACGTGGAGAAAACATATATATACCAAACGCCTTGCAATGGGTCAACTTGTACGCAAAATGTACTGGATGATAAATCGCGGATCGCAGCTTTCACTCGAAAACAAATTACTTCTCTATAAGACTGTAATTAAGCCTATCTGGACATATGGCCTGCAACTCTGGGGTACATCTGCAAATTCAAACATAGAGATCTTACAACGATTCCAGTCCAAAATTTTGCGAATGATAGTCAACGCACCATGGCACATTACCAATAATAGGCTCCATCATGACCTTAAAATGAAGACAGTCATACAAGAAGTCAAAGACAGTGTAAAATCGTACAAAACAAGGATAACAAATCACCCTAATGTACTAGCCAAGCACTTGATGGACGACTCAACGCTGACACGGAGACTCAAACGAAAAATCCCACAAGATCTACTAAGATAGATTTAAAGAATGGAAACGGGCGTGTCACTGGATGCGCACCGTAAAAGAAAACTATAATTTTTCAAACAACTTGCTAAATGTTGCACAAACAGATTGCAAATATTAAAAGTTAAAAAAAAAAAAAAATATGCTCCTGCGTCCGCGCAATTGTCGTAAAAAGGGGTCCAAAGTTTTTGCATCACGTATTAATATATAGATTTCTATGGTATGTAAGTCCGCCAACCCGCACTAGGCCAGCGTGGTGGACTATATGGCCTAACCACTCTCCACCACTCTGGCGTAGTGCGAGTTGGTAGACTTACATACCGTACATACATACCGTAGAATATTTTACAAATCGGTATGGTATGCAGCTTTCCTAATGATGTTTTCCTTGACCGTTATAGTGCATGGTGATTGACTATCAATATACATATGACTCCCATAAGTCAAAGGTATGCGCTTAAATTTAAACCCGCGCCCAGCGTGAACATGTTGGTAGCCGCATCTGGTCCGTTACCAGCAGGCCACCACGCACTTTTAATTCACATTATATTCCAGTGGTTCCTGGTAATAATTCTTGGTGTTACCCACGTGCTTTTAAAAGAAGATTTGAAAGCATGCGTAGCGCCTGCAGATTTTGTAACCAATGCCATCATAGCATCTGGACGAGAAACTCATCGGCGCCACAAAGCTGGTGATACTGAACTGAAGATTTACACAATCAGCAGCGGAACGGCTTGTGACTTTGGTAGTTACACAACAAATTTTACTGAGAATGCCTCGGGGGCGCAGTATGATATGATTGATACAGTATGATTGCAACGCTGTGGTCTCGGTTTCGAATCCCGGGTCGGGCAAAGTGATATTGGATTTTTCTATTCATTATAAGCCCAGAGTCAGGAATTTGTGCCCGATATGGCGATAGGCTCGCCCCTTGAAATGTAAAATAAGTGTCTTATTTGGACATTGACTAACTATTCTGAGAAAATGTATGTATGTACAATAAAATTTTCACTCGTTGTCTTTGTTTAGCAACTAGAAATATATCTGGTAAATAGTATCTTCATATTCTATTCAGATATCCACTTCTTAGCAGGCGTCCTGAACAATCAATTCTCAAACTAATCGATTGAGAAGGAATCACTTCAAACTTTCTAATAATGCAGACAATGTGTAGTGCAGAAAATTATAGAACATTCTAACGCTAAACTATTCTTGATGGTAAATTGTTTTAAAAAAAAATAATCCCACTGATTTTAAGTTCTTTTAATTTTAGACTAAGAGGTCGTATGTTTAGTTTTATTTTTTTACTATCGTTTCTAGTTTTAATTATATTTAGTTGTTGTCTATTCTATCTTGGTTGGATATACTGGTTGTATATTCTATCTTTGTTGTTGTTCCATTAATATTGAGTAAATTGTTTTTCAAAACATGTACGATCATGTAAGTCATATGCTGTAGTTGTAGTTTACGGAGGAACATTTAACTTTATTTCTATTATTTGTTTGTTAGATATATTCGTAGTGAATAATGTATTATATTTTTATGGTAACTCTAAAATAAATAAACCTTATTGGTTTACAGGAAAATATAACAAAGTGATACGCACTGAGCGATTCAGATCGCTGGTGTCTCCAAAAGCCGTGTGGTATTGCGGCGCTTACGAAACTAAAAGCAGATTCGTCTTTTGGCTTCTGACTTGGCTACTGCACTACATACCGGCTTACGTTGTGGACGCAGTATTCTTTTTATTAGGGAAAAAACTACCAGACGGAATACCTTCGTAAGTAATTTATATGAAACTAGGTAATTAGGAAATGATATAAATAAATAAAAATACCCAACAGTCACATACATAGTCGGGACCCTCACACTAAGATCGAGTCTTCTGTCGTGGGTATCAGATAATAAACAAATACCTATGGTTCACACAACTATTTGGTTCGGTGCAGGGATCGAACCCGCGGCCTCTCATTTCACACCCGGCGTCTGAGTAACTGGACGCCATGGAGGCTGTTCAAAGAAAAAAAAAATGAATTCGGATGATTCAGAATAAGGTGTCGTAATAAAGAGTTATTAAGAGCCAAGGATGTAAAGTAAAAGTGCTTGACTTCAACCGGCAATGCTGTGCTAAACCAAAAGAGCCTATTTTTAAAATTACTGAAGATATTCCGTATCCACTGCATTTTGTTTTTCTTCATTTCTAATCCTATGTTACTTGCATTAAATGTTTAATAACTAAAATCCCAAATACATTATTAAGGCGGAAACATACTACTGACACACCACGCAATCCGACCCGACGCGACGCGGCGCGTGCTAAGACAAATCAAATAGTACTATTTTCTATGATCAGAACCACATTCCGAACACGCGATGCGCTTGGTCATAGAAACTAGTACGATTTGATATGATTCAACACGTGTCGCGTCGGGTCGGGTCGCTTCAGTAGTATATTTCAGGCCGTAAGAATGCAACATGATTTTTTAATTTCAGAGCTGTAAAAGTTTATACGAAGATATACAACACAACGTTACTGCTATCATTTTTCTTGTTAAATGACTGGAACTTCAAAGACGACAACACAGTCGCCATGTACAATAAAATGTCTGAAACTGACAAGGCCCTGTTCAACTTCGACATGAAGCAGATTGACTGGAGTGACAATACCATCGTTTATGGGATGGGTCTTCGCAAATACATCATCAAAGATGATCTGAAGAACACAGCTTATGGAGTAAGGAAGCAGTTTTGGTGCAAGATGGCTAATTACATTATCCTTCCTCTTTACGCATATTGCATGTTTAAATTATTCTTCTTTATGTACACTTGTTTAAGATATGTTATGTAAAATATATTCAAATTTGATGTAGTCTTTTGTTGCTTTCATTTTTCCATGGTGAGAAATCATGTTTGTAATGGTTAAGTGAAAAGACTACAACATTACATTGCCCATAATGTTTACGCTAGACATACTAATCCATTCATATACAAATATGGAGAACAAAATAAATTTAATTACTATCACATCGCCGCTTAACACATGGTGAAATGGAACATACAAGGCGAGATATGGGTTTCCTGGTAGCACATCTGCCTACTTTTTCTGGGAGAAAGGCGGGAGTTTATGTATGTTTTAATTAAATACCGTATGCAAATGAGTGGTTTAGTTGGTACATTGTATTATTAGTATTAAACGTTGCTGACGGTGATAACGTCTAGACCTAATTCAGCCTAAACGCCCTCCGCC